>LR738709.1:308325070-308357474 GCA_902687465.1 Secale cereale | reverse complement strand
GGCTCCAGGCGCCCTGGCGGTGCCCCCCCCCCTGGGCCGCGCCGGGGAGGCGCTTGGGCCCCCCGAGGCTCCTCCGATGCCCCCCTTTGGCATATATTTAAAGTGTCTCCCAAAACCCTCGAGGGAGGAACTCTTTTCGCGATCTCATCTCTGTTCCGCCGCCGCCGCCGCTTCCAAGATCGGGAGCACCAGGAGAACTCTTCCCGGCACCCTGCCGGAGGGGAGGATCACCACCGGGAGCCTCTCCACCACCATGGACGCCTCCCGGATGAGTTGTGAGTAGTCTCCCTTGGACCATGAGTCCATGACCAGTAGCTATGTGATGTTCTCCTCCCATTCTTGTGCTTCACTAATTAGTCCTCGTGAGCTGCCCTACATGATCGAGGCACATATGTAATCCTTATGTTGTTGCTATGATGAGTTTGCTGGGATCCGATGGATTATGAGATTATGTTCAGATTGTGCTTGAGTAATATATTTGATCTACCTCTTTTATATTTATATTCGTAAGCAATTCTTGCATGTTCTCCGTTGTTATTTATTGCTTTGTCCAAGTAATAGGTAGTGACTCCAAGAGGGAACATTATGCTTGATTGTGGGTTCATGCCCCTCGATGACTAGTTTGAGTGACAGAAACATGAGTCTAGGGGATGTGTTGTTGCCACAAGGGTGAAAACAACGGTGCTTGTGCCCGCGGGTGCAAGGATTGTTTACTTTACGCAAAGTTCTTTTAATGCAGTTGTCTGTTGCATTGAGTTTACACTATGGGTGGGACTCGCAACTTAATACCAGCGAGATGTTCTGGATAGATATCTCAAGGTGGATGATTAGTAGTAGATATTGATGGATTTCGGTCTACTTACTTTGGCGTACCGCCCATGCTTTGAACCTCAACCTTTCTTGCAATGTAATCAGCATTGGTTTGCGCACATGGTCCTGTCAATTGCCCAGCTGTAATTCGTTTACCTCACATAGCTGTTTTATCGTCTTTTGGGAGAGAGACATCACTAGTGAACATCATGAGACTCCGGTCCATATTACCATCATTGATCACATCCGCTATTTACTTTTCGCTATTATTTACTATTGAAATTATATCTATCACTACTATCACTTGCGTTTGATCCTTTGTGAACTACAAGGCCGGAGGGATTGACAACCTCTCTGTACTCTTTGGGAGCAAAGTTATTTGTATCTGTGTGCAGGTCCACGTTGATTGCTAATATCTGGCGCCGTAGCAGTTGACACCTTCTTGTTAAACCTAGGAGTCTCTGGGATTCGATCCTTGGTATCTTTGGCAAGGGAAAAACTTCCGCAACACTACATCTCACACCTTCCACTTGGGGTAACCAACGAGGGGCGAGAAGCCTAGCACAAACCTGCAAGCTTAAACAATCCACAAATTTCATCCACATATACCAAGTGCATATCAGGATGTACCGTTCCATCTCCTACATAAGGATTAGCTAGCAGTTTCTCTAACATACTCAAAGGAATCTCATAATAAATATTTTCATTAGGTGCAGCAGGTTGGGGGGAAACTCTTATTGCTTTAGGTCGAGGTGAAGATACCCCGAACAAGCCCCTCAAAGGATTACTTTCCATAGTGACAAGTGACATTAAATTTCAACACATAATATAAATGCTTCCTTACCAGATTCTACTTACCAAAGGCGCTTCACTCCTCACTGTCCCCAGCAACGGCACTAGAAAAGAGTCTTGATGACCCATAAGTATAGGGGATCAGTCATGGTCCTTTTGATAAGTAAGAGTGTCAAACCCAACGAGGGGCCGAAAGAAATTACAAGCGGTTTCAGCAAGGTGTTATCTGCAAGCAATGAAATTATTTGTAATGGATAGTTTGGTAGAAAGATAATTCATAACAAATAACTAGTAGCAATAATAACAAAGTTGCAGCAAGGTAGCCCAATCCTTTTTATAGCAAAGGACAGGCCATAAAGTTCTCATACATAAAAGCAAAGTGCTCCCGAGGACACATGGGAATTCTCGTCAAGTTACTTTCATCATGTTTATTTGATTCACGTTCGCTACTTTGATAATTTGATATGTGGGTGGACTAGTGCTTGGGTTTTGTTCTTACTTGAACAAGCCTCCCACTTATAGCATGAAATATATGGATCCAAATCAGCTCCTTACGAAATAACGCATAAACTAGGGTTTAAGCTTCTATCACTCCAGAAACCCATCATCTAATTACTACTCCACAATGCATTCCCTTAGGACCCAAGTATGGTGAAGTGTCAGGTAGTCGACGTTCACATGATACCACTAAAGGAAGCAACAACATGCATATCATCGAAATATCGAACGAATACCAAATTCACATGATAACTTATAACAAAACTTCTCCCGTGTCCTCAAGAACAGAAGTAACACTCACAAATCACATTCATGTTCAAGGTTAGAGGGGTATACAATATCATTAAAGATCTGAACATATAATCTTCCACCAAATAAACCGACTAGCATCAACTAAAAGATGTAATCAACACTACTATCAACTCACATGTACCAATTTGAGGTTTTGGGACAAAGATTGAATACAAGAGATGAACTAGAGTTTGAGATGAGATGGTGTTGGTGAATATGTTGGTGAAGATTGGTCCTCACACATAGATGTCGATGGCTTCAATTTCCCCCTCCTGGAGGGAAGTATCCCCGGCGGAATCGCACCACTGGCGAGAAAAAGTGCCCCTGCCCAGGTTCCACCTCGAGACGGTTGTGCTTCATCCTGAAAAGTCTCTCTAGATTTTTTTTATAGGTCAAAACCATTGATATAGGAGAAGATGGGCCCCGGAAGCCTACCAGGGGCGCCACATGCTCGGGGCGTGCCCTGGGGGTAGGGAGCACCCCCCAGGCTCGTTGCTTCCTGGTAGGCCCCCTTCTGGTGTTTCTTCTGCCATTATTTTTTATTTATTCCAAAACAATTCTTTGTAAATTTTCAGGTCATTTGTAGTTGTGCAGAATAGCTATCTCTGATATAGCCCTTTCTGGTCTAGAATTCCAGCTGCCGGCAATCTCCCTCTTCATGTGAAACTTGCAAAATAATAAAGAAATGACATAAGAATTGTATCATAAAGTTAAATAACACTAAAAAATAGTAGAAAACATGGTGCAAAATGGACGTATCAGCGCTCTGGTGTCATCTGTGGTGTTATAAGTCTTGCCAATGAAGATCTTCTTACTGCCACTTTGGTTCCTATGCCCCAAGGTGCGGTGGCCTTTGTTAATGTTCGTGGTGTTCTTAGAAATTTCTACATTTCAAGTGCATGGGGTTTACTACAATCTCCAAGTGCCATTTCGGCCAAGCATTTTATTGGGCGTATTCGTCTTCATGATGCCTATTTGCATCAAGATAACCCTAGCCCAACTATCCACGATCGACACATGCATAATGTTCTGCAAGTGAACCCTGACAATGAGAAAGATGGCTAGGGTATGTTTTAATTTGCTTCAATTCCACTAAGTCCATGCAGCTATTGGCCTTAATCTTTGTGATCCTCTAGTTGAAGCATATAATTTAGTTGACTCACCTGCTCAAGATCTTGTTGTTTCCGGTGAAATTCAGCTGTTGCATCCCCTGGTGGAGCCTGTTGAGCATGCTAATGTTTCTACTGCACACCTTAATATTTAGTCGATTGCAACTGTTCTATCTGATGTAATTCATGTGTTGCAAGAGCAGGCCCCTTCAGGTTGTAGCTTTTCGGCCTTGCTCCTTTGCAGCACTCTTGCTGCTGGATTGCTCCACTCAGACTGTTGATGTTGCTAAAGTTATCTCTCTCAATTTTTAGCAACCATTATTACCATGTGGCAACTCTGCTACGTTGGATGAGGTTCTGCCTACAAACAACTTGCCAACACTTGATGCTTTTGGGGAGTCTAGGCCATCTTTGTCCCCGACACTTGAAAGCTCTATTGGCTCCAGACCTTCACACATGCCACCCATGGAACAAATGTTGCTAACCCAACCCGCAAGAGAAGCTCGTCAAACAGGGTCGCATGCTGCTACTTGCCAGCCGGTGACAAGTTCTTTGTGAGAAACCAAACCACCACATCCTGGGCGGACGTCCCTTAACGGCCATGGCTAACCTGGCTGTGCGCCGCCATGGTCGCTCTGCTCGGTATGGACCAAAGCGTCAGCACAACGGTGGGGTACGACTCATTGACGGGGCATGTCAAGATGGTAGTCTGCCCAGGCGGCATGTGGGAAATCATCTCGGCGGGGGCAATCTCCACTTGCCGTGTTCGGCTCGATTAGCACATGATCTTGGAGGAGGCTGTTGCAAAATCATCTCGGCGGGGGGCAAGCTGCACTGGCCGTGCCATTGTATCCCTCCATGGGCGAGTGGAACTGATGACTGCGGCAGGTGGCATTTGAGACCATGCATGAACTAGGGGAGACAAGGAGCTACTTCGCACATCCCCAGCCATTCTGTTCATCCCGCTAAGGTATGCGACAACGACCATGATCCGTAACTACATATTCCCACCAATTCTTAATCAAAGTTTTTTTAGGGAAAACGCCGTCATGACCACTTTATTAAAATGATTATGAGCTTACATCGTTCACAAGACAGCCAAGAATAAAACTGGGGGTTCATCCGTCCAAATACAAGAAAAATCTTTCTCAAAACTGTATTTAGCTATCTCATGCGTAGCCTTATTAGCTTCCCTAACTACATATTCCCACCAATTCTTAATCAAAATTAATCCCCTCTGGTAGGCCTACACAGCCTGGATTTGGAATTTTATTATGTTCCTTTGATTCTTATCAGTAGTATGGAGTTGTGCGGTCCAACTTATTTTGGCCCCAACGTTTTTAGATAGATCTGCCGAGAGCTGCAAATTACATACCAAATGATAGTGCTTCTGCAAGTTTAGTTTAGTTGAACTGTATCCGGTTAATATAGTATTTTTCCGCCAATGTCTACATATCTGTAGTGAATGCAATGGTGAAGGTAACATTATCTAAAAACCAATTCTGTTTTTCTAATTGATCTACACAGTACACACCGGCAATATATATCCATATGTAATTAGTGTAGTATTATTACTATTGAAGACATTCTGTATAGGTTACCACTTTCCTTTTGGATGTGGCGGAATGGTTATTTAGGTCTCTCATTTTGATTTATTGATGATTTGTCTCCTTGATATTTTCCACAATGTCTAGGCCAAATGAATCTAAAAGGAAACTGATGTAACAAATGATGAAATGTTTTACATCAAGAATTGCAGTTTTCTCACGATGTGTTGGTAGCTGAATATTCCAGACTCATTGGCTCATTCTTTTGAGCACCAACACACCGTGACGCCTGGCTTATGGCACGCCCTGGCCGGAAGACTCTGGCTTGCACTGGTCTCCCAGCGTGGAGGACAAGAGAGCCTGCCAGCGCCTGCGCCAACGAGGCTTCGGCTAGCTGCGCCCTCTGACGACGGAGAGGTGAGGAGGGGAGGGAACTGGGCGGTGATTTCGGGTTTCCCTCCCCATCGCCACACGGGGGCGAGGGAGAAGGTCATGAGGCGGGTCCTTCTTTCTCATTTGCAAGTAGTTACTTATTACAAATACAATAATAGATTGGAAGAAGGGTAAGTAGTGATACGGGTTCTTATGAGGTAAGTGGCATGGGATATATTTTTGTTCTTCCGCTGCAACGCATGGGCATGTTTTTTAGTTATAATATAAAGCGGAGAAAACCTTTTTCATCACGTAGAACTCATCAATGCAATCAAACATTCATTTCTCTATATTAACATGCGGTACACGCACGCGATAATTGAAAAATGAAATTTCGATCAATCTAATCGATGCGCACGTGTATGTATGTGTGCGTGCATGTTCATGCGAGGAGCCAGAAGTTCTTGTGGGTCTTTGTGTTGAGCATGTAGCCGGCGTTCTGGCCCTTCTTCTGAACGCTCACGCACAGGCACTTGCTGTGCTCGATCAAGAACTCCGCCGTGCTGTCGTGTCCCGGCCGGCTCGTTCCGCTCGCGCTCCGCAATCTGCGCACACAAAATTAGTTGTTTCGATCGCGTCTGTGCGATGAGGAGATCGACCACATGGATTGTGGGGTTTGGTTTACCTGAGGAAGGAGGAGAAGCGGCGGTGGCCGATGACGAGGAGCTCGACGCCGCGGCGTTGGGACTCGGCGAGGATGGTCTGGGCCTTGGCCTCACGACCCTCGGTTGCCGGCTCGACGCGCTCTGCGTGGACCCTAGCGCGCGGGTGCCGCGCCTTGCACGCTGCGCGCATCGTCTCCATGAACTCCCCGTCCGCGGAGCCCCCGCCACCGAGGAACACAGCGAGCTGGGAGCTGCTGCTGCTGCCGCCGGAGCCGGTTCGCGGAGGGGCTGCGCCGCCGGGGGCGCCGTTCGGCGGCATGTTGACGTGGAGAAGCAGGATGTCGTCACCCTCGACGACGGCGTGGGAGAGTGCCCAGTCCATCGCCGCTGTGGACTCGCGGCCCGGGTCGGCGATGATCATCACGAGGCGATTCTTAGACGCCGTCCCGGCGGGCCCGCCGCGAGAGATGCCGATGCCGTTCCCGCTGCCACTAGCGCCGGCGCCAGCGCCACCGCGCCCAAGCTCGATCGAGGCCATGCTGCCGGCCGACGTCGCCGCATGCATGCACGCAGCCTCGCCGGCCTGGCTGCGGGCTTAACGGGGGGAAATGGGGCGATTAGGAGCGTTTGCCAAGTTTGGGAGAGTGGTGGAGAAGATGGAGGGGAGACATAGGTACGTGCACTCGTGCATGCCGTGCTGCGGCGTTGGAGCCGTTTCCTTAAGCGCCTTTGGCGGAAGACGCGCGGCTGCAGAGTGCTGCAATGGCCTACAGAGAAGCTTTTTTCTTTTTTCTTTCCGAGATAATGTTGGCACTTTATTCACAGTACAAAGTTCATCCCGGATAGAGTCCGGGATCACACCACAATAAAAGCAATTTAAAACATGTTCACAACCACGAGCCAACTGCCAACCTATGTGCCACCGCATTCAAACCACGCTTGACATGAACGAAGGAGCAACGAGCGAAACTAGATGCCATAGATTCAATATAAATACATACTACTCTCAATCTTGAGAGTCCTTAATTGCACAATTGATATTTTTTTTATGAAAAGGAGGTTAAAACCCTATGTCTATGCATCAATCTATCCATACATCCATCTTTATTTATAATTCAACAAAGGTCTAAGAATAACATATATCAAACCACCCAACGCCACCGTTCACACCTTACAAAACTCGATAATATGGAGTGCTCTCACTCCTTGTATCTAAAATCGTTGTGATCACCAATCCATCCACATAAGGTATCGGAACCAACATCCGCTGTAGCAGATCTAAAGCGTAGACCACATGCACACGTTTTAGACGCCGCCATCATCATCGGGCCGCAGACCCATTTTCAGGAGAGAGATCCGCATCATCCTTTCCAGTTTGTCAATCCTTCAACGCCACCACAGTGCCCAACAGCGCCACTAGCCCACGCTCATCCTTCCATACACGAAGATTCTGTAAGATCTGTCATGCGTAGCACTTGCCGAGCACGCATGACACAGTGTAGAACATGTCGACCAGACATGACTTGACATCTCGGCCGAAGCTCCGTGCAAGACGAAGCCGCTCCACCTCATGCCTTTGCTTCCCAGTGTTGCTCCATAAACGACACTCCCAAGAGAGAAACGACACTGTATTATCGTCATCGTCCGATCTGGAAGACCGGATCCTATGGTTCCCCCCGGAGCAGCATGAGTGGTCAACAGAAGTTACACGACGATGCCTTTATCAAGGTAACGGCACAGAACGCCACCATCGCCTGCCATGGGCTCGGTTTTCACCGACAACTATGTCTTCCAGGCTCACGGCTGGGACTAGATGATGGATCTCGAGACCTGAACATCCAGCCTCAGGCCGACCACCTCCGACGAAGGAGATGGCCACCACCGTCGGCTACACCGGCCAGATCTGATCTCACTGGAGGCGCCGCTGACAAGTCCACTAGGCCCTCCACACCGCCGCCGCCGATCCGACGCCCGATGACGCGCCGCCGCTGATGTCGGTGTCAAAATCGGCAGATCTCGGGTAGGGTTCCCGAACTGTGCGTCTGAGGATCGATGGTAACAGGAAATTGGGTACACGATGTTTACCAAGGTTCGGGCCCTCTCGATCGAGGTAATACCCTACTTCCTGCTTGATTGATCTTAATGAATATAGGGTTACAAGAGTGGATCTACCTCGAGATCATAATGGCTAAATCCTAGAAGTCTAGCATAGGATGTTGTGATTCTACCGCTACGGACGAAACCCTCCGGTTTATATGTGCACCGGAGGGACCTAGGGTTGTACATGATCATCTCGCAGAGGAAGGAAAATATTACACCCGGACTCTAAACATGCTATTTTACACATATGGGAGTCCTATCCGGATACAGGGGATAGTCTTCAGCGATAATCTTCACGGCCCACCAGTCTCGCCCATAACGAGTAATCCGGCCACCCGAGGACCCCTTAATCTAGGACTCCCTCAGTAGCCCCTGAACCAGTCCTCGATGACGATGAGTTCGGCTTACGCACTGTCTTCGGCATTGCAAGGCGGGTTCCTCCTTTCGAACACATTGAAGTATTATTCCCTGCACAAGGGAACTATGTCCGGCTTTGCATGATTAGTAGAATCCTTAGCCTGGAAGGCAAAGTATCGTAAAACGAACACTGTGCCTTTACTGACAAATTTTTAGTGAAGCGTCATGTTTGACCCTTTAATATTTCGAACCATTTTCTTGGCTCTAGTTTTGCGTTTCGAGGCATAGCCCCATTGACACGTCTTGTCGAAGCAGAGATCGTGCCTACTTATTGCGGGATCCTTATCAATATGACGTGGGTAACCCAACCGTGCCTTACGCACGATTGCGTTGGGAACCGGCGAGGTTTACAGCTGGAGTGGGGGACGTTTGGTATTCACCGCCTATAAAAGGATGCAAATCTTTCCCCTTTTCACTCCACGCTCTCCTCAAGCCCTAGCTTCCCAATGTCCTCAGCCCCAGCACCCACAGCTCCAGCGCCCGCAACTCTCAACTCCTCCGCCACCGCCTCCTTCCCCAACATTGTCTGGGACCGGTTCTAAGGGCAAGTGGGAGGCCTCCACGGTCACGGAGAAGACCGTGAAGAATCTCCAAAGTGCGGGCTACCACACCGATGACATAACACACCGGGTTTCTGACAAGAACCAGGTGATCCCCGTCCCTGAGCCGTATGAGAGGGTGGTTTTCATCTCTCACTTTATTCGGGGGCTGGGGTTTCCTCTCCAACCCTTTGTCCATGACCTCCTATTCTTCTACAGGCTGGATTTCCATGATCTGGCCCCGAACTCTATCCTCCACATATCAGCTTTCATAGTTGTATGTGAGACATTCGTCCGCGTCCCCCCCCCCCACATTTCGGCTTATGGCTCAAGATCTTCAATCTGAACTCGAAGGTGGTCGACGAGTAACATGCGGATTGCGGGGGAGCCATGGTGAGTAAGCTCCCGAACGCCACTTGGACCAAAGGGGCTTTTGTAGAGACGAACAAGATCTGGCAGCAGGACTGGTTCTATATCACCGAAACATGTGATGCCAAGTGGGCGGCGGCCGCCGCATTTAGATCTGGACCCCCGGAGAGGCTAACCTCATGAACCTCCAAGAACCCGGATTAGGGGTCTCAGACGGAGGTGCAGGCCCTCCAAAACCGCATTTCCAGCATGATGGTGAAGAGCACCCTCCTCACTAACATGGTTCAGGTGATGCTCTTCCGCCGCATTCTCCCCTGCCAACGTCGGGACTCCCCCCTATGGGAGTTCAATCCGGAAGAGCCCCGGACCTTGAAGCGCCTCTTTTGCACCACGCACGAAGACATCTAGAAGCAGTTCTTCAAGGCTCAAAAGGGGTGGCCGGAGGAGACCGAGGACAAGGGCTTCAGCAGCGTGTTCTCGGCTTCAGAGGTAATCAGAATTTCTGCTGAATACATACCGACTCCATATTTCAATTATAACAGGAGTTAGAACTGTTATGTTCCATTCAGGTCTGGACGAAGAAAGCGGAGCAGATCAAGTGTCCGGCTCCGCTGCCCAAAGACCCAGAGATGCCTCAATTGACGGTGATGCTGGTTCCGGCACCACACAAGGCGCCGGAGAAGAAGGCCAATGTGACGCCCGAGACCGACGTCCCAGAAGATTCCAGAAGATTCTCGAAGATTCCAGATGTTCCGGGTTGCCCGTGTGTTTCTGTTGTGCTTGCTTTATTTTATTTTTGCATTGCATCATGTCATCATGCCATCATGTTATTTATTTTTTTGCATCTCAACTTAAATAAATCGTGTGGACCTTCGGTCCATTTAAATCGAGGGAAGAATGTCTTCTCTTTATAACATATAAAAGCCTCCTAATAAGTATGGAGCTATATTAATAATTATTCCATTGCTTCAGAATCACCATAACACACTTGCATATTTTCCCCATGTCTTTTCACTTCGAGTTTCACCTTCAAAATCTTGCCAATAATTCTTTTCCGTTGTTTCGAGGTTCCTCCAAAAATTTGAACATTTTTTGACACTTCTATAATCACGTCTTAGTTCAAACCTATTTGAATTAAATTCAAATATGTTTGAATTATTTTCCGATCATGCCTTTTCTATTTTTTTATCCGGTCGTGCTCATTTTTACGAGCCCAGGAAATTTAACCTTTGTGCAACTTTTCCCTAACCCCCCCTCTTTCCTCCTTCCTTTTCTTTTCTTGTGGTTTTCTGTTTTGGGGAAAACTACTGAAATAAAAAAAGAGCAGCAGCCCAGGCCGCCGGCCCATCTGGGCCTCCTCCTTTTCTCCCCCAGCCTTCCGCTTCTCTCCCAGGCCGGCCCGAGGCCCAAGCCGACCGGCCAAACCCTAGGCGCAGCTTCCTCATCTCCCCGTTTTCCTTCCCCGCCGCCAGCGCTCTCTCTCCCGATCCCGTTTCTCCCTCTCCTCGCTAGCGACGCCCGTTTCCCTCGATCCATCCCCACTCTCGCTCGCCCCGAGCCTCCCCACTCTCGCTCGCCCCGAGCCTCCCCCTCTCGCTCGCTCGATCTGCCCGAAAGACCCCGTCGTCAAGAGCCTCGAGCCGCGCCAGAGGCTCTGCCGCCCAGCGCCCAGGCCGGCCAGGAGACGGCGTCCCTCGCCCGCGCCGCCGGTCCTCCTCTCCAGGAGCGGCGCCATCTCCTGCCACGGACCCGTCCTCCAGCAACGGCGCCCCACGGCCGATCGACGCCCCAGCAGCGGCTCCCCTCCGGCCAGCCCCGGCCACTGCCATCCGCCGCCGCCGCGCCATGGACGCCGGCCTCCACCTCGTCCTTCCTCCGGCGCCCTTGAGCTGCCCTCCCGTCCGGCCGGCCAGCAGCCCGTCGCCCCGCATCGGCCTCCCTCCGTTCCGGCCACCGAGCGCCTCCAGGCCCCGCAGGCCGCCTTCCTCCATCGCCGAGACCGCAGACCGGCCTCTTCTCGCTGCTGCCCTTGCCTCCGTGGAGTCCCGCTCCTGCTGTCCCTGCTCTGTGTTTTTTTTGTTTTGTTGTTTGTGTTGCCTTGTGTTGATGAAGTGTCCAGGATCCGTGTTGTTTTGCCAAGTGGAGACCGAAGAACGGGGATGCATCAAGTTCCTCTACGGAAAACCCGAATGTCTACGATCCGTGTACGAGATCGACGCCCGAACAACTACCGTCGCCGGAAGCGCCAAGTACCACTACTTCCACTACCATCGCAAACGGGAACCCCAAGTACCACGACGACCCGAACCGCTACGAACGTGCACGACTCCGAAACGAGAACGACTACACGTGACGACGATGCGTCAAGTACCACTACCGTCGACAAGACCGAGACCGGCAAGTTCCACGACGTGACAAGTACCTCTCCGAGCGGGATGTGAACGACTACACGTGTACCTCTACGGGAACGACTACTTCCCCCTACGGGCGTGCACAACTACTTCCTCTACTTCCACTACGTCCCTCGACGATCTCGAACCGTCCCGAAACGAGTGTTTCGAAGGTATAACCTCGAGTCGATGAACCGTGAGATGCATGCTTGCTTGTGTTGTATGAAATGTTTCCCGTGTGTGCTCCGTGTCCGTTTCGTCCCTTTTGTCATGTTCCTCGGTTGCCTCGTCACCGACTCATGGGAACCCGGCAACGGGATCACCCCATCATCTCGTTTGACTCGTTCACACCGCCCTTCATCTTTTGCACCGGACTCTCGACGAGTTACCGGTACCGATATGATGTCGTAGCATCATTTTCGGATCGTTGCCGTGGCACCTTTCCATTCCACCACGGTGACAAATGCTTCATATCTTGTTAATTGTTAACCCTTTTAATAAAATTGCATAAACTTGATCATGTCATCCGCATCATGTTAACAACCTTTGAATGCTTAATTGTTGTTTGCTTATAATTATTAAACATGCTCATGGGATTTTCCGGATATGTTGTTGTTATTTTTCCGGCCTCATTTAAATTGCCTTAATAGTATAGTTTCTTTATGCTTCACCTCTTGCTATGTTAAAAACATTTAATCTTGTCTTGTAAATAATGAGAGTCAACTAAATAAATAAATGTGGTGTTTCGTCATTATGCAACTCGTTGCATATTGATCTCCACTTAACTTGTAGTTTTGTTTGTGCACTTTGCCATGCATATTTAAACCGGACATGCATCATGCTTGCTTGTGCATCGTATGCCATGTCTATGCTTGTGTGTTTACCGTGTTGTTTCTTCTTTCCGGTTGCTTCTTTTGCTAGCTTCGGCTTCGTTCCGGAGTTGTGAGGATCCGATCGACTGTTGCTCCGTCTTCTTCTTGGATCCGTTCTTCTCCTTTGTGGAATTCCAGGCAAGATGACCGAACCCGGATACCATTACTATCTTTGCCTATTGCTAGTAGTCTCGATCTTTAGTTTTGCCTCGATGCCCATGTCTTTCTTGTCAGCCTCCTACTTGTAACCAATTGCCATGTTTAACCACCCTACCTACGCAAACCGTTGAATGGCTAAGTACGCTTCGCTCAGCCCTCTTATAGCATTGCTAGTTGCAGGTGAAGACCGAAGATGCTTGCTTCATGTTGAAGTTTGGTTGGGTTATATCACACTATATAAATGCTTAAAAATGAAATCATCTATATACTGGCAGGGTGGAAGGCTAAGCCTTTTGCTTGGTGTTTTGTTCCACTCATGCCGTTAGGAACCGTATAAACCGGTGTTATGTTCCTTGATTATGCGTTCCTAACACGGTTGGGGTGTATGGGACCCCCTTGATAAACCGCTAAGTGCTAAGTCTTTTCCAGCAAGTCCCAACATTTGGTACTATTTGCCTCATAATAACAACTTAATTAATTAATTAATTTTGCATAAGGGGGACGCTCCTTGGAGATTCTTTTCTACATAGCAGGGGGGGCCAGTGCTGATGGCGTTGGTCCCAAACGGGGGTTCTGCGGGGCCGCCTTGGGGCAACCCGAGGTATTTGGTATCCACCCGTAGAATCGCCCATCCGGTCGTGTCCTGAGACTTAGATACGCGCGGCTACTATCAGGGTGTCGACACGCCGGGAGGATTTGCTGGATTAGCCTTACCTTAGTTCGGTTTAACTTGAGCACGGGATTCCGAGAATACTCGGGTCTTCCCACCTATGGAGTTGCGACTTCGCGGATCGTGGGCTTGTGATGGGCCAAGTTGGAACACCCCTGCAGGGTTTGAACTTTCGAAAGCCGTGCCCGCGGTTATGTGGCAGATGGGAGCTTGTTAATTCCGGTTGTAGAAAACTTGACACAATGTTACTAATACACTACCAGCGTGTGTACCGTGACTGTCAATTTCCGAATAGGGATTCGGGAGTTGAACACGGTGGGGTTATGTTTGACCGGCTTTAGCTAGGATCACTTCGTGATCATCTTTCGACCGAGGCACTTCTCTTCTCGCTCTCTATTGCGTAAGTTAGTGCTAGTTGCTGCTGCAGACTCTTGTTTGTTTTCCTTCACCTCATATTCTTTCTTCAGCCTTATCCTCTCCCAAGGCTTAAATAGTCTTGTTACCCGGGAACGGGATTGCTGAGTCCTCTGTGGCTCACAGTTACTTCACCACACCAGATGCAGGTTCAGTCGAGTTTGATGCAGGAGTTGGATCAGTTCTTCACCAGGAGTTCGATGAAGAGTGTGACCGTTTGCTTGTGACGTTTCGACGATCAGTAGTGGTTTCTACTAGGATTCGTTCCTGACCTGTGGTTTTATGTTGTTTTGGTATCTTTCTTTTGGATCTTCACCCGTAGTCGGGTTGTGATGTTTGAATGATGTATTGCTTATGTATTGTATTGTGTGAAGTGGCGAGTGTAAGCCAACTATCTTCTTTTGCAATTTAATCCCTCTTTTACATGAGTCGTGCAAAGATACCAAACTTGAGATCATTCTAGGATGGGCTTATACCTTTAAGTCGTGCCTCGACACGTAGGAGGTATAGTCCCATCCTGGGCATTACAAGTTGGTATCAGAGCCTTCTCCGACCTAGAAGCCCCCACTGATTGATCGAATCGTTGACGGTTGAGTCTAGGCACACACTGAAAACTTTTTGAGTCCTATATATATATCGGAGAGTAGGATTTTCTTTGCTTCTCATCCCCTTTCTCTCTGGTGAGGACTCCTGACGATTACTCTTTTCTCTTCTACTTTCAAAAATTGCACCAAATTTTTTTAGGATCCCGCGAGTATTCTGGGATTGTTTCGATGTTCTTGTGACAAGGATATTGTTCTCGATGCCTCCTGTTACCGAGGAGTTGAGCTTCGGGGTATTGTTGTCACAAGCTTATCGCGGCAGTACTAAATACTTAAGACGGCCGACATCGAAAATCTCCCCTATACGGCCAGTGGCAAGATAACCCCGACATCACCCAGTACTGGGGAGGTAGTTCGAGAGTATTGCCATAGCTTGTTATAGTGGATGCTTTTCGAAGGTCCGAGGTACACAGTTTCCGAGAAAGACTGGTTATGTGTTGAAGGATAGATACACCTGGATGTAGGTTTAGAGTTGATTGCGCGGTGCTTCCCGTGTATCCCCAACACCTGATTGCATAACTGGAAACTTTCGGAAATCTATAGGTGGGTTCATCTAGTAGTTCTAGGCATTCTTCCAACAGATGCTCGATATGAAGTTTGGGGTTCTACATTGAGTGAAGTGGTTTTATGGACTTGTTCTGATCGGGAGTTGCATCTTAAAGGGTCCTTGGCTATGCTGATCCGGGGATTGCAAAACCCTTTTGTAACATGTTCCATGAGCTTTCAGCACGAAGATGTCGAACGAAGCTTCTATCTTGTATTTGTTCTATCTGATCCTTGTTCCTTTTTATTTACCTTTTTTTGTTCTCCAAGTGGCTTCTCGTCAAGTTGATGTACCTGCGGAATTCATTCGTTCAATTCTCTGTTCGGATGATATTGTGAAGATCATGCTGCACATCTACCCTTTGTTTTTGTTTTGATTCTGGTATTCGAGTTGCTTCGATGTCAAATGTTGATTCCATACCTTTCCTAATCGGTGTTCTCATATGCCTATGGGAGTGCTAATTCTTCTTGATCATCAAGATGGTCATGTTAATCCTTTCCAACCGGTGTGCTTTCTCTTCAAGTTATTCCATACGGACGTCGTTGAGAAATCTGACGATTTGTCTGTTTCATTCATCTCAAGTCGTCTTTGTTTTGCCCACCCTCCCACCCCTTTTATTTATGGAGCCAGCAATTCTCAGATGAAGTATCCATTTTATTCATGTGATGTTTCTTCATTCTTCCCTTTAATGTTCTTATCCGGTGATTCTCAAGAAGATGTTCAAGAGCTTCAAGTTCATCATTCTTTTGTTCTCTAACTCTGTCGGTCGATGTAATTCAAGATTTTGGTGTTGATCTTATCATTTTCCTCTTTTCACAATGCTTTCTTATTCCGGTGCACCAATTAATCATTCTCCTCTTGCTATTCATATCCGGAGTGCAGAAGATCCATAATTCCATTCTTAATCCATTCAAGCTATTTTGAGCTTTGTCTCCTTATTCAAGCCATTTAATTCAACCGGTGCTATATCTCTTAAGCAATCTTTTCCAACGGTGATTTCTTTTGAGTGGGCCCTAACCCACAGGTCTTTTCCCAGGATCTTACCTTACTCTTCTAATTTTTTCCGGAGTTATACTCAATTCTCTTAAAGTGTGACGTAAGAATGATTCCCATCAGTCACATGCCTTCTCCAAGACCGCTTTCAATTCTTTTCATCTTTGTTTCAACCTTTTAATTCTTCATTCCGGAGTGCTCAACAATTCTTCATGGCATTTCTCGTCTTCATTCTCAACATTTGGAGACCGCAGAAGTGTTTCTCTTAATCTTGGCCCGTCTTCTTCAAGATTCGTGGTTCTAGCTTCATGCCATCCTCATTATCGTTTTGATACCCGTCCGGAGCATTTCATGAATTCTTTTCGTTGTGATCCTCCGAAGACCATCATTTCAGAAGATTCGTCGTTCTCTGTTTGCAACTTCGTCCTCCAACTATTCTTCATTGATGTCTCTTCGTTCGTCTCCATATTCTTACGGGGGTTCTTTCAAGTTTACCCTTCCGTTGTTATCGTTTTAATTCATTTGTTCTTTTCACAATCCAACCGATGGTTCGTTGAAGACTTATCCAAGGTTGTGCTAGTTCTCTCTTAATTCTTTCCAACGAGAATAAGTAGTATGCCAAATCCTTTGGTTGTCATCAATTTAAATTGGTGAAGGATATGCATGACATAATTCTTATTCTTATTCCTTCAAGGTGTTCTAATCTCTGTTTTCCGGAGCTTGTTCATCATATCATATTCTCAGTTCTAAGTTGTTCATCTTGTTTTCCGGAGCTCCAAGTTATTTTCATTTACATCATTTCAAGCTCCATCTAATTCATCGCAGGCCTTGAATCTTATTCTTTTCATCTTTCACTTCTCATGCTTTCATTACCGGAGTTTCATGGTGGTTCATCAAGACTTAATTCATCCTCAGTCTTCTTCAAGATTCTTGTTGGAGGAGCTCAAATATTTCATCTTCTTGCATTTTGAATTGCAATTCTTTCTACCTTATCTTTCAGATGGTGTTATGTCATTTTGACAATTCCTTCATGTTTCATGATTCACGAGTTTTCAAGAATGAGATAGTTAAAACCATCATTTCTTTTCTTTAGGAGACCCTTTCAACCCCTCATTTTATCTCTTGGAGTTATCTTGGGTTGTATTTCACCTAAAAGCTTTCCTTGAGAATTGTTGCTATTATGGTGCTTATAAATGACCCAAGTTCTTCTTTTATCATTCCGGTGAGATAAGTTTATCGTCTCCTTGTTGATCTCAATCCAATCAATTGTTTTCGTTAGTGGCTGGTTGTCACCTCTTCATTTTGAGATGTTTTCCATAAGCCCACATCAAGCTTATTCGTTTTCGTTGTTGATTTTTCCCAACAACTCCGTTCAACCCTTCTTCGTAAGGATGCTCTTTCAAATTTAATTTTGAGAGAAGTTGTCTTTTCTTCTCCGTTCAATTCTGTTTTTCATTTTTTATGCTATTCTTTCATTCCGGAGGCTTTGTGATGATCTCTCTTTAACCATCATCTCGTTTTATCGAGATCATATTCTTCCCTTGCTTGTCTTTTAACCGGAGTGTTGTATTCTTCATTCAAGTTCTCTCATCTTATCTAGTTTGCCTCTCTTTTCAACCGGAGTGCTGTCTGAGTCTTCTTATCCCTTGTGCCATTCTTTCAATTGTTTCAGAGGCTGTGTGTTGTTGTTTTCATCAAGCATCATTCCATCTCCTCAAGTTTTGTTCATTTCCTTCCATTTTCAGACGGAGTGCTGTCCAAATTCTGTCATTCTTATTCCTTGGCTATACCATTTCGGTTTCATATTCTTTTGGTCCGTGAGCTCTTGTTTCATGTCTTTCAACCTTCAAGGTTCTCATAATATTCCTTGTTACTCTTTCCAACGGAGTGCTCTCAACTTCGTTCATCTCCATTCTATTCTTCTTTCATTTTGTTCAACCTCTCAAGGTTCGTGGTTTCACTCGTCTATCAAGAAGCAACTTTGTTTTACCTCTTCCTCTTCCGTTTTTACCCGGTGATATCTCTAGGATCTCGGGTCGAGATCCTCTGTTAGTGTGGGAGAGTTGTGACGCCCGAGACCGACGTCCCAGAAGATTCCAGAAGATTCTCGAAGATTCCAGATGTTCCGGGTTGCCCGTGTGTTTCTGTTGTGCTTGCTTTATTTTATTTTTGCATTGCATCATGTCATCATGCCATCATGTTATTTATTTTTTTGCATCTCAACTTAAATAAATCGTGTGGACCTTCGGTCCATTTAAATCGAGGGAAGAATGTCTTCTCTTTATAACATATAAAAGCCTCCTAATAAGTATGGAGCTATATTAATAATTATTCCATTGCTTCGGAATCACCATAACACACTTGCATATTTTCCCCATGTCTTTTCACTTCGAGTTTCACCTTCAAAATCTTGCCAATAATTCTTTTCCGTTGTTTCGAGGTTCCTCCAAAAATTTGAACATTTTTGGACACTTCTATAATCACGTCTTAGTTCAAACCTATTTGAATTAAATTCAAATATGTTTGAATTATTTTCCGATCATGCCTTTTCTATTTTTTTATCCGGTCGTGCTCATTTTTACGAGCCCAGGAAATTTAACCTTTGTGCAACTTTTCCCTAACCCCCCCTCTTTCCTCCTTCCTTTTCTTTTCTTGTGGTTTTCTGTTTTGGGGAAAACTACTGAAATAAAAAAAAAGAGCAGCAGCCCAGGCCGCCGGCCCATCTGGGCCTCCTCCTTTTCTCCCCCAGCCTTCCGCTTCTCTCCCAGGCCGGCCCGAGGCCCAAGCCGACCGGCCAAACCCTAGGCGCAGCTCCCTCATCTCCCCGTTTTCCTTCCCCGCCGCCAGCGCTCTCTCTCCCGATCCCGTTTCTCCCTCTCCTCGCTAGCGACGCCCGTTTCCCTCGATCCATCCCCACTCTTGCTCGCCGCGAGCCTCCCCCTCTCGCTCGCTCGATCTGCCCGAAAGACCCCGTCGTCAAGAGCCCCGAGCCGCGCCAGAGGCTCTGCCGCCCAGCGCCCAGGCCGGCCAGGAGACGGCGTCCCTCGCCCGCGCCGCCGGTCCTCCTCTCCAGGAGCGGCGCCATCTCCTGCCACGGACCCGTCCTCCAGCAACGGCGCCCCGCGGCCGATCGACGCCCCAGCAGCGGCTCCCCTCCGGCCAGCCCCGGCCACTGCCATCCGCCGCCGCCGCGCCATGGACGCCGGCCTCCACCTCGTCCTTCCTCCGGCGCCCTCGAGCTGCCCTCCCGTCCGGCCGGCCAGCAGCCCGTCGCCACGCATCGGCCTCCCTCCGTTCCGGCCACCGAGCGCCTCCAGGCCCCGCAGGCCGCCTTCCTCCGTCGCCGAGACCGCAGACCGGCCTCTTCTCGCTGCTGCCCTTGCCTCCGTGGAGTCCCGCTCCTGCTGTCCCTGCTGTGTGTTTTTTTTGTTTTGTTGTTTGTGTTGCCTTGTGTTGATGAAGTGTCCAGGATCCGTGTTGTTTTGCCAAGTGGAGACCGAAGAACGGGGATGCATCAAGTTCCTCTACGGAAAACCCGAACGTCTACGATCCGTGTACGAGATCGACGCCCGAACAACTACCGTCGCCGGAAGCGCCAAGTACCACTACTTCCACTACCATCGCAAACGGGAACCCCAAGTACCACGACGACCCGAACCGCTACGAACGTGCACGACTCCGAAACGAGAACGACTACACGTGACGACGATGCGTCAAGTACCACTACCGTCGACAAGACCGAGACCGGCAAGTTCCACGACGTGACAAGTACCTCTCCGAGCGGGATGTGAACGACTACACGTGTACCTCTACGGGAACGACTACTTCCCCCTACGGCCGTGCACAACTACTTCCTCTACTTCCACTACGTCCCTCGACGATCTCGAACCGTCCCGAAACGAGTGTTTCGAAGGTATAACCTCGAGTCGATGAACCGTGAGATGCATGCTTGCTTGTGTTGTATGAAATGTTTCCCATGTGTGCTCCGTGTCCGTTTCGTCCCTTTTGTCATGTTCCTCGGTTGCCTCGTCACCGACTCGTGGGAACCCGGCAACGGGATCACCCCATCATCTCGTTTGACTCGTTCACACCGCCCTTCATCTTTTGCACCGGACTCTCGACGAGTTACCGGTACCGATATGATGTCGTTGCATCATTTTCGGATCGTTGCCGTGGCACCTTTCCATTCCACCACGGTGACAAATGCTTCATATCTTGTTAATTATTAACCCTTTTAATAAAATTGCATAAACTTGATCATGTCATCCGCATCATGTTAACAACCTTTGAATGCTTAATTGTTGTTTGCTTATAATTATTAAACATGCTCATGGGGATTTTCCGGATATGTTGTTGTTATTTTTCCAGCCTCATTTAAATTGCCTTAATAGTATAGTTTCTTTATGCTTCACCTCTTGCTATGTTAAAAACATTTAATCTTGTCTTGTAAATAATGAGAGTCAACTAAATAAATAAATGTGGTGTTTCGTCATTATGCAACTCGTTGCATATTGATCTCCACTTAACTTGTAGTTTTGTTTGTGCACTTTGCCATGCATATTTAAACCGGACATGCATCATGCTTGCTTGTGCATCGTATGCCATGTCTATGCTTGTGTGTTTACCGTGTTGTTTCTTCTTTCCGGTTGCTTCTTTTGCTAGCTTCGGCTTCGTTCCGGAGTTGTGAGGATCCGATCGACTGTTGCTCCGTCTTCTTCTTGGATCCGTTCTTCTCCTTTGTGGAATTCCAGGCAAGATGACCGAACCCGGATACCATTACTATCTTTGCCTATTGCTAGTAGTCTCGATCTTTAGTTTTGCCTCGATGCCCATGTCTTTCTTGTCAGCCTCCTACTTGTAACCAATTGCCATGTTTAACCACCCTACCTACGCAAACCGTTGAATGGCTAAGTACGCTTCGCTCAGCCCTCTTATAGCATTGCTAGTTGCAGGTGAAGACCGAAGATGCTTGCTTCATGTTGAAGTTTGGTTGGGTTATATCACACTATATAAATGCTTAAAAATGAAATCATCTATATACTGGCAGGGTGGAAGGCTAAGCCTTTTGCTTGGTGTTTTGTTCCACTCATGCCGTTAGGAACCGTATAAACCGGTGTTATGTTCCTTGATTATGCGTTCCTAACACGGTTGGGGTGTATGGGACCCCCTTGATAAACCGCTAAGTGCTAAGTCTTTTCCAGCAAGTCCCAACATTTGGTACTATTTGCCTCATAATAACAACTTAATTAATTAATTAATTTTGCATAAGGGGGACGCTCCTTGGAGATTCTTTTCTACATAGCAGGGGGGGCCAGTGCTGATGGCGTTGGTCCCAAACGGGGGTTCTGCGGGGCCGCCTTGGGGCAACCCGAGGTATTTGGTATCCACCCGTAGAATCGCCCATCCGGTCGTGTCCTGAGACTTAGATACGCGCGGCTACTATCAGGGTGTCGACACGCCGGGAGGATTTGCTGGATTAGCCTTACCTTAGTTCGGTTTAACTTGAGCACGGGATTCCGAGAATACTCGGGTCTTCCCACCTATGGAGTTGCGACTTCGCGGATCGTGGGCTTGTGATGGGCCAAGTTGGAACACCCCTGCAGGGTTTGAACTTTCGAAAGCCGTGCCCGCGGTTATGTGGCAGATGGGAGCTTGTTAATTCCGGTTGTAGAAAACTTGACACAATGTTACTAATACACTACCAGCGTGTGTACCGTGACTGTCAATTTCCGAATAGGGATTCGGGAGTTGAACACGGTGGGGTTATGTTTGACCGGCTTTAGCTAGGATCACTTCGTGATCATCTTTCGACCGAGGCACTTCTCTTCTCGCTCTCTATTGCGTAAGTTAGTGCTAGTTGCTGCTGCAGACTCTTGTTTGTTTTCCTTCACCTCATATTCTTTCTTCAGCCTTATCCTCTCCCAAGGCTTAAATAGTCTTGTTACCCGGGAACGGGATTGCTGAGTCCTCTGTGGCTCACAGTTACTTCACCACACCAGATGCAGGTTCAGTCGAGTTTGATGCAGGAGTTGGATCAGTTCTTCACCAGGAGTTCGATGAAGAGTGTGACCGTTTGCTTGTGACGTTTCGACGATCAGTAGTGGTTTCTACTAGGATTCGTTCCTGACCTGTGGTTTTATGTTGTTTTGGTATCTTTCTTTTGGATCTTCACCCGTAGTCGGGTTGTGATGTTTGAATGATGTATTGCTTATGTATTGTATTGTGTGAAGTGGCGAGTGTAAGCCAACTATCTTCTTTTGCAATTTAATCCCTCTTTTACATGAGTCGTGCAAAGATACCAAACTTGAGATCATTCTAGGATGGGCTTATACCTTTAAGTCGTGCCTCGACACGTAGGAGGTATAGTCCCATCCTGGGCATTACAGCCAAGAAGAAGGGCAAGGAGGTGAAGAGCAACCTCCGCCTTAAGGGTCCCGCGGACACAATGTCTGGGGAAACCGACGCCCAGTCCTCCCCCGATGAAGAAGAAGAGGAGGAGGAGGAAGAGGAAGAGAGTGACTCCCTCGTCAACGCTAAGGGGAGGAAGAGGGCGGTCCCTGCAGACATGGGCAAGGCGGCGCCCAGGAAGAAGCTGAACATTCTGGACAGTTTGGACTCGACGTCAAAACATAGTTTTCGGGTACAACCCAGGATCAAGCCCTTGGCCGAATCATAAGTACTAAGGTGAATGTTTCATATGTTCGGTTCAAAATAATATTCCATGTTTAAGTAATTTTATTCCGTCTTTATGCAGCCCTTCGCACACACTCCCCGAGGTGTCACTGTCATCGGGGAATTCTCTAGCGGCGGAGATGGTGGAGAGGACACGCCTCCGCGGGGCTCATCGCCCATCTTAGGGGACACCGAGGTGTCCTCTATGCGGACTTCCCTTGTACGAGCAGATGGGAGCGGGGTGGATGAGAAGGCGCCCGAGGCCAAGCCCTCGGCTGCCGCCAGCCAAGGGGGGGGGGTAATCCCCATGGCAACCGATGACAGGGGCCCAAGCAATCTGGGCCCCTGCCGAATACCGTTACGGAGCCCAGTGCGGCTGCAAAATCGGGAAGTCGGCCCCCCATGATGGGGGAAGGAGCAACTGCTCCAACGGCACCCGCCGTCAATCTGGAGGCGCCGAACACTCTGGAGGAAGCACTGCGAGGTGCTTCCATCATAGTGGAACACCGCAGCCCAATGGGTGTGGTCGTGGAGAAGATTAAGTCCGCCAAAAGCGGACTGAATGAAGCCTTCAACAGCCTACTGATAGGCTTCGAGGTATACGACCTAATGTTCTAATAAGAACTCATATATAGGTTATAAAACCTGGTATACAGATAGTAGTTCCTGATGCTTTGTTTAATTCTGAACAAAATCGGACAAAGGATCAATGTTAAGCATCTAACAGAGCAGAACTGTGTCCTGTGTTTGAACAGGCTTCGCTAGTAGCGGCATCTTCCCAGGACTTAGAGGTGTCCGAGCTCAGTCGGAAGCTTCAACTAGCTAACGAGGAGCTTGGCCTCGTCAACAAGCATTTTGATGAAATGCAAGGTATGTTGATTTTTGAAAAATTGAAATGTCAAAAGATCATATGTTTGCTCGGTGTGAGTGTGGTCTCATTGTGCGATATAATTTAGGAAACAATTGACGCAGCTGAGGTCGAGGCCCTTAAGGGCCAGCTCGCAAAGGACAAGGAAGAGGCCAAGGTGAGCAAAGTAGCCGCTGACAAAGCGGTTGCTGACCCGAAGGCCGAACAGGTCATGCGTCAATAGCACGAGTCACGGGTGGTCGAAGTCGAAGAAGAACGGCCAGATGCCATTCGCAAGTGCGAGGCATTGGAGCAAAAGACTTCGGAACAAGCATCCGAACACAACACGACAGTCAATGCTGCGAAGGAGGCGCGGAGTGAGTTGCACAATGCTCATGAGGAGATCAGACAAGCGCGGCAGCTAGCAGTTGGTAAGACCTTTCTCTTGCAGAGTATCTTCGGAGGTCGGAGGTATCTTGCGCTGACACCATTATGGAGTTCTCCAGGCGCATTTGCGGATCTGCCGAGGAGCATCGCTAACGCCGCCCAATTCTTCTGAGCCCAAGAGGGGAACAACACGGAGAAGCTATTTTGGTCACAATTCCTTGCGCCACAATGTCCAGTACCTCTGAACGACCAGATGAAGCAGCTGGTTAAACTGCATAATATGGCGGGTGCGGCCATGAGGGACTTAATAGGCCAACTATGTCCCGCTGATCCAATCCCAAGTAGCTACTTTGGTTTGGTGAAGCGACTCGTCGACGCGAGTCCGTGGGTCGACGTTGTTAAGCGTTTGGCCTGCATAGAAGGTGCACGAATGGCCTTCGCCCGCGTCAAGATGCACTGGGCAAAGATGAAGGCCGCTGAGATAGCAACTGCTGGCCCGCCAGAGGGCAAGGATCATCGGAAGCCGGAAAGGTATTTCGGTGATGTCCTAGAAGGAGCCCGCATTGTAGAGGGCAAGTGCTCAAAGGATGTAATCTTTGAGTAATTGTATTCGGATTGTAAAGACTAAGCTTATGAACCAATGTATATATAATTTTTCCCATTTGTATTGTAAGCGACTTTTCCTCCCGTGCGTCCGTTTGTTTATATCTGAAAGTTGCAGTCGTCGGCTTCAGCCCCATGTAGATACTACAAGGGTGTTCGGTAATTCGCGTGAACACTCTGTATCGAACGTCTTGGTCCATAAAGGAGGTGTCCGCGGAGTAAACTAGACAATCAGACTATGTGGCTTTAATGCTTTCACTTAGCCATAGGAGCCTGACTTGTTGGGCTAAGTACTAGCCCCTAGTGCATGTGCAGCTTTCCGGACTATGGTGCCTAATTTATGCGGCTGGGCGAAGACCAGCCTCTCGTATAACACAGAGTAGATCACTATCGATCGTAGTATAACACTAGGTCACCGAATCGTTGACCATCTCTCGCTCATCATGACAGTCAGTTTTCGGCTTTCTCTACTGAGATACTTGACCGGTCGAGCCAGAAGTACAATTGTAGTATTTCTCCCTTTACTACCTTAGCTGAACAATGCGTAACATAAGGTGGTAAGCATAGGAGACGGGCAACCTAACTAGACCCAAGACATGATTCGGAGCTGATCCATAGAATGCAATATTCGGGACGCCGAACAGCTCCCTATAGGTGTTCGGACTTGGAGGTGTGCCAGGCCGAATACAGCCCCTGGTATTAAGTCCAAATTTTAAGGCATATGTAGTAATCTGGCGTGGGGAGAGAATGCAGGTGCTAAATAAATGGACTCCAAGTGAATTGGAACCAAACTGCTTATTTTATATCCCGTTTAATATGGCGAACAGTGTGGTTACAGATAATGTCGATAACATCCTGGGCATTTTACATGCCAACCGAAAAAGAGACTAAATAAAAAAGAAAAAAGGGAAAATGTTTACACAGAGCCTGAATCTAACAAAGAAAAAGAAATTTGTACAGGGGGCCATGCTGCACGTCTGCGCCGTTTTCTTCTTTGTAATGTGTCCTCGAAGAGGGGAGTTATGATGGCCGCCTGTAAAAAAGGAAAGAGAACTCTGGAAAAGAATGTCCTGCTAAACTATGGACTATCTTTATGCAGTGCGGCCCCGACGGTGCCCAAGGTATTTTAAGGGCGTAATTGTGTACACGAGGTACATATGCTACTACCATGTGGGGCAGTCGACAGGGGCGTCACTGCTAATCGAGCTCAGATTCTCCTGAGCTGCCGCATTGTAGTGCTGGCCGGACACGTTTAGCAGTGTGTGTGGTCTTGACGACCGATGAACTCTTCGGCTTGAATAGGGTGCTTTGGACCTCGGCTGCTAGGACCGCGATGTCTTCCTCTGTACGGAGGGAGCGCTCCATATTTCCGTTGACCGTGATGACACCGCGTGGTCTAGGCATTTTGAGATTCAAGTAAGCATAATGCGGGACCGCATTAAAGCGGGCGAAGGCCGTTCTTCCGAGTAGTGCATGATAGCCACTTCAGAAAGGAGGGATGTCGAAGATTAACTCCTCGCTTCGAAAGTTATCAAGAGAACCGAATACGACCTCCAGTGTAAATGAGCCTGTGCAGCGGGCCTGTACGCTAGGTATCACTCCTTTAAAGGTAGTGCTGATGGGCTTAATCCTTGATGGGTCTATCCCCATCTTGCGGACAGTGTCTTGTTATATCAGATTGAGACTGCTGCCATCGTCCATAAGGACTCAAGTAGGATGATATCCATCAATTATAGGATCGAGCACTAGGGTCGCCGAACCTCCGTGACATATACTGGTTGGGTGATCCCTGCGATCAAAGGTGATCGGGCAAGCCGACCATGGGTTGAATTTAGGGGCGACAGGCTCTACAGAATAGACGTCCCTGAGTGCGCGCTTGCGCTCCCTCTTAGGGATATGGGTGGCGTAGATCATATTCACGGTTTTTACCTCCGGTGGAAATTTCTTCCGTCCCCCAGTGTTTGGCTGGTGAGGTTCATCCTTGTCCTCTCTTTGAGGTCCTTTAACCTCGTGTTTGGCATTTAACTTGCCGGCCTGCTTATAGACCCAACAGTTTCTGTTAGTGTGGTTTGCAGGTTTGTTAGGGGTGCCATGAATTTGGCAAGGCCTTTCAAGTAATTTTTCTAGGCTAGATGGACTGTCTCTATTGCCTTTGAAAGGCTTCTTCCGTTGACCGGGCCTAGAGCCACTGAATCCGGCATTTACTGTCGTGTCCTCTATGTATTTGGTATTGTTTCGATGCTTATTCTTATTGCGTCGTGGCTTGCCATTGCCTTCCCTGGCTTCGGAAGTGCCGAGATCGTTGGTGCTATTACTGCTACGAGCTAGCCAGCTGTCTTTGCCCGCGCAAAAGCGTGTCAGGAGTGTGGTAAGGGCTGCCATTGTCCTCGACTTCTCTTGGCCGAGGTGTCTTGCCAGCCACTCGTCCCGGACACTGTGTTTGCATGCCGCTAAGGCTTTGGCGTCCGGACAGTCAATAATTTGGTTCTTTTTAGTTAAGAACCGATTACAAAGCTTGCGGGATGACTCCTCGGGTTGCTGGATTATGTGACTTAGATCATCAGCATCCGGGGGCCGGACACAAGTCCCCTGAAAGTTAGCCCGAAAAGTATCCTCTAACTCTTCCCAGCTTCCAATGAAGTTCTCTCGGAGGCTATTCAACTAGTACTGAGCTGGCCCTTTCAGCTTGAGAGGTAAGTATTTGATGGAATGGAGGTCACCTCCACGAGCCATGTGGATGTGAAGAATAAAGTCTTCTATCCATACAGCGGGGTCCGTCGTTCCATCATATGCCTCTATGTTTACGAGTTTAAACCCTTCTGGAATTTGATGATCCATCACCTCATCGGTGAAGCACAGAGGGTGTGCAGCACCCCTGTATCGCGTAACATCGTGGCGTAATTTGGACGGTGTCTGTGTTCGGTGTTGGTTCCGAACTTGATTGTACCCGGCATATTTGACTTGATAGCCGTTGTCTCGCGCGGGAGCACGTTCTCTTGATCTGTAGAGTGATCTGGCCTGACCGGCTTTTCTATTCAGGTCCTGACGTAAATTGTACTTATGGCCCTGAGCCTTTGTATCCTTTCCTTTACGGTGGGGAGGTGCGGGCTGGTCTACGGCATTATTGGCTGCTTTGTCCCGTCCACGAGGTGGTTGGTACGGTTGATTGGCCTGATCGTACTTCGGCGGAATTGGTGGAAGGGCCTCATCGTCGAATTGAGGAAACAATTTGCGTTTGGAATAGCTCTTTGTTTGGCGCTCATGGCCGCATCTTTCTTCAGCGTCTAGCACTTCGTTCCATCTATCGTTGAGCGTATCCTGTCGGCCTTAAGCCGTTGCAACTATTTTTTCGGGCTCCTTGTTGTGGCAATGAGCTCATGATGAAAGTGTTTTTGTTCGGGGGGTTCTTTTGGGACTATGAATTCTTCATCTCCCAGGCTGACGTCTTCTTTGGAGACAGGTAGATAGTTGCTGTCTTCGGAATCGTTGTGATCGGCGAGTTATTCAGGACTGTGTTTGACATCTTCCCGCTCGTCCTACTCCACCGCTGGCTCTGCGGGGTCATCGGCTTCCTCCGGATCTTCATTGTGTCCGATGACGGTGTTACTTTCCTTTCCTCGACGCGATCGTGAGCGGTGTTTCTGACGCCTGCGTTTAGGAGGTTCGTCGACGGGCTTATCCTGCTCTGGATCTTTATCGCCATAGTCTTCATTCTCATTGGGTGTATCCATCGCCCGGTCACAGGCGGGTTTCTACCTAGATCGGCTTCGATGTCATGGTCTATCCCATCGATGTCTTCGGAATCATAGTCCAGTAGGTCGGTTAAGTCTTCGACCGTGCCTACCATGTGGGTGGCGGGTGGGGAGAAAAATTCCCTGTCCTCAGCCCCCAGTTCAAACTGGGCATAGTTCGGCTAGGAATCCTCTGTTAGAGTGAGAGATTGCAGCAACTCCAGCGCCTCATTTAAAAGCAAGTGTTGGATGGGTGTTTGGGAGCCTGCGGGGCCGGGCTCGGTGACAACCGCTCCATTGGGCCCGAAGAGTGCTGACCCCGTAATTACGGAGCTCGTAATCGGGGATGAGTCCGGTGTTCTAGCGGCGGGGAGAATCCCGCTTAATCCTGGGTCTGTGAGCGGCTCAAACGCCGCTAGGTATGTGGTTTCCACGACGGGGTTGGTCTTCCCGTCTTCTGACAAAGCGATCTGCTCCGGATCTAGAGCCAGGGCCGTCGCAGGTGTTGACCCCTCGCTGGGGTCCGATGAAAGATCTAAGACGTCTTCATCGTGTAGGCAGGGGGCAGCAGCCATGGGTGTGAATCCGTCGAAGATCAAGTCCCCACTGACGTCAGCAACATAGTTTAATCTTCCAAACCTGATTTGATGACTAGGAGCATAGCTATCAACCTGCTCAAGGTGGCCATCCATGTTGGCACGAAGCACAAAGCCGCCGAACACAAAAAGCTGTTCATGGAGAAAAATTCCCTCGGGGGTGGCGCCGTCGTTGATGACGAAGTGAGCCATTGATCCTTTTGTCGATGGCACAGTGGAACTCTCAATGAAGGCACCAATGTAGGTGTCAAAACCAGCGGATCTCGGGTAGGGGTCCCTGATAACCCACAAGAACAGGGGATCGTTTGTAGCCTTCTTCGATAAATAAGAGTGTCGAACCCAACAAGGAGCTAAAGGCAGAACAAATATTCCCTCAAGTTCAATCGACCACCGATACAACTTTACGCACACTTGGCGTTTGCTTTACCGAAAACAAGTATGAAACTATTTTGTAGGGGTGATGCTAGAACTACTTTGCAAGAATAAAACTAGAAGTACTTTGCGAGATAATAAAAGTGGATAGCTTTTGTCACAAGAAAGTTATTTGTCCCTAAGCAATCGTTACCAATTACCGGTAATCATTCTTGCAATTTTATGAGGGAGAGGCATGAGCTAACATACTTTCTCTACTTGGATCATATGCACTTATGATTGGACCCCTAGCAAGCATCCGCAACTACTGAAGATCATTAAGGTCGTGAAACCCGACCATAGCATTAAATATCAAGTCCTCTTTACTCCCATACGTCATACCCCACTTACTCGGGTTTAAGCTTTTGTCACTCTCGCAACCCACCACAAGAGAACCATGAACATATTGCAACACCCTACAACGGGGTCCCCTCACGTTTGTGCGAGAACGGAGGGCACCATAGGACAACACCATAAATAAAATATACAATCATACCAACCAAGATCACGATCAACCCACGGGACAAAATGGATCTACTCAAACATCATAGGATAACCATAGATCATTGGGAAATAATATATGGAGTTGAGCACCATGTTTAAGTAGAGATTACAGCGGGGAGAAGATGTGTTACACCGCTACATAGAGGGGGAGAGAGTTGGTGTTGATGGTAGCAAGATTGTTGATGTAGAACGCCGTCTCGATCGTTGCCCCGGTGGCACTCCAGCGCCACCAGAAGCGAGGGGGAGAGAGCCCCCCTCCTTCTTATTCTTCCTTAACCTCCCCCCTAGATGGGAGAAGGGTTTCCCCTCTAGTCCTTGGTTTCCATGGCATGGGAGGGGCGAGAGCCCCTCTGAGATTGGATCTGTCTCTCTGTCCTCTTCTGTTTCGTGTTCCCAAGATCTGGCCCGTCACCATTTCTTAAATTCTCGGAGATCAGTCACTCTGAGTGCGCTAAAATTTTAACACGATTTTTATCCATAAATTAGCTTTTTGCGCCAGAAGAAGGGCCCCAACCATCGTTCGAGGAGGGCACAAGACACCAGGGCGTGCCTGGGCCCTGGTGACGCGCCCTAGTGGGTTATGGGCACTGTGGGCCCCCGTTTACGTTGATTCCACCTCCTAAAAATGACATATATTAAAAATAATTATCCGTAAATTTTTATCGTGTTTGGACTTCGTTTGATATGGATTTTCTGTGAAACAAAAACATGCAACAAACAAGAACTGACACTGGGCACTGGATTAGTAAGTTAGTCCAAATAAATCATATAAATTGTTGCCAAAAGTATGTAAAAGTTAAATAATATTGGAATGAAACAATAAAAAATTATAGATACGACGGAGATGTATCAACATCCCCAAGCTTAATTCCTGCTCGTCGTAGAGTAGTTAAATGATAAAAAAGATAATTTTTGATGTGGAATGCTACCTAGCATAGACTTGATCATATATTTAGTCATGGCATGAATATTAAGACATGGGTGATTCAAAGCAATAGTCTATAATTAGAGATAAAGACATCCATACTCTGGCATCCAAATAAACAATCATGTCTTTCAGAATATCAAATGCTAAAGAACCTTATCCCTACAAAATCATATAGTCTTGTCATGCTCTGTCTTCCCAGCTCAAAGTATAAATCATGTACTACCCCGGTGTCAGCCAAGCAATTGGTTCATACTTTTTAACGCGCTTCAGCATTTTCTACTCTCACGCAATACATGAGCGCAAGCCATGGATATAGAAATATAGGCGGAATAGAATGCGGTGGTAGTAGACAAAAGAAGGGAAGAAAGTCTCACATCAACTAGGAAAACTAATGGACTGTGGAGAAGTAGGGATTTCCATGCAACGGATGCACTAAAAGCTATAAGTGTATGAGAGCTCAACATGAAAACTAAGTGGGTGTGCATCTAATCCTATAATGAAAAATTTATGAAAGTGACAACATAGGAGACTCTCCATATGAAAAACATGGTGCTACTTTGAAGCACAAGTGTGGTAAAGGATATATACTAACAATTCCCCTTCTCTATTTATTTATTTATTATTTATTGTTTATTTTTATTTCTTCTTCTTCTTCTTTTTTCTTTTCCCTTTTTTCTCTCTCATTGTCCGGAGTCTCATCTCGACTTGTGGGGGAGTCATAGTCTCCCTCATCCTTTCCTCACTGGGACATGCTCTAATAATGGATAATGATGATCATCACACTCCTATTTACTTATAACTCAAAAGAACTAAAAATTACAACTCGATACCTATGACATAGTATGACTCTAAACGAATGCCACTGATAGTGTACCAAGTTGTGCAATGATCTAGCATTGTAAAGATATCAAAAAAACGGACAAGCCATGAAAATATTGTGCTAGCTGTCTTACGATCATGCAAAGCAAATGAAAATGAATGCTCAAGTCAACTACTCCCTCCGTCCCAAATTAAGTGACTCAAAAGTGACTCAACTTTGTACTAAAGTTAGTACAAAGTTGAGTCATTTTTGAGTCACTTATTTTGGGACGGAGGGAGTATATGATGGAAGTGCATGGCAATATATCTCGGAAAGGCTATGGAAATACCATAATAGGTAGTTATGGTGGCAGTTTTAAGGAAGGTATAATAATGTTTATGTTGGGGAACGTAGTATTTCAAAAAAATTCCTACGATCACGCAAGATCTATCTAGGAGAAGCATAGCAACGAGCGGGAGAGTGTGTACACATACCCTGGTAGACCGAAAGCGGAAGCGTCTAGTGACACAGTTGATGTAGTCGAACGTCTTCGCGATCCAACCGATCCAAGCACCGAACATACGGCACCTCCGTGTTCAGCACACATTCAGCCCAATGACGTCCCACGATCTCTTGATCCCGTTAAGCGTCACGGGAGAGTTTCGTCAGCACGACGGCATGGTGATGGTGATGATGAAGTTACCTGCACAGGGCTTCGTCTAAGCACTTCAACGATATGACCGAGGTGTGTAACTGTGGAGGGGGGGGGGGGG
>LR738709.1:308206724-308324925 GCA_902687465.1 Secale cereale | reverse complement strand
GGGGGGGCGCACCGCACACGGCTTGCAAATCAACTTTTGTGTCCATGGGGTGCCCCCTCCCCACGTATATAAATGAGTGGAGGAGGAGCGGGCCGACGCTATCTTTGGTGCGCCCTAGGGGAGTCCTACTCCCACCAGGAGTAGGATTCCCCTCCCTTCCCTAGTTGGAGTAGGAGAGGAAGGAAGGAGGAGAGAGGGAAGAAGGAAGGAGGGGCAGCCCCCCACCCAATTCAGATTGGGCTTGGGGGGGGGGCACCCCTCACCTTGGCCGTTTCCTCCTCTATCCCACAAAGGCCCAATAAGGCCCATACACTCCCCGAGGGGTTCCCGTAACCCCCCGTTACTCCGGCAAATGCCCGAACTCAACCGGAACCATTCCGATGTCCAAACGTAGGCTTCCAATATAACGATCTTTATGCCTCGACCATTTCGAGACTCCTCGTCATGTCCATGATCACATCCAGGACTCCGAACAACCTTCGGTACATCAAAACACATGAACTCATACTAACAATCGTCATCGAACGTTAAGCGTGCGGACCCTACGGGTTCGAAAACTATGTAGACATGACCGAGACTCATCTTCATATTGGTTCCTACATATTTTATGAAGATCTTTATTGGTCAAACCGCATAACAATATACGTTATTCCCTTTGTCATCGGTATGTTACTTGCCCGAGATTCGATCGTCGGTATCATCATACCTAGTTCAATCTTGTCACCGGCAAGTCTCTTTACTCGTTCCGTAATACATCATCTCGTGACTAACTCATTAGTCGTTCTCTTGTAAGGCTTATTACGATGTGTATTACCGAGAGGGCCTAGAGATACCTCACCGACACTCAGAGTGACAAATCCTATTCTTGATCTATGACAACACCACAAACACCTTTGTATACACCTCTAGAGCATCTTTATAATCACCCAGTAACGTTGTGACATTTGATAGCACACAAGGTGTTCCTCCGGTATTCAGGAGTAGCATAATCTCATAGTCATATGAACATGTATAAGTCATGAAGAAAACAATAGCAGTAAAACTAAACGATCAAGTTGCTAATATAACGGATGGGTCTTGTCCATCACATCATTCTCCAAATGATGTGATCCCATTGATCAAATGACAACTCATGTCTATGGTTAGGAAACATAACCATCTTTGATTAACGAGCTAGTATAGTATAGGCATACTAGGGACACTATGTTTCGTCTATGTATTCACACATGTATCAAGTTTCCGGTTAATACAATTGTAGCATGAATAAAAGACATTTATCATGATATATAACAAAATATAAATAACAACTTTATTATTGCCTCTAGGGCATATTTCCTTCAGTCTCCCACTTGCACTAGAGTCGATAATCTAGATTACATAGTAATTATTCTAGCACCCATGGAGTCTTGGTGCTGATCATGTTTTTCTCGTGGTAGAGGCTTAGTTAACGGGTCTGCGACATTCAGATCTGTATGTATCTTGCAAATTTCTATGTCTCCCTCCTTGACTTGATCGCGTATGGAATTGAAGTGTCTCTTAATGTGCTTGGTTCTCTTGTGAAACCTGGATTCCTTCGCCAAGGCTACTGCTCCAGTGCTGTCACAAAAGATTTTCATTGGACCCGATGAACTAGGTATTACACCTAGATCGGATATGAACTCATTCATCCAGACTCCTTCATTTGCTTCTTCCGAAGCAGCTATGTACTCCGCTTCGCACATAGATCCCACCACGACGCTCTGCTTGGAACTGCACCAACTGAAAGCTCCACCGTTCAACAAAAATACATATCCGGTTTGTGACTTAGAGTCATCCGGATCAGTGTCAAAGCTTGAATTAACGTAACCGTTTATGACGAACTCTTTGTCACCTCCATAAACGAGAAACATATCCTTTGTCCTCTTAAGGTACTTCAGGATGTTCTTGACCGCTGTCTAGTGATCCACTCCTGGATTACTTTGGTACCTCCCTGCTAAACTTATAACAAGGCACACATCAGGTCTGGTACATAGCATTGCATACATGATAGATCCTATGGCTGAGGCATAGGGAATGACTTTCATTTTCTCTCTATCTTCTGCAGGGGTCGGGCATTGAGTCTTACTCAACTTCACACCTTGTAACACAGGCAAGAACCCTTTCTTTGACTGATCGATTTTGAACTTCTTCATAACTTTATCAAGGTATGTGCTTTTTGAAAGTCCAATTAAGCGTCTTGATGTATCTCTATAGATCTTTATGCTTAATATATAAGCAGCTTCAGCGAGGTCTTTCATAGAAAAATTCTTATTCAAGTATCCCTTTATGCCATCCAGAAATTCTATATCATTTCCAATCAATAATATGTCATACACATATAATATCAGAAATGCTACAGAGCTCCCACTCACTTTCTTGTAAATACATGCTTCTCCAAAAGTCTGTATAAAACCATATGCTTTGATCACCTCATCAAAGCTTATATTCCAACTCCGAGATGCTTGCACCAGTCCATAGATGGATCGCTCGAGTTTGCACACTTTGTTAGCACCTTTAGGATCGACAAAACCTTCTAGTAGCATCATATACAACTCCTCTTTGAGGTATCCATTAAGAAATGCAGTTTTGACATCCATTTGCCAGATTTCATAATCATAAAATGCGGCAATTGCTAACATGATTCAGACGGACTTAAGCATCGCTACGGGTGAGAAAGTCTCATCGTAGTCAAGTCCTTGAACTTGTCGAAAACCTTTCGCAACAAGTCGAGCTTTGTAGACAGTAACATTACCATTGGCGTCGGTCTTCCTCTTAAAGATCCATTTATTAGCAATGGCTTGCCAATCATCGGGAAAGTCAACCAAAGTCCACACTTTGTTCTCATGCATGGATCCCATCTCAGATTTCTTGGCCTCAAGCCATTTTGCGGAATCTGGGCTCATCATCGCTTCCTCATAGTTCGTACTTTCATCATGGTCTAGTAACATGACTTCCAGAATCGGGTTACCGTACCACTCTTGCGCGAAACACACTCTGGTTGACCTACGAGGTTCAGTAGTAACTTGATCTGAAGTTTCATGATCATCATTAGGTTCCTCGCTGATTGGTGTAGGAATCACTAGGTTCCCGGCAGACGGCAAAGACCTTAGCCTCTTTGCCGTCTGCCGGCTGACGGCAAACCACGCCGTTAACCCCTAACGGCTCCCACCTCACCTCACTGCCGTCTACGCTCTTTGCCGTCTGCTGGCCGCAAACGGCTGACGGCAAAGAGCTTTGCCGACTGCTTTTATGAAGCAGACGGCAAAGAAGGCCTTTACCGTCGTTAATTCAGCCGGACTGTTTGCCGACTGCTAGCAGTCGGCAAAGAGCTTTGCCGACTGCCATTCATGCCTTTGCCGACTGCCATGGCAGTCGGCAAAGAAGCTGATTCCTGTAGTGGATGTACTACTTTCCAATTCGGGAGAAGGTACAATTACCTCATCAAGTTCCACTTTTCATCCACTTACTTCTTTCGAGAGAAACTCCTTCTCTAGAAAGGATCCATTCTTAGCAACAAATATCTTGCCTTCGAATCTGTGATAGAAGGTGTACCCAACAGTTTCCTTTGGGTATCCTATGAAGACACATTTCTCCGACTTGGGTTCGAGCTTATCAGGTTGAAGCTTTGTCACATAAGCATCACAACCCCAAACTTTAAGAAATGACAACTTTGGTTTCTTGCCAAACCACGGTTCATAAGGTGTCGTCTCAACGGATTTAGATGGTGCCCTATTTAATGTGAATGCAGCTATCTCTAAAGCATAACCCCAAAACGATAGTGATAAATCGGTAAGAGACATCCTAGATCGCACCATATCTAATAAAGTGCGGTTACGACATTCGGACACACCGTTACGCTGTGGTGTTTCGGGTGGCGTGAGCTATGAAACTATTCCACACTGCTTCAAATGAAGACCAAAATCATAACTCAAATATTCACCTCCACGATCAGATCGTAGAAACTTTATTATCTTGTTACGATGATTCTCTACTTCACTCTTAAATTCTTTGAACTTTTCAAATGTTTCAGACTTGTGCTTCATTAAGTAGATATACCCATATCTGCTCAAATCATCAGTGAAGGTCGGAAAATAACGATACCCGCCGTGAGCCTCAACACTCATCGGTCCACATACATCAGTGTGTATGATTTCCATCAAATCTGTTGCTCGCTCCATTGTTTAGGAGAACGGAGTTTTAGTCATCTTGCCCATGAGGCATGGTTCGCAAGCACCAAGTGATTCATAATCAAGTGATTCCAAAAGTCCACCAGCATGGAGTTCTTCATGCGCTTTACACCAATATGACCTAAACGGCAATGCCACAAATAAGTTGCACTATCATTATCAACCTTGCATCTTTTGGCTTCAATATTATGAATATGTGTATCACTACGATCGAGATCTAACAAGAATAGACCACTCTTCAAGGGTGCATGACCATAAAAGATATTACTCATATAAATAGAACAACCATTATTCTCTGATTTAAATGAATATCCGTCTTGCAATAAACAGGATACAAATATAATGTTCATGCTCGACGCTGACACCAAATAACAATTATTTAGGTCTAAAACTAATCCCGATGGTAGATGTAGAGGTAGCGTGCCGACGGCAATCACATCGACTGAACCATTTCCCACGCGCATCGTCACCTCGTCCTTACCTAGTCTTCGTTTAATCTGTAACCCCTGTTTCGAGTTACAAATATTAGCAGCCGAACCAGTATCAAATACCCAAGTGCTACTATGAGCATTAGTAAGGTACACATCAATAACATGTATATCAAATATACCTTTGTTCACTTTGTCATCCTTCTTATCCGCCAAATACTTGGGTCAGTTCCGCTTCCATTGTCTAGTCCCTTTGTAGTAGAAGCACTTAGTTTCAGGCTTGGCTCCAGACTTGGGTTTCTTCGCGGGAGTAGCAACTATCTTGCTATTCTTCTTGAAGTTCCCCTTCTTTCCCTTGACCTTTTTCTGGAAACTAGTGGTCTTGTTAACCATCAACACTTGATGCTCGTTTTTGATTTCTACCTTCACAACTTTGAGCATAGCGAAGAGCTCAGGAATTGTCTTCTGCATCCCTTGCATATTATAGTTCATCACGAAGCCTTTATAGCTTGGTGGCAGTGATTGAAGAACTCTATCAATAACACTATCTTCGTCAACTTTGCAACCAAGTTGAGTCATACGACTGTAGTACCCAGACATTCTGAGCAAGTGTCACTGAGAGAACTGTTCTCCTCCATTTTGCAGCTATAGAACTTGTTTGAGACTTCATATCTCTCAATTCGGGCATTTGCTTGAAATATTAACTTCAACTCTTGGATCATCTCATATGCTCCATGACGTTCAAAACGTCTATGAAGTCCCGATTCTAAGTCGTAAAGCATGGCACACTGAACTATCGAGTAGTCATCGGAACGAGCTCGCCAGATGTTCATAATGTCCGGAGTTGCTCCTGCAGCAGGCTTGCCACCTAGCGGTGCTTCCAGGATATAATTCTTCTGTGCAGCAATGAGGATAATCCTAAAGTTATGGACCCAGTCCATGTAGTTGCTACCATCATCTTTCAACTTAGCTTTCTCTAGGAATGCATTAAAATTCAAAGTAACGGTAGCACGGGCCATTGATCTACAATAACAGAGATATGCAAAAACTATCAGGACTAACTTCATGATAAATTAAAGTTCAATTAATCATATTTCTAAGGAACTCCCACTTCGATAGACATCTGATACGTCCAAAACGTATCTATAATTTCTGCTTGCTCCATGCTTCTTTTGTGTGATATTGCTATGATATTGATGTACTTCCATACACTTTTGATCATATTTGGACTAACCTATTAACTCAGTGCACCACAGTGCCAGTTCATGTTTTCTGCTGTTTTTCTATTTCAGGTTTCCCCCATATTAAAAGTGCTCCAAAAATTCCAGGAAAAATACAGGAAAAATCAGGGTACGGGAAGCTTCACGAAGAACCAAAGATGGGCCAGAGGGGAGCCAGGGGAGGCCCAGGCGGCCACCTGGCGCGGCCCCACCCCTGGCCGCGCCAGGGGGGCGCCTGGGGCCCCTGCTCCGCCTCTGGCTGCCCCCCTTTGCATATATATCCCTCTCGTACCGAAACCCTCGAGGACAGAACCCTTTTTCGCGATCTCGCCTCTGTTCCGCCGCCGCAGCGCTTCCAAGATCGGGAGCATCAGGAGAATTCTTCCCGGCACCCTGCCGGAGGGGAGAACCACCACCGGGAGCTTCTCCACCACCATGGACGCTTCCCGGATGAGTCGTGAGTAGTCCACCTTGGACCATGGGTCCATGATCAGTAGCTATGTGATGTTCTCCTCCCCTCTTTAGTCTTCATGGTTTAGAGCTCGTGAGCTGCCCTACATGATCGAGGCACATATGTAATCTTTCTGCTGTTGCTTTGCTGAGTTTGCTGGGATCTGATGGATTATGAGACTATGTTCATATTGTGTTTGAGTAATATATTTGATTCACCTCTTTTATATCTTTGTTCTTGAGTAATTCTTGCATGTTCTCCGTTGCTGTTTATTGCTTTGGCCAAGTAGTAGGTAGTAACTCCAAGAGGGAGCGTTATGCTTGATTGTGGGTTCATGCCCCCTGATGACTAGCTTGAGTGACAGAAACATGAGTCTAGGGGATGTGTTGTTGCCACAAGGGAGAAAACAACGGTGCGTGTACTTGCGGGTGCAAGGATTGTTTACTTTACGCAAAGTTCTTTTAATGCAGTTGTCTGTTGCTTTGAGTTTACACTTTGGGTGGGATTCGCAACTTAATACCAGCGAGATGTTCTGGATAGATATCTCAAGGTGGATGATTAGTAGTAGATGCAGATGGATTTCGGTCTACTTGCCTTGGCGTACCGCCCATGCTTTTGAGCCTCTACCTTTCTTTGCAGCATAGTTAGCATTGGTTTGCGCACATAATCCTGTCAATTGCCCAGCTGTAATTTGTTTACCTCGCTTTGCTGTTTTATCGTCTTTTGGGAGAGAGACATCACTAGTGAACATCATGGGACCCCGGTCCATATTACCACCGCTGATCACACCTTCTATTTACTTCCTGTTTTTATTTCCTAGTTGCAGTCATAGCTATCATTATTATCTCTTGTGTTTGATCCTTTGTAAACAACAAGGCCGGAGGGATTGACAACCTCTCTGTACTCGTTGGGAGCAAAGTTATCTGTATCTGTGTGCAGGTCCTGTCAGGGATATTACTAGCAGGTATGAACCGGCTAGTATAAACTGGCTCATTGTAATATGTTTGTATGGTTGTAATATTTAGTAAAGGCTACGGCCCATAAGATCTTAGGGCCCATGTATAGAATTATGGTTTGTAAACCGCCCGATGATGTAACTTGAGAGATAAGGTAGAAAGAACAGAGACCGAGGCGGACACAAGTATGAGCCGGCCTCAGGACTCTGTAAACCGGACCAGGCGTCGCCTCTATATAAAGGGACGACCCGGCGACGGTTTGGGGTCAAGCAAGAATCAACCCGTCGAGACTACAGGCAAGTGATCCGCTCCCTGTAATCCGATGCCCAAGCAATACCAAACCAACTAGACGTAGGCTTTTACCTTCATCGAAGGGGCCGAACTAGTATAAACCCTCTGTGTCCTTTGTGTGCTATGAACCCCTTCAAGCTAACCCGTGCGATGGTTCCATCATCAAGTCCGTTAAACCGGACATCTGCCGTGTTATTTCCACGACAGTTGGCGCCCACCGTGGGGCCTCCGCACGATGGTTTCGAGTTCTTGAAGGGCAGCTTTGAAGGGCTCAAGGGTTACGCGGTCGGCCGGATGACCAAGAGTCGCCGCGGCCGGATCTATATCGACGACGCAGGTTGGGGACCGGTGGCCGATTCAATCGAATATGGGTACCGGGTTCCCTTCGGCGGCATCCACGTCTTCATCGGCAAGATCGGCGAACCGGGACCTGAGCCGGACATCTTCCCCAACATCATCGAGCCGGCTCAGCGTGCGAGATCGGCCCGGATTCAGCCCGCCATGAAGCACGTTTTCGTTGGAGCAGTTCACGGGGTCCAAACCGAGAACGGATCGGAATCCGGCGGTGAAACAGTTGTATACTCCGACGATGGATCCTCATCCGGAGAGACTGAATCTCTGTATTAGTTGCAGGACGCCCGGTCTGAGGGTGAGTCCGACGGGAACAGTATTCCGGACCCCTTTGACCCGCCAAACCGGGTGGCTGTCTTTATGGCCGGTTCATAGCCCACGGTGAACGGGGCGACAGCAGAAGCTAGTGTAGGGGGGAGCGGCCCGGCCCTCTCACCTACTGACGTTCTATCCACCTTAGTCGAGGAGTTCGCGGCCAAAGCTGTGGCAGAGGTGGCTCCAGCAGACAAGGCGCACCATGATGCAGAGCTCCTTCAGCTAAAGGCCCGGGTGGATCAAGCAAGGGATGATTTGAAGGCAGAGAAGGCTATGATAGCGATAAGACAAGCGGAATTGAATGATCAGGCTTTTCACCTAAGGATGGAACAGGCCTCCACACAGGGAGTAAGAAGTCGGAAATATCAATCTCGCCTACCGTCGGTTTATGAAGCGACGGATCTGTTCAGAACACCCGGGGCTGGAACAAGCAATGATCCGGCTTTAAACCGGAGGGCACCCCCAGCCAGGGATGAGCCGGTTCAACAGCCTACTGCGGAGCAAGATCGGCGGATCACGTCTGCACCTCACGTTCCTACCCCTCCAGGTCATTATTCAAATCCTTTGGACAACATCGTTGCTGCTGCTGCTGCACGTTTGGCCGCTTTACCTGTTGAAGGGACGTCTCCGTTGGCATTGGAGGCACGCCGGGTCAAGGAGTTACTTAATACGGCGTTAGTACAGCAGCAAGTATATTCTCATAGCAGAGAGAGGCTACATTCAACACAGCGTCCCAGCCGGAGTTACACTAGGCATTGGGAGGAGCCAGAAGTGTCTAGCAGTGAACGCAGGCATCATCAGCGCAGACAGGGTAATCCGGCAGGCGCAGATGCACAAGCTCAGGATGCAAACCGGGTTAGGTCGGTGGCCCGGGAGGAAATCCGTCAAACGACGCCGGTTCAAACAGCCACAGCAGAGACAGGAGTCACAACGAGTTCCTTTGGAGTGCAGTGTCTTATCCCCGCTTTACGGAGCGTGAAGTTGCCCAAGGATTTTAAAGGGCCCCGTAAGGTACCTAATTACACTGCAGATTTACCTCCTGAAGCTTGGGTGGAGAGTTATGAGATGGCCATGGAGATGCTGGACGTGGATGAAGCGGCTTGTGCAAAGTACTTTACTATGATGCTTGAGGGTACATCCCGGACCTGGCTAAAGGGTTTACCCCCTAATTCCATCAGATCATGGGGAGAGTTACGTCACCAGTTTATCAAAAATTTCAAAGATACATGCAAGCAGCCAATGTCAGTAGTGGATCTGGCAGCCTGTGTGCAAGGAGAACAGGAATCTACAAGTGCATGGGTGCGGCGAGTGTCAGAGATCTTGCACTCTTCGAATAGTATCAATCCTAGTACGGCAATAGTAACTTTAGAGAACAATTGCCGGTTTGAGTCCCTAAAGATAAAAATAGGACGGCTTAAAAGGGATTGCAATGATATGGGAACTCTCATGAGTGCTCTGGTAAAGTATGGGGACTCTGATAATACCAAGTATCCGGAAGCTGAGGGAGACAAAGCAGGGAAGGTTAACAAACCTAGTAAACCGGCGCAGGTTAACCCGACTACTGCAAGTTTCTTAGGCAAGCGAAAGGCAGAAGGTGGCTCTAATTTCGTAGCCAATACCCAAGTTCAAGGGGGTTTTCAGCGTAATAGGGGCAACCCACCTCAACAAACCGGCGGAGGGGATGTTAGTTGGGACCAAGAGTTAGATCAGCCTTGTCCGAAGCATGGCTCGAGCAGACGACCGACAAAACACACTATAAGAGAGTGCAGGCCTTTTATGGAAGCGATGATGGGCCGCTTTAATCCTAATGACAGGCCTCCAAATGGCGGTTCAGGCCCAGGGTTCTATGGTCCGGGTCATCAGGGGAACAGCTCCGGATCAGGATATCGGGGCAATAACAACGGTTATCAAAACCGGGCCGGTAATCAAAATGGTCAAGGAAGTTATAGTAACCAGGGCAACCAGCCGCGTAATCAGGGTGGTTACAATAACCAAGGCAGTCAACAGCAGGGCCAAGGTAATCAGAATAATCAGGGTAATCAGCAGCGTCAGCAACAGCAACCACAATCCGGATATCAGAGTAATCCGAAGGAGTTGAGTAGTGGGCAATACCATGTATTCACCACAAGTCTGTGTAAACGAGATCAGAAGGTTTTTAAGCGGGCGGTTAACGCGGTTGAACCGGCAACACCGCAATTTCTGCGCTGGTCAGAGCAGCCCATTGTATGGAGTAGGGAGGATCACCCAATGCGGGTGGATAATCCGGGCCACTTGGCCTTGGTGGTAGCGCCACAGGTGGGAGGTTATAAGTTCACTAAAGTTCTCATGGACGGCGGTAGCAGCATCAACGTCTTGTACTATGAGACTTTCCGTCATATGGGCCTAACGGATAAGAAGTTAAGACAATCAAACACGGTGTTCCACGGGGTGGTTCCAGGTAAGTCGGCTTATCCAGTTGGAAAGATTGACTTAGACGTTACATTTGGAGATGAGCATGATTCCAGGTCAGAAATGATAACTTTCGAAGTTGTCAAGATCCGGAGCCCCTATCACGCTTTATTCGGGAGAACGGTTTATGCCAAGTTTATGGCTAGGCCGTGTTATGTTTATCTGCAACTCAAAATGCCGGGTCACAAGGGCACGATCACAGTTCATGGAAGTCGCAAGATAGCAGTGGAGTGTGAAGAGGGAGATGCAGCCTACGCGGAGGCAGTATGTGCCACAGAAGAGTTGAAGTTTTATACAGATAATGTTGATCCAGCAGATATGACTCCGCTGAAGAAGCCAACTACAGAGCATGATCCGGCATTAAAGTTTAAATCGGCGGAGGAGACCAAGCAAGTTGATTTTGTGCCAGGTGATTCGTCCAAGCAGTTCACTATCAGCGCTAACCTTGATCCCAAATAGGAAAGCGCGCTCATCGAGTTCATCCGTGAGAACCGTGATATCTTTGCGTGGAAGCCTTCTGACATGCCAGGTATACCGAGGGAACTCGCTGAGCACAGCCTTAACATTGATCCGAAGTATAAACCGGTTAAACAATATTTACACCGCTTCAACAATGAGAGGCGCAAGGCTATAGGAGAAGAAGTGGCCAGGCTTTTGGCCGCAGGGTTCATAGTTGAAGTTTTTCACCCAGAGTGGTTGGCTAATCCGGTGCTTGTGTTAAAGAAGAATGGAAAGTGGAGAATGTGTGTGGATTACACAGACCTCAACAAGGCTTGTCCAACTGATCCTTTTGCTCTCCCTCGCATTGATCAAATTATCGATGCTACAGCGGGATGTGAGCGGCTAAGCTTTTTGGATGCATATTCAGGATATCACCAGATCAAGATGGCAGTTAAAGACCAAGAGAAGACAGCTTTCATAATCCCTTTTGGTGCTTTTTGCTATGTATCTATGCCTTTTGGGCTCAAGAGTGCTCAAGCAACTTATCAGCGTTGCTTTCAGAATTGTCTTAAAGGACAGATAGGGAGGAATGTTCATGCCTATGTGGATGACATTGTGGTTAAATCAAGGAAAGAGGAGACGATGATAGAGGATCTTAAGGAGACTTTTGACAATCTTCGAGCCTATAAGATGATGCTTAATCCGGAGAAGTGTGCCTTTGGTGTTCCGGCAGGTAAACTACTGGGATTCTTGGTCTCAAACAGAGGAATAGAAGCTAATCCGGAGAAGATCAAGGCAATCACATCTTTGACTAAACCAGTTTGCATCAACGATGTTCAGCGTATCGCTGGCCGGATCACAGCATTAAGCCGGTTCATCAGCCGTTTGGGAGAGAAGGCGATCCCGCTTTACCAGATGCTGAAGAAAACAGATCGGTTTATATGGAGTGATGAGGCGAACGCGGCGTTTGAGGATCTGAAGCGGCAACTGGCAAAGCCGCCGGTACTGGCTGCCCCTGTTGATAATGAACCGTTGCTGTTATACGTCGCCGCCAATGCACGGGCAGTCAGCGTTGCAATCGTGGTTGAGCGCAAGGAAGCAGGAAAGGAATACCCGGTTCAACGTCCGGTTTATTATGTAAGTGAAGTACTCATTGAGTCCAAACAGAGGTACCCACATTGGCAGAAGCTGGTATATGGTGTGTTCATGGCAAACCGGAAGCTGAAGCACTATTTCCAAGGTCATCCGATAACTGTGGTTAGTTCAGTGCCATTGGGAGATATAATCCAGAACAGGGAAGCTACGGGTAGTGTTGCGAAGTGGGCCATTGAACTCAGCCCACATGAGTTGAAGTATGTACCACGCACCGCTATAAAATCTCAGGCATTGGTGGATTTCATCAATGATTGGACAGAATTACAAATTCCTGAGGAGAAGCCGGATCTTACGTACTGGACGATTCATTTTGACGGATCAAGACAGTTGGAAGGCTCGGGGGCTGGAGTTGTCTTAACTTCCCCCCGAGGTGATAAGTTTTGTTACGTCCTCCGTTTGTTGTTTCCTTGCACTAATAATGCAGCAGAATATGAAGCGTTACTTCATGGTTTACGGATAGCAAAGGAGATGAACTTGAGCCGGGTCAAGTGTCTTGGTGATTCAGATCTGGTGGCACAGCAAGTTTCAGGAAGGTGTGATTCACGAGATCCTCTCATGGCAGCTTATAGACGGGAAGTTGAAGCAGTTGCAGGATATTTCAAAGGGTATCAGGTGGATCATATAGACCGGCGACGGAACGAGGCGGCCGATGCTTTAAGCCAGCTGGGCTCCCAACATAAATCGGTGCCGCCAAATACTTTTTTGGATGAGTTGCATAGTCCTTCGGTTCAAGTACCATCGGAGGAAGACCTAGCTGTTCCTGATCCGGAGGCACAGTTAGTTGCAGCGCTTCATGTAATTATGGATTGGACGCGGCCTTACTTGGCATATTTGAGCCGAGGAGAGCTACCGGATGATGAGATAGAGGCACGAAAAATAATCCGGCGTTCCAAGTCCATGACGATTGCGAACAGAGAACTTCATCATCGCAGTGTTTCTGGAGCGTTTCAACGGTGTGTATCAGCTGAGGAAGGTTGTGATATCCTTCGTGAAATCCATGAAGGGGATTGTGGTCATCATGCCGGTTCAAAATCCTTGGTGACTAAGGCTTTTCGACATGGGTTCTATTGGTTAACGGCTCATGCTGATGCGGCGGATTTAGGCCGAAAGTGTGATGCTTGTCAGAAGTTTTCACGACGCGCTCTTGTTCCGGCACAGGAGCTCCGGATGATACCAATAACCTGGCCGTTCGCGACTTGGGGGCTTGATATGGTTGGACCTTTCAAACGATCCCAAGATCAGAAAACTCATCTACTAGTGGTAGTGGATAAGTTTACAAAGTGGATTGAGGCAGAGCCTGTGAGCAAGTGTGATGCGGCAACGACAGTCAAATTTATCAAAAAGGTAATTTTCCGGTTTGGCTTTCCGCACAGCATCATCACAGACAACGGCACCAATTTATCTCAAGGTGAGATGGAAGAATTCTGTCAACGGGAGCATATTCGCTTAGATGTATCTTCTGTGGCCCACCCCCAATCCAATGGTCAAGCTGAAAGAGCAAATCAGGAGATTTTGCGAGGTATCAAGCCCCGGCTTATGACTCCTTTACAGAGAACCCCAGGATGCTGGGTTGAGGAGTTACCATCTGTTCTTTGGAGTATCAACACTACACCAAACCGGTCCACAGGTTACTCACCTTTCTTCATGGTATATGGTGCTGAAGCGGTCCTTCCAAGTGATATCCGTCATGATTCACCAAGGGTGACGGCTTATGTTGAAGCGGCCAATGAACAAGCAAGGCAGGACAGTTTGGACCGGCTGGATGAAGAGCGTGACATAGCAGCGGCACGGTCTCCAATTTATCAACAAGACTTACGCAGATATCACAGCCGCCGGATCAAGACAAGGACGTTCCAGGAGGGCGACTTAGTACTCCGGCTCATCCAAGATCAAACAGATATGCACAAGTTATCCCCGCCTTGGGAAGGGCCCTTTGTGGTCAGCAAGAATCTGCACAACGGTTCATATTACCCGCTAGACGTTCGAGAACACAAGGACTCACGGACATCAGAGGAGGAGACGAAGAGGCCATGGAACATCGCCCACTTACGGCCATACTATACTTGAGCTATGAGCTCCACTGTATCCTATGTATATATTATGATTAATGAATAAACCGACACCCTCGGTAAACCGGGGGCTCAGCCTTTTTTCCAATACAAATATCTTATGAGAACAACCATATATATATTATCATGTCATATTTCAAAGATATCGATCGGTTTAAAACTGATTTTTGCAGAATATATACTCAGAAGCAATAAACTCCCTGAAGAGCATAAAAGTCACATCCGGCTCAAAGAGGACGCTTCACGCAAACCCTCTGGATGGTAATCCATCCAGTGATTGGTTCAAGATTTACCCATGGCTTCATGGAGCCATGGAGACCCTCTGGAAACGCTACGGGCATCCAGTGATTGGTTTATATTTCCCATGGTTTCAAGGAACCATGGAGGCCCTCTGGAAAAGCTACGGGCATCCAGTGATTGGCTTATATTTCCCATGGCTTCATGGAGCCATGGAGGCCCTCTGGAAAGGCTAAGGTCATCCAGTGATTGGCTAAAGTTTTTTCTTATGGTTCCTCTGGAAAGACGAGATTATCCGCATCCATCGACAGGCCCTCTGGAAAGACGAGATTACCTGCATCCAGTGATTGGCTGAACCTTGCTTTGAGCCTGGCAGCTCGTAAAAAGCCTCGACTACATGGTTTTATTTGCAAATTTGCGTTTTCTGATCTTTATGTGTTATGATTCTTTAATCCAGAGTGGGACAATTCAAGAAATTGACCACACATCTACAAAGTTAAAAGTCTGGATCGTGAATACCAGCATGAGATAAACCGGTGCTCATTATAACCCGGATCATCTATCAGGCAAAAAGCTACAAACTTCTGGACAAAGTTTCGGAATGATATAAACCGGTGTCTTTTGTCAAGCCCGGGTTTGTTATTGGATCCATGAAGGTCTTCATCAAGAAATTTTAAATTTTACCGGATTAAGAGTATTGAGCATACTTGGTCTCAGGTATAGTTTTGTTTATGATATGAGTATATACTTATTTGATATATCATGAGAACAATTTAATGGGTCCAACGGTCAAACCGTTAGGACATATTTTCAAATATTGTATATGCAGGAACAGATGATATATAAGACAATTCATATCAAACCAAACTGGCAATGATAAAACGAGAAGTTGGAATATCCGGATCAAAACGGACAATGTTATCAGCTATCCTATTACAAGGCATAGCAAGCCTGACGGATTAAAGATTGTTCGATAAATGAGACTGCAATTGCAAACATTAAACTATGAGCTATGCTCCCTCCTGCTGCGGCGGCTGGGCGTCAACTTGATCTGGAGTCTCCTCTTCCTCTTGAAGCGGTTGGAAATCCGGGGCGCACCAATCGATTTTCGTTAAAGTACGAAAATACATCTCTTCGTTGATGAGTTCCGACGGTTCGATATCTGGAGCGAATGTATGAGGACGCACTGGTGGGATTAGATTGACGGTTTCATAAACCGGCCGCTCCACCCGCTCGTTTTGCAAGTCATACCCTGGATGATACCTGGATAAATCTGCTTCGGCCGCAAGTTTGCTGGCAAGAGGACGCATCTCCTTTGTCAAAGCATAGAGATCCTTTGCAGTAAACGATGATCCGTCTTCCTTGGTATTTGGACACCCATTTAAAGCTTCTTCTGTATCAAAGTCCGGAACCCAAGCCTTGGCTCTGGTAAGCGCCATGAGGGCACCGGCTCGAGCAGCAGATTTCTTGACTTCCTCCAAACGCACTGGCAAAACAGACAACTTTTCTAATGTACCTTGGATGGTCGTGGGGGCCGGTTTACTGAAAGATGTGGCACTTATGATCCTTTGAGCGCCGGAATAGAGCTGCTCGACCAAAGTGTAACAGGCCTTAAGTTTTTTCCGTAAGTCATCCCCAAGGTGGGTGACACGGCGCCCTGCAGATGATTATCACAGTTAAACCGGCACAGATGGAAGATTACAAAGATGAAAGCAGGAATGGAGATTAGATACTTACCGAATATTGCAGAGGTCATCAACTCTATTTGCCGCTTTAAACCGGTTAATTCTTCAGTAACCGGATTAAGCGCTTCTTCAGCATCTTTGGCCCTTTTCTCCAGCTCTTTCTTCTGAACCTCAAAGGCAGCCCGCTCTTCTTCAAAGAATTTCTTCAGCTGTTCGGAAGTCTTCAAACTCAGCTTCAGATCTTTCTTGGCTTTAGAAGCAGCAGCCTCCGTTTCAGCAAGACGACTCCGGAGTTCATTGATTTCATCAGCATTCCTGTTTAAATCAGCCTGCAAGGATGCTCAAGCAGTAATCAGAAGCAATTCAAAGACAAAAGTCTCAAGCACACAAGCAAGTTGTCTACTTGACACTTGGGGGCTAATGGATAATTGAAGTATCAGAAGAAACTCTTACAAGTATCAAATACATAACCAAGTTATCTACTTGATACTTGGGGGCTAATGTAAGATCAGTTGTTCAAGTTATAAGTTCCGGTTCACCTTCAACGCGCAGCTAAACCGGAACTTGGGGGCTACTATGAGATAGTTAGAAGCATATCAAAAGCACAAAGTTAGAAGGAAAGGATTACCTCATATTTTTCTTTCATCATGTTAACCAAGCCCGCTTCATAATCTCGGCTGGTGTGGAGCCGGTTCAAGTACCCGGAATAGAGCTCCTGGGCACTCATGTAAGCTAGGCTGGATAGCTCGGTACTCCATTTTCCCTTATGTTTATGCAGTTTCTCCGCTTTAGCCGTATGTTTGGCTAAAACAGTGGGCTCAGCCGGAGCAGTAAAAGCAGTGCCAGTCACTTCAACTTCTGGACAAGCAGGTGCTGTTGGTGGAACTGCAGTCTGAACCGGACAGGGAGATACCGGATTGGTCTGAGGAGAATTGGCCCGGGCAGGACTTGGCGGATCATGAACATCATCAGCAGTAGGGTTCTCGGGCATTGAAATATGATCCGTAGGCACATGATTCTCAAGAGGAATAGTGGGATCGCCTTCTGGGGGGACGTTTGTTGCCGGATCAACCGCCGGATCATCAATATTAGTCTCAGCAGTGGGTTTGTTGGCCTTCGGTTTTTTGCTAGGCTTTGGCTTGCTGGAAGAAAATTCGAAAGATGAGTTAAGATTATAAAGCAAAAGGTAATCATAAACCGGATAAGTTAAAAAGACTTACCTTGGAACAGTTTTCAGTGGGGGAAGTTGCGTGGCAGTCAATTCACCAGAGGAAGATAATGGAGTCTCCTGATAATCAGGATCAGACGGTTTAAGAGGTTTGCGGATAAGCCCGGCCTTGGGATGAAGGAGGGTTGGAGAGAGTATAACCTCAGAACGGCGCCTCCGAGCCGGAGTGAGAGAGATTCCGGATGATTCCACGGCCAGGCCGCTATGGAGAGTGGTCCGGCGAAGGGCTTCATGTTGTTGTTTCTTCAAAAGAAAATTAGGATCCAATTGAGCATAAGGATGAGAAAACTGGTATTTCTGGACTGTGCGACGACTTTTTTGTGGAAGTGGTTCTGAATTGGAAGAAAGGATAGTTACCTCAACTTCGGCCGGTCTATCTCCTTCAGCCAACTCCTATGGAAAGTTATCATTACATACAAATATGGGTAAAAGCGAGCAAGTTAAGAACCGGATTAATTCATACCTCAGAGTCCGGATCGTCGTCCTCAGCGTGAGAACCAGAGCCACCAGCTGCTTTTCTCTTCTTGGAAGCAAAGGTTTTCCGGCGTGGCAGTTTTCCAGTTTTTTCCTGAGGCTTCCTTTTCCAGAAAGGATCATTAGCCTGTTCAACAGATAAAAGATAAATTCGAAGAACGGTTTAAGGGAACGGATTACAGATATATGAAAGAAAGTAAGACATACCGCAGGCAGCTTATTTTTCTTGTAGTATGGAGCCAACCCGGTTTTGCTGCATTCTTATAAAGTGAGATTAAGCATTCTCTTGGCAGACTCGATGACTTCTGACTCAGAAAGTTTGTCCGTAGTAAAACGCTGAGGATCATCCGGTTTACCAGAGTATTCGTACATCAAGCTTGAACGCCGACTCAGAGGAAGGATACTCCAAGAGAGCCAGCAGCGCATGAAATCCACGCCGGTTAAGCCATTTGCCATAAAAGCTTTTAACTTGGAAAGTTGGGAGGCAAACCGGGGCCGCTCTGCAGAGCTGAGGCGCTGTGGCAAGGGGTAGTCCTCCGGAAGACGGTGCTCGCGATAACCCGGCAAGGGGTTTTTCCCGCAGGTGAAGTGTCAACACAGTAAAACCAAGATTTATTCCAGTCCTTGGGATGTGTGTGTAGAGCAGCATGAGGAAAGACTGCATCTTCCTTTTCTGAATACTGACCCCGCCCAGTTCTTGATGCGGTCCACTAGTAAATTCAGTCCGCTAGTTTAGATGGAAGAAATCTCGGAACAAGTCAACTGACGACTCTTCTTGCAAATACACTTCAGAGAACACTTGGAAATCACAGGTGTTGGAAATAGAGTTAGGACCGATGTCCTGAGGATGGAGTTGGAAGGCAGCAAGTACATCCCGAAAAAACTTCGAACCGGGAGGAGTAAAACCACGAGCAATATGATCAAAGAAAACAATGACCTCCCCTTCTTTGGGAGTGGGAGGACACTCGCCTCCTGGAGCTCGCCACTTCAAAACGGATCGAGTGCCTAAAGTGCCAATTGACACAACTTTGACTAAATCATCTTCCGTAATAACGGAAGAAACCCAATCGCAAGACACAAATTGTTTGGCCATGACAGCAGAAGAGCAAATGCTGAAAAGATAAAGCACAAGACCGGATTATGCGGGTACAGCAGTATAAACCGGAAGATATATACAAGGATTACGCAACGGTTTCAGCAAGGGACTAATGATATGGATAACCCGGCAATAACAGGGAGCTATGTTACTACCGGTTTAGGACAGTAATACGGAAAGAGCTAAACCGTCGCGTTTGTCTTTAAAAAATTTACAGAGCCCGTGCATGACAGGTTAAACCGGAGTATACTTAGCAGATCTACAAAGGGAAAGAAACAAGTTTTTACAGACAACTAAGGCAGAACAGATCTGAGCATGCAAGAAAAAGAAAAATAAACACAAGGGTATACGGGAAGAACTACAAGGGTGATATACGGAGTGGATGAATCTACAGGTTGTGTAAATGTCGAGATCTAAAGCATGGAAGCAACGGAGTAAAGGCAAAAGTTTAAAGGGCAAGATCTAAAAGTGAAAGTTCCTGAGAAATATTTGTTTAGGTCGAACGAAGATGAAGCTTTTTACTGAGGTTCTAATGGCGGAGGTACGAACCCTAGAAAGTACGGATCTACAATGAAGAAGAAAGACGTACCTGGAACAGCAGGGATCAGCGGCGGAGGTTCTCTGGTCAAAACTCAGGTCGATGCAGCGGCCAGTGAGGTCTTGGATTCGGCGATCGACGGCGGCGGTCCAAACTCAGGCGTCAATGGCGTCTTGAGCTCGAGCGACGGAGGAAGAAGAGAGAGGAAGAGAATAACAGATGGAGACAGCGGTATTTATAAGAAGAAAGTCAGATCCGAAGCGACAGGTGCGGGATTCGAGGAGGCAAAGGATCGGATAAAGATCCCTTGACGCCTCGATTTTCGGGATAACCCTTGAACAAAAGCTACAGTACAGCTCACGGCGTTAAATGCGGAAGTGATGTCACGGTCAGATTCAATGATTCTCGAGGATGACGTCAGGGCCGGTTTACAAAAAATGAAAAGACACAGAAGAAAATTATACAAGACAAGGGAGATTGATGTGAACAAAGTTCAAATCATTCTGGGGCCTAATGTCAGGGATATTACTAGCAGGTATGAACCGGCTAGTATAAACCGGCTCATTGTAATATGTTTGTATGGTTGTAATATTTAGTAAAGGCTACGGCCCATAAGATCTTAGGGCCCATGTATAGAATTATGGTTTGTAAACCGCCCGATGATGTAACTTGAGAGATAAGGAAGAAAGAACAGAGACCGAGGCGGACACAAGTATGAGCCGGCCTCGGGACTCTGTAAACTGGACCAGGCGTCACCTCTATATAAAGGGACGACCCGGCGACGGTTCAGGGACAAGCAAGAATCAACCCGTCGAGACTACAGGCAAGCGATCCGCTCCCTGTAATCCGACGCCCAAGCAATACCAAACCAACTAGACGTAGGCTTTTACCTTCATCGAAGGGGCCGAACTAGTATAAACCCTCTGTGTCCTTTGTGTGCTATGAACCCCTTCAAGCTAACCCATGCGATGGTTCCATCATCAAGTCCGTTAAACCGGACATCTGCCGTGTTATTTCCACGACAGGTCCCGTCAACCGCTAAGTTTCTGGCGCCGTTGACACCTACTTGTCGACCCTCGGAGTCTCACGGGATTCAATCCTTGGTATCTTTGCCAAGGGAAATTTGACGCCACGCTACATCTCAACCTTCCACTTGGGGTAACCAACGAGGGGCGAGAAGCCATCAAGCAAGTTTCTGGCGCCGTTGCCGGGGACTCCACTCTTCAAGATAGGGGAGTTGCATGCTATCTTTTATCTTTGCTTTTTAGTCTTGTTAGTTTACCTTTCAGTTTTTGCTTTAGTGTCCTTTATCAAAAATCACAAAAAAATTATTTGCTTTTCTGTTAGTAGTCCTTTCTGTTCAGTCAAGCATGTTAGGACTTGGTGCTTTGAGGGAATCAGAAGTTCTAGATTTCCATCAAAGGGATGGAGAAAATATGAAGAAGGCATGGGATAGAATTTCTGATGCACATAGGAGAATTATGCCTTGGATACCTATAAAAATGTGCTTAGAAATTTTTACCATGGTCTTTTTAAATGGTGTAAACACTCTCTTGATATTATAGCTGAAGGAGATTTCCTAGAGTGTGATGAAGCTAGAGCTCTTGAAATTATACATGGTCTATCTAGTTACTTTGTTTATGATCATAGTTTTGATACTGTCATAGATAGACTTGCTACTATTGAGAAGAGAATGGATGCTCTAGACTTGATGAAGGTAGAGAAACCCAAACCCAATAAGAGAGATATTTTGGAAATAGAGAATGATTGGGAGCCTTTTGTTAGGATTAACATCTCTAATCAAGACTTCCTTGCTTATTGTGATATTGGATCGATGGTTTCTACTATGCCAAAAATTGTTCATGATTCTTTAAAATTTAACATGGACAAATTATCATCCTATCATGAACATGCTAATGGAGATATTTCTGAGATCCAGGGAAGAATAAAAGACGTACCAGTTACATTCCTTAAAGGAATTGCAATGGTTGATTTCTTCATCATGAAGCCAAACCAAGGAAATATAGTGCTTGGAAGGGACTTCCTCCGAGCCGTAAAAGGCTTCATCGATATAGGTAAGGGACAAATCCGCCTACGCGGGAAGGCAAAAGGTACGTACCCCTTTCCTAGAAGGAACAAGGATGAACTTGTTGAGGAACCATTTGAAGCAATTTATAACTCCGATTATTATGATGACTTTTGATTCCTCCTTTTTGCATCATGCCTAGCTTAAAGGCATAAAAGAAAGCGCTTTTGGGAGGCAGCACACAACGAATTAGGTTTTATTTTGCTTTTGTTGTGTCTTGATGTTTGTTACTACAGTAGCACCATCATTGTATCTTTTCTTTTCAGCTTTGTGCCAAGTTTAGCCGCCGATTGCAAGAAAGTTCAAAAGTTGTGACGTGCTGTCCAGAAAACAGATTTTGTCCTTGGACAGAAAAATTCGAATAAAATCACCAGATCATCTTTTTGATCTGAATTTTTTTGAAATCGTGCTCTATACAATTGGCTTTCGAGCGTCTGTTCTGAGTTTTTTGATTTGAGTTGCAGAAGTGCCCCGAAAAAATTATTTACTACCTGCTGGTCTGTTTTTCACAGATTCTGTCCTGTTTTGCCTTTTCTTCGTTTTGCAAACCTTGAGCTTGCTTTTTCTTTGCAAAAACCTTTTGGCAATCTTGAGAAACAGTAGCTCTTCAAGATTATCTTTATTTCCAGTAGGGAAACATTATTTTATTGTGGGTACTAACCTCGCTAATCAGATTATGATGAGTTATGTATGAAGGGAGTTTTCAAGTGTGCGAGGGAAGATGATAAAAGAAGATTCAGGAGGGTCAAACGCTCAAGCTTGGGGATGCCCCCGTGCACCCCCAAGAAATATTCAAGAAGACTCAAGCGTCTAAGCTTGGGGATGCCCCCATGCATCCCCTTCTCCATCAACAATTATTAGTTCGTCTTTCGTTCCACTATAATTTTATCACTTCATGCGTTATGTGCTATGCTTGGAGCGTCTTGCTCTTAGTTTCTTTTTTTAGTTTTCTTTAGCTTTGCTTGCTGTTCATAACAAGTTAGAACCCAGCTTTCTTTGTGTGGGAGAGAAACACGCTCCACTTCAACCAAGAACACAACATAGGATTTTCATGCTTATCTTTGCTGTGTGTGTTCTTTGTCTTTCCATAGCTGCTGTCATGTTTAGCTCTTAGTTTTCATGCTTTTCTTTTTAAAGAGCTTTTATTTAGTAGGTTGCTGAACTCTCTTGAGTTTTCATGTTTATCTTGTTAAGAGAGTTTGCCTGTTGCACTGAGTTGTGTGTCTTAACTTAAAGTAGGTAATTGAGGTTGCTATTTAATTTTAGTAGTAACTTGCAATAGTTTTGAGGTATTGCCATGAGTAATGTCTGAACTTTTGGTGTCAAGAGCTTTAGCCTATTAGTGATAAATGTCATATTTTGGGCAATCTGTGTTTATTTTCGAAAACCTACAAAATAGTTGAAAACTTTAGCTACTAGATGGATCACTAATCTTTGGAGGGATCGAATATTAGAGCACACTCACGTACCATGAGTCGAGGATGCGCAAGGATAACCAAACCCCCATACACTCCTCCTCGGGGTACTTGTCTCTTTGTGAACCTCCTAATTAGATTGAGAGTTACCGATAATAAGTACATGAGTTCTTCGGACTAATGTGAGTATTCGAAAGTTGACACTTCCACCTAGCCATATTTTTCTAGCCTCTTCGGTACCGTGCATTGCCCTTTCTCACCTCGAGAGTTGGCGCATACTTCGCCGGTGCATCCAAATCCTTGGCACGATACGCTCTGTCATCATAAGCCTCATTATATCCTTCCTCAAAACAACCACCATACCTACCTATCAAGGCATTTCCATAGCCTTTCCGAGATACATTGCCATGCAACATCCATCTTCTCATGACTTGATCTTCATGTCATACATGCTTTTTGCTTGATCGATGAGCCGCATGCTAGTTGGGCCTTGCCCTAATCATTGCTACATGACGTGCTAGTATCATTGCATATCCTGCTACACTAGAAGAGGCATACATTTGCATACATCATGATAGTTTCATCTTCTTTATGTTGAGTACTCTTGTAAAGTGTGAAAGATCTTCTATACTTCTTGTAATTTATAGAGTGTCGCCCCTAAAGTGAGGAAAAGATCCCAAAGAGGACAAAATCAAAAGATCCCAAAGAGGACAAATGAGAGTTAAATAGAAAGAGCCATTGAGGCCACAAAAAAATAAAAAAAAATAAAAAAGAGAAAAAGAAATAAAAAGAGAGAAGGGGGCACACTACTATTCCTTTTGAGAGATCCACACTCGTACTTCATCTTATACCTTGTACTCCATAGAGATTATCATTCATGCATATAGCTATGTGGGGACCTTCACACTATAGAACTTGGCTTGTATATTCCAATGATGAGCCTCCTCAAAAGAGCTCTAGGTCTTCTTGAGCGAGCAAGTTGGATGCACCCCCACTAGTTCCATTGGAGAGCTTACCTTAGCTCATATGTGCATCCGTTGCATGGCAATCCCTACTCCTCACATCATATCTATCATTTGGCTTTCTCTTGCCTATGATTGTCCTCATTGATGTGAGACTTTCACACCTTTTTTGTCTTCCCCCTTCATCATTTTTCTCTCTTTGCCATCCTAAGTGTCAACTTTCTTGCTTACGCTCATCCATTGCATGAGTGCTCAAAATATCGAAAGGGAGTGGATCGTTTTGACATGTACCTGGCTAGTGGTCTGGGGATGAGTCAAGATAAGATTCCAAAGAAGACCAAGTGTGAAACTTTAGTAGATTAAGTTCTCAACAATACAAAAACTATGTTTTACTCTCTCGTACATCCCTATCCCCTTTCTTGCACGCAAACACCATTTGGAGACATTCGAGTCACGGACAGCGAGAGCTCTTGCACCTTTATGTTCTTATGTTGCTTGTTACAATGCTAATATAGACTCTTGCTTGTTATGACTTGAATTGAATTACATGCCTTGATTGCTTTACTTAAAAAGTTCTTATATGGTTGGTAGCATGTCACCACAGAAATTATGCTTGTTATCATTTACCTACTCGAGGACGAGCAGAAATTAAGCTTGGGGATGTTGATACGTCCAAAACGTATCTATAATTTCTGCTTGCTCCATGCTTCTTTTTTGTGATATTGCTATGATATTGATGCACTTCCATACACTTTTGATCATATTTGGACTAACCTATTAACTCAGTGCACCACAGTGCCAGTTCCTGTTTTCTGCTGTTTTTCTATTTCAGGTTTCCCCCATATTAAAAGTGCTCCAAAAATTCCAGGAAAAATACAGGAAAAATCAGCGTACAGGAAGCTTCGCGAAGAACCAAAGATGGGCTAGAGGCGAGCCAGGGGAGGCCCAGGCGGCCACCTGGCGCGGCCCCACCCCTGGCCGCGCCAGGGGGGCGCCTGGGGCCCCTGCTCCGCCTCTGGCTGCCCCCCTTCGCATATATATCCCTCTCGTCCCGAAACCCTCGAGGACAGAACTCTTTTTCGCGATCTCGCCTCTGTTCCGCCGCCGCAGCGCTTCCAAGATCGGGAGCATCAGGAGAACTCTTCCCGGCATCCTGCCGGAGGGGAGAACCACCACCGGGAGCTTCTCCACCACCATGGACGCTTCCCGGATGAGTCGTGAGTAGTCCACCTTGGACCATGGGTCCATGATCAGTAGCTATGTGATGTTCTCCTCCCCTCTTTGCTCTTCATGGTTTAGAGCTCGTGAGCTGCCCTACATGATCGAGGCACATATGTAATCTTTCTGCTGTTGCTTTGCTGAGTTTGCTGGGATCTGATGGATTATGAGACTATGTTCAGATTGTGTTTGAGTAATATATTTGATTCACCTCTTTTATATCTTTGTTCTTGAGTAATTCTTGCATGTTCTCCGTTGCTGTTTATTGCTTTGGCCAAGTAGTAGGTAGTAACTCCAAGAGGGAGCGTTATGCTTGATTGTGGGTTCATGCCCCCTGATGACTAGCTTGAGTGACAGAAACATGAGTCTAGGGGATGTGCTGTTGCCACAAGGGAGAAAACAACGGTGCGTGTACTTGCGGGTGCAAGGATTGTTTACTTTACGCAAAGTTCTTTTAATGCAGTTGTCTGTTGCTTTGAGTTTACACTTTGGGTGGGATTCGCAACTTAATACCAGCGAGATGTTCTGGATAGATATCTCAAGGTGGATGATTAGTAGTAGATGCAGATGGATTTCGGTCTACTTGCCTTGGCGTACCGCCCATGCTTTTGAGCCTCTACCTTTCTTTGCAGCATAGTTAGCATTGGTTTGCGCACATAATCCTGTCAATTGCCCAGCTGTAATTTGTTTACCTCGCTTTGCTGTTTTATCATCTTTTGGGAGAGAGACATCACTAGTGAACATCATGGGACCCCGGTCCATATTACCACCGCTGATCACACCTTCTATTTACTTCCTGTTTTTATTTCCTAGTTGCAGTCATATCTATCATTATTATCTCTTGTGTTTGATCCTTTGTAAACAACAAGGCCGGATGGATTGACAACCTCTATGTACTCGTTGGGAGCAAAGTTACCTGTATCTGTGTGCAGGTCCCGTCAACCGCTAAGTTTCTGGCTCCGTTGACACCTACTTGTCGACCCTCAGAGTCTCACGGGATTCGATCCTTGGTATCTTTGCCAAGGGAAATTTGCCGCTATGCTACATCTCAACCTTCCACTTGGGGTAACCAACGAGGGGCGAGAAGTCATCAACATCCCTCTAGTCATCTAAATGATCACTCGATCCAAATCAACTAAACCATGTCCGATCATCACGTGATATGGAGTAGTTTTCAATGGTGAACATCTTATGTTGATCATATCTACTATATGATTCACGCTCGACATTTCGGTCTCCAGTGTTCTGAGGCCATGTCTGTACATGCTAGGCTTGTCAAGTTTAACCCGAGTATTCTAAATGTGCAAAACTGTCTTACACCCGTTGTATTTGAACGTAGAGCTTATCACACCCGATCATCACGTGGTGTCTCAGCACGACGAGCTTTCGCAACGGTGCATAATCAGGGAGAACACTTGTACCTTGAAATTTGTAAGGGATCATCTTATAATGCTAACGTCATACTAAGCAAAATAAGAAGCATAATAAGATAAACATCACATGCAATCAAAATATGTGACATGATAGGGCCATCATCATCTTGTGCTTTGGATCTCCATCTACAAAGCATCATCATGATCTCCATCATCACTGGCTTGACACCATGATCTTCATCGTAGCGTCGTGGTCATCTAGCCAACTATTGCTACTACTACTATCGCTAACTCATAGTGATAAAGTAAATCATGTACATGGCCTTCGCAATTCATACAATAAAGAGACAACCATAAGGCTCCTGCCGGTTGCTGATAATTTACAAAACATGATCATCTCATACAATAATGTATAACTCATCACATCTTGACCATATCACATCACAACATGTCCTGCAAAAACTAGTTAGACGTCCTCTACTTTGTTGTTGCAAGTTTTACGTGGCTGCTACGGGCTTAGCAAGAACCGTTCTTACCTACGCATACAAAAATCACAACGATTTTTCGTCAAGTGTGTTGTTTTAACCTTCACAAGTATCGGGCGTAGCCACACTCAATTCAACTAAAGTGAGAGAGACAGACACCCGTCAGTCACCTTTAAGTAATGAGTGCTCATAACGATGAAACCAGTGTTGCGTAAGCGTACTCGTAATGTCGGTCCGGGACGCTTTATCTCACAATACCGCTGAATCAAAGTATGACATGCTGGTAAGCAGTATGACTATTATCGCCCACAACTCATTGTGTTCTACTCGTGCATATCATGTACACATAAACCTGGCTCTGAAACCACTGCTGGGGAACGTAGTATTTCAAAAAAAATCCTACGATCACGCAATATCTATCTAGGAGTAGCATAGCAACGAGCAGGAGAGTGTGTCCACGTACCCTCGTAGACCGAAAGAGCAAGTGTCTAGTGACGTGGTTGATGTAGTCGAACGTCTTCGCGATCCAACCGATCCAAGCACCGAACGTATGGCACCTCCGCATTCAGCACATGTTCAGCTCGATGACGTCCCAAGAGCTCTTGATCCAGTTGAGCGTCATGGGAGAGTTTCATCAGCACGACGGCGTGGTGATGGTGATGATGAAGTTACCGGCGTAGGGCTTCGTCTAAGCACTGTAACGATATGACTGAGGTGTGTAACTATGGAGGGGGCACCGCACACGGCTTGCAAATACTCCTGTGTGTCTATGGGGTGCCCCCTCCCCACATATATAAAGGAGTGGAGGAGGGGAGGGGCCGACCCTATCTATGGCGCGCCCTAGGGGAGTCCTACTCTCATCGGGAGTAGGATTCCCCTCCCTTCCCTAGTTGGAGTAGGAGAGGAAGGAAGGAGGAAAGATAGGGAAGAAGGAAGGGGGGCCGGCCCCCCACCCAAATCGGATTGGGCTTGGGGGGGCGTGCCCCTCACCTTGGCCGCCTCCTCCTCTATCCCACTAAGGCCCATACACTGCCCAGGGGGTTCTGGTAACCCCCCGGTACTTCGGTAAATGCCCGAACTCACCCGGAACCATTCCGATGTCCAAACATAGGCTTCCAATATATTTATAATTATGAGCCTGTTTGGGACTGCTCTGCTCCTTAAAATTCAGCTCCGCTCCAGAAAACACAAGCCAAACAGGGTAGCTCCATGATATGCCGCTCCATAAAAAAACTAGAATTCGGGGTACAACTCTCAGTCTTTTATGTAGCTCATGAGGGGGTGCTCCAAAAAACTCTAGAAGCTGGAGTTGGGAGAAAATTACCCACCACTGACACCAGTAAGTGGATACCCCTTCCTTTTTCCTCTCTCATCCAATCAAATAGATCCTTTCCACCAAATTTCTCATTCTTGAAGCTGGAGCTACATGGAAGCCAAACATTCTCCTTGATAGTGCTACACTTCTATATGAAACTACTCCAAAGTGAATTTGGTGAAGTGAAACTGATTTTCGTGAAGCGGAGCAGTCCCAAACTAGCCCTATGTCTCGACCATTTTGAGACTCCTCGTCATGTCCATGATCACATCTGAGACTCCGAACAACCTTCGGTACATCAAAACACATAAACTCATAATACCAATCGTCATCGAACGTTAAGCGTGCGTAACCTACGGGTTCGAGAACTATGTAGACATGACCGAGACTCATCTCCAGACAATAACCAATAGCGGAACTAGGTTGCTCATATTTGTTCCTACATATTCTAGGAAGATCTTTATCGGTCAAACCGCATAAAAACATACGTTATTCCCTTTGTCATCGGTATGTTACTTGCCCGAGATTCGATCGTCGATATCAGCATACCTAGTTCAATCTCGTCACCAGCAAGTCTCTTTACTCATTCCGTACTACATCATCTCGTGACTAACTTATTATTCGTTTGCTTGCAGGGCTTATTACGATGTGTATTACTGAGAGGGCCCAGAGATACCTCTCCGACACTCGGAGTGACAAATCCTATTCTTGATCTATGCTAACACCACAAACACCTTTGGGTACACCTGTAGAGCATCTTTATAATCACCCAGTTACGTTGTGATGTTTGATATCACACAAGGTGTTCCTATGGTATTCGGGAGTTGCATAATCTCATAGTCATAGGTACATGTATAAGTCATGAAGAAAGCAATAGCAGTAAAACTAAACGATCAAGTTGCTAAGCTAACGTATGGGTCTTGTCCATCACATCATTCTCCTAATGATGTGATCCCGTTGATCAAATGGCTACTCATGTCTATGGTTAGGAAACATAACCATCTTTGATTAACGAGCTAGTCTAGTAGAGGCATACTAGGGACACTCTATTTCGTCTATGTATTCACACATGTATCAAGTTTCCTGTTAACACAATTCTAGCATGAATAAAAGACATTTATCATGATATATAAGGAAATATAAATAACAACTTTATTATTGCCTCTAGGGCATATTTCCTTCAGTTTATGCACCGGCGAAAGTTGCGCGGCACAAGAGAGGCTAGCAATTATGAAAGGTGATAGTGCGTATAATCCATGAACTGACATTAGTCATACAGAACTCATATACTTTTGGCAAAAGTTTATTAGCCCTCGAAGCAAAGTAATACTACGCATGCTCCTAGGGGGGAGGTTGGTTGGAGTTAACCATCGCGCGCCCCCGACCTTCACACAAAGATAGACATTCGAGGATAAATTGTGCTCCAACTTACCGGCATAACGAGAGACTATACGTGCATGCTTCGGGAATCACAAACCTGAACACCAATATCTTACTAAACACGATCGTCCACTAGTACCTCCCACATATTATCATCTCTATATCTCAAAACTATTGCAAGGAATCAAACATATCATATTCAGTGATCCATAAGTTTTATGTAGGATTTTATGACTAACCATGCAATTGACCAATTCCGTTTGACTCTCTAAATAGATATAAGTGAAGCATGAGAGTTTAATTCTTTCTACAAAGATCATGCTCTAACAAATATAAGTGAAGCAGGAGAGCATTCTACGAACATCGGTTTTCTATGTAAAGAGATACATGCAATCCAAACTTCAAATGATATAAGTGAAGCACATAAAGCATTCTATAAAGCCATACTCGAAAGATATAAGCGAAGTGAAAAGAGCATTCTATAAATCATCCATGGACTATCTCATACCAGCATGGTGCAATATTAAAAGAAATATAAAAGGCACACGACGCTCCAAGAATTTACGTATATCATGTGAACGAGACAAATTCGAAAACATACCGATACTTTTTGAAGAAAGATGGGATGCCTTCCAGGGCTTCCCCAAGCTTAGACGCTTGAGTATACTTGAATATTTACTTGGGGTACCTTTGGCATCCCCAAGCTTGAGCTCTTGCCTCTCCTCTGACTCCTCACATCGAGACCTCCTCGATCTTCGAACACTTCATCCACACAAAGCTTAATCAAACTTTTTGTGGTGGGGTTAGTGCATATGATCAATGAAATCTCATCATGTACTGCTCTAACATTATTGTATAATTATAAACTAACATTACCCACTGTATGCTATCACAATTATATGGCTTACAAGTCAAGGAGGCTTCAACAAGAATTCAAACATACGCAAATAATGAAGCTATAACAACAATCTGTGAAAACAGGACAATCTGTGAAGATTTGAACATCCACCATACTTCTGTGACTCTAAAAAATCTGAAAAATTAGGACAAAATAAAAAAATGTATAGCAAGACTGTGCAAGATGTTTCAGAAGCTTTCGACGTTCCAATAAAAATGTAAAATGGCGCACTACAGCCAAAGTTTCTGTTTTTGCACCGCACAAACCAATAACCAATTTAATCATCCTAAAGGCAAATATTGGCACATTATTTTTATAATACAATGGAATTGTACAAGAGGATAATATTTTTGTTGAAAAGTTTCTGTAATTAAGAGTCACAAAGTTCCCATGGGCATGAACAGAGTTCAAGGCTACCTCCCACTTTCACAATGCTTGTCCCTCTCACTTTCACTTTTCTTTTTGTAAAGTTTTAGATTCCCCTCTATATTTTTTTTGTTTTTAAACTTTATAAAAGCATTCAACAGAAATAAATGACTCTTTTTTTTACTTCCGGGTCGTCTCCCTGTGTCACAGCCCTAGAATTTCAGTGTAACTAGTTGCATCAGCATCATGCATCTAGCTAAATTCAAGAAATTGGAATTGAGGGAATTTCAAAGCCTCAAAATCAATTAAGGGGAAAAACCCTAAAAATATAATCAATGTTTCCAAAATAGCCTTAAATAATGTTGGTTATATTTTGGCAAAGGTTTTGAGCCCAACCAAACATGATGAACATTTTTTATGGAATATTTTGGGTACTGAGTTTAAATCACTATTGTATTTGAGTTTGAATTATATTCATATATTTAGAGTATAAATTAAAATACTTCTGAAATCAATTATGTGCTTTAGCAGGGTCCATACATGTATCATATAATATTTCAGAAACTTCTTGGCATTGTTTGAATTTGTCTGAATTCAAACAGTGGCAGAAAGAAAGAAATAAAAAGAAAACAGAACAGAAATAAAACAGACAAAGGAAAGGGCCTTACCTGACTTGCCTACCTGGCCCAACTCTTGTTTAGGCCCAGCCCACCAGGGGCAAGGTTGTCTTCAACCTTGTGTCCACTGGCAGCCAGCGCACGCACCCGACCGCACCACCTCCTGCTTCGCCGTGTCGCGCTCCCCTTCAACCCAATCCAGACGCCAGGAGACGTGGACGAAGCCCTGCAGCGATCCCCTCCTCCTCTGGTCACTCCCCTTTCTCCTCGCTCGCTCTCGAGCTCGGCCGAACGAGCTCATCGCCCCCGTCCACTACTCGCATGGCCACCGGCCACCACACGCCTCGCAGAAGCGCCAGGAAGCTCCGCCACCTCTTACTTGACCTCCACACGGAGCCACGCGCCTCGGGAAGCCCCGCTTCGTCTTCACCATCGCCGTCTTCAACCTATGGCCGCGGAGATCGTCGGCGACCGTGCGCCCGCTCCGACGCGTCTCCGAGCCCGCCGAGCATCCCGTCCGCCTCCCTGTGAGCTCCTGCGTCGAAACCCCCTCTTCCCTGCTTCGTTTGCGTGCCGTAGCCGCCGCCCCGCGAGCACCCGATGCCGTCGTCCGCCATGGCCGGCGAGCCCCATGCTCTCGAGCCCCTTCGCTCGGACCAGTTGCTCTGGCATGCTACTTATGCCTCGCAGGTGCTCCCTAGCACCCCAGTTCGCTCGCCCTCGAGCTGAAGCGTTGCGCCCGCTGGAGGCCGAGGTCCGGCCGCCGCCGAAGTTTACGCTGCGCTCGACTCAGGCCACCTCGCACCCTCCTGTTTCCATCGTTGGATCCGCGACCTAGTTTAGGTTTAATTAAAGTAGGATTAGCCCTTGGCTCACTGATGTGTGGGCCCAGGCCCCTGACTAATTAGTGTTAGGTTTAAATTAGTGTTAATTAACTTAGTTAATTAGTTGAGACACTATCAGGTGGGGCCCACTGTCAGGTTTGACCGGGACCAGCCCCTGTAGACCTGCTGACGTCAGCATGAAGTCATGCTGATGTAGTAAATATTTTCTGGGATTTAAAATAAATCATAAATGATTTATTTATTTCAGAAAATATCCAAAACTTCTAAAATTAATATAAAATCAACCGTAGCTTAGATGAAAATAATTTCTATATGAAAAATTATCAGAAAAATATGAAGAATCTGCTTATAGCATTTTCATGCATGTTTGAACAACCTAAGGGTGCTGTATATGGCAATTTGCATAATTGGCATTTAAATAATCACATATGGAGTTTGAATTTGAACCTTTCGTTCAAACCATCTTCATTTAATCTGGTTGCTAGTTACATTAGCTCAGTAAACATCATATTGCCATGTCACATTCATGCATCATATTGTTGTATTGCATTGATTGTGTTCCTTCTCGGTTGCCGGTATTTGTCCCCTCTCAGTAGACGTGGTTCCGACAATGAGATCGATGACACCGATGAAGAACTATTACTATCTTCAGAAGTGTCAGGCAAGCAAAACCCCCATTGAGCATTCCGATACAATCCCACTCTCTCGCTCTTGCTCTCTTTTACTACATTAGGACAACACCGTTTCAACTGTTACATGCTACGGTAGTTGAACCCCTTTCCTCTGCATGACCTGTCTTTGCCACAGTAAACAGTTGAAACCCACTAGCATGAGTAGGAGTTGTTTGAGCCATGTTGTGCCTACTCATCCATGCTTGCATGTTATGCCTGCTACTGCTTAGAGTTGTGTCAGGTCCGATTCATCGGGGATGAATTGGAGTGTGGTCATCATGTCCTACTGTTGAGAGCTAAGTATGAGAACACGATTTGGTAAAGGTAGCGGTGAGAGGCCATTTAGGAGTACATGGTGGGTTGTCTCACTGGAATTGTCCTTAAGAACTAAGTTCTGTGTAAGTTGTCCAATGACTAGCTACTACCACACATTGGGTTCCGGTAACTCGACACCTCTCGACTTATTAATCAACTCGATCTCTGTCCAGGAGTTGCAACTAGTTTCTGGTGTTTGTAGGTAGTGTTAGTAGTCTACCAAGTGGCACCCGGTACAGGTGGGCTTGGGACAGACTAGGCACTGTGGCCAGGTGTACCAAGCGACACCCCGGCCGGATCTCCTTACGGATGGAACCCGAATAGGCGATAAACCTGGACTAGAGTCTTGTGTGGTTAGTCAGGTCGTGGCCGACACCCTCGCCAGGCTTCCGCTTGAAGGTTGCCGAGATACACGACGTGTACATGGAGGTAAGTGGCGAGAGTGTGTGTGAAGAAGTACACCCCTGCAGGGTTAACATGATCTATTCGAATAGCCGGATCCGCGGTTATGGACTTCTTGGATGCTTACGTGCTACATAGACAAGTGAAAGTGGATACTCTAAATTGCGCAAGATAAGCGTGAGTGTTATGGATGGCCTTCTCGTAGGGAGACGGGAGCGGATCCATAGTGGTGTATTGATATGGTGAATATGTGGACTCTTGTGCGCCACCTCAAAAGAGTTACTTGTAGTCGTAGTTCAGGATAGCCACCGAGTCAAAGCTGGCTTGCTGCAGTCAAAGTCAACCACCCCTTGTTGATATGGATGCATGTGTAGCTAGTTCTAATGCAAGTCTTGCTGGGTACATTTGTACTCACGTTTTCTTAATTTATGTTTTTGCAGAGAGACTTCAGTCTCACTAGTAGTTCCGCGTGGACTTCGACGTTTAGCTTGTTACCTCAGCAACGGTCTTATACCCTTCGGAGGGTCTTGTAGATAGTCAGGCTTGATAGCCTTCTTCCTTTTCAGATGTCTATACTCAGACATGTTTATGCTTTCGTTGCATGTATGCTCTGTATGTTGGGTCATGAGACCCACTGCTTGTAATAAATGCTATGATGGCTCTTTTGGGCCTTTATCTATATGAATTGTTGAGTTTTGTTGTGATGCCATGTTGTACAACACATACTTGGATGTTATGCATACATGTAATGTGTATTGCTATGTGTGGGATCCGGCACCTAGTTGTTTACCATTGGTAGCCTATCTTACAGGGAAATGCCTCCTAGTGCTTCCACTGAGCCTTGGTAGCTTGCTACTGCTCCAGAACACTTAGGCTGGCCGTCATGTGTCCTTCTTCGTTCCTGTGTCTGTCCCTTAGGGGAAATGTCATGCCTTATTCCATTAAGTCCTTGTAGCTTACTATGACTTGGGTTCATACGTTGATGACCGACACGTTCGTTGCTGGGTCATGTATGCATGTCTCTGTAATTTAGCACCACTTTTGGTTTATAACTAGTCATGTCGGCCCGGTTTCTCTGTCATATGGATGCTAGCGATACTATCATATACATGTGCCAAAATGCACAAACGGTCCCACGCCAGGTAAGGTGGCACATGTGGGGATATCGTGTGTGAGGCCGCAAAGTGATATGATGTGTTACATGCTAGACCTGTGTGAGTTAGGATCGGGGTCCTGACAGCTTTGGTATTAGAGCCTGACTGCCTGTAGGATTACCAAGCCAAACTGGTCGAAGTTGAGTCTAGAAATTCTTTAGGTATATAAGGGAATTGATTGTGTAAGGGAACGTAAGGCTCGTTTTACTCCTCTACCTTATGACCTTCTGATCTGAGTCACCTTCTTCTATTCTACGGGGATTAAGAACTAGGACTCTCATTCTTTTTATCAGGATCACGTTAATGGTGGATTCAACTCTTAGTTCAGTTTCTAGTACTTCCTTGTGTTAACAACTCGTCTCGGAACCTTGTTATTGTGATGTTGAGTGGTTATGCCACCATTTTGCAGGATCTCTCAAATCTTTTGAGCATTTACAGTCGTTATGCTGTCCGAGTCATCCTAGGTTTCTAAACAATCTGATGCATTTGCAAATTTTTCCTCCTTGTTCCCGATATCCTTTTGGGCCAGACTGATCACACTAATCGGTGTGTTGAGGTACTCCGTTGCCTCGACATATTTGTTGAAGCCATCAGGAAACTAGGACATCATAGATAGCCACCCAGTAAAACAACCTTGTGTTGTGTTCTCAGTATGATCATTCTGGTCATTAGTCTCGAAAGCATCTCGTGATGCCATTTAGTTGGTAGGTATTCTATCTCTGGGTCTTGTACCCAAGATTCACTCCACGTACCTCCTGTTTATAGTGTTTGCTCATTCCTTTAGGATATTAGTAACCTTTGTGATAGTCCTCAAGGTCCATGGTATATCATTCTTCCAATACCATGAACCATCATGGCAGAAATTCTCCTGAACCAAAAGATCACAATAAGAGTGCTCTTGATGAGTTATCCGTTACATTTGTGACTCTGTCAGTTCTACCTTTTTGCATGGGTTACCCGGAAGAAATATGTTGAACTAGTTCGACATGCTAATCTATGCGTCCACAACTCAGAAATTCATACATGCTTTTGGGTTGTCCCTCTTCGGTCTATTCTGACCATCGTCTATCAATTGATAGTTAGGAGTAGTTGTGCATTCGTGTTCATCGATGCCTTTTACTCTTGTGGTCCGTCAAGCCATTCTATTCTGGAATGACTAGGAGAAACAAACTCCAGTACCTCATCCATATCCAGGATTGGGTCAAAGTAGTTGTGCTCTGCAGATCAAATGCCAATCCAGCTTTTGTTCTGTTCTACCTTGGAGTATTGCCTCTTTATGTCAGAAATGTCATGGGAATTGCACCACCTATTATGAACTCTTGATACAGTGATACTTCTTGCCATCATTATTCATCCCTCGTCCTCCGTGTTGGTTGTAACTGGAATGCTGACAAGTGAACTGTGATGTGTGAAATCAATACTCCTAGCAACTCTGTTGCTTGGTAGTAAATAGACAATAATCTTATTCTTAGTATGTTGGTAATTGAATGATCATCCTAGGATTTATCATGCGACCTAGTCCATTTTCCATGGTGTACTCCTCGATCAATGAGATAGGATTATGTCAATCCATCACTGTCTTGATCATATCGTCTTGCCCTGAAAAGCAAGATTGTTTCCGAGCTTTGCAACATATTGGTGGTTCGTGATTTTCTGAATATCTTCTCGGAAGTATTACCAGGTTGTTCCCTGACCGTTATGTTGAGTCCGTGATCAAGTTGGTTTCTTGTAAACCACCCTTTTCTCCAAGAATCTGTGTCGGATACCCTGAACTAGTTGGCTAAGCTAAAACAATAACTTAAAAAGTTGGAAGATAAAAGCTTTGCTTGACTTAGTTCATTCCAAATGGGTATCTTGTGTGTCTATTTTGAAGAAAGATGATATCCTCATCGACTGACCTCCGTGATCATTGTGGATCTATTGTCTTGTCTAGACTTTGATTTGAGTATGGGTTATCGTCAAGTCAAATCAGAACCAATGATATTCGTAACGTTGTCTTACTCGTGGTTGATTCCTCGAGCATACACCGTTACATCTATTGGATCTGACCAATGCTATCATCGTGTTCACTAAATTGTGGAATTCCATCTATATGGGAGCCTGGATGGATTGTTGTTCAACCCATTCACAACATTTTCACCTTGTCCATGATTCATGCTGAACATCGGGCTAGCATTGGAAATTTTTGTAAGCATCATCTTGTGTTAGCTCATGAAGTAGATGTTTTGATGTAAGAAGTGACTTCCTCCAATTCACATGTATTCGATGTAAGTTGCCACCGTGAATTTGAGAAAGCTTATTTTTGCTTCCTATTGGAATCATCCCAAGTCAGTCATGCATGTGCGAGGTACTCTATGGTTTGATAGGTTGGCCGCCTCCATTCTATATGTGTTTGCTAGCACACCAAGCCACTGATTGATTTGTTCAAGGAAGAGAAGTCTATGCTTGGGATCTAATCCATGGACTCGCGTAAAGACTTCGTTATCCTCAATAATGGTTCCCAACCTGAACTCGGTAGTATTTTATTGTAAGACTACTATGTGGTCATGCTTGTCTTGGACAACGTGTTCACATGTATGTAGCAGAACCCGCTCATGTTTTGGAGCTTGCTATCATAGTTCGTCTCCCGAGAATCTCGCAACGTCATCTCATCGATTTGTGTTGCTACCTTTCTTTTCCAGACATGCTTTCTCAAATATCCCGTTACCAACCAGATCCGAATCTCAGGCAGATACGATGGTTGGAACATTCCCAGCATTTGCATTTTGTTCCCACCTTGCACCCGCATTGCGCCATCTTACTATGGTCTGCCTTTGCAGTAATTTTTGTTCAGGATCATCTTCAAAAGTGGTCCTACCATGGGTCCCATCCATTTCCGGTGATAAGCAAAAAGTATCCATTACGTTGTCTTCAACAAGGTAGTTCACATCAGCCCGAGTATGCCATTCTTCCGAACTCCTTCAAATGATCGATTGAGATTTGTCTTAGGCTGGTACAGAAAGTTTCAATGATCTAGATATCAACAGTAATTCCTTTTGCCACTTCAGGGAATAGTTCTATGAGTCACCTTCCCTAAGGTGCCCCGTTATGGAATCATGGCAATTACTTCCTCGCTACTTTGAAACCCTGTACCATCCCACTCAAGCGTGGAATTGTAACCTACCAAGTTGAACCTCTGTCATCTGTTTCTTCCATCCCTCCCGATATATGTTTGGACGCCTCAGCTCAAGAGGTGTTCTATGTCTCATTTTGTGAGTTGATCGTCAGTTGCTCGATCTTCGAGAAGATTGATTCCTGTAGAGTTCCTTTCTGTCATCATCGTGTTGGACAAATATCTCGAAAGCAAGGATGTGAAGATCAACATGATGCAAGCAATCAACCTTCTTATGAAGTGCAATCTAGATCGTGGAGTTTGTGTTAGCCTTGTGTCCCTATGTCTTCTTACCTCACGTCTTGAATCTCGGGACGAGATTCTTGTTTAGTAGGGGTGAGTTGTCACAACCCTAGAATTTGTGTGTAACTAGTTGCATCAGCATCATGCATCTTGTTAAATTCAAGAAATTGGAATTGAGGGAATTTCAAAGCCTCAAAATCAATTAAGGGGAAAAACCCTAAAAATGCATTCAATGTTTCCAAAATAGCCTTAAATAATGTTGGTTATATTTTGGCAAAGGTTTTGAGCCCAACCAAACATGATGAACATTTTTATGGAATATTTTTGGCACTGAGTTTAAATCACTATTGTATTTGAGTTTGAATTATATTCATAAATTTAGAATATAAATTCAAATACTTCTGAAATCAATTATGTGCTTTAGCAGGGTCCATACCTGTATCATATAATATTTCAGAAACTTCTTGGCATTGTTTGAATTTGTCTGAATCCAAACAGTGGCAGTAAGAAAGAAATAAAAAGAAAATAGAACAGAAATAAAACAGACAAAGGAAAGGGCCTTACCTGACTTGCCTGCCTGGCCCAACTCCTGTTTAGGTCTAGCCCACCAGGGACAAGGTTGTCTTCAACCTTGTGCCCACTGGCAGCCAGCGCACGCACCCGACCGCGCCACCTCCTGCTTCGCTGTGTCGCGCTCCCCTTCAACCCAATCCAGGCGCCATGAGACGTGGACGAAGCCCCACAGCGATCCCCTCCTCCTCTGGTCACTCTCCCCTTTCTCCCCGCTCGCTCTCGAGCTCGGTCGAACGAGCTCGTCGTCGCCGTCCACTGCTTGCATGGCCACCAACCACCACACGTCTCGCAGAAGCGCCAGGAAGCTCCGCCACCTCTAACTTGACCTCCTCATTGAGCCACGAGCCTCGGGAAGCCCCGCTTCATCTTCACCGTCGCCGTCTTCAACCTATGGCCGCGGAGATCGCCGGCAACCGTGCGCCCGCTCCGATGCGTCCCCGAGCCCGCCGAGCATCCCGTCCGCCTCCCAGTTAGCTCCTGCGTCGAAACCCCCTCTTCCCTACTTTGTTTGCGTGCCGTAGCCGCCGCCCCGCTAGCACCCTACGCTATCGTCCACCATCAAAGCAAGCCGTAGCAACAAACCGCGCATCGAATGGTGCCCTGTGGGCGATTTACCATGCGCCCCGCCGTCTCGGCACTCGTCGGCGGCGAGCCGCCGGCCTGTTTGACCCGCCTAACCAGGGGTTTGACTCCCCCTGGGTCTTTGACATGTGGGTCCAGCCCCTGCTAATTACCTAGTTTAGGTTTAATTAAAGTAGGATTAGCCCCTGGCTCACTGACGTGTGGGCCCAGGCCCCTGACTAATTAGTGTTAGGTTTAAATTAGTGTTAATTAACTTAGTTAATTAGTTGAGACACTGACAGGTGGGGCCCACTGTCAGATTTGACCTGGACCAGGCCCTTTTGACCTGCTGACGTCAGCATGAAGTCATGCTGATGCAGTAAATAATTTCTGGGATTTAAAATAAAGCAGAAATGATTTATTTATTTCAGAAAATATCCAAACTTCTAAAATTCATATAAAATCAACCGTAGCACAGATGAAAATAATTTATATATGAAAAATTATCAGAAAAAAATGAAGAATCTGTTTATGGCATTTTCATGCATGTTTGAACAACCTAAGGGTGTTGTATATGGCAATTTCCATAATTGGCATTTAAATAATCACATATGGAGTTTGAATTTGAACCTTTGGTTCAAACCATCTTCATTTGTGCTGGTTGCTAGTTGCATTAGCTCAATAAACATCATATTGCCATGTCAAATCCATGCATCATATTGTTGCATTGCATTGATTGTGTTCCTTCTCTGTTGCCGGTATTTGTCCCATCTCAGTAGACGTGGTTCCGACGATGAGATCGATGACACCGATGAAGAACTATTACTATCTTCAGAAGTGCCAGGCAAGCAAAACCCCCATTGAGCATTCCGATACAATCCCACTCTCTCGCTCTTGCTCTCTTTTACTGCATTAGGACAACAACGTCTCAACTGTTACATGCTACGGTAGTTGAACCCCTTTCCTCTACATGACCTGTCATTGCCACATTAAATAGTTGAAACCCACTAGCATGAGTAGGAGTTGTTTGAGCCATGTTGTGCCTACTCATCCATGCTTGCATGTTATGCCTGCTATTGCTTAGAGTTGTGTCAGGTTTGATTCATCGGGGATGAATTGGAGTGTGGTCATCATGTCCTGCTGTTGAGAGCTAAGTATGTAAACACGATTTGGTAAAGGTAGCGGTGAGAGGCCATGTAGGAGTACATGGTGGGTTGTCTCACTGGAACCGTCCTTAAGAACCGAGTTCTGTGTAAGTTGTCCAATGGCTAGCTACTATCACACATTGGGTTCCGGTAACTCGACCCCTCTCTACTTATTAATAAACTCTATCTCTGTCCAGGAGTTGCAACTAGTTTCTGGTGTTTGTAGGTAATGTTAGTAGTCTACCAAGTGGCACCCGGTATAGGTGGGCTTGGGGCAGACTAGGCACCGTGGCTGGGTGTACCAAGCATCGCCCGTTTGGTGGGCTTGGGAACCCTGTACACATCGTTTGGGGCTGTGAGCAACACCCCGGCCGGATCTCCTTGTGGATGAAACCCGAATAGGCGATAAACCTGGACTAGAGTCTTGTGTGGTTAGTTAGGTCGTGGCCGACACCCTCACCAGGCTTCCTCTTGAAGGTTGCCGAGATACACGAAGTGTACATGGCGGTAAGTGGCGAGAGCGTGTGTGAAGAAGTACACCCCTGCAGGGTTAACATGATCTATTCGAATAGCCGGGTCCGCGGTTATGGATTTCTTGGATGCTTGCGTGGTACATAGACAAGTGAAAGTGGATACTCTAAAATGCGCAAGATAAGCGTGAGTGCTATGGATGGCCTTCTCGTAGGGAGACGAGAGCGGATACATAGTGGTTTATTGATATGGTGAATATCTGGACTCGTGTGCGTCACCTCAAAAGAGTTACTTGCAGTCGTAGTTCAGGATAGCCACCGAGTCAAAGCTGGCTTGCAGCAGTCAAACTCCACCACCCCTTGTTGATACTGATGCATGTGTAGCTAGTTCTGATGTAATTCTTGCTAGGTACATTTGTACTCACGTTTGCTTTGTTTATGTTTTTGCAGAGAGAATTCAGTCTCACCAGTAGTTCTGTGTGGACTTCGATGTTTAGCTTGTTACCTCAGCTACGGTCTTGTACCCTTGGGAGGGTCTTGTAGATAGTCAGGCTTGATATCCTTCTTCCTTTTTAGATGTCTGTACTCAGACATGTTTATGCTTCCGTTGCATGTATGCTCTGTATGTTGGGTCATGAGACCCACTGCTTGTAATAAATGCTATGATGGCTCGTTTGGGCCTTTATCTATATGTCATGCGTTGTTACTTTAAATCCTTGTAGCTTGCTACGACTTGGGTTCATACGTTGATGACCGACACGTTCGTTGCTGGGTCATGTATGCCTGTCTCTATAATTTAGCGCCACTTTTGGTTTATAACTAGTCATGTCGGCGCGGGTTCTCTTTCATATGGATGCTAACGATACTATCATATGCGTGTGCCAAAATGCGCAAATGGTCCCGGGCCAGGTAAGGTGGTACCCGTGGGGATACCGTGCATGATGCCACAAAGTGATATGATGTGTTACATGCTAGACCTGTGTGACTTAGGATTGGGGTCCTGACACCCTGGCAGCGCTTTCTTTAAAGCCATTAAGCTAGGCATAAAGTGCCTAAGTAATGAATCCACCCGGATCCAAAGGTATATCAAAGCCAATTTTAATTAGCAATGATTTCGCATTTAGTAGTGAGCACAAAGTAACATATATCAAGCAATGACGAAGTCTAACTCTCTTCCTATGCATCGGCATGTCATACAAGAATAATTCATGCACATCAAGTAAAGGCCAATGCATAGTATAAGCAGTTTCTTGCAATTTTCTTGTGTTGGAAACATAGAGAGGCGGAGATTTAGTTCCTCTCTCATAATAATTACAAGTAGGGTCGGCATATTATATTCATCAAAAGCATCATGTGCAATGGTAAATGGCGACCCATCAATATACTCCTTAATAAGTGCAAACTTCTCCTTTATAGTGTAGTCGGGAGAATTCAAAAAGATAAGAGGACTATCATGCGTGGGTGCAAGAGCAACAATTTCATTCTTAACATAAAGAACAATAGCAAGTTCATCTCCATAAGTATAATTCATATTGGCATATTGGCCACAAGCATAGCAAGCATCATCAAAAAGGGATATTTCAAAAGAATCAACGGGATCATAGCAATTATCATAGCATTCATCGTTCGGTAAATTCGAAGGGAAATTAAACAATGTAAGCGATAAAGAGTTACTCTCATAAGAAGGTGGGAACAGGAGATCAATCCGCTCTTCCTGCTTTTGTTCTCCGCTCTCCTCCTCGTCTTTTTCATCCAATGAGCTCGCAATGTCATAAATATCTTCTTCCATAGACTCCTGCAAAATATTAGTCTCTTCTTGGCAATGGAGACTTTCTCAAGAAATGCATCAATATCGGCATTATATTCATAGTTCTCATAGCAATATTCAAATATAGCAAAATTTTGAGATCTATATACAACATCATCACAATCTTCATACTCTTGAAACAGACATTCAATTTTCAAAAGAACCCTTAAAAGCAACAAATTCTTCTATTCATTCCACATCATAATAATCATATATACCATTAGCATAAGAATATAAGGTTTCATTGTCATTAAATTCACATGAAAAGGGTAGGTGTGGAGCATTCATCCTAGAGCAACAAGTATAATCATATCTCAAGCATAGATTATAAGCATACCAATGCAACATATGACTTTGATCCCATAACAATTTTCCTTTATTAGTCAAGCAATAATCCCTAAAGTATTCATGTTGATACAACGTTACTCCCATTATATAGTTGAATGGGGTTTTCTAAGGATTATCAAAGTAGTGCATAATATCTTTCACATAGCGAGTATCGAGGGTTTTAGGAGGTTCCCCATCTCCATGAGCAGAAAGTACCACTAATTTTTTTGGTGTTTCGCGTCCCATATCCATAACTAAAGATAAGAACAACTTAGAATAGGAAATAAAACTACTTAGTGATAAAGCAAAAAGCACACACGAGAATATTCACCCCACGCTATAACTCCCCAGCAACGGCGCCAGAAAAAGGTCTTGATAATCCACAAGTATAGGGGATCGTTTGTAGCCTTTTTCGATAAATAAGAGCGTCGAACCCAACGAGGAGCTAAAGGTAGAACAAATGTCCCCTCAATTTCTATTAACCACCAATACAACTCTACGCACACTTGCCGTTTGCTTTACCGAAAACAAGTATGAAGCAATTTTGTAGGTGTGATGCTAGAACTACTTTGCAAGAATAAACTAGAAGTACTTTGCAAGATAATAAAAGTGGATATCTTTTGTCAACAAGAAATTATTTGTCCCTAGTTAATCGATAACAAGTACCGGTAATTATTCTTACAATTTTATATGAGGGAGAGGCATGAGCTAACATACTTTCTCTACTTGGATCATATGCACTTATGATTGGACCCCTAGCAAGCATCTGCAACTACTAAAGATCATTAAGGTCGTGAAACCCAACCATAGCATTAAGTATCAAGTCCTCTTTACTCCCATACGTCATACCCCACTTACTCGGGTTTAAGCTTTTGTCACTCTCGCAACCCACCATAAGCGAACCATGAACATATTGCAACACCCTACAGTGGGGCCCCCTCACGTTTGCACGAGAACGGAGGGCACCGTAGGATAACAACATAAATAAAATATACAATCATATCAACTAATATCACGATTAACCCACTGGACAAAACGGATCTACTCAAACATCATAGGATAACCATAGATCATTGGGAAATAATATATGGAGTTGAGTGCCATATTTAAGTAGAGATTACAGCAGGGAGAAGAGGTATTGCACCGCTGCATAGAGGGGGAGAGAGTTGGTGTTGATGGTAGCAAGATTGTTGATGTAGATCGCCGTTCCAGTCATTGCCTCGGTGGCAATACGGCACCACCGGAAGCGAGGGGGGGAGACCCCCCCACCCTCCTTCTTCTTCTTCCTTGTCCTTCCCCCTAGATAGGAGAAGGGTTTTACCCTCTGGTCCTTGGCTTCCATGGCATGGGAGGGGCGAGAACCCCTCCGAGATTGGATCTGTCTCGCTGTCCTCTTCTGTTTTGCGTTCCACAGATCTGGCCCTTCACCGTTTATTAAATTCCCAAAGATTCGTAACTCCGATTGTGTTGAAATTTTAACATGATTTTTATCCATAAATTAGATTTCTTGCACCGGAAGAAGGGCCCAAACTTATGTTCAAACAGGGTACAAGACACCAGGGCGCGCCTAGGCCCTGGTGGCGCACCCTGGTGGGTTGTGGGCACCGTGGGCCCCCGTTTGCGTTGATTCCACCTCCGAAAAATCACATATATTCCAAAATAGTTCTTCGTAAATTCTTATCGCGTTTGGACTTTGCTTGATATGGATTTTCTTTAAAACAAAAAACATGCAACAAATATGAACTGGCACTGGCACTAGATTAGTAAGTTAGTCCAAATAAATCATATAAATTGTTGCCAAAATTATGTGAAAGTTAAATAATATTGGCATTAAACAATCAAAAATTATAGATACGACGAAGATGTATCAGGTCCCGAACCGTGCGTCTGAGGATCGATGGTAACAGGAGATTGGGGACACGATGTTTACCTAGGTTCGGGCCCTCTCGATCGAGGTAATATCCTACTTCCTGCTTGATGAATATAGGGTTACAAGAGTTTATCTACCCCGAGATCGTAATGGCTAAACCCTAGAAGTCTAGCCTAGGATCTTTTGATTCTATCGCTACGGACTCAACCCTCCGGTTTATATATGCACCGAAGGGATCTAGGGTTGTACATTATCATCTTGTAAAGGAAGGAAAATATTACACCCGGACTCTAAACTTGCAATTTTACACATACCAGAGTCCTATCCGGATAAGGGAGATAGTCTTGAGCGATAATCTTCATGGCCCACCAGTCCAGCCCATAACGTGTAATTCGTCCACCCGAGGACCCCTTAATCCAAGACTCCCTCAGCTGACCACAGCCACCGCCCTTCCCCCTACAGGGCTGCGCATCGCCTGCAGTGGCCACTGTCCGAGGCAGGGCCAACCACCACGCCACAACCATCACCGCCGCGCGACATAGATTGGGTCGGCCACGCCACCGCACGTTTAGGGGCCCCGCACCACCCTAAATACGCGGAATAGAGGGAGTCCCCAACCACCAGAGTTGGCTTTCGTGCTTAGCCTGACAGCGTCCTCGACGGTGGCAGAGAGAAGGGAAGTTGGAGATTGTGCCTCAGGCAGCTAGGGTTTGGGCGCCAACCAAGCCGCCCTAGCGGGAGCGACATGGGGGCAGTTAATCAATAAAAATTTGGGAACACACATTTATAGACAGAAGACCTTCAGCTTGACAGGCTTCAACGGATCGCCGAATTAGAAGGTCTTCAACCATTTCTATATTAGGCAATCATGGGGGTTGTTCGGCAGAGGGAAACAGATAATCATCATGAAAGTTCATAACAACAAAACCAATTCCCATTTGGCTAGCAATAGCAAAGGGAGCAACATCAACGTTACCATCAATTGTACATGTAGTAGGATTCCAAATTTGATTTTACAAAGACGATTCATGCCCATTTGCAGTCCCAGATTTCGAGCAATGTTGCACCACCATATGAATATAAGCACAAGTCTTGGCTGGTACTATGAGGACCTACTAACGGTGCATTGTTATGAACACATTACGAGCCTCCCAAATGTGCCAAATAGTAATCACCATAACAGTTGCTTGAAGAGTTAGATGCGACGACGGCTTGTTTCCTTTGAGTTGATACTCATGGTTGAGCCAAGATGAATCATCGAGAAAGAGAGAGAGAGAGCATGGTTTCTCTCTGCACGACCGTCTTTCCCATAGGGTTTCCTAGGGTCCACCTTTCCTTCGGCGGTGGCGCTAAAGTCTACGAGGTCGACGTTAATTCTCCGCCAATTTCTAGCTTCTTGTTGGCGATCGGCGTCCCAAAGGTACTCGCAAGGCTGTTCTGTGGTTGCATGGAGATCCTAGGGGGTTCGAAGGGCGGAGGAGACCTGAAGGGTGCTAGAACAGAGAAGGAAGTGTGGACGGAAGAGGAACCGGGCGATGGGTTGTACTCGCAAGATCTGGCCATGGTGGATGTTGCGAAGGGAGAAGGGGAGGCTAAGAGCAGATATGCAAATCCGGAGGATGTGGATGATGGCTACTGTGATCATTATGTTCCTAATCTGAGCTTGGAGGATGTGTTTGAAGGTATCAATCTACATGGTGAGGAAGAGGAAGATTTGGACTTGTCAGGGGAGGTGGATGAATTAATCAAAGAAAGTTCGATGACTAGTGTTGTTTAGGGTTGATACCTTGCGCCCGTTCAGTTATGCTGCTTCACTAAACTCGATGAGGAATGCTTTGGTCATGTGCACATGGGGTAATCTTGAATATCAAAGGGCCTAACCAATTTTTGTCTCAGTGTCATTGCTTGGGAGATTGGCAGCGCGTGACGGAAGGGGGCCATGGCAGTTCCGAAGAGATCTGGTGGTCCTAGTAGAATAGGATGGTTTTACAAATGTCTCAGATTACACTCTAAACATGTATCCTTTGTGGGAAAGAATTAGAGGCTTGCCCAATGGTTTGACTAGGAAGAAGGAATTAGCCGAGAAGGTGGCAAAGAAGGTAGGAGAACCACTGTTCACGGTGGTAGTGAATGAAGGAAAGCTCAACCCATCGAGCTTTTTGAGGGTTAGATTTTTTGTCAATGTTACAAGACCACTTGTGAGATTCGTCCCAATCACTTCAATGGTAAGTAAAATATACCCGATGTACTAGAGAAATTGTTGTACATTTGCTTCTTTTGCGGCCACATGGGTCATGTTGTGGAGGAGTGTGGGGATGGTACGCACGACCTGATGTTATGTGAATAGGATGACTGGCTACATTGGAGTGGCAAGCCAAATGGCGGTGGTGCTATGGGAGGGAGGGGAAGTTGGACGAATACGAGCATAGGAGGTGATGGTACTGGTGCAGGAAGGCGAGGAGGAGGTAGATGCAGGAGGGGAGGAAGGGATAGAGGAGGAAGGGTATAGAATACAGGGGGCCGTAGTGGAGCTCATGCACCAATAGATGAGGTCACGGGTATGGATTTCGTCCAGTACAAAGCCATGCTAGCTGAAGAGGACCGAACAACACGTAAAAGATTGGTTAGTGAAGATGCAAAATAAATGCGAGTGGGCAACCAGTACCTAACCTTGCTGGAAAAGTAGCGGATATTGTTCTATTGCATGAGACTGCGGCGTTTGTAGAGGCGGATGTTGGTACTCTGAATCCTAATTCTACCCCAGGAAAAGTACCAATAGTGAAGAGAAGGAGGCAGGGGGAGGCGTGGTGGTGAGGAGGATTTGATTGATATGGACACTTCAAATGAGGCGCCACCCAAGGCGGAGAACCGCCGAACCCAATGAATTGCGTTAGTAGGAACTGTCGGGGAGGGGGGAACTCCCAGAGTATTCGAGGTTTAGCGATGGTGTGTCAGTCGTGTTCCCCCATGTTTGTGTTTTTATGTGAGACTTGTTAGAAGGAAGCAAAGATGAAAAGAATATGTAATCATTTGGGATTGAAAGGTTTTTGTGGTGTTGATGGCAATTGAATGAGTGGTGGACTAGCGATCTATTGGCATGAAAACTGTCTGGTTGAGATTGTGGACAAAGATGAGCGGCACATCGATGCCTTGGTTTGGATCCATGAAAGTGCAAATCAATAGTGGATTACTTTTCTTTATGGTGAACCCTGTGTTGAGAATAGACATTTAATGTGAAGAAATTTACAGAACCTGAAAACTATCAGTAACCTTCCTTGGCTTGTTATCGGTGACTTCAATGAAGCAATGTAGGATTTTGTGCATTTATCTGTCACCCCTAGTGTTGAGGCCCAAATGTGAGCATTCTATTATGTACTTAAAACTTGCAAACTGGTGGGCCTGTGATTTTGTCGAGTCCCATTTACCTATGACAATAGGCGCAACGGCATCAGTAATGTCAGAGTGAGGTTGGATCGCGCAGTAGCTACAAGCTCATGGAGAAATATGTTTGCCTTTGCATCTGTAGAGCAAGTCCCTTCACCATGTTTAGACCATTTAATGTTACTGTTAAAAGGAGAGGTCGACCCAGGGCCTTCTGGCGCTAGGAGCAAGACGTATCAGGTCTTCTGGGAAAGGGATTCAGCATGCCAAAAGTCATAAAGGACGCATGGGCTACTGTAGGAGAGGTGCAGAATTTGGCATAGTTGAGAGATGATTTAACAAAAACCACGTTCTCCCTTGGCTCATGGAGCATCAAATTCGGCAAAAATACGAGGGAACTAGCCAAGTTTCGTACTCGGTTAGATGAGCTAATGAATATGAATGCAGATAGACAAGACATTAGAAGAGTTACAAATAAGATGAATGAATTATTATACCAAGAGGAGATGATGTGTCTTCAAAGATCAAGAATATCTTGGCTTAAGGAGGGCAACTGGAACACAATGTTTTTTCAGAGGAAGGCCGTTTGGAGAGCCAGGAAAAATAAGATATGAGAATTAAAAGATAACATTGTGAAAGTGCAACTATTACCCAGGTGGTTTTGGTAATTAATAACAACCTATAGCTCATTGAACTAATATCCTTTCAAGATAAATATTTTAGGAAGTTCAATGGTTAGCATGGCCTGGATTAGAGATGTGGACCCCTCAAAAAGCTAAGGACAAAGATTGGCAAAAACTCAAGACTCTGCATTTTACATTTTAGTGATCCAAGATCACATTGAGTCCATAGGAATAAAAAGGGATGAAGTGTTGCTTAATGGTCTAGTTGCTCAAAATGCTCAGTGCTAAGCTCCAAATCCCTCAACCACTTTCTCATTTCCACATATGACCTAAACCTAACAGTCAAACTCAGCCTCACCGATTTGATCTACCTGGCACCACCGAGTTCACCTGACATAGTCACTGCCAAAACCCTAATTAGTTCGGTCTCACCAATCGGGATTTCGGTGTCACCGAAATGGGATTGCCAACTCTCTGTTTCCTCTTTGTAACGTTTCGCTCTAACCGAGATGAGTGGATCTGTCCCACCAAGTTGGTAATGCAAACTCTCTGGTTACCTTTTGTAATGTTTCCGTCTCACCGAAAGGAGCGATCGGTCTCACCGAGTTTGCCTGGCCAAGTATTTGTTTTGCCTATTACCAAAATCGGTCTCACCGAGTTTGTGTAATCGGTCAAACCGAGTTGAGGTTTTGCCCTAACCCTAACTTATCGATCTCACCGAGTTGATAGTATCGGTCCCACCGAGATGTTTAACGTTCACATTTTGAACTGCTTCGATCTGACTGAGTTCTTCTATTCGATCTGACCGAGTCTGGTCAAATGTGTGTAACGGCTAGATTTTGTGTAGAGGCTATATATACCCCTCCACCCCCTCTCCATTAGAGAGAGAGCCATCAGAATGTGCCTACACTTCCACTATTCATTTTCTGAGAGAGAACCACCTCCTCATGTGTTGAGGCCAAGATATTCCAATCCTACCATATGAAGCTTGATCTCTAGCCTTCCCCCAGTTGCTTTCCACTCAAATCTTCTTTCCACCATATCCAAATCTGTGAGAGAGATTTGAGTGTTGGGGAGACTATAACTTGAAGCACAAGAGCAAGGAGTTCATCATCAACACACCATCTATTAACTTTTGGAGAGTGGTGTCTCCTAGATTGGTTAGGTGTCACTTGGGAGCCTCCGACAAGATTGTGGAGTTGAACCAAAGAGTTTGTAAGGGCACAGAGATCGCCTACCTCGTGAAGATCTACCCTAGTGAGGCAGGTACTTCGTGGGCGATGGCCATGGTGTGATAGACAAGGTTGCTTCTTTGTGTACCCTTTGTGCGTGGAGCCCTCCGTGGACTCGCGCAACCGTTACCCTTCGTGAGTTGAAGTCTCCATCAACGTGGATATACGATAGCACCACCTATCGGAACCATGCCAAAAACATATGTGTCTCCACTTGCGTTTGCACTCTGCAAACCCCTCCCTTTACCTTCATATGCAATGATTTACTTTCCGCTGCTACAACTGAAGATTGCTTGACTTGTGCTAAATTACTAGAAACTGTCAAAACATAAAATAGGGGAAAAGGATAAGTTTTTATTTGGTCAAGTAGTCTAATCACTCCCGTCTAGACATACTTTCCATCCTATAAATGGTATCGGAGCTTTGGTCACCATTTGCCTTGATTTCCATAGCTTTGGTAATCATAGCCTTGGTTTCACAACCTAGGAGAATATGGCATCTAGCGAGGGAAGTTACCACCATAGAGGTCCTTACTTTGATGGTACAATTTTTGCTAGTTGGAAGCATAAGATGAAAATGTATATTCTTGGACATAACCCCGCCGTTTGGGCTATTGTGTGTATTGGTTTGCAAGGTGAATTATTCGATGGGAAGGAACCAAATCGTGAAGACTCCGCTGAAGAATTGAAGATGTTGCAATACAATACTCAAGCTTGCGATAATTGCGTCCCGAAGAGTTCAACAAAATCAGCATTCTTGAGAATCCAAAGGAAATTTGGGATACTTTGGTTGATATGCACGAAGGTACCGACTCCGTCAACGAATCCAAGTTGGATGTGCTTCAAAGTCAACTTGACAAGTTCAAGATGAAGGATGGTGAAGGTGTCGCTGAAATGTACTCTAGGCTTGCTCTCATCACAAATGAGATTGCCGTCTTAGGAAGCAAAGAAATGACCGACGGATTCATCACCAAGAAAATCCTAAGAGCCTTGGATGGAAAATATGACACCGTGTGCACATTGATCCAAATGATGCCCAATTACAAAGATCTCAAGCCAATTGGAAGTCATTGGTAGAATTGTTACTCATGAGATGTCACTCAAGGATAAAGAAGAGCTTCACAACAAGTCTAGTGGTGCTTACAAAGCTTCATGTGATGCTCCTACATCATCAAGTGAGAAACAAGTCTTCAATGAAGAATTGAGCTTAATGGTGAAGAACTTCAACAAGTTCTACAAGTGAGAAGTTCCAAGTCAAGGTCCTACAATGACAAAAGATCTTCTAATCGTGAATTCAATTGCTACAATTGTGGGAGACCCGAACACTACTCAAATGAGTGTACGGATCCACATAAAAGAAGAGAAGACTCGCCTAAAAGGAGAAGTAGAAGAGAAGAATCACCACCAAGAGAGAGAGGAGTAGAGATGATCGCTATGAACGAAGACCCTCTCGTAGAAGCAAGGACTCGGAATCGAAGGACAAATCATCAACAAGCTATACAAGATGAAGACATCAAGCTCATGTTGGTGAATGGGTATCCGGTTCCGACTCCGATAACTACTCCAAGAGAAGCTATCACTCCAACTCAGAAGATACTCAAGATGAAGGTGTTGCCGGAATTGCTCTTGTGTCATCCAACTCCTACGACATATTTGACTCGCCAAATGAAGGAATTGGAAGATGCTTCATGGCTAAAGGCCCTAAGGTATCACACCCTGAGTATCTTGATTTCAATAGTGATGAAGATGATTTGCTAGGAGATGATGATTTACTTGTTGGTAGCAAAACTGATGAAGCCTATGATGAAAACTATGATGAAATTTCTATTTATCATGCTAATCAAGATAAAACGAATGACAATGATAAGGAGAAGATTGAGCGTCTATCTAAAGAATTAAACACTCTCAAGTTAGCTCATGAAACTACCTTAGAGGATCGACGAGAACTATTCAGGACTCATGAGAAGCTACGCTTTGAAAAGCTCAATCTAGAGCAAGAGCATGATTTCTTAAAAGAAATCAATGATGATCTTCGTAAGAAAAGTTCTTCTTGCATTGCCAAGTGTTTACTCTTGTCTACCTACATGCCACAACTGAAATCTTGCAATAAGAACAAGAAAGATTCTTCCAATAATCATGATAAAACCAATGTTGTTGCTTCTAGTAGTTCTCTTGATTCCACTAATGATTCTCTTAGCCAAGTTACACTTGAGCAAGAAATAGCTTATTGAAGGGAATTATAGAGAAATGTGTTTATAAGAGCCTTTCCAGGAGTAAGCAATTCGAGGGAATTGTATGCAAGCAAGGAAGGCACCAGAAGAATCAAGGTGTTGGTTTTTAACGAAAGTTCAATGCCAACGGAGTTGAGTGGGAAGAAGATCAATACCCCAAGACAAAGTTTGTTCCTCAATAAGAGAAGTATAACCCTACCTCTTTTAAGGGCACACAAGTTCAAGAACATCTTCCACCACAAGACCACAAGCTAAAGGGAAAGGACAAGCTTCAAGAAAAAATTGATGTATTTGAAGAAGCTCCTAAGGCCTTGGTCAAGTGGGTTCCCAAGACTACATCAAGTTCTACTTCGTCAAGTACATCTACAACTCCAAGGATTCCCATCAAGATGGTGGGGATCCCGAAGAAGAAGAACTAGAGTGTTCTTGAGGGTGACTCCACCAACATACCTCACTCTTATTCGTATTGGCAAGGACAAGTGCAATCAACTTTCACATCTTGCACTAGTTCAAGGAGTCACAAAACCTCTTCTTGGTAAGACAAGGAACAAGGTAACCTAATGATTTCATGGACATCATCTTGTGTGCAATTCACTCTATGTCCATGGATGTCTTTGTATGTTCCTTGTGGGACTAACCCATGTTGGTATTAAAAGTGCAACTCACGCCAATGGATTGCTCCAAATGATCCACATCAACATTGAGCATCTACATCTTCAACACATACATGACGTCATCGTTGACAAAACCCAAGGTTAGTTCATCCCTCATAGGGGGGGGGGATATCACATCTAGGGGGAGCTTTACTCTAAAGATTGAGCTAAAGAAACTCTAATGGTGTGAACACAACATTGCTTTATGTAAAACTGGTAATCCCACTTGAGCTTAAACGATGAGTATGACCTATGATCAAATGTTCTCGTTTTACTCCTAAGTCAATATACTCATATATAGATGACCTAGTCATCGCCAATTGCTTGATAGATACTAGATTGGTTGTGAATGCTTTGTCACATGTTTCATTTGCTATCTTATTGTGTGAGCATGTTGAGTGCATATTTTTCTCATTCGAGGACATCCATTTGTTGCTTTAATTGGTTGACTTTCTTCTTTTGCCAAATGGATGGACAAGAATGCCTAAGAACCCCCTCTAGCTATCTATGCTTTTTTTGTCTCAAACTCTATTCATGCTACATCACAAAGTTTGATCAAGTCAGATTCAAACCACTCTAAAGTGAGGAGCACTTGGAGTATCAGATTCGTCATGGACTTAAACTTCCAAAACACCTCGAGGGAATCCTAGATTAAGGGGTCCTCAGGTGGCCGGATCGTTCATTATGGGCCGGACTGGTGGGCCGTGAAGATTATCGATGAAGACTATCTCCCGTATCCGGATAGGACTCCCATGTGTGTAAAATAGCAAGTTTAGAGTCCGGGTGTAATACTTTCCTTCCTCTGCAAGGTGATCATGTACAAACCCTAGGTCCCTCCGGTGCATATATAAACCGGAGGGTTTAGTCTGTAGAGACAACAACAGAATCATAGCAATCACATAGGCTAGACTTTTAGGGTTTAGCCATTACGATCTCGAAGTACATCAACTCTTGTAACCCATATTCATCAAGATCAATCAAGCAGGAAGTAGGGTATTACCTCGACCGAGAGGGGTCAAACCTGGGTAAACACCATGTCCCCAATCTCCTGTTATCACCGATCCTCAGACGCATAGTTCGGGACACCCTACCCGAGATCTACCGGTTTTGACATCGACATTGGTGCTTTCATTGAGAGTTCCACTATGTCGTCAACTGAAGGATTAATGGCTCGCTTCTTCACCAATGACGGCGCCACCACCGAGGGAATCTTTCCCCCCGGATGGCTTTTCGTGTTTGGCGGCTTCATGCTTCATGCCAACATTGAAGGCCACCTCGAGCACGTTGACAAGAACGCCCCTGGTCATCAGATCAGATTTGGAAGCCTAAACTACGTTGCTGACGTCCGCGGAGATTTGATCTTCAACCGATTCGCATGCATGATAGCTGCTCCCTGCCACCACGATGAACATGACCTAGATCTGTCATCGGACCCCATCCAAGGGACAACACTTGCGGCAGCTCTGGCCTTAGATCCGGAGCAGATCGCCTCATCCAAGGATTGGAAGATCAACCCCGCCACGGAGATTGCAGACTTAGCGGCACTCAAGCCATACACAGCCTTGAGCGGGATTCCCCTCATCGGAACTCCAGACTCGTCTCTGTCTACATGTTTCGAACCTTCAGGGTCTGCGTCTTTCGGGCTCGATCGAGCGGCAGTTACCGAACTTAGCCCCGCAGATATCCGAAAACATATCCGGCACTCGCCTTTAGACGAAGCGCTGGACTTACTAAAATCACTCTCCCTAGCGGAGGATTCCCAGCTGAATTATGCCCAGTTCGAACTAGGGGCTGAGGACAGGGAATTTTACTTCCCACCCACCACCCACTTGGTAGCCACGGCCGAGGACTTACATATCTATTAGATTATGCCTCCAAAGATATTGATGGGATGGACCATGATGCCGAGGCCGATCTAAGTACAAACCCGCCTGCAACTGGGCGATGGACGGCTACCTCTACGTACGATGTGTACATGGTGGACACACCCAATGAAAAGAGGGTGACGGTGATACCAATTCGGAACAGGACAAGCCCGTCGATGAACCTCCCACACGCTGGCGTCAGAAGTATCGATCTTGACCCCATAAAGGGAAAGGGAGCAACACTGCCACTGAATACACTGACGATCTGAAACAAGCCGATGACCCCGCGGATCAAGTAGTATAGCAGGACGAGCGGGAGGATGGCGAACATAGTCCAGAACTGCTGGCTGATCACAGCGATGGAGATGACACCAATTATCAACCTGTCTCCCAAGAGGACATAAGCCTAGGAGACAAAGAGTACATTGGCCCAGAAGAACCGCTCGAATAGAAGCATTTTCAACAACAGCTCACTGCCACCGCAAGGAGCCTGAAGAAGGAGAGGCAACGGCTTAGAGCCGAAGAGGACACGCTCAATGAAAGATGGAACGAAGTGCTAGAAGCTGAAGAACGATACGGCTATAGAGGCCAAACAAAGAGCTATCCCAAACGCAAGTTGCTACCCCAACTCGACGATAAGGCCCCAACGCCAATTCCGCCAAAACATGATCGGCCCGATCAACCGGACCTACCACCCCGTGGACGGGACAAAGCGGGCAGCAATGCCGTACACAAGCCCGCATCTCCTCAACGTAAAGGCAAGGATACAGCAGCTCAGGGCCATAAGTACGACCTACGTCAGGACCTGAATAAAAAGTCTGGCCAGACCAGATCAATCTACAGACCTACGAAACGTACCCACACACGGAACGGCGGCTATCAAGCCAGACAGACCGGTCACATTCCAATTCGGAGCCAACACCGAACACCAATGCCGTCCAAACTATGCCAAGATATCGCAAAATACAGGGGTGCCTCTCACCCTGTGTGTTTCACCGATGAGGTGATGGATCATGAATTTCCAGAATGGTTTAAACCCGTAAACATCGAGGCGTACGATGGAACAACGGACCCCACCGTATGGATAGAAGACTTTATTCTTCACATACACATGGCTCGTGGATATGATCTCCACACCATCAAATACTTACCTCTCAAGCTAAAAGGGCCAGCTCAGCACTGGTTAAACAGCCTCCCAGGGAACTCTATCGGAAGCTGGGAAGAACTTGAGGAGGCTTTTCAGGCCAACTTTCAACGGACTTATGTCCGGCCCCCGGATGCTGATGATTTAAGTCATATAATCCAACAACCCAGGGAGTCAGCCCGTAAGCTTTGGAATCAGTTCTTAACTTAAAAGAACCAAACTGTAGACTGTCCGGACGCCGAAGCCTTAGCGGCATTCAAACACAGTGTCCGGGACGAATGGCTGGCTAGACACCTCGGCCAAGAGAAGCCGAGAACAATGGCAGCCCTAACCACACTCATGACCCGCTTTTGCGCGGGCAAGAACAACCGAGGGCGTCCGGGATTAAGGGGTCCTCAGGTGACCGGATCATTCATTATGGGCCGGACTGGTAGGCCATGAAGATTATCGATGAAGATTATCTCCCGTATCTAGATAAGACTCTCCATGTGTAAAATAGCAAGTTTAGAGTCAGGGTGTAATACTTTCATTCCTCTGCAAGGTGATCATGTACAAACCCTAGGTCCTTCCGGTGCATATATAAACCGAAGGGTTTAGTCCGTAGAGATAAGAACAGCAGAATCATAGCAAACACATAGGCTAGACTTTTAGGGTTTAGCCATTACGATCTTGAGGTAGATCAACTCTTGTAACCCATATTCATCAAGATCAATCAAGCAGGAAGTAGGGTATTACCTCGATCGAGAGGGCCTGAACCTGGGTAAACATCGTGTCCCACGTCTCTTGTTACCATCGATCCTTAGACGCATAGTTCAGGACCCCCTACCCGAGATCTGCCGGTTTTGACACCGACATTGCTGCTTTCATTGAGAGTTCCACTTTGTCATCATTGGAAGGGTCAATGGCTTGCTTCGTCACCAATGACGCCACCACCGAGGGAGTTTTTCTCCCCAGCCAGCTCTTCGTGTTCGGCGGCTTCGTGCTTCGCGCCAACACTGAAGGCCAGCTTGAGTAGGTTGACAGCTATACTCCTGGTCACCAGATCAGGTTTGGAAGCTTAAACTACACTGCTGACATCAGCGGAGATTTAATCTTCAACGGATTCGCACCCATGGCAGCTGCTCCCTGCCACCATGATGAACATGACCTAGATCTGTCATCAGACCCCATACATGGGGTAACTCTTGCAACGGCTCTGGCCTTAGATTTGGAGCAGATCACTTCATCTGAGGACGGTAGGAATAACTCCGCCATGGAAATTGCAGAATCAGTGGCGCTTGAGCCGCACACAGGCCCGGCCTTGAGAGGGACATCCCTCATTGGATCTCTGGACTCTTCTCAGTCAACAATTTCTGAACTCTCAGGATCTGCGTCTTTTGGGCTCGATCGAGCAGTTGTTGCCGAACTCATCCCTGTAGATATCCGAACACATGCCCGGTACTCGCCTTTAGAAGAAGCGCTGGACTTACTGAAATCTCTCTCCCTAGCGGAGGATTCCCAGCCGAATTATGCCCAGTTCGAACTGGGGGCTGAGGACAGGGAATTTCGCTTCCTGCCCACCACCCACTTGGTAGCCACGGTCGAGGACCTAACCGACCTATTAGATTACGCTTCTGAAGACATCGACGGGATGGACCATGATGCTGAAGCCGATCTAAGTACAAACCCGCCCAACCGGGCGGTGGACGACTACTTCTACATATGATGTATACATGGTGGCCACACCCAACAAAGAGGAGGGCGATGGCGATATCAATCCAGAGCAGGACAAGCCCGTCGATGATCCTCCCAAACGCCGGCGTCAGAAGCGACGATCTCGATCCCATAAAGGGAAAAAGACCAACACTGTCACTGAAGACAATGACGATCCGGAACAAGCCGATGACACCGTGGAGCCAGCGATAGAGCAGGACGAACGGGAGGATGACAGACATAGTCCAAATGAACCGCTGACCGATCACAGCGACGCGGATGACAACAGCTATCGACCTATCTCCGAAGAGGACATCAGTCTGGGAGACGAAGAATACATCGTCCCAGAAGAACCGCTCGAACAGAAGTGTTTCCAACATCAGCCTATGGCTACCGCACGGAGCCTCAGAAGCAGCAGCATCGGCTTAGAGCCGAACATGATATGCTCAACGACAGATTGAATGATGTGCTAGATGCTGAAGAACTATACGCCTCTAAAGGCCAAACAGAGAGCTATCCTAAGCGCAAACTGCTGCCCCAATTCGACGACGAGGCCCCAGTGCCACTTCCGCCGAAGTATGATCAGGCCGATCAACCAGACCGACCACCCCGTGGACGGGACAAAGCGGCCAATAATGCCGTACACAAGCCCGCACCTCCTCACCGTGAAGGCAAGGATACAGCGGCTCAGGCCCATAAGTACGACCTACGCCAGGACCTGAATAAAAAAGGCTGGCCAGACTAGATCAATCTACGGACCAATTGAACGTACACACACACGAGGCGGTGGCTATCAAGCCAAACAGACCGACACATCCCAGTTCGGAGTCAACACTGGACACCAATACAGTCCGAACTACACCACGAAATCACAAAATACAGGGGTGCCTCACACCCTCTGTGCTTCACCGATGAGGTGATGGATCATGATTTTCTAGAAGGGTTTAAACCGGTAAACATCGAGGCGTACGAGGGAACAACAGATCCAGACGTATGGATAGAAGACATTATTCTTCACATACACATGGCTCAGGGAGATGATCTCCACGCCATTAAATACTTACCCATCAAGCTGACAGGGCCAGCTCGGCACTGGCTAAATAGCCTCCCAGAGAATTCTATGGAAGAACTTGAGGATGCTTTTCGAGCCAACTTTCAGGGGACTTATGTCCGGCCCCCGGATGCTGATGATCTAAGTCATGTAATCCAGCAACCCGGGGAGTCAGCCAGTAAGCTTTGGAATCGGTTATTAACTAAAAAGAACCAGATTGTAGATTGTCCAGATGTTGAAGCCTTAGCGACATTTAAACACAGTGTCCGGGATGAATGGCTAGCTAAAAACCTCGGCCAGGTGAAGCCAAGAACAATGGCAGCCCTAACTACACTCATGACCCGCTTTTGCGCGGGCGAGGACAGCTGACTGGCTCGTAGCAGCAGCAGTACCAGCGATCCTGGCACATGTGAAGTCAGTGACGGAAATGGGAAGCCACGGCACAATAAAAACAAGCCCGGAACAACACTGGAAACACAAAATATATAGAGGTAAACACCGAATTCAGTGGATCCCTGCCTGGTCAATGGAAGAAGCCATTTAAAGGCAATAGGGATAGTCCATCCAGCTTGGACAAGATACTAGATAGGTCCTGCGAGATCCATGGCACCCCTGACAAACCTGCAAATCATACCAACCGTAGTTGTTGGGTCTTCAATAAGGCGGTTAAGCTAAATGCCGAACACAAGGCAAAAGGACCCCAGAGAGAAGATGAGGATGAACCTCGCCAGCCGAACACAGGGGGGCAGAATTTTTTTCCACCGGAGTTAAAAACGGTGAACATGATCTACGTCACCCACATACCCAAGAGGGAGCGCAAGCGCGCACTCCGGGACGTATGCACCGTCGAGCCTATCGCCCCCCAAGTTCAACCCATGGTCGGCTTGACCGATCACCTTTGATTGTAGGGATCACCCAACGAGTTTCCGTCACGGAGGTTCGACGGTCTTAGTGCTCGACCCCATAATCGACGGATACCATCCTACTCGAGTCCTTATAGAGGGCGGAAATAGTCTCAATCTGATATACCAAGACACTTTCCGCAAGATAGGGATCGACCCGTCAAGAATTAAGCCCAGCAGCACTACCTTTAAAGGAGTGATTCCAGATGTAGAAGCCCGCTGCACGGGTTCATTAACATTGGAAGTCGTATTCGGTTCCCCCGATAACTTCCGAAGCAAAGAGTTAATCTTCGACATCGCTCCATTCCGAAGTGGCTATCACGCACTACTCGGAAAAACGACCTTCGCCCGCTTTAACGTAGCCCCGCGTTACGCCTACCTAAAGCTCAAAATGCCTGGGCCACGCGGCATTATCACAGTCAAAGGAAACATGGAGCGTTCCCTCCGTACGGAGGAAGATACTACGGCCCTAGTGGCCGAGGTCCAAAACGACTTATTCAGGTCGAATAGCTGATCAGTCGTCAAGACCACGGACACGGCTTAACATGCCTAGTCCGCACTAGAATGTGGCAGCTCAGGAGAACCTAAGCTCGATTAGCAGTTGTGCCCCTGTCGACTGCCCATAAGGTAGCAGCTTGCGTACCTCGCGTACTGATGACCCACGAGTGTAGGGGATCTATCGTAGTCCTTTCGATAAGTAAGAGTGTCGAACCCAACGAGGAGCAGAAGGAAATGATAGGCAGTTTTTAGTAAGGTGTTTTCTGCAAGCACTGAAATTATAGGTAACAAATAATTTTGTGATAAGGTAATTGGTAGCAAGTGACAAAAGGTAAAAGTAAACAAGGTGCAGCAAGGTGGCCCAATCCTTTTTGTAGCAAAGGACAAGCCTGGACAAACTCTTATATAAAGGAAAGCGCTCCTGAGGACACATGGGAATTATTGTCAAGCTAGTTTTCATCACGATCGTCTGATTCGCGTTCGGTACTTTGATAATTTGGTATGTGAGTGGACCGGTGCTTGGGTGCTGCCCTTACTTGGACAAGCCTCCCACTTATGATTAACCTCTAATGCAAGAATCCGCAACTACAAAACAAGTATTAAGGTAAACCTAACCATATCCTGAAACATATGGATCCAAATAAGCCCCTTACGAAGCAACTCATAAACTAGGGTTTAAGCTTCTGTCACTCTAGCAACCCATCATCTACTTATTACTTCCCAATGCCTTCCTCTAGGCCCAAATAATGGTGAAGTGTCATGTAGTCGATGTTCACATGACACCACTAGAGGTGACACAACATACATCTCATCAAAATATCGAACGAAGACCAAATTCACATGACTACTAATAGCAAGACTTCTCCCATGTCCTCGGGAACAAAAGTAACTACTCACAAGACATAATATTGTTCATGATTAGAGGGGTATTAATATGCATAATGGATCCTAACATATGATCTTCCACCAAATAAACCAACTAGCATCAACTACAAGGAGTAATCAACACTACTAGCAACCCATAGTTACCAATCTGAGGTTTGGGTACAAAGATTGGATACAAGAGATGAACAAGGGTTTGAGAGGAGATGGTGCTGGTGAAGGTGTTGATGAAGATAGCCCTCCCCAAGATGGGAGAGTTGTTGGTGATGACGGCGGTGACGATTTCCCCCTCCTGGAGGGAAGTATCCCCTGTAGAACAGCTCTACCGGAGCCCTAAATTGGTTTCCACCTCGGTTCCGCCTCGAGACGGCAGCGTCTGGCCCCGAAAGCCTCCTTATGATTTTTTTTCTAGGTCAAAACACCTCATAAAGGAGATGATGGGCACCGGGGGCCTGCCGACTGGCCCACGAGGCAGGGGGGCGCGCCCTGGGAAGTGGGGCACGCCCCCCACCCTCGTTGACAGCCGGTGGCCCCTCGTGGGTTTCTTTCGCCACATATTTTTTATATTTTTTGAAATGATGTTATGTTGAGTTTCAGGGCTTTTAGAGTTGTGCAGAGTAGGTTTCCAGAGTTTGCTCCTTTTCCAGCCCAGAATTCCAGCTGTCGGCATTCTCCCTCTTCATGTAAACCTTGTAAAATAAGAGAGAAAAGGCATAAGTATTGTGACATAACAAGTAATAACAGACCATAATACAATAAATATCAACATATAAGCATGATGCAAAATGGACGTATCAACACCCCCAAGCTTAGACCTCGCTTGTCCTCAAGCGAAAGCCGATATCGAAAAATATGTCCACATGTTTAGAGATAGAGGTGTCAATAAAAACAAAATACTGACATGAGGGCATCATGATCATTATCATAACATCAACTTATATAAATATAGTCGTATGATTCTTATGCTAAAGTAACAATTCATCCACAATATCAAGTATGCATCATAAACTTCATTGGAAACCAACAAACTTTGATCTCGGTCATTGAAGCAATTGCAATTTATCGTAATATCGGAAAGAGTCAATATAAGAGCTTTTCAGCAAGACTACATACTCAACTATCATATAGTATTTCACAATTGCTCACACTCATGCAATACTTATGTTTATGGAGTTTTAAATCGAACACAGAGAAAGATAGGGGCTTCCGGTGTTGCCTCCCAACCTTTTACCTCAAGGGTGATGTCAAGAGTAATAAATCATGAAAACTTACATCCAAGTGGGTATATATGTCAGGATCTCTCCAACACAATGTGCTTGCCAAAGGATAAAATGTAAAAAGGAAAGGTGGATTTCACCTTGACACTTATAAGACAGGAATAATAGATAGGCCCTTCGCAGATGGAAGCAGAGGTTGTCATGTGTTCTTGTGGTTGGATGCACAAAGTCTTAGCATAGAAGAACTTCGCTTTATATTGCCACTTGTGATCAGGACCTTTATTATGCAGTCCGTCACTTTTATTACTTCCATATCACAAGATCGTATAAAGCTAATTTCTCCCACACTAATAAATCATACATATTTTAGCGGATTTGCAACATGACAACTTACTTGGAAGGATCTTTCTCAATCCATAGGTAGGTATGGTGGACTCTCATGGCAAAACTGGGTTTAAGGATATATGGAAGCACAAGTAGTATGTCTACTTAGTGCGAGGAGTTTTGGCTAGCATGAGGGGGAAAGGCAAGCTCAACATGTTGGATGATCCATGACAATATACTTTATTTCGGATATAAGAAGACATAACCCATTATGTTGTGTTCCTTGTCCAACATCAACTCTTTAGCATGTCATATTTTAATGAGTGCTCACAATCATAAAAGATGTCCAAGATAGTATATTTGTATGTGAAGCCTCTCTTCTTTTATTACTTCCTATTAATTGCAACGATGACCAAAACTATGTTTGTCACCTCCCAACAACTTTTATTTATCATACTTTTGTATGTGAAGTCATTACTTCCCATAAGATCAATATGATCTCTTTGATACTCTTTCTGTTTTCTTTCTTTTTATCATTACCCAAGTGAGGAAATCAAGCCCTTGACTCAACACTAATCTTTATTATATAGCTCATGGACTCGATTACAAAGGATAAAGCTCACAAAGCAAAAGCTCACAACTAGATCATGCTAACTTTATTCTACTAGATCAAAATACTACCAAAAGGATCGAACTAAGTAAAATAGTAAAGATAGGAGTGATGGTGATATGATACCGGGGTCACTCCCCCAAGCTTGGCAGTTGCCATGGGGAGTGCCCATGCCCATATGATTATGTCTCCTTCTTCGGGGGTGGTGATGATGGAGTTGTTGATGATGTAGGCTGGTTTTTCACCTTCCAAGGCATGGGTTCACCATCGTAGAAGGATGATCGAGTCTCCGGGATAGTCAAATCTGCAGCCAAACTCATATTCTTGAATCTATATTCATACTCACAGTTTTGGTTTTGCAGGTCATAGATCTGGGCTTGGAGGTGTTCGATCTTCTCTTGAAGATTGGAGATAGCTTCCCCAAATATCCTTGAGTCCAGCTTGAGGTTGTTGGCGAGCTCCGAGATCATCACGTGGTTGGCGTTGAGTCCTTTTCCACCATACCTTGGCGCTTGAAAACTTGCTGCTCAATTGCTTCGAGTCTTGTCTCCACGCTCCCGGTCCTCCTCGGTCCCTCAACATCACGAATGTGCAGCACCCCCTCATGCAACTCCATTGTTTTGGGGTGGTGCAGCACCTCCGCAAGGTAGGGGTTGATGACCTTCTCGAAGAACTTGTCCTTGGGGGTGTTGGAGGACGCCATGATGATCTGGATTTGTCAAAAACAGAAGCTCGAAACGAAAACAGAGGATTTTGCGTGATACAGAGGTCAAAACCTTCGGATTTATATATAATGAATTTTTACCGGCCAAAACGAGTAACCCACAAGAAAATGAAGTCCGGGGGACACACAGGGTGCCCACGAGGCAGGGGGCGCGCTCTGGGAAGGAGGGCGTGCCCTCCACCCTCGTGGACGCCTCGTGTCTCTTCCGGACTGCGGTTTATTTTTCTATTTTTCTAAATATTCCAAAACGGAGAAAAATTGCCTTTAGAACTGTTTTGGAGTCGGTTTACTTATCGTATCACGTACCTCTTCCTTTTCGGAGGCTAAATCGTTCTGGAAAGTGTCCCTTATGTATTCCTCTGGGGTTATGGTTTCAATAACATTAGTTTCAACATTTATAGGATTACCTGAGATATAATGTTTGATTTTTTGACCATTCACCACCTTCGGATTTGAGCCTTCGAAGTTGTTGATTTTTATGGCACCGGAACGATAGACCTCCTCGATAACGTAAGGACCTTCCCACTTGGAGAGAAGTTTTCCTGCAAAAAATATTAAATGTGAGTTGTATATAAAGACACAATAACCTACGTTAAACTCATGATTTTGTATTATTTTGTCATGCCATCTTTTCACTTTTTCTTTAAATAGTTTGGCATTCTCATAGGCCTGGGTTCTCCATTCATCGAGACAGCTAATGTCAAATAACCTCTTCTCACCGGCAAGTTTGAAATCGTAGTTGAGCTCTTTAATAGCCCAATATGCCTTATGTTCTAGCTCAAGAGGTAAGTGGCAAGCTTTTCCGTATACCATCTTATATGGAGACATACCCATAGGATTTTTGTATGCAGTTCTATAGGCCCATAATGCATCATCTAGTTTCTTGGACCAATTCTTCCTAGACCTATTAACTGTCTTTTTCAAGATTAATTTCGAATCCCTATTACTTAATTCTACTTGACCACTAGTCTGTGGGTGATAGGGTGATGCAATTCTATGGTTGACATCATATTTAGCAAGCATCTTACGGAAAGCACCATGAATAAAGTGTGAACCACCATCAGTCATTAGATATCTAGGGACTCCAAACCACGGAAATATAACTTCTTTAAGCATCTTAATAGAGGTGTTATGATCAGCAATACTAGTTGGAATAGCTTCTACCCACTTAGTAACGTAATCAACAACAACTAAAATATGTGTGTACCCATTAGAGGCAGGAAAAGGTCCCATATAATCAAAGCCCCAAAAATCAAATGGTTCAATAACAAGTGAATAGTTCATAGGCATTTCTTGACGTCTACTAATATTACCTATTCTTTGACATTCATCACAAGATAAGACAAACTTACGGGCATCCTTGAAGAGAGTAGGCCAATAAAAACCGGATTGCAATACCTTGTGTGCAGTTCTATCTCCCGCATGGTGTCCTCCATAGGCTTCGGAGTGGCACTTGCGTATGATCTGTTCCTGTTCATGCTCAGGTACACAACGTCTAATAATACCATCTACTCCTTCTTTATAAAGATGTGGGCCATCCCAAAACTAATGTCTCAAATCATAGAATAATTTTTTCTTTTGCTGGTATGTGAAGCTAGGAGGTATAAACTTAGCAACTATATAATTAGCATAATCAGCATACCATGGAGCAGTACGAGAAGTACTTATGACAGCAAGTTGTTCATCAGGAAAGCTATCATCAATAGGTTGTGGGTCATCAAGTATATTCTCTAACCTAGACAAGGTATTTGCTACGGGGTTCTCAGCTCCTTTTCTATTAATAATATGAAAGTCAAATTCTTGCAGCAAGAGAACCCATCTAATAATTCTAGGCTTAGCATATTTCTTTTCCATAAGGTATTTGATAGCAGCATGATCAGTGTGAATAGTTACATTAGAATCAACAATATAGGGTCTAAACTTATCACAAGCAAACACAACTGCTAAAAATTCTTTCTCAGTGGTAGCATAATTTCTTTGGGCACTATCTAGAGTTTTACTAGCATACTGGATAACATTCAATTTATTATCAACTCTTTGCCCTAAAACAGCTCCTACAGCATAATCACTAGCATCGCACATAATCTCAAAGGGTAAATTCTAGTCAGGAGGCTGGACAATAGGTGCAGAGATCAATGCTTTCTTAAGTATTTCAAATGCTTCTAGACAATCATCATCAAAGACAAAAGGAATATCTTTTTGTAAGAGATTAGTCAGAGGCTTGGAGATTTTGGAGAAGTCCTTTATGAACCTCCTATAAAACCCGGCATGACCAAGGAATCTTCGTATACCTTTGATGTCCTTTGGGCATGGCATCTTTTCAATAGCATCAACTTTAGCTTTGTCAACTTCAATACCTCTTTCGGAAATTTTATGTCCCAAGACAATGCCTTCATTAACCATAAAGTGGCACTTCTCCCAATTCAAGACCAGATTAGTGTCTTCACATCTCTACAAAACTCGATCAAGGTTGCTTAAGCAATCATCAAAAGAAGTTTCGTAAACGGAGAAATCATCCATTAAAACCTCAACAATCTTTTCACAAAAGTCAGAGAATATAGCCACCATGCATCTTTTAAAGGTAGCAGGTGCATTACATAAACCAAAAGGCATATGTCTATAAGCAAAGGTACCGAAAGGACAAGTAAAAGTGGTCTTCTCTTGATCCCCTTTTGACACGGGTATTTGAGAGAAACCAGAATAACCATCTAGAAAGCAGAAATGAGTATGTTTGGATAACCTTTCTTGCATTTGATCAATAAATGGCAATGGGTAATGATCTTTCTTAGTAGCTTTATTTAACTTACGGAAATCAATTACCATCCTATAACCTGTAACTATTCTTTGGGGGATCAATTCATCTTTATCATTAGGGATGATAGTCATACCTCCTTTCTTAGGGACACAATGGACAGGACTTACCCACTGGCTATCAGCAACTGGATAGATAATACCTGCCTCTAGGAGCTTTAGTATTTCCTTCCTCACCACTTCTTTCATCTTAGGATTGAACCTTCGCTGATGATCAATAACTGGTTTAGCATTTTCTTCCAATTTTATCTTGTGTTGGCATATAGTGGGACCAATGTCCTTAAGATCATCCAGAGTATATCCAATAGCAGCACGATGCTTCTTCAGAGTTTTCAATAATTTTTCTTCTTCCTGCTCTGAAAGGTTAGCACTAATAATAACAGGATATTTTTTTCATCAAGATAAACATACTTAAGATTATCAGGCAAAGGTTTAAGTTCAAACACTGCATCACCCTTGGGTGGAGGAGGATCCCCTAGGATTTCAACAGGCAAGTTGTTCTTCAATACGGGTCCCTGTGTAAGGAATAATTCATCTATCTCCCTTCTCTCATTCATATGCATATCATTTTCGTGATCTAGCAAGTATTGTTCTAAAGGATTATTAGGTGGCACGACAATAGAAGCAAGACCAATAATTTCATCTTTACTGGGTGGTGCCTTTTCAAGGGGTTGCCTACGAAATTTAGCAAAGTTAAAATCATGAGATATATCCCCTAATCCAACAGTAACAATATCTTTCACGCAATCTATCTTGGCATTAACAGTATTCAGGAAGGGTCTACCAAATATAATGGGACAAAATGCATCTTGTGGGGAACTAAGAACAAGAAAATCAGCAGGGTATTTAACCTTCCCACACAAAACTTCAATATCTCTAACAATCCCAACTGGTGAAATAGTGTCTCTATTAGCAAGCTTAATAGTAACATCGATCCCTTCTAACTCAACAGGTGCAATATCATGCATAATTTCGTTATACAAGTCAAGAGGGATAATACTCGCACTAGCACCTACGTCACATAAACCATGATAGCAATGATCTCCTATCTTGACAGAGATAACATGCAGGCCTACAACCGGTTTATGTTTATTCCTAGCATTGGGTTTGGCTATTCTAGAAGATTCTTCTCGGAGGTAAATAACATGTCCATCTAAATCTTCTACCAAGAGATCTTTAACCATAGCAACACTAGGTTCAACTTTAATTTTCTTAGAGGGTGTAGGTGTCCTAGTATTACTCTTACGAACTATAGTTGAAGCTTGAGCATGATCCTTTATCCTAATGGGGAAAGGTGGTTTCTCAATATAAGCGGTAGGTATAACAGGTCAACATTATAAGTGATAGTCTTTTCTTCAACTTTAACAGGTTCAAATACTTTTACTTCAATAAGGGGATGGTATTTAAATCACTTCTCCTTAGGGAGATCAACATGAGTAGCAAAAGATTCACAGAAAGAAGCTACTATCTCAGAGTCAAGTCCATATTTACTGCTAAACTCACGGAAAACATCGGTATCCATAAAAGCTTTAACACAATCAAACTTAGGGGTCATACCTGACTCCTTACCTTCATCGAGATCCCAATCTTCAGGATTGTGTTTAATCCTTTCCAATAAATCCCATTTGAATTCAATAGTCTTCATCATATAAGAGCCAGAACAAGAAGTATCGAGCATGGAGCGATTATTATGGGAAAGTCGAGCATAGAAATTTTGAATGATCATTTCTCGTGAGAGCTAATGATTGGGGCATGAATATAACATTAACTTAAGCCTCCCCCAAGCTTGAGCAATGCTTTCTCCTTCGCGAGGCCATAAATTATAAATATAATTACTATCACGATGAACCTGGTGCATAGGGTAGAACTTCTGATGAAATTCCAACTTCACACGATTATAGTTCCATGATCCCATATCATCGCATAGCCTAAACCATGTCAATGCATCTCCCTTCAAAGATAAAGGGAAGACCTTCTTCTTGATAACATCCTCCGGCATACCTGCAAGCTTAAACAATCCACAAACTTCATCCACATAGATTAGGTGTAAGTCGGGATGCAATGTTCCGTCTCCTGTAAAAGGGTTTTCAAGCAGTTTCTCTATCATACCCGAAGGAATCTCATAGCAAACATTTTCAATAGGTGCCGTAGGTTGAGGAGCAACTCTTTGCTCTTTTGGTCGGGGTGAAGATACCCCGAACAAGCCCCTCAAAGGATTTTGAGCCATAGTAACAAGTGACAATAAATTTCAGCACACTATATAAATATTTCCTTACCAAAGGCGCTTCACTCCCCGGCAATGGCGCCAGAAAAGAGTCTTGATGACCCACAAGTGTAGGGGATCTATCGTAGTCCTTTCGATAAGTAAGTGTGTCGAACCCAACGAGGAGCAGAAAGAAATGATAGGCAGTTTTCAGTAAGGTATTTTCTGCAAGCACGGAAATTATAGGTAACAGATAGTTTTGTGATAAGGTAATTGGTAGCAAGTGACAAAAGGTAAAAGTAAATAAGGTGCAGCAACGTGGCCCAATTCTTTTTGTAGCAAAGGACTAGCCTGGACAAACTCTTATCTGAAGGAAAGCGCTCCCGAGGACACATGGGAATTAGCGTCAAGCTAGTTCTCATCACGATCGTCTGGTTCGCGTTCGGTACTTTGATAATTTGGTATGTGAGTGGACCGGTGCTTGGGTGCGGCCCTTACTTTGACAAGCCTCCCACTTATGATTAACCTCTAATGAAAGCATCCGCAACTACAAAATAAGTATTAAGGTAAACCTAACCATAGCCTGAAACATATGGATCCAAATCAGCCCCTTACGAAGCAACGCATAAACTAGGGTTTAAGCTTCTGTCACTCTAGCAACCCATCATCTACTTATTACTTCCAATGCCTTCCTCTAGGCCCAAATAATGGTGAAGTGTCATGTAGTCGACGTTCACATGACACCACTAGAGGAGAGACAACATACATCTCATCAAAATATGGAACGAAGACCAAATTCACATGACTACTAATAGCAAGACTTCTCCCATGTCCCCAGGAACAAAAGTAACTACTCACAAGACATAATATTGTTCATGATCAGAGGGGTATTAAAATGCATAATGGATCTGAACATATGATCTTCCACCAAATAAACCAACTAGCATCAACTACAAGGAGTAATCAACACTACTAGCAACCCACATGTACCAATCTGAGGTTTGGGTACAAAGATTGGATACAAGAGATGAACTAGGATTTGAGAGGAGATTGTGTTGGTGAAGATGTTGATGAAGATAGCCCTCCCCAAGATGGAAGAGTTGTTCGTGATGACGGCGGTGATGATTTCCCCCTCCCGGAGGGAAGTATCCCCGGTAGAATAGCTCTGCCGGAGCCATAGATTGGTTTCCGCCTCGGTTCCGCCTCGACACGGCGGCGTCTGGTCCCGAAAGCCTCCTTCTGATTTTTTCCAGGTCAAAACACCTCATATAGGAGAAGATGGGCACCGGGGGCCTGCCGGCTGGCCCACGAGGCAGGGGGCGCGCCCCCACCCTCGTGGACAGCCGGTGGCCTCCCTCGTGGGTTTCTTTCGCCATATATTTTTTATATTTTCTGAAACGATGTTGTGTTGAGTTTCAGTGCTTTTGGAGTTGTGCAGAATAGGTTTCCAAAGTTTGCTCCTTTTCCAGCCCAGAATTACAGCTACCAGCATTCTCCCTCTTCATGTAAACCTTGTAAAATAAGAGAGAAAATGCATAAGTATTGTGACATAACAAGTAATAACAGCCCATAATGCAATAAATATCAACATATAAGCATGATGCAAAATGGACGTATCACGTACACAATTATGCCCCTATAATACCTTGGGTTGCACTAGGGGCATACATCATATAATTATTCCGTAGTTTGGCTTGACCCTACTTGGACTCTAAAGTATATATTCTTTTTTGGGTTCATATAAACAACCTACATTGTTTGAGGCTGCACAGGGTACTGTTTTCGATAAATCCTGCTCTTTTTCGTCTTTTTTATTTTTTTTACAGGCGGCCATTAGAACTCTCCTTCTCAAGGACAAATTACCACAAAGAAAAAAGCGCAGACGTGCAGGAGGGCCACTGGTTGAAATTTCTTTCCCATAGATTAGGGCTCCGTGTAAACCTTTTTACTCTTGTCTTCTTTATATTTTATTTGTTGGCATGTCAAATGCCAAAGGTTGTTATCGACGTTATATGTAACGTCACGGCTCGTCGTATTAAACGGGATATAAAAGAAGCAGTTTGGTTACAATTCAGTTGGGCCATCGTTTATTTTTACCACCTGTATTGTCCACCTCGAAGTCAGATCGCCGCATATGCCCTAATACTTGGACTTAATACCAGGGGATGTACTCAACCTGGCACGCTTACAAAAAGTCCGAACACCTATAGGGAACTGTTCAGCATCCCGGATATTGCATTATATGCATCGGCTCCGAATCATGTCTTTGGTGAATAGTTGGGTTGCCCGGCTCCTGTGCTTGCTACCTTACGTTCCGCATTGTTCAGCTAAGGTAGTAAAGGGAGAACTACTCTGATTTTATTTCTGGATCATCCGGTCAAGTACCTCAGTAGAGAAAGCTAAAAACTGACTGTCATGATGAGGCGAGAGCTGGTCAAGCGATTCGGTGACCTAGTGTTATACTAGGATCAATAACGATCCACTCAGTGTTATACGAGGGGCTGGTCCTCGCCCAGCCGCATCAAAAAGGCACTATAATTCGAAAAGCTTGGTATGCACCAGGGGCTAGTACTTAGCCCCACTAGTCAAGCTCCTATGGCTAAGGGAAAGCGATAAAGCCGCATAGTCTGATTGCGTGGTTCGCTATGCAAACACCTCCTATACGGACCAAGACGTTGGATAAAGAGTGTTCTTGCGTGTTACCGAACACCCCTGTAATATTCACATGGGGGCTGAAGTCGATGACTGGAAACTTTTAGATTTACATAAACAGCCGCACAGGAGGGAAAAGTTGCTCATTAATATAAAAGTGCAAAATTTATATACATCGGCACATTGGCTTTGTCCTTACAACCCGAATACAAATCACTCAAAGACTATATCATTTGAGCATTGGCCCTCTACAAGGCATGCTCCTTCTAGGACATCGTCAAAGTACCTTTCTGGTCTGCGATGATCCTTGCCCTCTGGAGGGCCACCAGTGGCTATTTCCGCGGCCTTCATCTTCGCCCAATGCACCTTCACGCGGGAAAAGGCCATCCGAGCACCCTCTATGCAGGCCGAGCGCTTTACAGCGTCGACCCGCGAACTCGCATCGACGAGCCTCTTCAGCAATCTGAAGTAACTACTCGGGATCGGATCAGTGGGCCACAGCCGGACTATCAAGTCCTTCATGTTTGAAATATGTGTCAACTCATGTTCGAAATATAGTTGGTTAAAACTTAGATTTCCTAAACCCGCATACCTTGCGTTTCGTCAAAATGCTTGTGGACGCGGTCAAGATCTTCATCAGCTAGCTTCAGTTTCCGATTTAACTCGGAAACCTCTGCGGCTCGGGCAGATGTTGTAACTAGCGCAGCCTGCTAAAGCACCAAATTCACAGTTCAGCTCTATCTTATGCTATAGCATAGATGCTTTGTCAGATTCTGTTCAGAATCAAACAAAGCATCAGAGGCGACGATCCCCGCGGAGGCGTATCGCTCTCCATCTCTCCGGACGCCAGGGGATTCCCCGAGGATAGTGAAGCCACGGGGATGTCGGGCGAAGGGCTATACAAAGGCAAATTAGATATTAGATGCTTTGTTAGTATGCTTGAAGTATTATTATTCTTGTGTCAATATAGACTTTTGTCTTGAATCTTTCTGATCTGAACATTCATGCCACAATTAAGAGAATTACATTGAAAAAACTATGTTGGTTAGCATTCCACATTAAAAATTCTGTTTTTATCATTTACCTACTCGAGGACGAGCAGGAATTAAGCTTGGGGATGCTTGATACGTCTCCAACGTATCTATAATTTTTTACTGTTCCATGCTATTATATTATCCTTCTAGGATGTTTTATGGGCTTTTATATACACTTTTATATTATTTTTGGACTAACCTATTAACCCAGAGCCCAGTGACAGTTTGTGTTTTTCTCCTGTTTGAGGGTTTCACAGAAAAGGAATATCAAACAGAGTCCAATTGACGTGCCAATTTTTGATGATTTTTTCTGGACCAAAATAAGCCCCCGAAGTAAAAGAGTTGGGCCAGGAGAGCCACAGGCTACCCACGAGGGTGGGGGGGCGCGCCCTGGACAGGTGGTGGCGCCGCCCTATCTCGTGGATGGCCCGGAGGCCCCCCCGACTTGTGCCCTACGCCAAAAAATCCTATAAATACTGAAACCTCCGGAAATTAACCTAGATCGGGAGTTCCGCCGGCGAAAGCCTCTGGCCACCAAAAACCAATCTAGACCCTGTTTCGGCACCCTGCCGGAGGGGGGAACCCTCACCGGTGGCCATCTTTATCATCCCGGCGCTCTCCATGACGAGGAGGGAGTAGTCCACCCTCGGGGCTAAGGGTATGTACCAGTAGCTATGTGTTTGATCTCTCTCTCTCTCTCTCGTGTTCTTGAGATGGAATGATCTTAATGTATCACGAGCTTTGCTATTATAGTTGGATCTTATTAGGCTTCTCCCCCTCTACTCTCTTGTAATGGATTGAGTTTTCCCTTTGAAGTTATCTTATCGGATTGAGTCTTTAAGTATTTGAGAACACTTGATGTATGTCTTGCACGTGCTTATCTGTGGTGACAATGGGATATCATGTGATCTACTTGATGTATGTTTTGGTGATCAACTTGCGGGTTCCATGACCTTGGGAATCTATGCATAGGGGTAGGCACACGTTTTTGTCTTGACTTTCCGATAGAAACTTTGGGACACTCTTTAAAGTTCTATGTGTTGGTTGAATAGATGTTTCGGAGATTGTGTGATGCATATCGTATAATCATGCCCACGGATACTAAAGGTGACAATGGAGTATCTAGGTGACATTAGGGTTTTGGTTGATTTGTGTCTTAAGGTGTTATTCTAGTACGAACTTTATGATAGATTAAACATTACTACGGACTCTTGAATATATCGATCAGAAAGAATAACTTTGAGGTGTTACGAACCCTACCATAATCTCTTCATTTGATCTCTGCTATTAGTGACTTTGGAGTGACTCTTTATTGCATGTTGAGGGCTAGTAATATGATCCAATTATGTTATCCTTGTTGAGAGAACTTGCACTAGTGAAAGTATGAACCCTAGGCCTTGTTTCCTATCATTGCAACACCGTTTATGCTCACGTTTACCACTTGCTACCTTGCTATTTTTATATTTTTCTTATTACAAAAACCTATATCTACCATCCATATTGCACTTGTATCACCATCTCTTCGCCGAACTAGTGCACCTATACAATCTACCATTATTTGAGAGAGACCATCTTCATCCTACGCCTCCCACGGATTGATAAATCTTAGGTCATCCACTTGAGGGAAATTTGCTACTGTCCTACAAACCTCTGCACTTGGAGGCCCAACAACTTCTACAAGAAGAAGGTTGTGTAGTAGACATCAAGCTCTTTTTTGGCGCCGTTGCCGGGGAGGTGAGTGCTTGAAGGTATGTCTTTAGATCTTGCATTCGAATCTTTTAGTTTCTTGTTTTATCACTAGTTTAGTTTATAAAAAAGAAAACTACAAAAAATGGAATTAAGGTTACCTCATATGCTTCATCTTTTTAATATCTTTCGTGAAAATGATGGAAAGGAAAATTGTGCTCAAGTACTAGAAGACGAATTACATAGAATGCTTGGCACTAAAGGCTTGAATGATGAGCATGCTTGCAATATTGTTAGTGTGAATCCTTTGAATATCCATAGCACTAATGATGATTGCACTAGTCATGATGAAAATATCTCTTATAAGCATGTTGATTTTTGTGGGGTGCATAGAGTTTGCAAGTACATACCAAATAGGGAAGATAGATTTTGCAAGAGGCATAAGTATTTAGAAACTAAATGGTTGCTACAGATGCTAGATGATTGTGCTGAAAATTTAAAATATCTTAGCCGTACTTGTGAACTTTGCAATGAATGTGGTCATTTCATTACCCAATGCGAATTGTTTCATGATCGAATTGTGTCCAAAAATTGTGATGACTTGATTTCCCTTGCACATCATAATGAACTTATCTTGCTTTTGGGTTATGAAGAAATTAAATGTAGAACTAAGTATCTTCCAGGATTTGTCATTGATAAACTTCTTGATTTTGATATAGAGGAAATATATTTGTATTGTGCGGTGAATTGCATTGAAAATACTTATATTGCCAATTACCTTAAGTCAAGAAAACAAATAGGAGATGAAGAGAATTGTAATGAAAGGGAAGAGATTTCCCAATATCCTCCTATTATTTCTTATGATGAATCTGGTAACGAGGAGGAGCCTCCTATTCTGCCAATCTCAGTAGTAAGGAGCTCCAAAAAGAAGATTAAACCCACACATAATGAGAAGAAGAAAAATAAAAGACGAAGAAGCAAAGGTGAAGAGGTATCTCTCCCAAATGATTTTGCTCCTATTACTCATTATGATGATGATAATTGCTATACTATCGGTACCATCCATACTATTAAAGATGAGAGGGATTATGCTTATGATATGGAAAGGCCCAAGCTTGGGGATCCTATGTTTGATGAGAATGATATATTTGAGAGTTTATTTGCTGCAATTAATGTTTGTCCCAAGCTTGGGGATGCTACGCTTGATGAAGATGATATTTTTAGCCTCCCAAGTCTTGATATTCAAATCTATTATGATGAAAGCACGCCTCCTATTTATGATGATTATAGTGATGACACTTATGCTATAAAAAGTATTGATGATTATATTTATCAAACTTGTCATGATATGATTACCCTTTTTCTGAACATTACTCTTTTAATGTGGAGACAATCTATAGTATTCAAGTCTCTTATGATACTCCCACTATTCCGAATGAGAAGAATTTTGCTTATGTGGAGAGTAATAAAATTTAAATTCTTGGGGATCATGACAAAAATGCTCTATGTGCTGGTTATATTGTCGAATTCATTCATGATGCTACTGAAAATTATTATGAGGGAGGAACATATGCTTGTAGGAATTGCAATAATATCATGTTTCCTCTCTATGTCCTTAAAGTTTTGAAGTTATGCTTGTTCTGCCTTCCTATGCTAGTTGATTATTGTCCCCATAAGTTGTTTGCTTACAAAATCCCTATGCATAGGAAGTGGGTTAGACTTAAATTTGCTAGTCATATTCTTCATGATGCTCTCTTTATGTTTCAATTATTATCTTTTACACGAGCATCATTGAAATCATCATGCCTAGCTAGGGGCGTTAAACGATAGCGCTTGTTGGGAGGCAACCCAACTTTATTTTAGTTTCTTTGCTTTTGATTCTGTTTGGGAATAAATATTGCATCTAGCTTCTATTTAGATGTGGTTTTATGTTTTAATTAGTGTTTGTGCCAAGTAGAACATTTGGGAAGACTTGTGTGAAGTTTATATGATCTTGCTGTAAAAAACAGAATCGTTAGCACTCGCTAGAATAGTCATCAGATTTTACTGGAGTGTGCTATTTAGTTGATTCTTTTTGAAAATGATTAATAGACAAATTCCTCACGTTTACCAATTTACTTTGAATTTTTTGGAGTTCCAGAAGTATGCGAAACCTGTAGATTACTACAGACTGTTCTGTTTTTGACAGATTCTGTTTTTCGTGTGTTGTTTGCTTATTTCAATGCATCTATGAGTAATATTGGGAAGTATGAACCATAGATAAGTTGTAATACAGTAGGTTTAGCACCAATATAAACAAATAATGAATTCATTGCAGTACCTTTGAGTAGTGGTTTGCTTTCTTATACTAACGGAGCTCACGAGATTTTTGTCTAAGTTTTGTGTTGTGAAGTTTTCAAGTTTTGAGTATTGCTTTGATGGACTATGGAACAAAGAGTGGCAAGATCCTAAGCTTGGGGATGCCCAAGGCACCCCAAGGTAAAATTCAAGGACAACCAAAATCCTAAGCTTGGGGATGCCCCAGGAAGGCATCCCCTCTTTCGTCTTCATCCATCGGTAACTGTACTCGGAGCTATATTTTTATTCACCACATGATATGTGTTTTACTTGGAGTGTCTTGTATAATTTGAGTCTTTGCTTGTTAGTTTGCCACAATTATCCTTGCTGGACACACCTATTTTAGAGAGTTAAATATGGCCTAGGAATTGTTAGAACACTCTATGTGCTTCACTTATATCTTTTGAGTTGAATAGTTTTTGCTCTAGTGCTTCACTTATATCTTTTAGAGCACGGTGGTGATAATATTTTGAAGAAATTGTTGAACTCTCATGCTTCACTTTTATCCATTTGAGAGTCTATTAAAACAGCATGGTAATGTGTTTTAGTCTATAAAACTAGTCTCCACATGATAGACATCCAATATCAATGTAACAAAAACTTTCACACTAAGTGCATTGAATATGACGAGAAGTTGGATGCTTGATAATTGTTTTGAGATATGAGGATAGTGATATTAGAGTCATGCTAGTGGAGTTATTATGAAATTGAGAAATTCTTGTGTTAACGTTAGTGATTCCCGTAGCATGCACGTATGGTGAACCGCTATGTGACGAAGTTAGAGCATGAGGTATTTCTAAAGTGTCAACCTTTGTGTGGAGGTCGGGGGCGCGCGATGGTTAACTCCTACCAACCTCCCCCCTAGGAGCATGCGTTGATTGCTTTGTTTTGATGACTCGTAAATTTTTGCAATAAGTACATGAGTTCTTTATGACTAATGTTGAGTCCATGGATTATACGCACTCTCACCCTTCCACCATTGCTAGCCTCTCTTGTATCGCGCAACTTTCGCCGGTACCATACACCCACTATATATCCTTCCTCAAAGCAGCCACCATATATATTCCTCAAAACAAACACCATACGTACCTATCATGGAATTTCCATAGCCATTCCGAGATATATTGCGATGCAACTTTCCACCGTTCTGTTCATATGACATGCTTCATATTGTCACATTGCCATGCATGATCATGTAGTTGACATCGTATTTGTGGCAAAGCCACCATGCATAATTTTTCATACATGTAACTCTTGATTCATTGCACATCCCGGTACACCGCCGGAGGCATTCATATAGAGTCATACTTGGTTCTAGTATCGAGTTGTAATATCGAGTTGTAATGAAAGTGTGATGATCATCATTATTAGAGCATTGTCCCATGTGAGGAAAGGCTAAATCAATAAAGCCGCTCCAAAAAAAGGAAGAAAGGCCACAAAAAAGGCCCAAAAAAAAGAAAAACAAAAAGAAAACAAAAAGGGACAATTGCTACTATCTTTTTCCACACTTATGCTTCAAAGTAGCACCATGTTCTTCATGATAGAGAGTCTCATGTTTAGTCACTTTCATATACTAGTGGGAATTTTTATAGAACTTGGCTTGTATATTCCAACGATGGGCTTACTCAAATGCCCTAGGTCTTCATGAGCAAGCAAGTTGGATGCACACCCACTTTTTTCTTTTGTTGAGCTTTCATACATTTTTAGCTCTAGTGCATCCGTTGCATGGCAATCCCTGCTCACTCACATTGATATTTATTGATGGGCATCTCCATAGCCCGTTGATACACCTAGTCGATGTGAGACTATCTCCCTCCTTTTTGTCTTCTCCACAACCACCACTCTATTCCACCTATAGTGCTATGTCCATGGCTCACGCTCATGTATTGCGTGAAAGTTGAAAGGTTTGAAAGAATAGAGTATGAAAACAAGTGCTTGGCTGAAACCGGGGTTGTGCATGATATGAATATTTTGTGTGATGAAGAGGGAGCATAGCCAGACTATATGATTTTGTAGAGATAACTTTCTTTAGCCATAGTATTTTGAGAAGATATGATTGCTTCCTTAGTATGGTTGAAGTATTATTATTCTTGTGTCAATATAGACTTTTGTCTTGAATATTTCAGATCTGAACATTCCTGCCACAATTAAGAGAATTACATTGAAAAAACTATGTTGGTTAGCATTCCACATCAAAAATTATGTTTTTATCATTTACCAACTCGAGGACGAGCAGGAATTAAGCTTGGGGATGCTTGATACGTCTCCAATGTATCTATAATTTTTGATTGCTCCATGCTATTATATTATCTTTCTAGGATGTTTTATGGGCTTTTATATACACTTTTATATTATTTTTGGGACTAACCTATTAACCCAGAGCCTAGTGCCAGTTTCTGTTTTTCTCCTGTTTTAAGGTTTCACAGAAAAGGAATATCAAACGGAGTCCAATTGACGTGCCAATTTTTGATGATTTTTTCTGGACCAAAACAAGCCCTTGAAGTAAAAGAGTTGGGCCAGGAGAGCCACGGGCTGCCCACGAGGGTGGGGGGCGCCCTGGGCAGGTGGTGGCGCCGCCCTATCTCTTGGACGGCCCGGAGGCACCCGTGACTTGTGCCCTACGCCAAAAAATCCTATAAATACTGAAACCTCCGGAAATTAACCTAGATCGGGAGTTCCGCCGCCGAAAGCCTCTGTAGCCATCAAAAACCAATCTAGACCCTGTTCCGGCACCCTGCCGGAGGGGGGAACCCTCATCGGTGGCCATCTTCATCATCCCGGCGCTCTCCATGACGAGGAGGGAGTAGTCCACCCTCGGGGTTGAGGGTATATACCAGCAGCTATGTGTTTGATCTCTCTCTCTCTCTCGTGTTCTTGAGATGGAACGATCTTGATGTATCGCGAGCTTTGTTATTATAGTTGGATATTATGATGCTTCTCCCCCTCTACTCTCTTGTAATGGATTGAGTTTTCCCTTCAAAGTTATCTTATCGGATTGAGTATTTAAGGATTTGATAACACTTGATGTATGTCTTGCACGTGCTTATCTGTGGTGACAATGGGATATCATGTGATCTACTTGATGTATGTTTTGGTGATCAACTTGCGGGTTCCGTGACCTTGGGAATCTATGCATAGGGGTAGGCACACGTTTTCGTCTTGACTTTCCGGTAGAAACTTTGGGGCACTCTTTGAAGTTATATGTGTTGGTTGAATAGATGTTTAGGAGATTGTGTGATGTATATCGTATAATCATGCCCACGGATACTTGAGGTGACAATGGAGTATCTAGGTGACATTAGGGTTTTGGTTGATTTGAGTCTTAAGGTGTTATTCTAGTACGAACTCTATGATAGATAGAACGCTACTACGGACTCTTGAATAGATCTATCAGAAAGAATAACTTTGAGGTGGTTTCGTAGCCTACCATAATCTCTTCGTTTGTTCTCCGCTATTAGTGACTCTGGAGTGACTCTTTCTTACATGTTGAGGGCTAGTAATATGATCCAATTATGTTATCCTTGTTGAGAGAACTTGCACTAGTGAAAGTATGAACCCTAGGCCTTGTTTCCTATCATTGCAACACCGTTTATGCTCACGCTTACCACTTGCTACCTTGCTATTTTTTATATTTTCTTATTACAAAAACCTATATCTACCATCCATATTGCACTTGTATCACCATCTCTTCGCCGAACTAGTGCACCTATACAATTTCCCATTGTATTGGGTGTGTTGGGGACACAAGAGACTCTTTGTTATTTGGTTGCAGGGTTGTTTGAGAGAGACCATCTTCATCGTATGCCTCCCACGGATTGATAAACCTTAGGTCATCCACTTGAGGGAATTTTGCTACTGTCCTACAAACCTCTGCACTTGGAGGCCCAACAACGTCTACAAGAAGAAGGTTGTGTAGTAGACACCAAGAATTAGGAGCCTGTTTCCTCGGACCTTGTGTCCGTAGGGCCGGTGGGGCGAGGGTCGCTCTTGACCTCCTTGCCCTTCTTCTTAGCCTTCTTCTCCGGCGCCTTGTACGCTGCTCGAATCAGCATCGCTGTCACCCGAGGCGTCTCTAGGTCTTCTGGTGGGGGAGCCGGACAATTGATCCGCTCCACCTTTTTCGTCTAGGCCTGGATCGAACGCAAAAACTCCAACTCATGTTATAATTAAAAAAGGGAATGAATATATGTTCTGCAGAAATATCAATCACCTCTAACGCAGGGAGCACAATACTGAAGCCCATGTCCTCAGTCTCCGCCGGCCACCCCTTATGGGCCTTGAAGAGGTGCTTCCAGATGTCTTCGTGCGTAGAGCCAAAGAGGTGCTTCAAGGGTCGGGATCCTTCCGGATTGAACTCCCATAGATTGGAGCCCTGGTGTTGGGGGGAGGACGAGGCGGGCAAGCATTACCTGGACCACGTTAGTGGGTTGGGTGCCCTTGGAGATCATGTCAGATGTGCGTTTCTCAAGGGCTAGCACCTCCGCCTGAGACCCCCAATTCGGACCCTTATCGGTCCAGGAGGTTAGCCACTCCGGGGGTCCAGATCTGAATGCGGGGGCTGCCGCCCACTTGGTGTCGCGGGGCTCAGTGATGTAGAACCACTCCTGCTGCCAAATTTCGTTCGTCTCCATGAACACCCCCTTTGGCCAGATGGTGTTGGGGAGTTTTCTTATCATAGAACCTCCGCACTCAGCGTGCTTCCTGTCGACCACCTTCGACTTCAAATTGAAGGTTTTCAGCCAGAAGACGAAGTGTGGGAGGGACTGGAAGGAATGCTTCACACACCACTATGAAATCGGATACGTGAAGAATTGAATTCGGGGCTAGATCATGGAAATGTAACCCGTAGAAAAACAGAAGACCCCGTACAAAGGGGTGGAGAGGAAATCCCAACCCCCGAATGAAGTGCGAGAGGAATACAACCCTCTAACCCGCCTTAGGGACCGGGATCACTTGGTCCCTCTCGGGGACCCAATGCGCCACATCGTCCGCAAGATAGCCCGCGCTTCAGAGGCTCTTCAAGGTCTTCTCTGTGACCGAAGATTCCTCCCACTTGCCTTTGGAGCCGGAGCCAGCCATTGTTGGAGATGGCGGTGGTGGTGGAGGAGTCAAGGATTGAGGGTGCAAGAGATGTGGGCGCTTTGGGCAGAGGAGATTGGAGAGCTAGGGCTTGAGGAGAGCGTGGGGATAAAGAGTAAAACTTTGGGCCCTTTTATAAGAGGTGAATGCTAAACACCCCCCACACCAGCCGTAAACCTCGTCGGTTCCCAACGAGGTCGTGCGTAAGGCGCGGTTAAGATGCTCACGTCATGTTGATAAGGATCTCGTAATAAGCAGGCACGATCTCTGTTTTGACAAGATGTGCCAATGAGGCTATACCTCGTAACGCAAAACCAGGGCCAAGAAAACGGTTCGATATCTATTAAAAGGGACAGACGTGACACTTCGCTGATAGATTGTCAGTAAAGACACATTATCCTTTTTTGATACCTTGCCTTCGAGGCTAAGGGTTGTACTAGCCATGCAGAGCCGGACACAGTATGTTTTGTAGGGAATATTTCTTCAATATGTCCGGAAGGAGGAACCCGCCTTGCAATGCCGAAGACAGTGCATCAGCCGAACTCATCTCATCGAAGACTGGTTCAGGGGCTACTAAGGGAGTCCTGGATTAAGGGGTCCTCAGGTGACTGGATCAGTCATTATGGGCCGGACTGGTGGGCCATGAAGATTATCGATGAAGACTATCTCCCGTATCCAGATAGGACTCTCCATGTGTAAAATAGCAAGTTTAGAATCCGGGTGTAATACTTTCCTTCCTCTGCAAGGTGATCATGTACAAACCCTAGGTCCCTCCGGTGCATATATAAACCGGAGGGGATAGGCCATAGAGACAAGAACAACAGAATCATAGCAAACACATAGGCTGGACTTTTAGGGTTGAGCCATTACGAGCTCGAGGTAGATCAACTCTTGTAACCCATATTCATCAAGATCAATCAAGTAGGAAGTAGGGTATTACCTCGATCGAGAGGGCCTGAACCTGGGTAAACATTGTGTCCCCTGTCTCCTGTTACCATCAATCCTCAGACGAATAGTTCGGGACCCCTACCCGAGATCTGCCAGTTTTAACACCGATAACAGTTGGCTGGCTCGTAGCAGCAACATCACCAGCGATCCTGGCACATCTGAAGTTAGGGATAGCAATGGGAAGCCACGACGCTATCAAAATAAGCGCCAAAACAATACTGAAAACATAGAGGACACGGCGGTAAACGCCGGATTCAGTGGCTCCAGGCCCGGTCAATGGAAGAAGCCATTTAAAGGCAACAGAGATAGTCCATCCAGCTTGGACAAAATATTAGACAGGTTGTGCCAGATCCATGGCACCCCTGACAAACCTACAAATCATACCAGCCGTAACTGTTGGGTTTTTAAGTAGACCGGCAAGCTAAACGCAGAACACAAGGGGGAAGGACCTTAAAGCGAAGACGAGGATGAACCTCGCCAGCCGAACATGGGGGGACAGAAGAAATTACCGCCGGAGGTGAAAACCATGAACATGATCTACGTCACCCATATCCCCAAAAGGGAGCGCAAGCGTGTACTCCATGATGTATACGGCGTCGAGCCTGTCGCCCAACCCATGGTCGGTTTGCCTGATCACCTTTGATCGTAGGGATCATCCTACCAATATCCGTCACGAATGTTCGGCAGTGCTCGACCCCATAATTGATGGATATCACCTTACTCGAGTCCTTATGGACGGCGGCGGCAGTCTAAATCTGATATACCAAGACACCATCCGCAAGATGGGGATAGACCCGTCAAGAATAAATCCCAGCAGCACTAACTTTAAAGGAGTGATACCAGGCGTAGAAGCCCGCTGCACGGGCTCATTAACATTGGAAGTCGTATTCAGCTCCCCCGATAACTTTCGAAGCGAAGAGTTAATCTTCTACATCGCTCCATTCTGAAGTGGCTATCATGCACTACTCGAAAGAAAGACCTTCGCCCACTTTAACGCAGTCGTGCATTATGCCTACTTAAAGCTCAAAATGCCCGAACCAGGCGGCGTCGTCACGGTCAATGGAACCATGGAGCATTCCCTCCATACGGAGGAAGACACTACGACCCTAGCAGCCGAGGTCCAATGCGGCTTATTTAGGCCGAACAGTTCATCGGTCATCAAGACCACTGACACGGCAAAATGCGTCATGTCCGCCCTACAATGCAGCAGCTCAGAAGAACCTGAGCTCGATTAGCAGTTACGCCCCTGTCGACTGCCCCATAAGGTGGTAGCATACGTACCTCGTGTACACAATTATGCCCTTTAATACCTTGGCGGCGCTGGGGGCACACATCATATAAATAGTCCATAGTTCGGCTAGACCCTATTTGGACTCTAAAATACATCCTCTTTTTTAGAAGAACCTACATTGTTTACGATCATACATGATACTCTTCTCTCGAATCCTGCCTTTTTCGTTTTAGTTTTTTGCAGACGGCCGTCATAATTCTCCCTCTCAAGGACATAGTATCAAGAAGAAAAAGGCGCACACGTGCAGCAGGGCCAAGTATTCAAAATTCTTTTTTAGATTCATGCTCTGTGTAAACTCTTTTCTTCTCTTTTTTTCTCTTTTACTTTTTGGCATGTCAAATGCCCGAGGATGTTCTCGGCATTATCTGTAAGATCACGGCTCGCCGTATTAAACGGGATATAAAGGAAGCAGTTTGGTTCCAGTTCGCTTGGAGTTTATTCTATTTTACCTATATTCTCCACCTCCAAGTCAGATCGCCGCATATGCCTTAATACCTGGACTTAATACCAGGGGTTGTACTCAGCCTGACAAGCCTCCAAAAAGTCTGAACACCTATAGGGAACTGTTCGGCATCCCGGATATTGCATTATATGCATTGGATCCGAATCATGTCTTTGGTCTATAGTTGGGTTGCCCGGCTCCTCTGCTTTCCACCTTACGTTCCGCATTGTTCGGTTAAGGTAGTAAAGGGAGAACTACTGTGATTGTACTTCTAATTTGTTCGGTCAAGTACCTCAGTACAAAAAGCCGAAAAGTGACTGTCATGATGAGGCGAGAGCCGGTCAAGCGATCCGGTGGCCTAGTGTTATACTACGATCGATAGCGGTCCACTCCATGTTATATGAAGAGCTAGTCTTTGCCCAGCCACGTCAAACATGCACTATAGTTCGAAATGCCTTGTACGCACCAGGGGCTAGTACTTAGCCCCACTAGTCAAACTCCTATGGCTAAGTGAAAGCAATAAAGCCGCATAGTCTGATTGCCTGGTTCGGTCCGCACACACCTCCTATACGGACCAAGATGTTGGGTAAAGAGTGTTCATGCGTGTTACCGAACACCCCGGTAATATTTACACGGGGGCTGAAGCCGACAACTAGACACTTTCAAATTTAAATAAACAACCGCACAGGAGGAAAAAGTTGCTTATAAATATAGAAGCGCAAAATTTATATACATCCGCAGATAAGCTTTGTCCTTACCATCCGAATACAATCATTCAAAGATTATATCCTTTGAGCACTGGCCCTCTACAAGGCGGACTCCTTCTAGGATATCATCAAAGTACCTTTCAGGCTTGCGGTGATCCTTGCCTTTGGGAGGGCTAGCATTTGCTATCTCCATGGCCTTCATCTTCGCCCAATGCACCTTCACACGGGCATAGGCCATCCGGGCACCCTTGATACAGGACATGCGCTTAATAGCGTCAACCCGCAGACTCGCTTAGACGAGCCTCTTCACCAATCCGAAGTAACTACTTGGGATTGGATCAGTGGGCCATAGCCAGACTATCAAGTCCTTCATGACCGAACTCGCCATGTTATGCACCTCGACCAGCTGCTTCATTTGGTCATTGAGGGCACCGGATGGTTTTGCGCAAGGAACTATGACCAAAATAGCTTCTCCGTGTTGTTCCCCTCCTGAGCTCGGAAGTATTGGGCGGCGTCGGCAATGCTCCTCGGGAGATCCGCAAACACGCCTAGAGAACTCCACAATCGTGTCAGCCCAAGATACCTTTGACCTCCGAAGATGCTCTGCAAGAGAAAAACCTTACCAGCTGCTATTTGACGCGCTTGTTTTATCTCCTCCTAAGCACCACGCAATTCAGTCCATGCCTCCTTGGCAACATTGATGGCCGCAGTGAGTTCAGACGCTTGGTCCGAATTCGTCTGCTCCAATGCATCGCACTTGCGAATAGCATCTTGTAGCTCGACCTCGACTTAGGTCACCCAAGCCTCGTGCTGTTGATGCAGGGCCTTCTCGGCCTCCAGGTCGGCAGCCGCTTTATCAGCGGCTGCCTTGCTTGCTCTGGCCTCCTCCTTGGTCGTCGCAAGCTCGCCCTTCAGGGCCTTGACCGTAGCTGCGTCAGCTGTTTTACAAGAACACAAGTTAACCCACGCTCACACATATAGTGTGTTAAAATTTCGATTTCCTAAACCCGCATACCTTGCGTTTCATCAAAACGCTTGTTGACACGGTCGAGATCTTCATCAGCTATTTTAAGATTCCGATTTAACTCAGAAAGTTCTGCGGCCTGGGCAGATGTCGCTACTAAAGAAGCATGTTCAAACACAAAGTACATGGTTCAGCTCTATCATATGCTATAACTGAAGGAAATATACCCTAGAGGCAATAATAAAGTTGTTATTTTAAATTTCCTTATATCATGATAAATGTTTATTATTCATGCTAGAATTGTATTAATCGGAAACTTGATACATGTGTGAATACATAGACAAAACAGAGTGTCCCTAGTATGCCTCTACTAGACTAGCTTGTTGATCAAAGATGGATGTGTTTCCTAACCATAGACATGTGTTTTCATTTTATCAACGAGATCACATCATTAGGAGAATGATTTGATGGACAAGACCCATCCGTTAGCTTAGCACAATGATCGTTTAGTTTTATTGCTATTGCTTTCTTCATGACTTATACATGTTCCTCTGACTATCAGATTATGCAACTCCCGAATACCGGAGGAACACCTTGTGTGCTATCAAACGTCACAACGTAACTGGGTGATTATAAAGATGCTCTACAGGTGTTTCTGAAAGTGTTTGTGGTGTTGGCATAGATCAAGATTAGGATTTGTCACACCGAGTGTTGGAGAGGTATCTCTGGGCCCTCTCGGTAATAGACATCACAATAAGCCTTGGAAGCAAATGACTAATGAGTTAGTCACGAGATGATGTATTATGGAACGAGTAAAGAGACTTGCCGGTGACGATATTGAACCAGGTATGATGATACCGACGATCGAATCTCGGGCAAGTAACATATCGATGACAAAGGGAACAACGTATGTTGTTATGCAGTTGGACCGATAAAGATCTTCGTAGAATATGTAGGAGCCAATATGGGCATCCAGGTTCCACTACTGGTTATTAACCAGAGAGATATCTCGGTCATGTCTACATAGTTCTCGAACCCGTAGGGTCCGCATGCTTAACGTTTCATTGACGATATAGTATTGAGTTATTTATGTTGGTGACCGAATGTTGTTCGGAGTCCCGGATGAGATCACAGACATGACGAGGAGATCTGAAGTGGTCCGGAGGTAAATATTGATATATAGGATGATATGGTTAGGCCAAGGGGTCAAGCCCATGGGGCATTAAGTTGGTGCAAAAGGAGTTTTGCGGAGGCCAGGGGGCCAAACGCCGGAGACCCTGCTGTCTGGCCCTGGGCACCAAGGATTGTGGCGTTTGGTCCTAGAGTCCAAGTGGGACTCTTTCCTTTCGGGAAAAACCGACTTTGAGGAGGCTTTTGCTCCAAGTTAAGACCCCAGGGCTCAACATATAAATAGAGGGGCGGGGCTAGCACCTGGAACACATCAAGATACACCAAGCCGTGTGCCGCAACCCCGACCCTCTAGTTTATCCTCTGTCTAGTTTCTGTAGTTCTTGGCAAAGCCATGCAGAGATTGTTCTTCATCACCAACCATCACCATGCCGTCGTGCTGCCGGAACTCATCTACTACTTCGCCCGTCTTGCTGGATCAAGAAGGCGAGGACGTCATCAAGCTGAACGTGTGCTGAACACGGAGGTGCCGTACGTTCGGTACTAGATCGGGACGGATCGTGAAGGTGTACGACTAGATCAACCGCGTTGATAAACGCTTCCGCTTTCTGTCTACGAGGGTACGTAGACTTACTCCCCCCTCTCGTTGCTATGCATCTAGTAGATAGATCTTGCGTGGTCGTTGGTTTTTTTTTTGAAATACTACGTTCCCCAACAATAACATGGATACTTCGTCTGATTCTGTTCAAAATCAAATAAAGCATCAGGGGCTACTATATATATATAATAAAAAGGTTCTCTTTAAAGAACATTACATCACATACCTCAAAGCCTGTTAGTAGGCTGTTGAAGGCTTCGTTCAATCCACCCTTGACGGACTGAATTTTCTTCATGACCGCACTCATCAGAGTGCGGTGTTCCTCTACGATGGAAGCACTTTGCAGTGCTCCCTCCAGAGTGTTCGGCGCCTCCGGATTCACGGCAGGCACCGTAGGAGAAGTTGCTCCCTCCCCCATCACGGGGGGCTGGTCTCTTGATTCCGGAGCTGTACTGGACTCTGGGACAGTGTTCAGCGGGGCCCCAGATTGATTGACCCCCCCCCCCCAATCTTCGGTCACCATGGGGATCACTCTCCCTTGGTCGATAGCGGCTGAGGGATTGACCTCAGCCACGCTTTCGTCCACTCCACTCCCACCTGCTGGAACAGGAGGAGTTTGTAGAGAAGATGCCTCGGTATCCCCTACAGTGGGTGACGTGCCCCGCAGAGGCGTATCACTCTCCGTTTCTCTAGACGGCACAGAATTCCCCGAGGATAGTGAAGCCATGGGGATGTCGTGCGGAGGACTATATAAAGGCAAAATAAATATTAGATGCCAAATAGGAAAAATATCCGAACATAAGCAGTGTAAATACTTACGATTCGACCAGGGGCATAATCCTAGGCTGAACTTGATAGTTGTGTTCGGACGTTCACTCTGAAATATTAGGAAGATTTAACTTCTTCCTAGGCACGGCCTCGCCTGCGCCAGCAGGGGCCGCTCTTTTCCTCCCCTTTGGCTGGACGGGGGAGTCATCTTCTTCTTCTTCCTCCTCCTCTTCTTCTTCAGGAGAGAGGTGGGAGCTAGTCTCCTCTGACTTTGGGTCCACAGGGCCTGCAGGGCGGGGATCGCTCTTGGCCTCCTTGCCCTTCTTCTTGGTCTTCTTCTCCGTCGCCTTGTATGGCGCCGGGACCAACATCACCGTCAGTCGAGGCGTCTCTGGGTCCTCTGGCAGGGGAGCCGGACACTTGATCCGCTCCGCCTTTTTAGTCCAGGCCTGGATAGAACGCAAAAATTCTAACTCATGTTATAATAAAAGCATGGAAGGAGTATATTTTCAGCAGAAGTATCAATTACCTCTGATGCGGTGAGTGCGGTACTGAAGCCCCTGTCCTCCGTCTCCGCTGGCCACCCCTTCTGGGCCTTGAAGAGGTGGTTCCAGATGTCTTCGTGCATAGTGCCGAAGAGGTGCTTCAAGGGCCGGGACCCTTCCGGATTGAACTCCCACAGATAGGAGTCCTGGTGTTGGCAGGGAAGGACTAGACGGGCGAGCATTACCTGAACCACATTTTTGAGTTGGGTGCCCTTGGAGATCATGCCGGAAATAAGGCTTTGGAGCGCCAGTACCTCTGCCAGAGACCCCCTATCCGGACTCTTGTCGGTCCAGGAGGTTAGCCTCTCCGGGGGTCCAGATCTAAATACGGGAGCCGCCGCCCACTTGGTGTCGCGGGGCTCAGTGATGTAAAACCACTCATGCTGCCAAATTTTGTTCGTCTCCACCAAGCCCCCTTTGGCCAGATGGCTTTGGGGAGTTTGTTTATCATGGCACCCCCGCACTCCGCGTGCTTCCCGTCGACCACCTTCGGCTTAAAATTGAAGGTTTTGAGCCATAGACCGAAGTGTGGGGGGACACGGAGGAATGCCTCACATACCACTATGATAGCGGATATGTGGAGAATTGCATTCGTGGCTAGATTGTGGAAATCTAGCCCATAGAAAAACAAGAGGCCCCGTACAAAGGGGTGGAGAGGAAATCCCAGCCCTCGAATAAAGTGCGAGAGGAATACAACCCTCTCACATGCCTTAGGGGTAGGAATCACTTGGTCCTTCTCGGGGATTCGGTGTGCCACATCATCGGCGAGATAGCCCGCGCTCCGGAGGCTCTTCACAGTCTTCTCCGTGACAATGGATGCCTCCCACTTGCCTTGGGAACCAGAACCAGCCATTGCACGGAAGGGCGGCGGTGGTGGAGGAGTTGAGACTTGAGGGCGCAAGATATGTGGGTGCTGGGGGCTGAGGATATTGGAGAGTTAAGGCTTGAGGAAATCATGAGGATAAAGGGTAAGATTTGAAGTCCTTTTATAAGCGGTGAAAGCTAAATGCCCCCCACTCCAGCCGCAAACCTCGCCGGTTCCCAACGAGGTCGTGCGTAAGGCGCAGTTAAGATGCTCACGTTACATTGATAAGGATCCCGTAATAAGTGGGCACGATATCTACCTTGACAAGACGTGCCAATGAGGCTATACCTCGAAACGCGAAACCGGGGCCAAGAAAACGATTCGATATAAATTAATGGGAAAGACGTGACGCTTCCCTGAAAGGTTGTTAGTAAATAAAAAATATCCATTTTTTGATACCTTGGCTTCGAGGCTAAGGGTTGTACTAACCAAGGAGAGCCGCACACAATACCTTTTGTAGGGAATATTGCTTCAATATATCCGGGATTAGGAAGGAGGAACCCGCCTTGCAATGTCGAATACAGTGCGCAAACCAAACTCGTCGTCATCAAAGACTGGTTCAGGGGCTACTTAGGGAGTCCTGGATTAAGGAGTCCTCAGGTGGCTAGATCGTTCATTTTGGGCCGGATTGGTGGGCCGTGAAGATTATCGATGAAGGCTATCTCCCATATCCGGATAGGACTCCCATATGTGTAAAATAGCAAGTTTAGAGTCCGGGTGTAATACTTTCCTTCCTGTGGAAGATGATCATGTACAAACCCTAGGTCCCTCCGGTGCATATATAAGCCGGAGGGTTTAGTCCGTAGAGACAACAACAGAATCATAGCAATCACATAGGCTAGAATTTTAGGGTTTAGCCATTACGATCTCGAGGTAGATCAACTCTTGTAACCCATATTCATCAAGATCAATCAAGCAGGAAGTAGGGTATTACCTCGATCGAGAGGGCCCGAACCTGGGTAAGCACCGTGTCCCCAGTCTCCTATTACCATTGATCCTCAGACGCATAGTTCGGCACCCCATACCCGAGATCTACTAGTTTTGACACCGACACCTCTTAGTGCATATCGGTCTGACCGATTCTTTCCTTTCGGTCCCACCAAGCTCATTATGTTTATCTTGGTTTTCAATCTCGGTGCAACTGATTAGAACAATTCGGTCTCACCGAGTTGCAGTAACTGCCAGCAGTTTTGCATCTCGGTGCCACCGAGTCGTTCCACTCGGTCACACCGACATAGTCTGGTTATATATACCCATGGGCCGAAACTTGGAAAGTTTTATGAATCCTTTCACCCGCGCCTATCTAGCTCTACCAAATCAAGATCTCCGGATCATCCTCTCGTCGCCCATGACCCCCTGCCGCTGGTCTTTGTCGTCGTCAACGGAAATCTTCGCCGCCGTTGTCATCGTAGAGAACTCATCACTGAGTTAGGCTATGAGTTCGATCCTTTGTGTTTTCCTCAATCTAATTCTAAGCACAAAGTAAATGCCATGATTCTTTCCACGTATGAGATCATCCTGTCCAGCAAAAACTCTGTTTAGATTAGTTTTGATTCAAATTTTTAGGGTTAGGTTTTCGCCGAATTCATCTCGGACTGATCAAATTGTAGAAATTGGTCTCACCGATTTGGCTTAGGCCATTGCACATGTAAGGTTCGGTCTTGCCGAAACCTACAAATCGGTGTGACCGAGTTCAACTCTCAGTGAAACCCTAGCAATCTCGGAGTCACCGAACTGTCTCTCGGTCTAACCGATTTCACCAGTTTAGACTCTGAAAGTTGCTTCGGTGTCACCGAGTTTAACAAATCGGTAGCTCCAAAATGCTTTCTGTAGAAACCCAAAACTAAGATTTTGACTCAACTATTTTTGCAAAATCTCTGCACTTTGTGATGCTCATCCACTCTACCTCAACTACATCCATTCACAGGGTCTGCTTGCAGTTTCAGAGATATTAGAGGGCAGCGATAGTTAGAACAGGTCAGAGGAGCAGGCACATCTGAGGGAGGGCTCTAGTCCCTCCAATGGCAGCTACTATGAGAGCAGTAGAAGGGCTCCTAGCAATCTGCCAATGGCTGCTACCAAGTCAAGGAAGAAGAAAACTTCCGATAGTGAGGATGAAGATTTTGTGGCTGAAGAGGTCACTTCAAAGAAGAAGGCTATTAACAAGTAAGAATCTGCTAGAGTTGTCAGGCCTGGCCTTAACAAGAAGGCCCCTGCAAAGAGAGCTCCAATGTCAAAAGTCGGAGCCTCGACTCAAGAAACAATGGTGTTCACTCTTGAAACAAGAGATGATGAGCCAGCAGGAACCAAGAAGAGGGCTAGGAAGACCACAGCCAGAGTGGTTGGCAAGCCATCTATGAGAGTTGATGATGATGAAGATGATGCTGATGAGCCTGTTGCACCTGCTGCAAATAAGGTGATGGGGGATGCCATCAAATCCAGGGATGCTCCATCTAAGCCTAAAGCTGCCTCCAAAACTTCTGCACCCAAGAGGTCCACTAGAGACATTCCAGCAGCTAAGAAGAACAAGGCCCCAGTGCTAGAGGTTCTCGAGGAAGAGGAAGATTCAGATCAAGAATCCTCAGATGATGATGAGTCTATGATGCTCAGAAGACTCAAGCCAAAGATTCCAGATCATAATGATGCCCATCTTGTTGCTGAGAACATGAAATTGAGAAAGGATGCAGGTCTGAGTAAATGGAGACAAATTAATCCATATGGTACAAGGATAAAGACTGTTGTGGACTATAGGTTTCACACCAAGGAACAACATGATTTCTGTAAGACAGTGTTGTTGGACAAGAAGCCCATTGTTTGTGACATGAAGTGGGTTGATTGGAAGTACATTGACAAACATGCTGATTTCTTTCCAAGTGTTCATGAGAGCTTCATGCAAAATGAAGTAGACAAGTTTGTGGGAAAGAAACTGACTAGATGGAATGATGAGATGATCATGCAATTCTACTCCACTGCTTATTTCTATCCAGATGGTAGAATTGTATGGATGACTGAAGGTACAAGGTACCAATCAACTGTTGCTGAATGGGCAAGTCTGATCAATGCCCCCAAGGAGAATGATAATGACATTGATGTGTATGCCAAGTGTAGGATGGATCCAAACTCTATGGCAAATATGTACAAGGCAATTCCTGGAAGAGAAGTGAAAACTCACAAGTTTGGCTCCATATATCATCCATTGTATGGATTCACCACAATCAACACTATACTTAGCCACACTTTATTGCCCAAGTCAGGAGATCATAGAATGATCCGGGGTCACTCCATCAACTTTCTCCACATGGTTGATGTTCCTGAGAAGTTCAAGGTCATGAGTCTGATTGTAGAGACAATCAAGAGGACATCAGCTAACCAGAAAAGGTCTTGTGGATATGCCCCTCACATTCTGATGCTTATCTACCCCAGGGTGGAGAAATGGATGTATCTGCTTGACAAGAGGCATCTTTGTCTTAGGCCAGATTTCGAGGACAATGAAGTGGTCATGGATGCATCCCATCCTTCTTTAGTTGAGGGCCGAGAGAAGATTTCTCAAGCAAAGGCAGCCAAGCAAGAAAGTGCTTCTGGAGCTCCTAAGACCAATTAAGATAAGCCCAATCATCTTCTTGAGGCCATTCTAAGGATTGGGAAGAGTTTGCCAACTTGACTCAGAATCAAGCAAGCCTTGAAAGGATCATTGAGGCAAAATTCTATGATCAAGATGTGAAGGTCACGGAGATCCAAGCTATTGTGGAGATGCTCAAGGAAGAGGCTGAGGATAGAGAAACGATAAATGCTTTTCAGAGAGTCCCAAGAGGGCCAAGATCTTCAGCTGTGCCAGTTGATGAGTCCAGGACAACACTTTCAGCTTCTGTAGCCACTGCAACAGTTGTTCCTCCAGCTTCAACACCTCCAGCTCCACAGACTTCATCGGAAGTGTTTGCAGATGCTCTCATCTCCACGCCATCTTCGCACACTGGCGAGAAGACTTCTTCTGCAGCTCCCGAAGATCGTGCCTAGAGTGCCGCATAGCACTATGCATTTTCGAGCTTTCTAGTAACTTTTGCCAAAGGCGGAGAAAGTGTATAGATCATTAGGATTCGAGAGAGTGTGTCTTGCCTTTATTTGTTGGTTTTTGCTTGCTACTTCGTTTGGTTGTTGGGTTATCGCTAAATCTTTCTTATGTGTGTGAGATACTATATGTGCTTGATCAGATCATACTATGATTAATGTGTGCTTATCTGATTTTGTATGATCATTCACTTGTTGTTTTGGTGATGAGTGCTTATTTCTTAAATCTTATCATTTTGAGCGCTCCACCAAGATGTATGTGACATGGAAGAGTAACCCATGATCCTAATCGATTGTGCATTTGCATTCAAAAGCAAATCTTAAATAGTGCAAAAATTTAGGGGGAGCTCTTGCTTATCGCATACTTCTCAAAGCGACGATATAATTCATTGTTAATATCTTTTGTTGAAGCTTTGATCTATATGTTGTCATCAATTACCAAAAAGGGGGAGATTGAATGTGCAACTATTCTTCGGGTGGTTTTGGTAATTAATAACAACATATAGCTCATTGAACTAATATCCTTTCAAGATAAATATTTCAGGAAGTTCAATGGTTGGCATGGCATGGATTAGAGATGTGGACCCCTCAAAAAGCTAAGGACAAAGATTGGCAGAAACTCAAGACTCTACATTTTTCATTTTAGTGATCCAAGATCACATTGAGTCCATAGGAAAAGCCAATACTACTAAAAGGGGATGAGGTGTTGCTTAATGGTCTACTTTCTCAAAATGCTCAGTGCTAAGCTCCAAATCCCTCAACCACTTTTTCATTTCCACATATTTCCTAAACCTAAAAGTCAAACACAGCCCCACTGATTTGATCTACCCGGCGCCACCGTGTTCACCTGACATAGCCACTTCCAAAACCATAATTAGTTCGGTCTCACCGATAGGGATTTCGGTCTCACCGAAATGGGATTGCAAACTCTCTGTTTCCTGTTCATAATGTGTCGGTCTAACCAAGATGAGCGGATCGGTAGCACCAAGTTGGTAACACAAACTCTCTGGTTAACTTTTGTAATGTTTCGGTCTCACCGAAAGGAGCGATCAGTCTCACCGAGTTTGCCTGGCCAAGTCTCTATTTTGCCTATTACCATTATCGGTCTCACCGAGTTTGTGTAATTGGTCAAACCGAGTTGAGGTTTTACCCTAACCCTAAGTTATCGGTCTCACCGAGTTGATAGTATCATTCCCACCGAGATGTCTAACGTTCACATTTTGAACTGCTTCGGTCTGACCGAGTTCTTCTATTAGGTCTGACCGAGTCTGGTCAAATGTGTGTAATGGCTAGATTTTGTGTGGAGGCTATATATACCCGTCCACCCCCTGTCCATCAGTGAGAGAGCCACCAGAACGTGCCTACACTTCCACTATTCATTTTCTAAGAGAGAACCACCTGCTCATGTGTTGAGGCCAAGATATTCCAATCCTACCATATGAATCTTGATCTCTAGCCTTCCCCAAGATGCTTTCCAGTCAAATCGTCTTTCCACCATATCCAAATCTATGAGAGAGAGTTGAGTGTTGGGGAGACTATCACTTGAAGCACAAGAGCAAGGAGTTTATCATCAACACACCATATATTACCTTTTGGAGAGTGGTGTCTCCTAGATTGGTTAGGTGTCACTTGGGAGCCTCCGACAAGATTGTGGAGTTGAACCAAGGAGTTTGTAAGGGCAAGGAGATCGCCTAGTTCGTCAAGATCTACCCTAGTGAGGCAAGTCCTTTGTGGGCGATGGCTATGGTTGGGTAGACAAGGTTACTTCTTCGTGGACCCTTTGTGGGTGGAGCCCTCTGTGGACTCGCCCAGCCGTTACCCTTCGTGGGTTGAAGTTTCCATCAACGTGGATGTACGATAGCACCACCTATCGGAACCATGCCAAAAACATATGTGTCTCCACTTGCGTTTGCACTCTCCAAAGCCCTCTCTTTACCTTCATATGCAATGATTTACTTTCCGCTGCTACCACTCTAGAATTGCATGTGTAGGAAGATTGCTTGACTCTAAATTGCTAAAAGCTATCAAAACATAAAACTGGGAAAAGGATAAGTTTTTATTTGGTCAAGTAGTGTAATCACCCCCCCGCCCCTCTAGACATAGTTTCGATCCTACACATTGGGGTTAGTACATTCAGATTTTGCTACCATGGGGAAATTGAAAATGCGTATTTTCATGATATTTTTTCTGCAAATATATCGGCAGATTCATCTCCAATAATTGACATTTTTCCGTCCATGGTCACGGAAGAGGAAAATATCAAGCTTTGTGCTCCTTTTACAATAAGGAAATTTCGGACGCTATGTTTCATATTGGCCCCTTGAAGCCGCCAAGACCAGATGGGTTTCCTGCTAGGTTTTTCTAGTGGAATTGGAGTACCTTAAAGAATAGCATGATCGCTTCATTCAAAAGTTTCTTGTACGGGTGTTATGCCTGAGGGAGATAACTCTACTTCCATTGTTCTTGTCCCAAAAATTACTGAACCTACAAAGTTGTCTGATTAGAGGCCTATTAATCTATGCAATGTGATTTATAAGGTTATCTCAAAATGCCTAGTGAAGCGTTTGCGGCCTCTTCTTGATGATTTAATTTCGGTGGAACAGAGTGTGTTGATTCCTGGCAGGATGATAACTGATAATGCATTTGTGGCTTTTGAGTTTCTACGCTTACAAGCTTGTTCTTCCTAAAGCATATAATAGGATGGACTGTGTTTTTAAGCAGACACTAGTGGAGAAAAGCCTAGCTATGGTGTGCCAAAAATAGCCTTGCTGGCGTGGAAGGACTATGCCACCAATATGGCGCCACTATTAGAAAATAGTACTCACGTGGGAGGCCACGCCAGCAGTATTCTAAGTGTTGATGGCATGCCAAATGGACAACACCATCACTATAACCACACATATAGCGACTTGCAATGTACTTTGCACGTCTCGAACGTTTCGACCAGCCAAAAAATAATTTTCCACCACCATATATAACATTTAGCACTTCACATTAGAACTAAGCACATATAAAACAACACACATTAGAATAATACCAGCTAATAGACCATTGATTATCAGTTAATAATAGTGACAATCGACAATAGTAGTAGCTAGATATATATAGTGGCACAGTAATAAACGACAAGTACTCACAAACATGAGCTAACATAGTTAATAAGCAGTTCATTTCACATCAATGGCCCAACCACCTCTAAATGAGATTGATGATGATCATCATCCTCAAGTCATGATGTGTTGTGTTCGTAACAGTGAGTAGGATAGCTTGTCCAATCCAAAGATTCTTTCCACGAAGGAACTTCTTCCACCCTGCCCGGTTGAACATAGTGTGACCGTCTATGTCCACTGCATAGGCACAGCTGGTGATGGAGCCCCTTCTTGTAAGGCGAAGTCTAGCCATGCCTTCTTCATCTGAATCGATGCCACAACTCACAGATAGCTTCTTAGGTAGTTTATGAAAACAATAGGTATGATAAATGAGCATGTCATGCGCAATTATGAACAAAGCATACCACTTCAATCCACATATATCATCATATTCAACACTAAGCATATCATCATTACTACTGTAAGCATATCATCACATTATACTTAGACCTAGCCAAACCTCGGGCCGGGCCGGGCTTCGGGCTGGGCCTAGCCAAGCCCGAGCCGAAAAACCTGGGCCCGATGTAATGCCCAGGATGGGACTATACCTCCTACGTGTCGAGGCACGACTTAAAGGTATAAGCCCATCCTAGAATGATCTCAAGTTTGGTATCTTTGCATGACTCATGTAAAAGAGGGATTAAATTGCAAAAGGAGATAGTTGGCTTACACTCGCCACTTCACACAATACATTACATAAGCAATCATCATTCAAAACATCACAGCCCATCTAAGGGTAAGATCCAAAAGAAATATACCAAAACAACATAAAGCCACAGGTCAGGATCGAATCCTAGTAGAAACCACTACTGATCGTCGAAAACGTCACAAGCAAACGGCCACGATCTTCATCGAGCTCCCAGTGAAGTACTTGAACCAGCTTCTGCATCAAACTCGGCTGAACCTGCATCTGGTGTTGTAGTATCTGTGAGCCACGAGGACTCAGCAATCCCATAACCATGGGTATCAAGACTAGCAAAGCTTTGTGGGTAGGAGGAGGTAAAGTGGTGAGGTTGCAGCAGCGACTAAGCAATATATGGTGGCTAGCTTACGAGTACCAGAATAAGAAGAGCATCTACGCAAACGGTCGCAAAAGTAGTGATCGCTAAAGATCCTAACTACATACGAGTCAAACATAACCCCACCGTGTTCTCTTCTCAAAGTGAAAAGAGACAGTCACGGTTACTCACACAGTTGTGTGTTTTACTTCGGATCCTCTGTCAAGTTTTCTACAACTGGACATTAACAAATTCCAATCTACCACATAACCGCGGGCACGGCTTTCGAAAGATCATAACCCTGCAGGGGTGTTCCAACTTAGCCCATCACAAGCTCTCACGATTAGCTGAAGTGATAAATATAATATGATCACCCCTTATCTTAGGGAAAAACCGATCAGGCTCGGCATCCCGGTAGCACAAGTCATTTCGACAATGGTAAAACAAGTCCAGCAAGACCTCCCGGTGTGTCGACACCCTGATAGTAGCCGCGCGTATCTCGTCTCAGGACACTACCGAATGGGTGATGCTACAGGTTATACCAGATACCTCGGGTTTCCCCAAGGCGGCCCTGCAGGACCCCCGTTTGGGACCAACACCATCAGCACTGGCCCCCCCTGCTATGTAGAATTAAGAATCCTTGGGGACGCGACCCCCTATGCAATTTTAATTAATTAATTAAGTTGTTATTATGAGGCAAATTAAAACCAATGTTGGGCCTTGCTGGAGGAGTTTTATTCAAAGTCGAACTGTCAGGGGGTCCCCATTTCACCCATCGTGTAAGGAACGCAAAATCAAGGAACATAATGTCGGTTTATCGGCGCCTAAGGTGGCATGAGTGGAACAAAACACCGAGCAAAAGGCCAAGCCTTCCACCCATGCCCAGTATATAGGTGTGTTAATAATAATTATAGATATTGTGATATGCCAACAACAAGTTCCCTCCTGGAACGAACTTCATCTTCACCTGCAACTAACAACGCTATAAGAGGGGCTGAGCAAGCGGGTAACATAGCCAAACAGTGGTTTTGCTAGGAAGGTGTCAAGGTTAGAGGTTTCATGGCAACAAGGAGAGGCTGACATAAAAGATGGGTAGCGCGACATGTAACGATAGCATCGAGACAACTAAGCATGGCAATGGTAGTAAAGGTATCCAAGGGTATGATCATCTTGCCTGGGATTCCGCAAGGGAGAAGACGGATCCATGAAGTAGACGGAGCAACATAGACGAGTGAATCCTCACAACTCCGGAACGAAACCAAAGCTAACAAGAGAAGCAACCGGAAAGAAGCAAAACAACACGGTAAACACACAATCATTAACATGGCATACGATGCACAAACAAGTATGATGCATGTCCGGTTTAATTATGCATGGCATGGCAAAGTGCACAAACAACACTACAAGTTAAGTGGAGCTCAATATGCAACGAGTTGCATATTGACGAAACACCACATTTTAAATATTTAGTTGACTCTCGTTATTACAAGACAAGATTAAATGTTTGGTTAACATGGCAAGAGGTGGAGCAAAGTAAAACTACACTATTAAGGCATTTTAAATGAGGCCGGAAATAACAACAACATATCCGGAAAATGCCCATAAGCATGTTTAGTAATTATAAGCAAACAACAATTCAACATTAAAGGTTGTTAACATGATGCGGATGACATGAGGAAGTTTATGCAATTTTATTAAACATTAACATGAAGAGATAAGAAGCATTTGTCACCGTGGTGGAAGAAAGGGTGCCACGGCAACGATCCAAAAGTGATGCAACGCAACATCTCGGTTCCGGTAACTCGTTGAGAGTCCGGTGCAAAAGGAAAGATGGAGCGAACGGAACAAGATGAAAGGTGGGGTGATCCCGTCACCGGGTTCCCACGGGTCGGCGACGAGGCAACCGAGGAACATGACAAAAGACGAAACGGCACAACGGGCACGGAGCACACAAGGGAGACATTTCATACAACACAAGCAAGCATCTCACGGGGTCATCGTCTCGGGGTTATACCTTCGAAACACTCGTTTCGGGACGGTTCGAGATCGTAGAGGAAGGAGTCGTTCTCGCGAGTCGTAGAGGAAGTAGTGGTTCATGTTTCCGAAGAGGAAGTAGTTGTTCCGATATCATGTCGTGGTACTTGCGACGTCGGACATCTTCGGGGCGACGGTAGTGGTACACGTTCCGTAGGGGTACTTGTCGCATCGCCATGTAGTTGTTCACGTTCATCGGAGAGGTACTCGCCATCGTAGTCGTTCGGTCATCGTGGTACTTGGGGGTTCTCGATCTCGCGACGGTAGTGGTACTTGATCCGTAGCCGTTCACGAGCTCGTTTTTCCGTAGATGTTCGGTTCGTCGAGGTACTTGTCGCGGTCGTGGTACTTGTCGCGTCCATGAAGTAGTCGAACTTGACGGGTCGCCGAGTAGCCGAACTTGGACACACCGGAAGGAACACTTGGCAAAAACAAACATGGCAGCAACAAGTCTTGGCACATGACAGAAGGCAAAAATGCCCAACCAACACGGAGCGGCGCTGGCCTTGGCGAATAACATTCGCAGCAAAAGAGGCAGCACGGCGACGAGGCCGTGGCAGCGGCAACTTGGCGAGGAGGCGATGGAGTGGCCGCGGGGCTGCTGCCTTGGGCGGAGGAGGCGCTGGACGGCCTCGACGGGAGGAGGGCTCGGGGCGCCGGGCTTCGCCTTCACGAGGAGACGACCTAGCTGGCCCTGGCGTCGGGGAAGGGAGGCCGAAGGAAGGACCTTGGCGAGGTGGCTGCAGCTCCTTGGCGTGATGAGGAGGGCCTCGAGGAGGTGACCGGCACGTCCGCTGCGGTGCTGGAGGGGACGAGGTGGAGGTGCGCCATGGCGCGGTGGCCTGGAGGAAGCCGAGGCGCGGCTCTGGTGGCTGTCGGGGTGGAACGGCGCTGGTCGCCCGGGCGCGGTAGGAGGAAGAAGTGGCGTGGCGCGCGCTCGCCTGGAGGGGAGGTCGGGCCCGGCCGCGGCTCCTAGCGAGGGGGCTGCAGGGGCTCGGCGAAGCCTGGCGCAGAGGAGAGGGGCTCGAGGCGCGGGGCTTTCGCGGAGGGAGGCGGCTGGCGCCCTGGACGAGGAGAGGCGAAGGAGCGCTGCAGGCTGCGGCTGATGCGAGCCAGTGGCGCGTCGGGCTCCTGGCGCGCGGGGCCAGAGGCGATGAGGATGCGGGCGCTCGGGGCGAGCGGGTTGCTGGGAGATCGAGCGAGGGAGGGTAAGAGGATCGAAGGAAAAGGGGAGATGGGGTTCGGTCGAGGGAACGAGCTGGCGGCGGCTCGAGGGAAGGAGGGAAGAGGGCTGCGATGCGGTGCGGGAGTCTGGTCGCTAGGGTTAGGTCGCCTGGGCCTTGGGCCGGCTAAGGCTGGGAGGAAAAAGGCCAGGAGGAATCGGGCCGGCTGCTGGGCTCTCTGCTGTTTATCTCCCTTTTAGCATAAAACAAAGAGAGAAGAAAGAAAGAAGAGGGAGGTTAGGGGAAAAAAATAGCACATGGGAGTATTTTTCTCGGGCAGCATAAAAAGAGCACTGTCCTAGAAAAATAGAAAAGGCGTGATTGGAAAATAATTCAAACATATTTGAATTTAATTCAAATAGTTTTGAACTAAGACTTGATTATTGAAGTGTCCAAAATGTTCGAATTTTCGAAGGAACCTCGAAACAACGGAAAGGAATTATTGGCAAGGTTTTTGAAGGAGAACTCGAAGTAGGAAAAACATGGGGAAAAAACTATGCACGTGTGTTGGTTAATTCCAAACAAATGGAATATTTACAATATAGCTCTCGAATAATATTGAGAGGCTTTTATATGTTATAAAGAGAAGTCACCTTCCCTCGATTTAAATGGACCGAAGGCCCACACGATTTATTTAAGTTGAGATGCAAAATAAATATGACATGATGGCATGATGACATGATGCAATGCAAAAATAAATAACACAAGCACAAAAGAAACACACGGGCAACCCGGAACATCTGGAATCTTCTGGAATCTTCTGGAATCTTCTGGGACGTCGGTCTCGGGCGTCACAACTCTCCCACACTAACAGAGGATCTCGACCCGAGATCCTAGAGATAGCACCGGGTAAAAACGGAAGAGGAAGGGGTAAAACAAAGTTGCTTCTTTGACAGACGAGTGAAACCAAAGAACCTGAGAGGTTGAACAAGTTGAAAGAAGAATACCACGGAGATGAGCGAAGATAAGAGCACTCCGTTAAAAGGAACCTTGTAGGTTGAAGGACATGAAACAAGAGCTCACGAACCAAAAGAATATGAAACTGCAATGGTACAACCAAGGAATAAGAATGACAGAATTTGGACAGCACTCCGTTTGAAAATGGAAGGAATTAACATGAACTTGAGGAGATGGGAAGATACTTGATGAAAACAACAACACACAGCCTCTGAAACAATTGAAAAGATGGCACAAGGGGTAAGAAAGATTCAGACAGCACTCCGGTTGAAAGAGAGGCAAAACATGAAAATGTGAGAGAATTAGAATGGAGGACACAACACTCCGGATAAATAGACAAGCAAGGGAGAATATGATCTTGATAAAAAACGAGATGATGGTCAAAGAGAGATCATCACAATGCCTCCGGAATGAAAGAATAGCATATAAATCGTTGGGAAGAAAGAACGGAGAAGAAAATGACAACTTCTCTCAAAATTAAATTTGAAAGAGCATCCTTACGAAGAAGGGTTGAATTGGGTTGATGGAAAATCAATAACGAAAAGAATAAGCTCGTTGTGGGCTTATGGAAAACATCTCAAAATTATGAGGTGACAACCAACCACTAACGACAACATTTGATTGGATTGAGATCAACAAGGAGATGAAAAACTTATCTCACCGGAATGATAAATGAAGAACTTGGATCATTTATAAGCACCATAGTTGCAACAGTCCTTAGGGAAAGCTTTTAGGTGAAATACAACCCAAGATAACTCCAAGAGATAAAATGAGGGGTTGGAAAGATCTCCTGAACAAGGAAAAAGATGGTTTTAAATTCTCATCCTTGATAACTCGAGAATTATAAAACCTGAAGGAAATTGTCAAGAATGGCATAACACCATCTCAAACAATAAGGTGGAAAGAATTGCACTTGGAAAGCATGATGAAGAATGCTTGAGCTCCAACAAGAATCTTGATGAAAACTTCTAGGATGAATTAAAACATGATGAACCACCATGAAGAACTCCGGTAATGAAAGCATGAGAAGCGAAAGATGAAAAGAATAAGATTCAAGGCATGCGATGAATTAGATGGAGCTTTGAAATGATAATTGAAATAACTTGGAGCTCCGGAAACAAGATGAACAACTTAGAACCGAGAATATGATATGATGAACAAGCTCCAGACAAAAGAATTAAATCACCTTGAAGGAATAAGAATAAGAATTATGTTTGCATCTCCTTCACCAATTTAAATTGATGACAACCAAAGGATTTGGCATACTACTTATTCTCGTTGGAAAGAATTAAAGAGGGATCTAGCACAAGCTTGGGTAAATCTTCAACAAAGCACCGGTAGGATTATGAAAAGAACGAGTGAATTAAAACGATAACAAGGAAGAGTAAACTTGAAAGAACCACCGTAAGAATATGGAGACGAACGAAGAGACATCGATGAAGAATATTTGGAGGACGAAGTTGAAAACTGAGAACGAAGAAATATTCTGAAATGATGGCCTTCGGAGGATCACAAAGAAAAGAATTCATGAATTGCTTTGGATGGTATAAAAGAATTCCTCAAAATCGGAACAATAATGAGGATGGCATGAAGCTAGAACCACGAATCTTCAACACTCCGGATATGAATAGCAAGAGGAGAATGATTAATTGGGCACCGGAATAAGAAAGCATTGTGAAATGAGGAAAAAGGATAAGATCAACACCGAAATCTTGAATTACATCCACCAACAGAATTTGAGAACAAAAGAATGATGAACTTGAAGCTCTTGAGCATCTTCACGATAAATCACCGGATAAGAATATTGAAGGAAAAGAATGAAGAACCATCACGTGAATAAAATGGATACTTCATCTGAGAATTTCTGGCTCCAAGAAGAAAAGGGTGGGAGGGCGGGTAAACAAAGACAACTTGAGATGATTGAAACAGACAAATCGTCAGATTTCTCAATGGCGTCTGTAAGGAGTAACTTGAAGAGAAGGCACACCGGTTGAAAAGGATTACCATGACCATCTCGATGATTAAGAAGGACTAGCACTCTCATAGAAATATGAGAACACCGATTAGGAAGGTATGGAATCAACATTTGACATCGAAGCAACTCGAATACCATAATCAAAACGAAACAAAAGATAGATATGTCACAGCATCATCTTGACAACATCATCCGAGCAAAGAATTGAACAAATGAATTCCGCAAGTACATCCACTTGACGAGAAGCCACTTGGAGAACAAAAGATAAATAAAAAGGAACAAGGAACAATAGAACAAATACAAGATAGAAGCTTCATTCCACATATTCGTGCTGCAAGCTCATGGAACGTGTTACAAAAGGGTTTTGCAATCCCCGGATCAGCATAGCCAAGGACCCTTTAAGATGTAACTCCCGATCAGAACAAGTCCATAAAACCACTTCACTCAATGTAGAACCCCGAACTTCATATCGAGCATCCGTTGGAAGAATGCCTAGAACTACTGGATGAACCCACCTATTAATTTCTGAAAGTTTCCAGTTATGCAATCAGGTGTTTGGGATACAGGGGAAGCACCGCGCAATCAACTCTAAACCTACATCCAGCTGTATCCATCCTTCAACACATAACCAGTCTTTCTCGGAAACCGTTTACCTCGGACCTTCGAAACGCATCCACTATACAAGCTATGGCAATACTCCCGAACTACCTCCCCAGTACTGGGTGACGTCGGGGTTATCTTGCCACTAACCACATAGGAGAGTTTTCGATGTCGGCCGTCTTAAGTATTCTAGTACTGCCGATGGATTTGTGACGACAACACCTCGGAGCTCAACTCCCCGGGACACTGCCACAACCCCTAATGACAGGAGGCATCGAGAACAATGTTCTCGTCACAAAGACATCGAAACAATCCAAACAATACTCGCGAGATCCTAAAAAAAATTGGTGCAATTTTTGAAAGTAGAAGAGGCAAGAGTAATCGTCAGCAGTCCTCACCAGAATGAAAGAGGAGAGGAGCAAAAGAAATCCTGCTCTCCGATATAAATATAGGACTCAAAATATTTTCAGTGTGTGCCTAGACTCAACCGTCAACAATTCGATCAATCAGTGGGGGCTTCTAGGTCGGAGAAGGCTCTGATACCAACTTGTAATGCCCAGGATGGGACTATACCTCCTACGTGTCGAGGCACGACTTAAAGGTATAAGCCCATCCTAGAATGATCTCAAGTTTGGTATCTTTGCACGACTCATGTAAAAGAGGGATTAAATTGCAAAAGGAGATAGTTGGCTTACACTCGCCACTTCACACAATACATTACATAAGCAATCATCATTCAAAACATCACAGCCCATCTAAGGGTAAGATCCAAAAGAAAGATACCAAAACAACATAAAGCCACGGGTCAGGATCGAATCCTAGTAGAAACCACTACTGATCGTCGAAAATGTCACAAGCAAACGGCCACGATCTTCATCGAGCTCCCAGTGAAGTACTTGAACCAGCTTCTGCATCAAACTCGACTGAACCTGCATCTGGTGTTGTAGTATCTGTGAGCCACGAGGACTCAGCAATCCCATAACCATGGGTATCAAGACTAGCAAAGCTTTGTGGGTAGGAGGAGGTAAAGTGGTGAGGTTGCAGCAGCGACTAAGCAATATATGGTGGCTAGCTTACGAGTACCAGAATAAGAAGAGCATCTACGCAAACGGTCGCAAAAGTAATGATCGCTAAAGATCCTAACTACATACGAGTCAAACATAACCCCACCGTGTTCTCTTCTCAAAGTGAAAAGAGACAGTCACGGTTACTCACACAGTTGTGTGTTTTACTTCGGATCCTCTGTCAAGTTTTCTACAACCGGACATTAACAAATTCCGATCTGCCACATAACCGCGGGCACGGCTTTCGAAAGATCATAACCCTGCAGGGGTGTTCCAACTTAGCCCATCACAAGCTCTCACGATTAGCTGAAGTGATAAATATAATATCATCACCCCTTATCTTAGGGAAAAACCGATCAGGCTCGGCATCCCGGTAGCACAAGTCATTTCGACAATGGTAAAACAAGTCCAGCAAGACCTCCCGGTGTGTCGACACCCTGATATTAGCCGCGTGTATCTCGTCTCAGGACACTACCGGATGGGTGATGCTACAGGTTATACCAGATACCTCGGGTTTCCCCAAGGCGGCCCTGCAGGACCCCCGTTTGGGACCAACACCATCAGCACTGGCCCCCCCTGCTATGTAGAATTAAGAATCCTCGGGGACGCGACCCCCTATGCAATTTTAATTAAATACTTAAGTTGTTATTATGAGGAAAATTAAAACCAATGTTGGGCCTTGCTGGAGGAGTTTTATTCAAAGTCGAACTGTCAAGGGGTCCCCATTTCACCCATCGTGTAAGGAACGCAAAATCAAGGAACATAATGCCGGTTTATCGGCGCCTAAGGTGGCATGAGTGGAACAAAACACCGAGCAAAAGGCCAAGCCTTCCACCCATGCCCAGTATATAGGTGTGTTAATAATAATTATAGATATTGTGATATGCCAACAACAAGTTCCCTCCTGGAACGAACTTCATCTTCACCTGCAACTAACAACGCTATAAGAGGGGCTGAGCAAGCGGGTAACATAGCCAAACAGTGGTTTTGCTAGGAAGGTGTCAAGGTTAGAGGTTTCATGGCAACAAGGAGAGGCTGACATAAAAGATGGGTAGCGCGACATGTAACGATAGCATCGAGACAACTAAGCATGGCAATGGTAGTAAAGGTATCCAAGGGTATGATCATCTTGCCTGGGATTCCGCAAGGGAGAAGACGGATCCATGAAGTAGACGGAGCAACATAGACGAGCGAATCCTCACAACTCCGGAACGAAACCAAAGCTAACAAGAGAAGCAACCGGAAAGAAGCAAAACAACACGGTAAACACACAATCATTAACATGGCATACGATGCACAAACAAGTATGATGCATGTCCGGTTTAATTATGCATGGCATGGCAAAGTGCACAAACAACACTACAAGTTAAGTGGAGCTCAATATGCAACGAGTTGCATATTGACGAAACACCACATTTTAAATATTTAGTTGACCCTCGTTATTACAAGACAAGATTAAATGTTTGGTTAACATGGCAAGAGGTGGAGCAAAGTAAAACTACACTATTAAGGCATTTTAAATGAGGCCGGAAATAACAACAACATATCCGGAAAATCCCCATAAGCATGTTTAGTAATTATAAGCAAACAACAATTCAACATTAAAGGTTGTTAACATGATGCGGATGACATGAGCAAGTTTATGCAATTTTATTAAACATTAACATGAAGAGATAAAGGGCATTTGTCACCATGGTGGAAGAAAGGGTGCCACGGCAACGATCCGAAAGTGATGCAACGCAACATCTCGGTTCCGGTAACTCGTTGAGAGTCCGGTGCAAAAGGAAAGATGGAGCGAACGGAACAAGATGAAAGGTGGGGTGATCCCGTCACCGGGTTCCCACGGGTCGGCGACGAGGCAACCGAGGAACATGACAAAAGACGAAACGGCACAACGGGCACGGAGCACACAAGGGAGACATTTCATACAACACAAGCAAGCATCTGACGGGGTCATCGTCTCGGGGTTATACCTTCGAAACACTCGTTTCGGGACGGTTCGAGATCGTAGAGGAAGGAGTCGTTCTCGCGAGTCGTAGAGGAAGTAGTGGTTCATGTTTCCGAAGAGGAAGTAGTTGTTCCGATATCATGTCGTGGTAGTTGCGACGTCGGACATCTTCGGGGCGACGGTAGTGGTACACGTTCCGTAGGGGTACTTGTCGCATCCCCATGTAGTTGTTCACGTTCATCGGAGAGGTACTCGCCATCGTAGCCGTTCGGTCGTCGTGGTACTTGGGGGTTCTCGATCTCGCGACGGTAGTGGTACTTGATCCGTAGCCGTTCACGAGCTCGTTTTTCCGTAGATGTTCGGTTCGTCGAGGTACTTGTCGCGGTCGTGGTACTTGTCGCGTCCATGAAGTAGTCGAACTTGACGGGTCGCCGAGTAGCCGAACTTGGACACACCGGAAGGAACACTTGGCAAAAAGAAACATGGCAGCAACAAGTCTTGGCACATGACAGAAGGCAAAAATGCCCAACCAACACGGAGCGGCGCTGGCCTTGGCGAACAACATTCGCAGCAAAAGAGGCAGCACGGCGACGAGGCCGTGGCAGCGGCAACTTGGCGAGGAGGCGATGGAGTGGCCGCGGGGCTGCTGCCTTGGGCGGAGGAGGCGCTGGACGGCCTCGACGGGAGGAGGGCTCGGGGCGCCGGGCTTCGCCTTCACTAGGAGACGACCTAGCTGGCCCTGGCGTCGGGGAAGGGAGGCCGGAGGAAGGACCTTGGCGAGGTGGCTGCAGCTCCTTGGCGTGACGAGGAGGGCCTCGAGGAGGTGACCGGCACATCCGCTGCGGTGCTGGAGGGGACGAGGTGGAGGTGCGCCATGGCGCGGTGGCCTGGAGGAAGCCGAGGCGCGGCTCTGGTGGCTGTCGGGGTGGAACGGCGCTGGTCGCCCGGGCGCGGTAGGAGGAAGAAGTGGCGCGGTGCGCGCTCGCCTGGAGGGGAGGTCGGGCCCAACCGCGGCTCCTGGTGAGGGGGCTGCAGGGGCTCGGCGAAGCCTGGCGCGGAGGAGAGGGGCTCGAGGCGCTGCTTTCGCGAAGGGAGGCGGCTGGCGCCCTGGACGAGGAGAGGCGAAGGAGCGTTGCAGGCTGCGGCTGATGCGAGCCGGTGGCACGTCGGGCTCCTGGCGCGCGGGGCCAGAGGCGATGAGGATGCGGGCGCTCGGGGTGAGCGGGTTGCTGGGAGATCGAGCGAGGGAGGGTAAGAGGATCGAGGGAAAAGGGGAGATGGGGTTCGGTCGAGGGAACGAGCTGGCGGCGGCTCGAGGGAACGAGGAAAGAGGGCTGCGATGCGGTGCGGGAGTCTGGTCGCTAGGGTTAGGTCGCCTGGGCCTTGGGCCGTCTAAGGCTGGGAGGAAAAAGGCCAGGAGGAATCGGGCCGGCTGCTGGGCTCTCTGCTGTTTATCTCCCTTTTAGCATAAAACAAAGAGAGAAGAAAGAAAGAAGTGGGAGGTTAGGGGAAAAAATAGCACATGGGAGTATTTTTCTCGGGCAGCATAAAAAGAGCACGGTCCTAGAAAAATAGAAAAGGCGTGATTGGAAAATAATTCAAACATATTTGAATTTAATTCAAATAGTTTTGAACTAAGACTTGATTGTTGAAGTGTCCAAAATGTTCAAATTTTCGGAGGAACCTCGAAACAACGGAAAGGAATTATTGGCAAGGTTTTTGAAGGAGAACTCGAAGTAGGAAAAACATGGGGGAAAAATTATGCACGTGTGTTGGTTAATTCCAAACAAATGGAACATTTACAATATAGCTCTCGAATAATATTGAGAGGCTTTTATATGTTATAAAGAGAAGTCACCTTCCCTCGATTTAAATGGACCGAAGGCCCACACGATTTATTTAAGTTGAGATGCAAAAATAAATATGACATGATGGCATGATGACATGATGCAATGCAAAAATAAATAACACAAGCACAAAAGAAACACACGGGCAACCCGGAACATCTAGAATCTTCTGGAATCTTCTGGGACGTCGGTCTCGGGCGTCACACCCGAGCCCGGCCCGGCCCGGCCATCGGGCCTAGTTTTTGGGCCAAGCCCGGCCCGAACACCTAAAAGCCCGTCGTGCCTCAGTCCATGGGCCGGGCCCCTTCAGAAAACTGCGAAAACGACGGGCCCGGGCCCGGCCCGGCCAGGCCATCGGGCTGAAAATCTCGGTCCGAGCCCGGCCCGGGAGCAGCGTCGGGCCAGGCCAGGTCGGGCTTTTTCGGGCCGAGCTGCCCATGGCCAGGACTAATTATACTACACACTAATTAAGCTTATCACATTACTACAGTAAACATATCATCACATTATACTAAACTATATAGAAGCATATATCATCACAAGAGTACATCATGCATATCATCTGATTACTACGCACACTAAGCATTTCACAATACTAAAGTAAGCATATCATCACATGATATATACTACACTATATAAGCATATCATCACATTACTACATCATGCACATTTCTACACAAACAATTTCTACACTAAGCATATATGTCATCACATTACTACAACAAGCATATCATATAACTACTACACTAATTAAGCATGCATATATATCATCTAATTACTACACTAAATAACATACCATGAGATGTTGTTTCATATTTGTCCTTGTGAGGTGGGTCACGAATGGCATCCCAACGTAGTCTTCACATGGTCGAAGTATGTCCCAGAGGTTGCCTGATTTCTCATCGCTCAGCCTCAGTCTTTGCGCACATAGGGCTTCATTAAGTGTGTCCTCATCATCATATGAATCCTCATCATCTGAATCATCACCATCGAAATCCTCATAAATAGTATCGGCAATCAAATTCATGTAGGTAATAGAAAGTTTGAGACTTTGTCCCCTGAAGGAGAAGCTGGTCAATTCACCCCCACTAAGACCCGTGCAGGCGATGAGACGATCCCATTCATCTCCTCCAACCTGCGTTATCTTTTACCACTTCTCGACCTGCATAGTGTAGGGCGCCCCACGAGCGTCGAAGGTCACGGTGTCTCCGGTGAGCTCATTGAATGCCAATATCATATTGCATGGGACGATCTGTGTAAGAAAAAAACAAAATAAAACACACTCACACACACACACACACACACACACACACACACACACACACACACAAAGCATTAGTGGAAATAGCAACAACAAAATAACTGTTAGAAGGTTCATATAATTTGTTTCGGTTGCAGGAATAAAACTAAACTGGAAGTAGATGTTGAACAACATGTAGTAGAAAGGTTGGTCCAGGACCTTGACTTGCACGGTCGACATGGTGGTTCTTGATCCATTCTACACAAAATATATTTAGCACTAGCTAAGTTGAATTGTGCACTAACATAGACATGATGGTTACTGCTGCAGGAATAAAACATATTGACATGGTGGTTCTTGCTTCAATTCATAATCATGGTCTTGATTTTAGTTTCCCTACCCAAACAATTCTTTTGGTTCCATGTCATAGAAGAATAGTGCAAATAAATTGCAATTCAATGCGGCGATAGATGTTGTCCTCTTACCTAATCCATGATCTTGTGAATTCAACATACTCATGCCCATTCTCATATGTTCCAAATTCGAGATGATATCTCACTATAAATCTTGAAAAGGATCTAATATATCAATTTGTACTAATAAATCACATTAGTAATTAATCAATTTCTAGTAAATATCGTCTACCTAATAAATCAATGGCAATGCCATAGCAATATCATCTACGTAATAAATCAATTTCATAGTACTAATATATATAAAATCTACCTCATCCACCACCGGAGGGAGACGCTTGGGGAGGGGTATAAAAAATACGAGGGGAAGAGGGGAGATCTCACCTCCTTGGCGGAGTTGGTGGCGGCTGCACAGTTCCGATGTTGAAGAGCGGCATGGTCGGGAGGTGGCGGCGATGGCGCTGGTCGAGAGGGGGATGAAGAAGACGAGTGAAAATGATGGAAAGGTGAATCGGACTTAGTGGGTTTTATTGGATAGGGCAGTTAGAATGTGGATAGCGCTGGCGTGGGCCTAATGGGCTTCACCATAGAAACCAGGAGCCCACAGGAAAATGTTAGAAAACATCTATGGCGTGGAAGAAACAATCTACGCTAGCGTACAGTCGTATCAATGGCGTAGCAAATATGAGGACTCCATCACTATTTAAAAAAATAGCTCTGGGGTTGCTGGGAAATGTCGCGCCACTAACAAAAGTTGTGGCTAGCATTTTTTCCACTAGTGAGGTGACGCAAAAGTTGGATTTCTCTCAGCGATGGGTTGACTGGATAATGATGTGTGTCCCATCGCTGAGGTATTCTGTTAAACTAAATGGAACTCTCTTGGATTCATTTGGACCATCCCAAGGGCTTCGGCTAGGGTACCCACTTTCACCATTCCTATTTTTGTTCACGACGGTTGGACTATCGGCGATTTTGAAAAATAAAGTGCAGACCGGTGCTATTTTGTGAGTTAGGATCTGCATGAGGCCGCCAGGTATATCCCACTTATTATTCTTTGATGACACTATGTGATGTAGGGCTAACTCGATCTAGGTCGATCTTTCATGATTGGAGGGATCCCCGGGGATGAAAACGAAGAACACGAGGGGGAGCATGAGGGAAACGAGAGGAAAACACTCAAATCAACAAGAGACAGTCACACATACGCTAGATCCGGCAACACAAAGAGTCATACAAGTTGCAAATGCAACGAAGGACGATACACGGTAACAAGTTCTTCTCCATGAGGAGGTCTTGAGGTCTTCTCTATGAGGAGGGTCTTGAATCCACTTGGGGGATCTTCTCCGTAGAGGTCGTGGTCTATCGAACGAGAAGAACCAAAGCTCTATCTCACAAATGAGATATATCAGTGCTAACCCTATAAAGAGGGGGTAGGAGGTGTACTTATATTCTAAGTGGACGAAAGGGTACATGGGCCTCTGCCCAACACATTTGGTGCACACAGGTGTCGGACGTCCGATAGCTACCAGACGTCCGGTGGCTCGCGGGAGACCGGTCGTCCGACGCGCGTCAGAAGTCCGATGTTTTGGCTCTAGACAGGCTCTGTCGGACGTCCGATCGGGGTCAGTCATCCGGCGCGTCGGTCGTCTGGTGGAGCTCATACTTCTGATGTTTTGGTTTTGTCCCGGAGACATCGGACGTCCGGTGAGGGTCGGTTGTCCGGGTGCTGGAGGTCGTCGGACATCCGGTCGACGTCGGACGTCCGGTCGCTCACTCATACAGCGAGGTGCTATACAAACGGTTTTGAACCCCTTCCCGCGCCGGCATTTGGAACCATCACCAAGTGAGTGTGGGCGATAGGGGGGTCCTTCCCACACGACCCAGAAACCGTCGGGCATAAGGAGCTAAGATACATATACAGTACTCCTACTCGTTTGTGCTCGTATTTCCATCTCAGCCGGTATTCTATGGTGCTACGTTTACGATGCATGGCCCATCACAAACGGTTCACTATTATAGAACATGTATGATACGTAAACAATCACACACATTCGCTTTTCCCAAACCGTATGCAATAACTAATTAATAAGATTAGCCAATCGTCGTATGAGTGTCGGATAGGATTACGAAATGTCGGACCGTCATAACATCGTCGTACACGACAACTATCGCACAAGATATTTTGTGGTGCAATGTTTATGATGCATACTTCATCAAAAACAGTTCATGGTTGCAAATCGTGTATAATAAGGCAACTATTACAAACAGTTTGCTCGCACCGTTTGTGATATTGTCTGACATCGCACATGCTTTGCAAACGGCAACTGTGTGCATGCTTGCACACGTTTTCTCTCTATGAACCATGTCAGATTTTGGTGTATTGCAAATGTTTGTGTTTTACCAACCATGTGTGCCGTAACGACCTGAAGAGCGTAATTTCACCATAATTTAATTGCTGCTATTTCAAATTGTACCGGATTTGAATTTGAATGTATGCTATAGCTTTATTCATATCCATCAGTTCAAACAACCAATGCATTATTCATTCATAGGTACAAATGTTCAAGAAGTACATAAGAACCAAATAAAAAATAATGAACCACAGTTGTATACTTTTACTATTAAAGACGGTAAAGAAAGAGGCGAAATACATTCTAGTTGCTGAACATGGTGAAGTGGAATGCCCATATTGTGCCCTCCTCCATGCAGAAGGCATGCACGACTCTAGTCCAACCCATTGTGATGGCCGACCGCCCATCCTTCATGGTCTTCATGAAAACATCTAGATAATCATCGTGTTCTGGTAGAAATACTTTAACCTTTGCATGCCCACCAATCATGCAGTTTGAGAGGTAATCTTGAGTAAACTGCTTTGGGAACCACTGCAAAGGAAAAATATCTAGACATTGTCATCTAACACAACTCATTATGGGCAGTAAAAAGAAGGCTGCAGAGTTCTTACTTACCATCCTGCAGTTTGTTGTTGTCTTGGATAAAGTGTAAACAAATAGTTTAATTTCCATCTTTTGACCCATTTTACTAACAATCTTTACCAGCTTCCTCACTTGATGATAGTTCATCGATATCTCATTTCCCCATACGCAGAAAGGGTCGAAGCGTGGATCTTTACCAATGACATATGTACCTAAAAGGACCAAGTTAATATGCGATGCTAAACAATAATTTTACAATGATGTAGTATAACACTCTTTTATAATATCTTATAACATCCAATATACTCACATATTAGATCAATTAACATCTTATATTATGGGATGGAAGGAGTTTATTGCATTCTTACAAATTATCGGTTGATTAACTGCTATTGTATCCATGGGTTAGAGTTAGTTTGAGCTAGTTCGGGCTCAAATAGCCCTAAAGTATATCCAACCATGAGGGCTAGTTTGAGCTAGTTGCATCTAACCCACCCAAAAATAACTATCCAACCCAAGAGGTGCTAATTGGAGCTAGTTCTCCTAGTGCATTTATTGTCAATCTAACCCTGTCATCCAAACACCTTTTTGGATGGAGTTAGTTCAGGGTTACTCATGAGCTAGAAACTAACTCTAACCTCTAGCTAAGTTGAGTATCCAAACAAGGATGTGTTGTTGTTATTGTTATTGTTGCTGCTCTTCTACGTATATCTAGACATCATCAGAACATTAAGCTATCACTCTTCCTTGTTGCTATGTAGTCTAGGATTGCATATTTAGACATTAAATACAATGCATGTTGCTATGTAGCCTTAGATATATTACATATGGCCCTAGTTAACCTAACGATAAATGGGTTACAGATATATTCATTTAAAAGTCCAATTCACCAATTAGTCCCTTATCAGCCCCGGCCTATATGGTACCAGCTACTGATATCCTAAACACTGAGTAGGTACATCGAGAGGCATGTTAAGCACAACAGGCTAAACATCAACCAAAATTATCCATGGGACAAAACAACATGGGATATACGTAGCTGGTACATATATCAGTGTTCAGGATATCGGTAGCTGGTACCATATAGGCCGGGGCTGATAAGGAACTAATCGGTGAATTGGACTTTTAACTGAATATATATGTACCTACTTAGTCCAATTCACCGATTAGTCCCTTATCAGCCCCGGCCTATATGGGACGAAACTACATGGAAACACTGAGTAAACATCAACCAGCACAACATGGCTTATATATATTGAATGACTATATGGGATGAAACTAACCTCGATGGAAAACAGTAGTCGTTCCCAAAATTGCCCTATGTAGGTACATCGAGAGGCATGTTAAGCACAACAGGCTAAACATCAACCAAAATTATCCATGACAGATAAACTAATCTCCAAAAGATAGCTTCAGTGTGCAGGTTTAAGCATGCTAGTAAAGCAAAACAAGTGGAAAGGTGTGTTAACTGCAACAGGCCTAACATTTAACAATGAGCAAACATAGTCATTCAAACTGGTATTGTGTCGGTCTAAGTACACTGGTTATTGTTAAAGAAAATGGAAAGGCGTGTTAACTACAAGATGCATCAACCAAATGTAGTCATTCATAGTGGTATTGTTGAAACTGGTATTGATGAAATTGAACTACAGAGTTCAGACTTGCACATATAGAACATCATGTTGTGAATAACTCAAATAAACAAGGCATACCGCGAACAACCAGAGGTAGCATTTGAAATTGGACATATGCTAACTACAAACAACCAAACAATCAAAAAACTTTAAAAGAGGCATATGCTAGCTATAACAGGCTTAGCAGCAAGCAAATATATGCATTCCTATCGGCATTTGTGAACAACTGAAATAAACTAGGCATACTGAAAAGAACCAAATATTGCAATTAAAACTGGACATATTCTGACTACACAACAAAAGGGACTCGACAAAAAAAATCATGGGTTTCACCCTGTGAACAGGCACGGAAAAATAAATCATGGCTTTCCTCACTTGTCACAGATGGGCTTGTTCTCGTGGGAAGAGCACGGACCCTAGATGCGCTCCATGTTGTCGCCGATGGACTCCTTCCCCTTGGAAGAGCACGACTGTAGGGTGCCCTCCCTAATGTCGCAGACGGGCCCTTCCCACTTGGAAGAGTAGATGGGCTCCTTCCCCTTGGAAGAGACGGAGAGGGTGCCCTCCTCGTGGTCATCGTCGATGAGGTCTATCTTGGAAGTTGTGGATCCCAAAGCAGCATCGCAGAACGTGTCCTTCAGAAATGACAAAAGGGGCTCGATAGCGATGTAGGATGGAAAATTCTTGACAGCGAGCCAAGGAGACCAACGGTGGGGCCATGGATGAGATCGACGGTGGTTGAACCCTAGGGGTTGGAGGTGAGCCACCTAACCTGTGACATAGCTCGCCTCAGGCCGTCACTAACGACAACCTCGATGTCGTAGCCGGTGTCCGCGACATACCCGCATACTCTAGCCCACTGATTGAGTGCCTGCGGGCAGTAATGGTCGTCAGCTTCCTCGGCGACATCGGGCGAAGAGACCGCGATACACCTATTTTGGGCCAGTTGCTCCTCGAGCTCCATGAGAAGCATAGCCGGGCTTAGGCTGCGACGCTCTGGAGTAGGGGGTGGGGTTGGGGATCTGTGGGAAAGGGGGCATTTGGCAGGCGTCATCTAAGAAACTTAGGGTGGCGTGGGTATGCAGATCGGTGGGTAAGTTGCACGGGCAAACCAACAGATGTTGACAATGGAAGCCTTGCGGCGGCGGTGGCGGCGGGGGCCGTGCTAGGGTTTCGAGCAAGGGAGGGGGTGTGTGTCTGTACGCGCGCGCATGCCCGAGGAGGTTTTGGTGTGTGTGTGGAGGGGGGTGGGGTGTGTTTGAGGAAATGATGCGGGTACTGAAAATTTTACTACACGGGAGTCAAACGCGGAGTGAAATGCCGGGGCTATTGAAATTTTGATGATGGTGCCTCGCACACGGTCCGAAGATAACAACCGTGTGTTGTGAAACAGAAAAACCCTCGAGGCGGGCAGATATTTTCGAGGGATGTAGGCGGGATTGGGAACAAGAAACATCACACACGGTCGAAACATAATAACTGTGTGTTATCAAACAGAAAAAAGCTGCAGGCGGGTAGATATGTTTGAGAGGGGAAGCCTTGTGGAGCCCAATGTACCATGCAGATTAGCGTGATAGGGGCACTGGCATGGCACACGGTTAGTTTGAGTGAACCGTGTCTGTTGCGTCATCTGACTTGTCTAATGTTCATAAATTTGGCAAAAAATGACGCGGGAGAGGGTCAGAACACGAACACACTTGCATGTGGACCAAATTTTTGTATGAAAAGGTTGGTTTGATGTTCAAATACCAAATGCAACATTGACGTGGCACCTTTCTCGCAAAGCACACAGTATAGC
>LR738709.1:308177157-308206648 GCA_902687465.1 Secale cereale | reverse complement strand
CGTCCACCCATGTCGGCACGAAGGGAATACTAAGCTATGAATGCATGCCCCCCAACCGAGATTCACCAAGCAAAGTGCGAAGTAGCAGCCCCCCCACACACACACCCACTTTCAGTCTGCTAGCCAGAGAGGCATCTCACTAAGATGGACCATAAAACGAACCAAGAATAATCCACCTTGGTTGTACAACCTCTCTCTTGTTGTTGGTCAAAGTGATGGCCGTCCATGCGACCCCGGAGGTAGGCTAGCTCGCCAATAATCACGCCAGTAGCCAGTCCTTGAAGACAACCACTGCATGCGTGTGGCCAAAACATGTGTATGGAGAGGTGTGTTTTTGAATACACAATGGAACAACTTTGACGTGGCACCGTGCTTTCGAACTATAAATCCCAACACTGAGCGAGGGTTAGGTTGACGCTGCATATGTATGTCACACCACACTTCAAGCCAACGACGGGGATGCATGCATGCATGCGTGCATAGTATATGCGCTCAAACTTAATTAGGCCTGAATCTCACCATTAAATATACTATGGTAACACGAACCATAGGAAGAATCTGCCATGGTAACCTATCTTGTTGTCAGTCAAGGTGATCATGGATGTCCACGCAGGACCACGAATATATTGACTTGTCGCCGATAACCACGCAAGGGAGTCTACCGTTCAAAGACAACCACTACATGCATATGTATGGAGGTGATGCGTGCATGCATGTTTGAATACCATTTCACAACATTGATGTGGCGCATGCGTTGAAAATCATACAGTCCCCACACAGAGTGAGATCGGTTCATGACGTGTCATTGTACTAGCCACTTCGACTCAATGGGAGGGATTCATGCATACACATGCATGTGTGTATGGTTAAACTGTATCATGGCATCCCAGAGCATGACCTATATATACCATATTACAAACAAAAGAATAATCCCCTCCTAAGTCAAATTAACCTCTCTCGTTGTCAGGCAAGAAGTAGTGATGACCCAAGCCGGCCCACAGATGGAAAGCATCGATATCGCTGATAACCGCTTAAGTGGGTGCGAGAGGACAACCACCATCGCTTTACATGTGGGCCAAGCATATGTTGAATACCCAAAATGCACAACTTTAATGTGCCACATGCCTCAAAAACCGTAGAGCCCCCACATAGAGCGAGGTTCACGAAGTGTACTACATATGATGGTCCCCTTCCCCCTCTTCGACGCATACTATATGCTCCTACCATTATAACTCTCAAAAAGAATCCTCCTCGATGGTGAAATTAATTAAACTCTCCCGATGTAGGTCAAAGTGATACATGCATCGACGATGGCCTCATGGGCCCATAGATGCAAGCGTCACACGTGAGTGTCCTAGCTAGGATAACCACCTCCTGCATGCATGTGGCCCAAAGAGGTGTTGTGTGATGTTTGAATAGCCAATTTTACAACTTTGATGTGGCACGTGCCTCGGAAACCGAAAAGTTCCGACACTAAGTGAGGTGTACTTGTTCACTGACGCACACGTGTAGTATATATGCTAGTCCCCTCCCACCTCTTCGACGCGTACTATATATATACTTCCACCATAACACAAACAAAAAAGATTCTACCTTGCCGGTCAAATTAACCTCACTGCCCGCCGTTTGTCAAAGTGATGCACGATGACCTCGCGGGCCGACAGAAAGCGTCACACGCGAGTATTGAGTGTCGTGTAGGACAACTATCGACTTCATGTGGTCGAAACATGTATTTATGAAAGGGTTGCGTAATGTTTTAAATAATGAATTCACGACTCTGACGTGGCACCTGCCTAACAAAGCGGCCAACCCACATGGTGGTTCACAACTCGTAGTGTACTACGAGCCACCCGCCACCCCCCAGACGCATAAACCCAGACATCGTGAATCCACTGCAACTATGATGCATGTTAAATTATCCTGTGGTATACATATATTACCAAAGGAGGGACATTTTAATTTCCAAAAAAATAGAGATCATTAAGACGTTTTAGTACATTGATTGATTTTCTACCTGTATAATGTGCAAAAATCAAATATGAGCTACATGCACACATGACAGTGCACCTAAAAGGATTGCAAAAACACATGTGTCTCACTGGTTGCATGCTTACTTCCCGTGCAAGTAATTTCAAACATTGAGAATCTTGATATTTAAATTCTAGTACATCCAAAACTTATTTCAAGTTCATGAAATTTATCGTGTTGTCATATGGACACCAATACAAAGTGGCATTGACCTTTTTTCGTCAAATTTGAGACTAGTTTTGATGTAATCTTTATCTAATTACAAATGCGAGATTATTAATAATTGGGAACCAATATCTCAAACGGATTATTTATTCGAACCATGAGTGTTAGACCAACAATGGATATGTGGCATGCTTCGGTTAAGCAATAATGCGGCAGCATTAATCATCCGAACAGAAAAACAATATATGTGTTGCCACGCGACCCGTATGCCATGTGAGCAGGCGTGAGTGGACGGGACGGAGGCGTGCTCGCTGCTTAGTGTCATTGGGAGGCATGCGAGTAGTAGTGTGAAACGACGGTAGGCATGCCAACAGTCTGATGCGCAAGCTCACCGGGAGGCGAGCCAGCAGTTTGACCACTGCCCGCCTCTCTCCCACTATTCCATATTAATGGCGTGCCCTAGCGGCCGCATCCCCCATCCTCACCACACCCACAATCCTCTTGCATCCTCAATGCCGCTCTCAGTCCTCCAAGCCGTCAGTGTACGAGGATGCCGCTAAAGCGCCCCATCGGAGGGAGTAGCGACGTCGGGGCTAGTGAAGCACCGGAGCACGGTGTGGAGATGGAGAGAGAGGTTGTCGTCACCGCCGGCGAGTTATCGCTGCACCCTGACGTCGTCGACCGCGTCGAGCTTCCACAGGCGGAGGCGGAGTTCCACACCCACTCTGGTTAGGAGTCGGGCGATGACCCCGATGACGACTCCGACGACCACTTCGGTGACGACTCCGACGACGACGGACATCTGGTTAGCCATATATGCCCATTTATGCGTCAATTAGATCCTAGGGTTTCTCTGGTTACTCCTGCCTCCCCCTTTTTGGAATAGAAATCCTATGGTTGTGTTCTCCCAATGCATGAAATCTAATTAAGTTTTGTTAGATCCGTGTAGTGTATTCATTGTTTGAATGGTGCAAGTGATAAGTGATTAGTTGTTTCATCTGTGCAAATGATTTCCGCTAGTAATCCGACTAGTATTAGTGTTCGTGCTAATAATTCCTAGCCAGGGCATGACAATTGATTTTAAATGACCTACACATATGTTTGTGCGATTATTTTCTTCAAGATTGCTCTGTACATAGACGACTGTGCTTAAAATCGAACCATAATCTCTGGATATGTATTAAAAAATAGACATAAATTCCTAATCCTACTTCACGGCATGTAAACATTTATTTGATGCCAAATTTGTTTTACTATTTGTATTGGTGATGCGTGACGATGTGGACAGCGAGGATGAAGATGTCCATAGGAGGTACAAGAGGCAAATCCCGATGGAGCTTTATGCAGGAATGCATAACAGGCGTATTAGGACATGGGACGGTAGCTATCTATGCCCATTTTGTAACCAAAAGCTTCATGACGCGTATCAAAGTGTTCCGGCGCATGCAAGAGGACGGGCCATTGGCTCCTTCAAGCAGAAGTATTCTCGCAGGGTGGCGCACAGCGCGTATGCCGAGTACCTGGAGAAGCTTCAGGATCGTGCCGGCATGTGAGATGAGATGTGGGATCAAACTATGTTGTACAATCAAAAGTAGGTCTAGAGGGGGGTGATTAGACTACTTGACCAAATAAAAATCTAGCCTTTTCCCAATTTTAAGTGTTGGCAGATTTTAGCAATTCGAACTAGTCAAGTAACAAACCTACACATGCAATTCTAAGAGTGTGGCAGCAGAAAGTAAAGCATTTCATATGAAAGTAAAGGGAAGGTTTGGAGAGTGCAAACACAATGGAGACACGGAGATTTTTGGTGCGGTTCCGATAGGTGGTGCAGTCGTACATCCACGTTGATGGAGACTTCAACCCACGAAGGGTAACGGTTGCGCGAGGCCATGGATGGCTCCACCCACGAAGGGTCCACGAAGAAGCAACCTTGTCTATCCCACCATGGCCATCTCCCACGAAGGACTTGCCTCACTAGGGTATATCTTCATGAAGTAGGCGATCTCCTTGCCCTTACAAACTCCTTGTTTCAACTCCACAATCTTGTCGGAGGCTCCCAAGAAACACCTAACCAATCTGGGAGGCACCACTCTCCAAAAGGTAATAAATGGTGTGTTGATGATGAACTCCTTGCTCGTGTGCTTCAAGTGATAGTCTCCCCGACACTCAACTCTCTCTCACAGATTTGGATATGGTGGAAATATTATTTGAGTGGAAAGCAACTTGGGGAAGGCTAGAGATCAAGATTCTTGTGGTAGGAATGGTATATCTTGGTCTCAACACATGAGCGGGTGGTTCTCTCTCGGAAAATGTGTAGTGGAAGTGTAGGCACGTTCTGATGGCTCTCTCACAAATGGATATGGGGTGGATGGGTATATATAGCCTCCACACAAAATCGAACCATTACACACATTTTACCCAACTCGGTCAGACCGAATAGATGAACTCGATCAGACTGAAGCAGTTCAAAATGTGAACGTTGGGAATCTCGATGGGACTGACATTATCAACTCGGTGGGACCGATGTGCTAGGGCTAGGGCAAGACCTCATATTGGTGGCGCCAATTGCATGAACTCGGTGAGACTGATTTCAGGAAATAGCAATACAGAGAAGTGGTCAAGCAAACTCGATGGGACCGATCGCTCATTTCGGTGAGACCGAAACGTTACAAAAGGATCATAGAGAGTTTACCATGAAAACTCGGTGGGACCGATCACTCTTCTCGGTGAGACCGAAAAATGTTACGAAAGGATCACATTTAGTTTGCAATGCCATCTCGGTGAGACCGAGATCCATATCGGTGTGACCCAATTGTCTAAGGATTGTGGCAGTGGCTATGTCAAATGAACTCGGTGGTGCCGGATGGATCTAATCGGTGGGGCTGAGTTTGACTTTTGGTTTTGGACATATGTGGAATTCGAGAAAGTGGTAGAGGGTTTTGGAGAAATATCACTAAGCACTTGAGCAACCAGATCATTAAGCAACACCTCATCCTCTTTTAATAGTATTGGATTTCCTATGGACTCAATATGATCTTGGACCACTAAAATAGAAATGTAGAGTCTTGAGCTTCTGCCAATCTTTGCCGTTCGCATTTTGAGGGGTCCACATCTCTAGTCCATGCCATGACAATCATTGAACTTCCTAAAATATTTAACTTGAATGGATATTAGTTCAATGAGCTATATGTTAATTACAAAACCACCCGGGGATTAGTTGCACCTTCAATCTCCACCTTTTTGGTAATTGATGACAACATATAGATCAAAGCTTCGACAAATGATAATAAGAGTGGAATACATCGTCGCTTTGAGAAGTATGTGAGAAGCAAGAGCTCCCCCTAAATTTGTGCATTATTTAAGATTTGCTTTTGAATCCAAATACACAATCGATTAGGATCATGGGTTACTCTTCCATGTCACATACATCTTGGTGGAGCGCTCAAAAAGATAAGATTTAAGCAACAAGCACTCATGAACAAACGCACAATCATCTTGAATGGTCATACACAATCATGCAAGCACACATTAAACAGAGAATGACCACCCACACAAGTATCTCATGAGCATAAGAAAATTGTAGAAATAACCAAACGAACAGAGTAGCAAGAAAAACCAACAAAGAGAAATAAAACTCTCTCTCTCGAAGCCTAATGATCTATACACTTTATCCCCATTTGGCAACAAGTTACCAAAAATCTTGAAAATGCATAGTGCTATACGACACTCTAGGCACGATCTCCGGGAGCTGCTGAAGAAGTCTTCTCACTGGTGGCTCTGGTGTACGTAGATGGCATGGAGATAAGAGCATCTGCAAATGCTTCAGACGAAGTCTGTGGAGCTGGAGGAGTTGATACAGGAGGTACAATTGTGGCAGTGGCTTCAGGTGCTGGAAGTGTAGGCTTGGGCTCGATAACTGGCACAGTTGAAGATCTTGGTCCTCTTGGGAGTCTCTGAAATGCATCAGTGGTATCTATGTCCTCTGCATCTTCCTTGAGCTTCTCCACAATAGTTTGTATCTCAGTGATCTTCACATCAAGATCACATAATTTGGTCTCAACAATCCTCTCAAGATTCTCTTGATTTTGAGACAAACTGGCGAAGCTCTTCTCAATCCTTAGAGTGGCCTCAAGCAGATGGCTGAGCTGATCTTGCTTGGTCTTGGGGACTCCTGAAGCCCTTGCTTCTTTCTCTGCTTTTGCTTTCTCAATCTTCTCTTGGCCTTCAACTGAAGTAGGGATGCATCCATGACAACCTCATTGTCCTCGAAATATGGCCTAAGAGGTAGATGCCTCTTGTCAAGTAGATATGTCCCTTTTTCCAACCTAGAGTTGATCAACATTTGAATGTGAGGGGCATATCCACAAGACCTCTTTTGGTCTACTAAAGTTCTCTTGATTGTCTCAACAATCAGGCTCATGACTTTGAATTTCTCAGGTACATCAAACATGTGAAGGAAGTTGATTGAGTGACCAAGGATCATCCTATGATCTCCTGACTTGGGCAAAAGAGTGTGCCTCAAGATGGTATTGATAGTGGTTAGTCCAGGCAACATATGATATATAGAACCAAGCTTGTGAGTATTCAAATCCTTCGCTGGAATAGGCTTATACATGTTATCCATAAAATTATGATCCTTCCTAGGCTTAGCATACACATCTATGTAGTTCTCATCTTCCTTGGGTGCATTGATCAAGTTTTCCCATTCTGAGATTGTTCATTGATATCTAGTGCCTTCTGTCATCCAGACAATCCTTCCATCAGGATAGAAATGAGAAGTGGAGTAGAATTGCATAATAATCTCATCATTACATCTGGCCATCTTCTATCCAACAAACTTATCAACCTCATTCAACCTTAAACTCTCATGCACATGGGGAAAGTAATCTGCATTGTTGTCAATGTACTTCCAGTCAACCAATTGCATGTTGCAGACTATAGGATTATTGTCCAAAAGGACAGTCTCGTAGAAATCTTGTTGTTCTTTGGTGTGGAGCCTGTAGTCAGTAGTAGTTCTTCTCCAGTGTCTTAGACCTGCATCCTTTCTCAGCTTCATATTTTCAGCAATAAGATGAGCATCATTGTGATCTGGTATCTTTGGCTTGAGCTTCCTGCGCATCATAGACTCATCATCAGAAGAAGAGTCTTATCCTTGAACTTGCTCTTCCTTTAGAACTTCTGGCACTGGGGCCTTGTTCTTCTCAGCAGCAAGGATGTCTCTGGTGGATCTCTTGGGTGCGTAAGTCTTGGGGGCAGCTTTGGGATTTGATGGAGCAGCCTTAGACTTGATGGCATCCCCCATCAACTTCTGAGTCTTTGCAACGGGATCTTCCTCTTCCTCATCAGCCTCCTCAACATCATCCCTCATGGATGTCCTTCCAATGACCCTGGCAGTAGTCTTCTTGACTTTCTCTTTCCTCTTCTTTCCTCCAGTAGCCTCATCATCTCTTGATTCAAGAGTGAATTCCATGGTTTCTTAAGTTGAGGCTCTGGCTTTTGACATTGGAATCCTCTTGGCAGGAGCTTTCTTTTTCAAAACAGGCTTGACAGCTCTAGCAGTTTCCTCCTTCATCATAGGCTGTTTCTTGGAAGTAACCTCTTGAGCCACAAAATCCTCATTTTCATTGTCAGAATTCCACTTTCTTCCTTGCCTTGATGGCAACTTTCGGCGGGTTTCTAGGTGTGCTTCTACTACTTTCATAATAGCTGCTATTGGAGGGACTAGTGCCCTCAGTGAGATTTGCCTGCTCCTCTAGCCTATTCTGACTGTCACTGCCCTCTGACATCTCTGAAACTGACCCTGTGAATAGATAGGTATAGGTAGAATAGATGAGCATCACAAAGCACAACTATTTTGACAAAAATTTGACACAAAAACTTAACTTTTGATTTCTACAGAAGGCATTTCGGAGCTACCGATATGACTAACGCAGTGACATCGAAGCAGCAACAGAGTCTAAACATCCAATTTCGGTCAGACCGAAATGAAGTACGGTGACTCCGAGATGCTAGGGTTTCACAAAGAAAGTGAACTCGGTCGCACTGACTTGTACACTTCGGTCAGACTGAGTATTACATGTGCAATGGCCTGAGCCAAACGAGTGAGACCAATTTCTTCAGATCGGTCGGTCCGAGATGAATTCTGCGGAAACCTAACCCTAAATTTTTGCATCGAATCTATTCTAAATGAAGTTTTGAGTGGATAGAATAACCTCAATCGTGGCTAGAAACATGGAATTAATCTTTGTGCAAGAACCAAAGTTCAGGATAGCACAAAGAGATCGAGTCTATACCCTAACATGGCGAGGAACTCGCTATGACAACAACAGTGGTGGGGATTCTCGTTGACGGCGGTGGAGACTAGCGGCAGGAGGACGCTGGCAATGATGGAGATGATCTGGAGACCAAGGGGGTGGCAAAGCTAGGCATGTGCAGTTGAGTGTTGAAGGAATTTCAAAAATTCAACCCGCGGTATATATACCCAGTCACTTTCAGTGTGACCGAGTGGAATGACTCGGTGGCACTATTGGTGTCAAGACCGGCCGATCTCTGGTAGGGGGTCCCGAACTATGAGTCTGAGGATCGATGGTAACAGGAGACTGGGGACACGATGTTTACCCAGGTTTAGGCCCTCTCGATCGAGGCAATACCCTACTTCCTGCTTGATTGATCTTGATGAATATGAGATTACAAGAGTTGATCTACCACGAGATTGTAATGGCTAAAACCCTAGAAGTCTAGCCTATGTAGTTGTGATTGTTCTGTCCCTACGGACTAAACCCTCCGGTTTATATATGCACCGGAGGGACCTAGGGTTGTACATGGCCATCTTGTAGAGAAAGGAAAGTATTACACCCAGACTCTAAACTTGCTATTTTACACATGTGGGGTCCTATCCGGATAAGGGAGATAGTCTTCAGCAATAATCTTCACGGCCCACCGGTCCGGCCCATAATGAGCAATCCGGCCACTTGAGGACCCCTTAATCCAGGACTCCCTCAGGCAAAACTGTTGGTAGTTACTACAACTTGTTGTGACCGAACTGTTCTAATCGGTTGCACCAAGGTGAAAAGCTAGATCAACTTAATGAGGTCGGTGAGACCGAATGGGATGGATCGGTCAGACCGAGATGAATTACGAGGTTTTGGAAGTTAAGCCCTTGACGGATCGATGGCACCGAGTGCACCTCACACGGTGGGTCCAAATTCGACTTGTTCAAACTTTGTGATGTAGCGTGAATAGAGTTTGAGACGAGAGAACCATAGATAGCTAGAGGAAGTACTTAGGCATTCTTGTCCATCCATTTAGTAAAAGAAAAGGCCAAACAATCAAAGCAACAAATGGATATCCTCGAATGGAGAAAAATACGCAACCAACATGCTCACACAATAAGATAGCAAATAAAACATGTGTCAAAGCATGCACAAGAACTCTAGCATCTATGAAGCAATAGGCGATGACTAGGTCATCTATATATGAGTATATTGACTTAGGAGTCAAATGAGAACATTTGATCATAGGTCATACTCATCGTTTAAGAACAAGTGGGGTTACCACTTTTATATAAAGCATTGTTGTGTTCAGATCATTAGAGTTGTTTTAGCTCAATTCTTAGAGTAAAGCTCCGCCTAGATTTGATATTCCCCATTAAAGGGATGAACTAACCTTGGGTTTTGTCGACGATGACTTCATGTAGGTGTTGAATATGTGGATGCTCAATGTTTATGTAGATCATTTGGAGCAATCCATTGGAGTGAGCTGCACTTTCAATACCTACATGGGTTAGTCCCACAAGGAACATACAAAGATATCCATAGACATAGAGTAAAATACACACATGATGATGTCCATGAAAGCGTTGGATTACCTTGTCCCTTGTCTTACCAACAAGAGGGTTTGTGACTCCTTGAACTAGTGCAAGATATGGAAGTTGATTGCACTTGTCCTTGCCAAAATGAATATGAGTGAACTATGTTGGCGGAGTCACCCTCAAGAACTCTCTAGTTCTTCTTCTTTGGGATCCACATCAACTTGATGGGAATCCTCGGAGTTGTAGTCATACTGGAAGAAGTAGAACTTGAAGTAGTCTTGGGAACCCACTTGACCAAAGCCTTAGGAGCTTCTTCAAATGAGTCAATCTCTTCTTGAAGCTTGTCCTTGCCTTTTAGCTTGTGCTCTGTGGTGGAACATCATCTTGAGTTTGTGTTCCCTTGAAGGAAGTGGGGTCATACTTCTCTTGTTGAGGAACAAACTTTGTCTTGGGGTATTGATCTTCTTCCCGCTCAACTCCATTGGCATTAAACTTTCGTTCAAAACCAACACCTTGATTCTTCCGATGCCTTCCTTGCTTGCATACAATTTCCTTGAATTGCGTATTCCCGGCAAGACTCTTGTAAACACCTTTCTCTATAATTCCTTTCAATAAGCTATTTTCTTGCTCAAGTGTAACTTGGCTAAGAGAATCATTAGTGGAATCAAGAGAACTACTAGAAGCAACAATATTGGATTTAACATGAGTATTGTTACTAGTAGAGGAAGAATCTTTCTTGTTCTTATTGCTAGATTTTACTTGAGGCATATAAGTAGACAAGAGTAAACGCTTGGCAATGTAAGAAGAACTTTTCCTTCGAAGATCATCATTGATTGCCTTTAAGAACCCATGTTCTTGCTCTAAGTTGAGCTTCTCGAAGCGTAGCTTCTCATGTGTTTTCAAAAGTTCTCAATGATCCTCTAAGGTAGTTTCATGAGCTAACTTAAGAGTGTTTAGTTCTTTAGTTAGACGCTCAATCTCCTTCTTATCATTGTCATTCGTTTCATCTTGATTAGCATGATTAATAGCAATTTCATCATAGTTTTCATCACTAGTGTTACCAACAAGTAAATCATCATCTCCTAGCAACTCATCTTCATCACTATTGAAATCAAGATATTCACAGTGTGATACCTTAGGGCCTTTAGACATGAAACATCTTCCAATTCCTTCATTAGGTGAGTCAAATATATCGTAGGAGTTGGATGACACAAGAGCAATTCCGGCAACACCTTCATCTTGAGTATCTTCGGATTCGGAGTGATAACTTCTCTCGGAGTAGTCATCGGAGTTGGAACCGGATACCCATTCACCAACATGAGCTTGATGTCTTCGTCTTGTGTAGCTCCTTGATGATTTGTCCTTCCTTTCCGAATCCTTGCTTCTACGAGAGGGTCTTCATTCATAACGATCATCTCTACTCCTTCTTTCTCTTGGCGGTGATTCATCTCTTTTACTTCTTCTTTTGGGAGAATCTTCTCTTCTCTTGTATGGAGCCATACAGTCATTTGAGTACTGTCCGGGTCTTCCACAATTGTAGCAATTGCTATCACGACTAGAAGATCTTTTGTCATTGTAGTACCTTGACTTGGAGCTTCTCTCTTTGCTTCTATTATTGGAGAATTTGTTGAGGTTCTTCACCTTTAAGCTCAATTCTTCATTAAAGACTTTTTTCTCACTTTATGTGGTAGGAGGATCACATGAGGCTTTATAAGCACCACTAGACTTGTTGTGAAGCTCTTCCTTATCCTTGAGTGACATCTCATGAGCAACAATTCTACCAATGACTTTCGTTGGCATGAGATCTTTGTAGTTGAGCATCATTTGGACCAAAGTGCACACGGTATCATATTTTCCATCCAAGGCTCTAAGGATCTTCTTGATGATGAATTTATCGGTCGTCTCTTCGCTTCCTAAGCCGGCAATCTCATTTCTGATTATAGCAAGCCTAGAGTACATTTCAGCGACTCCTTCACCATCCTTCATCTTGAACTTATCAAGTTGACTTTGAAGAACATCCAACTTCGATTCCTTGACGGACTCGGTACCGTCGCGCATATCAACCAAAGTATCCCAAATTTCCTTAGTATTCTCAAGACAGCTGATTTTGTTGAATTCTTCGGGGCACAATCCATTGAAGAGAATATCACAAGCTTGAGCATTGTATTGTAACATCTACAATTCTTCCGCGGTCACTTCACGATCCGGTTCTTTTCCATCCTCGAAATATTCACCTTGCAAACCAATTTGCACAACAGCCCAAACGGTAGGGTTATGTCCAAGAATATGCATTTTCGTTTTATGTTTCCAACTAGCAAAATTAGTACCATCAAAGTAAGGACCTCTACGGTGATAACATCCCTCGTTAGACGCCATACTCCTAGGTTTTGAAACCAAGGCTATGATCACCAAGGCTATGGAAATCCTGGTAAATGGAGACTAGAGCTCTGATACCAATTGTAGGATTGAAAGTAGGTCTAGAGGGGGGTGATTAGACTACTTGACCAAATAAAAATATAGCCTTTTCCCAATTTTAAGTGTTGGCAGATTTTAGCAATTAGAACAAGTCAAGTAACAAACCTACACATGCAATTCTAAGAGTGTGGCAGCGGAAAGTAAAGCATTGCATATGAAGGTAAAGGGAGAGGTTTGGAGAGTGTAAATGCAATGGAGACACGGAGATTTTAGGTGTGGTTCCAATTGGTGGTGCTATCGTACATCCACGTTGATGGAGACTTCAACCCACGAAGGGTAACGGCTGCGTGATTCCACAGAGGGTTCCACCCACGAAGGGTCCATGAAGAAGCAAACTTGTCTATCCCACCATGGCCATCGCCGACGAAGGACTTGCCTCACTCGGGTAGATCTTCATGAAGTACGCGATTTCCTTTCCCTTACAAACTCCTTGGTACAACTCCACAATCTTGTCGGAGGCTCCCAAGTGACACCTAACCAATCTAGGAGACACCACTCTCCAAAAGGTATAAAATAGTGTGTTGATGATGAACTCCATGCTGTTGTGCTTCAAGTGATAGTCTCCACAACACTAAATAATGACCCACAAGTATAGGGCGTAAATTTTAGCTCTTTTCGATAAATGAGAGTGTCGAAACCAACGAGGAGCAGAAGGAAATGACAAGTAGTTTTCAGTAAGGTAATGTCTGCAAGTGTTGAAACTGTAAGTAGCAAGTTGTTTGATAGCAAGATAATTTGTAACAAGGAAGTAACGATAATAGTAAAAAGTATGCCACAAGGTAGCCAAATCCTTTTGAGGCAAAGGACAGGCCAAAACGGTCTCTTATGATAAGCAAAGCATTCTTGAGGTTATGTGGGAATTTCATCTAGTCACTTTCATCATGTTGGTTTGATTCGTGTTCGCTACTTTGATAATTTGATATATGGGTGGATCGATGCTTAGGTGTTGTTCTTACTTGAACAAACCTCATACTTATGATTAACCCTCCCGCAAGCATCCGCAACTACGAGAAAAGTATTAAGAATAAACTCTAACCATAGCATTAAACTTTTGGATCCAATCGGTCCCTTACGGAATAGTGCATAAACAGGGGTTTAAGTATCTGTCACTCTCGCAACCCATCATCTAATTACTACTCCATAATGCATTCCCTTAGGCCCAAATATGGTGAAGTTTCATGTAGTCGATGTTCACATGACACCACTAAGGGAATCACAACATACATACTATCAAAATATCGAACACATATCAAATTCACATGATTACTTGCAACATGATTTCTCTCGTGACCTCAAGAACAAAGGTAACTACTCACAAGTGATGAACATGCTCAAGATCAGAGAGGTAATATATAGCATAATGGATCTGAACATATAATCTTCCACCAAATAAACCATATAGTAATTAAATACAAGATGTAATCAACACGACTAGTTACCCACAAGCACCAATCTATAGTTCTGGTAACAAGATTGAATACAAGAGATGAACTAGGGTTTGAGATGAGATGGTGTTGTTGAAGATGTTGATGGAGATTTCCCTCTCCAAGATGGTAGAGTGGTTGGTGATGATGATGACGATGATTTCCCCCTCCAGGAGGGAAGTTCCCCGAGCGGAATCGCTCCGCCGGAGGACAAAAGTGATGTAGGGTGGAACCCTAGATGGCCGATCTTTCATGAAATGGAGGGGATCCCACGATGAACACGAAGAACATGAGAGTGAACACGAGGGGAAACACGAGAGAAACACTCAAACCAACAAGAACAAGTCACACATATGCTGGATCCTCGAGACACAAAGAGATACAAGATCCATGATCAACAAGGGACGATACAAAAGTTAACCGGTTCTTCTTCGTGAGGAGGTCTTAGGGTATCCCGCGGTATCTTCTCCGCGAAGGAGGTCTTGAATCTGTGTGGATCTTCTTCGTGGAGGGGCCGCAGTCACTTACAAGGAGATGAACCACAAGTGGATGAGCAAAGCTCTGTCTCAAATGAGCTAAACCTAAGCTAGCCCTAACTAGGAGGAGGTGGAGGAGTATATATAGTCTAGGTCCACGAAGGGGTAAGTGGGAGAGGGATACATGGGCCTCAGGCATGTCTCTGTGCGCAGGCTGGCGCCGGATGTCCGGGTCGGGGGCTGTATGTCCAGCGGCTCACGAGGAGCCAGATGTTCGGGCCTCTGGCCGGATGTCCGGGCTGAGCATGGACGGCTTCGGTTGCCTTCTGTGATCAGGGGCCGGATTCCTGGCGAAGGGGCCGGATGTCCAGGCTTTCGGGCGGAGCCGGATGTCCGGGGCATGGGGCCAGATGTCCGGGCTGGCGGGGCTTGCTTCTGTGAAGGTGCGCCGGATGTCCGGGGCCTGTAGGTGCTGGCCCTTCTTCCTTCTCTCCCTCGCACAGTTGGCCTTGGTCCTTGGGCTCTCCATGGGTGTTCCTGAGCATGCACAAGGTCCGCGCTTAAATTAGCATCCATGTCTCGCGAGAAAGGAAAGGGGAAGCATCGAGGAACGGGATCACCTTGCGTCCAAATGGTGTACATGGGGATGAGCGAAGGATGCTCCGCATCATCTCCCCTCCCTTGGGAAAGATCCGACCTCAGATCAAAAACCTCATCACCATGGAAACGGTTGTTGTGGACGGACTTGTAGCTGGACGAAGTTGAGTGCATGGTGCAATCCCAGTACTCCAAGATGTCATCGGTATGTGGTACATGCACAATGAGCAAACACAAAGTACACTTGGAAATACAATGGTTAGCGCACACAAAGTGTCCATCATGTAAGTGTGAGTCTGTGTGACAAGGCACATGATGCTTATCCAAAAGATGTACAATGACATGCAAAGCATTCATGGGAGCAAATTCATTTGTTGTGCACACAAAGGTAGTGTAGTTGGCATGGTGCACAAAGCTAAAAATTGTGCCATTGTGCAAAGTGATGTCATAATGGGATGGTTTATCAAAAGCATGAACATGGCAAGTGATGCTGAATAGGTGTATGTTATCATGCAATTGATGGTGGGCAATATGATCATGATATATGAATATGCCGTCAAGAAAGATCACAACAAATTTGCTAAGTAAATGCACAAGCTCATATATCATGGATGACATGGGAATACAAGATGCAACAAGGCAATCATAATGTGAGTCAATCCATGCGCAAGATGCAAATTTGTTATGGGAATGATATGTCCATGGAGCATTGCATGTGAACACACAATGAACAAATATGGAGGTTTTGGTGCAATGTGCCGAAGGAGTGTTGATATACCAATGCTCGAACTCGTGGCTTGAGTGGAGTTCCGAAGGTGCATCCAAAGGGTCCATCTTCAATGTCGGTCCTCCATCCCATAGATTTATCATGTAGACAACAAGAAGGAAACAACAATGAATGTATGGCCCATCCAATATGCATAAGTGAGGATGGATCACTAAGAAGGAATTCACCTTTAGGAATTTCTCACAAATGTTAGTGTTGCACATCGTGTATGCATTCGCATGACCAATTTGTCGCATGACGGCACCGCCTTGTGAATCCTTCAAAATGAGAGAACATGACAAACACTTGGAAAAACAAATGAGGTTAGCGTGAATGCAAAACCTAGCATTCGTGCAGGAAAATACCCAACAAGTGCTTGCATCATTCCTATCATAAGAAAGTACAAGGGTGTGGTGCATGGTATGTAGGCATAAGATGCAAGAACAACCAAGTGCAATAGGCTCAATCAAGCAAGTATGCATCACAAGAAGGGTGTCAAAGTCTCCAAGATAAACAAACATAGCATTGTTGCACTCAATACAAGTGATGAGAGATGCAACTAATGGAGACAAGTGACAATGATCAAGATATATCATGTGAGTGGCATGAACATATATGTCATCAACCCAAGAAAGCAAGTAAGAGTGGAACATGGGTGATGCAACATGGCAAGCAATCATAGTGATCAAGTCAAACAAGCTAGTAGTGCGAAGATGCAACATACTAGAGGTAATCATGGCAAGCAAGTCATGTGTGCAAATTGTAGGCATGAATAATGCACATGGCATAGCACAAGCATGAAAGCGAGATATGAGCAAAAGAGGAGCAATGTATTGGAGAGAGGCCATATGTAAATAGCAATAGGGCATCATGACTCTCCCAACACAACAAGCATCAATAGCGTGGGGCACAAAGAAATCATGGTAGTAGCTACAAGTATCTCCACCAAGCATGCAAATACACATATAAGTAGCATAATGGTGAATCATGTGTAAAGGCAAGCAAGGGTCACAATCGCATGGCAAAGTCATATGAAGCTGTATGGCATGCAAAGTGAACACGATAAAAAGGGCATAAGATGACAAATGGTAAATAGCCCATAGTCGTGTGAGAGCCAAGTAAAAGAGATGCGCGTAGTGGTTGCGCGAAGAGAGCGGTGGTAGGGACAATCCACGGGATCCGAAATCGTCGTTGCTCTTAAGAGCTCGTTTTGTCAAGTCATGGGATTGTGAGGTTGGCAAATGGTCATGAGTACCTACACAAAACAAAGACAAAGGAAAAATTGTGTGTGCGTGGTATATGTACACATCATCCATCATGATGCACACGTGCGTGTGGTGGTTAGCACAAAATATCCAATTCTCAAACAAATGAGACGCGTGATATAGAAGCATGTCATCCATCATGAGAGGTTTGTTGTTATGTATAGCATAATGGATACTCGAATTGTGTAATGCATCACAAGAAATATGTAGAGCATTGTTATTCATGGAATGCATATGGTGCACACAATCATGGTAATATTGCAAGGTATGGAATGCATCAAGATCTCCTAGTATGTATGAGGAAATTATGGGGGTCTCCTCATGAGCATTAAAGGAAACATCACATGGAGAATATTGACTACATCCAAAACAATGCATATTTGTAACAATGTGATCATGGCATGGCATAGTAGATGAATTGCGCAAATCATGTAAAGGAAGCATGTCAATATCATCGCAAGAGAAACACAAGCCAATGACCATTATCTTGTCATCTATGCCACAAGTGCAAATAGGATTTACTTTAATGGGGCATGCATATGTACCATGTTGAGATTGAAATGATGCAATATGGGAGATCTCACTCATAGCATATGACAAGTTTAGAGGGTTCTCGAACATGATGTGACCAAAAGAATTTTCACATGATATCCTATGGAGCATAGCATCACAACTAGGCAACTCAACATGCCCATCATCATATTCATCATAAATAGGTAAGTCAAGACATGAGGAAGTTGCACTAGCATGAAGCATGGTCGTAGGTGAATCAACATTATGCAAGCAATCATTGGTGATATAGTCCACTAGTGGGACAAGAGCATCACCTTCACCTATTTTACCTTTGGAGCGTCGCTCATGCATTGTAGGTGAGGTGTTCATGATCCAATCGTACTCATCTTCATCATGATGGAACCATGTGGGTGGTGCATCTTCTTCCACCATGGCCATCGGGTTGTCCATTGGAGGGACGGACTCGTCGAGGGTAGGCATGTCCTCTTGTAGGAGACCTAGCACCAAAGGAAACACACTCGGAGTAGAGGTTAAGTCGTTAGAAATCATAGTGGCCTCACATGCCCTATCAACTACCTCACTCACTAAGTGTTGTGGCTCACTCACTCCCTCGTGGATGATCTCACTCGTATGGTTGGTGGAGTCACTCAAAGGGCTCTCAACCTCACATAGGGGAAGTGGCATGCTCTCATGTATGGGGCTAGTAGTGGTCACTCTCATCCTCTCAAAGGAAATGCTCTCAATGTCACATATGGTGGAGTCACTCGTATCACTCATGTGGTGGTGGCTCTCCTTACATGGGAATTGGGGCATCTCGTCATAAGTGGATGTCGAATAGGTGTAGGTGCAATAGTCTCCATGCTCAACTTCCTCATCCATAATGCCTCCAAAGATGAATGTCGTGGGATGTGGCAAATCACCACGCTCCTCCAAGGTCAAGGAGAAGGTCTCATGCTTGCTCGCGTAGCATGACCAGGAGTAGTAGTCCAATATGGGTGCCGTCTTCATGGTGTCGAAAAGGTTCATGCACGACGCCTCGGTCGAAGGGGATGGCCCATGCTCGACCGTCTTGTAGCCGTCGCTCGTAGATGATCGCCTTGATGATGAAGACGTCGATGTAGGCAAACTCATGGGAAGTAGGCGAAGATGTCGTACGTCCGAAGGCAAAGATGCCTTGATAGCACTTGGCGAAGATGCCGAAGTGGTGGTTGTAGTCGTAGCTCCGTCTTGGGGGTGCTTGTCTCGCGGTCTTCTTATGTGCTCTTGAAGCTAGGCCTTGACGTGATGTAGAGCTTGTTCGGATTTGTAGTTTTGCGTGTGTCGAGCATCTTCTTCTTGATGGTGTCGTTGTAGTGCTTGAGCTCTTGGTAGATGTCGTTCGTCGTCATCATGTACATGATGCTTGGAGGTGACTTGCCCTTCATGATGATGTCGATGGTCGCCATGGCGGTGTGGACGTGGAAGACTTGCACTTGCATCATGTTTGCGCTTCGAAGACTTGTGACTTGAACGTCGCCGCCGAGAGGATGACGAAGGGGAAGAAGACTTGTAATCGACCACCAAGTGTCGGAGCTCCGCCATTTGTTTGTTGAAGGAGTCGCACATGTCGTCGAAGGAAGCCATTGTCCTTCTCTCGGAGTGTCGTAGTTCGATGGCGATGTTCCCCAAGCGCTCTTGCATTGCTCGTTGTAGTCCGATGGTTTTTGCTTGGATGTCCATGTTCGCGCCGTCGATGTCGAAGACCAGAGATGAAATGCCTTGCCTATCCATCACAAGACGCTAGCAAGTATGAGTGGGAGAAAGAGAAGAACTATACCAAATGTACCTTGACCGATGTTGAAGATGGATCAATGATCACTCAAATGTGGAACAAGGAAATAGCACAATTGGTACCAATTCTTGTCGGTTTCTCACACCTACACAAGTAAAGCTTATGGTGGAGCTCGGTGAGGATAGTGGCACAAAAATTTGATGCAAAATGTTAGCAAGAGTCAATAATGTTGAAAAAGATTCACAAATTTGCAAATGCAACAAGTAGACTAATAGCAAGATGGGTGGCACACGGAAACACACACACGGATAGATAGATGGGGTCGTGCAACCAAGGAATGAGCCAAAATGTGGAATCCACGAAAATGCTCTTGTTGCACAACACTAGAGAGACGCTAGCGCGATTGCACAATAGGCGGATACGAACTTGTGCACAACCTACTAAGCAAAATACAACGACTTCTATCCCAAGTATGCTATATGTATGGTACTCCAGTGGTATGATCCAAAATGATCAAGTATGACAATCTTAATGTAGTATGATGCTATGGTTCTTGCTTAAAAGCTCTTTGCTTATCTTTTTCTTTGTGCTTAAAAGCTTGTTTGGCTCCTTCTCTTTTGAGCTCTTTTCTCATGCAAAACTTCACGAACCAAGATAGCAATTGAGTATATGCAATGACAACCTTGTGTCACAAGATATGCACCACGGTGATATGGTATGTATTCTATGGGAAGTATGATCACTATTGTGCACAAGTCATGTTGCCGGCAATACTCAAATGGCTAGTCTAGATAGGTAAGTGACGCAAAAAATGGTCTAGGGGTTAACAATGCAATTGCAAGGGAATATACAATGATGTCGTCAAAGTTACCGTTCGTGTAGATGATCAGAGGTGGTTCTCTTGATGTAGACCCGTTCCTAATTAGCCGAAACACCTTAGGAAACGGAAAGACCACAACTCAAAATCTCAACGACAAATGTCAAATGGTGGTAGCGGACAAGCGGTGGTGGTTGCGGAATTGTTGGTGGAAACCCGATCAAAATGGGTTATGGTGGTAGAAGTGTATGATGGGCTATACATGTTGTCGGAGTTGAAGTCACGGTCCCTAAGTAGCCGAAACACCTTAGGAGACACAAGCCACAACTCAAACAAGCTCGAACAAAATTGGGTTAAGTTGGGTTGGCTATGTATAGTGGACAAGGTTATGCAGAAGTGGTGGTGGTGGTTGATGAAGAAGAAATTGTCCCTAAGTAGCCTAAACACCTTAGGAGACTCAAATCACTACTCAAGCAACCACAAATGCTATGGGGATCCAAAAGGGTTAGGTTGCGGAAGTCGGTGGTGGTATAGCGGATGATGTGGTGGAAAGCCCTAGGCAAAGATGCCAAAATTCACAAAATATGATGGAGTCAAATGAATATGGTGGTATTTTTGTGTTATGGGGGATGTCAAGAGCTTCAAAACGAGCTCAATAACGTCAAAATCGGAGTTCGGATGAATTAGTTATGGACAAAACGGTGAAACGAAAAAGTCTGAAATGTCAGGGTCCGGATGTCCGGGGTGGAGCCCGGATTTCCGGGGAGGCGTGTACAGAACCGAGCGTGATTTTTCACTCCAGGAGCCGGATGTCCAACCGGGGGTCCGGATGTCCGGACCGATGGCCCGGATGGCCGGCCAGTGACCCGGATGTCCGGCCCGAAGATTCCAGATCCGAATCGGGACGAAACTTTTCGAATTGGGGGCGGAATTAGATGATTCCAAGGGCAAAATTGAAGAGATTTCGTGAATGAAAAGTTGGAGAAACTTGGGGAAATGCTAGATCCACTTGAAACCGAGCAAATCCCCGGATCAAAATCAACAAAATATCATCAAACCAACATATCACAAAACATTTTGGGGCTATTTTTGGTGGGGATTTTCGAAATTGGGGACGAAATCACACAAAACAAGGGTAGAAAACGGTGGGGAGGCTCCAAATTCGTGATGAACCAAGGTTCATGATACCATATGATGTAGGGTGGAACCCTAGATGGCCGATCTTTCACAAAATGGAGGGGATCCCACGATGAACACGAAGAACACGAGAGGGAACACGAGGGGAAACACGAGAGAAACACTCAAACCAACAAGAACAAGTCACACATATGCTCGATCTCGAAACACAAAGAGATACAAGATCCATGATCAACAAGGGACGATACAAAAGGTAACCGGTTCTTCTCTGTGAGGAGGTCTTGGGGTATCCGGCGGGATCTTCTCCGCGAAGGAGGTCTTGAATCCGTGTGGATCTTCTCCGTGGAGGGGCCGCAGTCACTCACATGGAGATGAACCACAAGTGGATGAGCAAAGCTCTGTCTCAAATGAGCTAAACCTAAGCTAACCCTAACTAGGAGGAGGTGGAGGAGTATATATAGTCTAGGTCCACGAAGGGGTAGTGGGAGAGGGATACATGGGCCTCAGGCCCGTCTCTGCGCGCACGCAGGCGCCGGATGTCCGGGTTGGGGGGCGGATGTCCGGCGGCTCACGAGGAGCCGGATGTCCGGGCCTTTGGCCGGATGTTCGGGCTAAGCATGGACAGCTTCGGTTGCCTTCTGTGATGAGGAGCCGGATTTCCGGCGAAGGGGCCGGATGTCCGGGGCTTCGGGCGGAGCCGGATGTCCGGGGCATGGGGCCGCATGTCTGGGCTGACGGGTCTCGCTTCTGTGAAGGTGCGCCGGATGTCCAGCCTAGGGGCCGGATGTCCGGGGCCTGTAGGTGCTGGCCCTTCTTCCTTCTCTCCCTCGCACACTTGGCCTTGGTCCTTGGGCTCTCCATGGGTGTTCCTGAGCATGCACAACACTACTAGGAAAAGGCCTACTAATGGCGCACCTATTTTGGCCATTAATGGCGTATTAGTGGTGCGCCATTAGTGCCATGCCATTAGTATATTTTACTAATGGCGCACCTCTGGTGCGCCATTAGTATCTGGTATACTAATGGCGCACCTCAGATGCGCCATTAGTATATACAACGGTGCGCCGTTAGTATGCCTCCCAGGGGGGCCATGTATAGCCAGGTGCTTTGGCATACTAATGGCGCACAACTGCAAGATGCGCCATTAGTAACTTTGGCATACTAATGGCGCACTATTTAATGATGTGCCATTAGTATCCTTTGGCATACTAATGGCGCACTGTGATGTGATGCGCCATTAGTATGAATATTAGGTTTTTAATTTATTTTTTTATTTTCTGTTTTTTGCACAGGTTACAAAATGTATTATTGGACAGAATATAGACAGCACACATCAACAACAGATTCATCGAATACAATAGAAGATTAGTCTCTGAATACAATTCATCATATTAATCTCCGAATACAATTCATCATATTAGTCTCCGAATTGAAAAGACCGAACAAAGATAGAACATTATATTACAAGTCTCGAGACCGCGAGTAGCGAGTTTGTCTTCACATTACAAGTCGATATCGATCATCTAAACTACCATCACATAGAAGAGAGCTGCGGTCATCACGATGAGCATCATCACGATGAAACTCGTCTTCATCCGGTTCCTCCAACGCTCCCTCCCCTCTCCCGATAGATAGCGGGCGTATCTAGATTCCGCCTCGGCCCTAGTGGTGTACCCTTTGTATCTGTTACCGCTGAATCGGTGAACCTGTCTCCGACACTCCTCCTAGTCATTGTAGACTCCGGGAACCTTACCCTTGTACACGACATACGACGGCATCGCTATGCACTAGCCAAACGAAACGTTAGTACCAATTCACAGACAATACATAAGCAATATATAAGTATGCAACAGAACGATCGGAAGAGAAAAGCAAGACATTAATAGCATCGATTACATCTAAGTTGAACGACAGTCGAAACCAAAGAGACATACTACAAGTTCATTAAAGTTTAATTACAACATGAGCCAATCGATGTTTCAGAACTAGACACAACATCACTACTTTCGACTCGACTCAAGGGACCGGAGCGTGGATGAAGCCGCCGTCTATCGTGGGAGTCATGAAATCGCGAGCGTTGTCAGCCTGCATTTGTAGTATTGTGTCGATGTCACTATTGGACGGTTGATTTCTGAGGTAGAACTGCCCCGAGGTACGAAGGACATCTTGATGGATGATTTCCGCAAACTCCGACTGGATGCGAAAGAATTCTTGTCTGATGTCTGCGTCCTTGATTGCCGACACGCTTGCGGCCCAATCTTTGAGTTTACTCGGTAGCAGAAGTTGATGATGGTCCCGTACGATCGCCCGCATGTGATGGATGGCGTAGTAGGCACCCTTCTGACCGCCAGGCGGCTGCTTGACGCAGCAGAACGTCGTATTGTGGGAGAACATGTGCTTGCCGGTCTTACGAATAGGCCTGGTGAAGGTGCCTCCAGATTTGGCGTAGCCGGGGAGAACATCATCAAGAACCTTCTTGACATTTGTGTAGTCTACATTCGACTGACGGTCCGAGTCGAAATACGTGGCCATGGAATATTTGGGGCTTAGGAGGATGAGCGTGCAATGTGTGTCACTGCAGAAAACACGGAATGTTAAAAGAAAAACGATCGAAATCTAAGAATTCATATGTTACGGGGCGGTTGAGGGGAGGACTTACTCGGGAAAGTAAGGCACGAGGAAGTTATCCTTATCTCGGTTTTCCAGAATGACGCCTTCGAGGTAAGAACTCGCGACTTGCCGGTCCCCAGCGCTGCCCAAGATTTTGGCACGCATGTAGAAGGGGTCGACTATCACGATGTTCGGGGTCTTGTCGCGAATGATCCGCATCTCCATACTCAGCAAAAATAGCCGAACGAAGGTGTAGTGCAGCGGATGAAGGTTCAACATAGCGTAGATGTCATCAAACCGCAGGACGATCGTACCCCTGATGGAGTTATTACAAAGCCCTTGCCCTCTGGCACCTTGGCCGCGAAAACCGGGTATGCCACATCCTTCTCTCTGAGACGCCGCTTCTCCAAAGAAAGAACACTGTCATGCAGACTCCGCATAGCACTGGTTGCAACATCGAGCATATTTCTCGGTAGCATCGGCCTACCCGCCACATGCACCCTCCTCATTACATCCTCAGGTGAAGGTGGCCCGTCTTGAGCACGGATCGTACTCGGTGCCGGCTGGCTCGCACCCTTGTTAGTCTTTCTTTTGCGTGCCTTCTTCTTCTCCTGTAATGGGACCGAGTTCTGCTCACAGACCGCCTTCTTGAGTGTGTTGGGGCTGATAATATTTCGCACCTCGCCTATCTGAGGCTCGGTGAAGTCGGCAGCTTGAGGCGTCTCCTGAGAACTTAACGGCAGACGACGCCTATTGCAACTTGGTTTCTCCGCGGTACCAGCTAGATCGCACACGTCTTTTGTAGGGTTGTGTTCTTGAGAAGGAGGCCCCATGAAGTCGCCACCGTACCCATGATCGGCAAAGTACTGATCGACGTTGGCAAATGTATCATCGTCGTCGTCGTTCTGATCCTGTGCCATATGCATGTTTGGATCCAGTGGCATAGGGATGTCCGGCACCGTTGCGGCGGTCTTGCCATGGGGCCGACTTGGCGCCGGCACGACTGGCGGTGTTGTCTTTGGGGTGGTGTCCCCCGCCCCCAAACGAATCTGGCTCTTCGGCCAAAGCAGGGGCCAGCTCAGGCAGGCGCTGAGGGTCATCACGTCATCATTGTCAGCCCCGACGGGTCGAATCGGAGGTAACAACTCATCGCAGCCTGGCAGCACCCAAACCAGTTGAACCCTAAACAAGTTGGGTGGCATCTGGTAGCCGTGGAACACGGGGTTGCCCGGTTGAACGATTTTGCCCTTGGCGACATCGACCAACTCGAGTGTTCACGAAGTGCGGGAGAGTGCACGGAACGTCGGCGGCGCCCTGCGAAAACATGTAGGGCGTCAGGGATGCCCAGTCAAAGGCAAGGAGATGAAGTCCTCGGCCGAGAGAGGCTTAATTAGTTACCGTGATGATGGCGTCGAGCTCGGCTAATGTCCAGGCACCGCCAACGGCGGGCGTGCAGTTGACGGAGGGGCCGCTTGCAGCAGAGGTGCCGGCCGGCGTACACCCGGGTGCATTAAGCTCCCGTGCCGGCGTCGGAGACACCAATGCCGCCTCCGCCGGAGACACCAATGGCCCCGCCATCGCGTTTTGCGAGTTGCTGGCCGTGAAGCTAGGAATCGGGGGCGGCCCCTATTGGCCGCCCGCAATCCACGCGTGCAACCCCTCGATCAAGGTAGGCACAATGGCGGTGATCGTCGCTCCGAGTTGTTGTTGCACTTGCTCTTGGACAATCTCCGGAATCTGCGTCACCTGTGCCTTGAGTTCTTGAACCTCGCGCGCCTGGCTTTCCGAGCTGGTCTTTTTCTCCTTTCGCCCACCAGCGTTATAGTATGACGACCATTTTGTCGACAAGCCTTTGTCGGCCACACGACCAGCTACCGTCGGCTTACTGAGCTTATCATTTTTCTTCATTACATTCAAAGCCCTATTTAGAGTGGTGTCCCAAGGGTTGCTCTTAGTCGACCCCGCGCTACTGCTTTCAATCGCCTGCGGAAGGAATGTGAACCATTTAGAAATTTGGCTTCATTAATTAGAATGCAACCATATGGAGCTAATTACGCGGGGGTGTATTCCTTACCAGAACAAGCTCAAGCGCCCTGGTCTTCGGATCCGTGGTAAGCTCCTTTGTTTTCGGGTCCTTCTTGTACCGGGCCCTGACAAAGTTCCTGGTCTGCTTGTCACCGTATTTATCGAAGAGGGGTGGTAGGCCTTGCTCGGCACGGTCCGCCTCCTCCTTGTCCCATATAGGCTCCCCCACTCTATAACCGTCGGGACCGAGTGTGTGTTCCCCTAAGTTCAGCTCCCGCATTTCTTTCCCCCACTGACTTGATTCGGAGGTTGCGGTGCTCGAGCACTTGATCTTGAAGTCTTTGTAGTCATCTTCGGTGATTGAAGGATTTTTCTCCTTGATCTTCTCATAACTCTCACCTTTCTCGATCATTCTCTTCACCGTGCTTTTCCAAGTAGATAGGGCCGTGCTCATCCTCGTGAGGGTGGTATTGTTCACTTTATTCCCTTTGAGGCTTGTGTTTTCAAATTCAGCGGGGAACTTGTATCGTTCGTGCAGCTTCGTGAAGAGGAGGTTGCGCAAATTCCCTCGGTCAGGATGCCTCAGGTTCTCGGTGTTGATCGAGACGGTGCTCCGGAGAATGCACCCGAGCTGAAGCGAGTACCCCTTGACTATTCGTTCGGGCGCCATTGGATTCCTGTCGGAGTCCACTTCAGTAAATTCCTCCTTGACGGTGCGGAGCACGGTCGGGCGCCGGTCCTTCCGTTGCCTCTTCGGTTGGCTGCCATCTGTGCGTGCGCCGCCATCATCAGTGGTGGCATCCTCGGCGGCACCATCAGTGGTGGCATCCTCAGCGGCACCATCAGTGGGGTCATCCTTGGCGGTACCATCAGTGGTCTCAGGATCGGTGGGGAAGGCGGCGTCCTCATACAAGTGAGGTTGTTCCTCCATCTTCTGGGACATCTCCCAGAATGCCTTGCCGCCCGAACCCCCGACCTCATCGTTGTTGGCCATGTTTCTCTCTAAATAGGAAAACAATTTGGTCAAAAAGTTGGTTATTGTCAAGGAACAAGATCATGGTCTCATCATTTAGGGTTTGTCAACACCGAGGCATCCTAAAAGCTAAGCTTTTATCATTGAGGGTTTTTCGACACCGAGGCACCCTAAAAGCCTAAGCTTTCATCATTTCGGTTTTTATCGACACCGAGGCACCCTAAAAGCCAAGGTTTTATAATTTATGGTTTGTCGACACCGACGCATCCTAAAACCTAAGCTGGGAAGGAGAATTCTAAGTTGGGCCTAATCACTTGGCTCTATTGCCGCCTATGGTTTAATGCAGCTAGAATAAAGGGGCACTTGATCCTACTTAATTAACTACTAAGATACCCCGGCCCATGCATTAGTCACAAGTACCCCATATGTCCTATTTTTAGCAAAGTCATGCTAAAATTCACGGAAAATTTCAGCATGACCTTTGCTGAAAATAGGACATATGGAGTACCCGAATTTGCCGGAACGGAAGTTAATCGACATTCCAGCAAACTCAAGGGCCTCTCGAGTGGACAAGGCAAAATCATTATCCCAGGTGGACAAGGCAATGTGCTACTTTCTTAAATCTTTGTCCAATGCTATTTACAAGACAAACAACAGGTGGCAAAGCCCAGTGTTAAAAAAAAGGCCTGCATCACAACATGGAAAATACATTGGCAGTTACATCAACAGCTTTTTGTGTCTTTTGACAGTACCACATTGATAGAAGTATCACTGTCAGAAGAAGGGGGTTTTAGTTTGAACCAAAGACAACAATTCAAGCCAACTGTTGTAGCTCTGTTCATCTACACATCTCATAAATAATAGCTTTAAAACAACACCAACCCAGACCTAGGCAACAGTGGCATCTTGTTCATTTACAGATCCCAAAACAGAAGGCAATGTTTTGCCATTATCTAGTTTCCACTTATAAAAATTCTTAGCAGCAGCAAAAGCCTAAGGCTCTGTTTGATAGCAAAGTATTAAAAAACTGCAGTATCAACAAACTACGGTAATTTAGCCTGTAGGCATAACATACCATGGTTTTAACATAACAGAGTATTTTTAGAGTATTGACAATACAGAGCATCTGTTTGGCTGTGGCCTGCGCAGTGCTGTAAGTATAGATGGCTCCATGGTTTTAACATAATGGAGCAAAGTATTAAAAAAACTGCAGTATCAAAAAAGAGGTCCATGGTTCTTTTTTTTATGCAGAGAAATTACTACAATTTTGAGAATACTCTAGTTTTAATTTGGGGCAACAACATGGACAGCAGCGTCTTCCTCCTTAATGCAAATTTCCTCCAATTTTTCTTCTCTTTTAACAATCAGAAGAACAATACACAGAACCCCACATGAATCACATGCAAGATTAAAATATTTCTCATAGGTAACCCATCGATCATTGGACAGGAGCAATATATTCATTATCACAATTTCTTACCTTTCCAGTTTAACCTACCAAAGATTTGAGCTGGCCCAAGCCACATCCACAAGACACAAACGAAGATACTCCACAAACTGTAAAGCTGCAGCACCTAGAAAACATGGCAAATTCTACACGCCTAGAAAAGCATTCTCCTCGAGGAGGGTGTCATACCCCTCACTATCTGGTCACATATTCCAGACTTCCCAGCAGCAAGTAAACATTAGAACACTACAATGTTGAATTACGGGAGCTCCCAACACATGGAGTATGCAATACTAGCAGTAGGACAATCTATAGTCATGCCTACGGGTAACTATAACCCAGAACTCATCAGTCAATACTTAGAATACTATGGTATCTCAAAGAGGTGCTTGCAATGGGGGAGGGGAGATCTCACCAGATGAGGAGTTCCTGCTGGAGGAGGTGGCGGCGGGGGCGTCGGGGGTGGTGGGGGCGGCGGGGGCCTCGGGGGCGGCAGCGCACGTCGGGGCGGCGGGGGGCGGCGGCGCACGTAGGGGCGGCGACGTCGTAGGGGCGGTGGCGGCGTGCGAGAGGGAGGGACGGATCTGGCGAGAGGGAGGGACGGGTCTGGCGTGCGAGAGGGAGAAGTGGGCCTGGCGTTCGAGAGGAAGATTACTAATGGCGCACCCCCTAGCGGTGTGCCATTAGAATGTTTTTTTATACCAATGGTGCACCAACCAGAGATGCGCCATTAGAATGTTTTTTTAATACCAATGGCGCACCAGCCAGGGATGCGCCATAAGTAATTATTTTTTATAAAAACATTAATAATTTTTTATTTGAAAATATTTATGAATATAAAAAAAAATCATGAATATGAATATGAATATGAAACAGTAATAATTTTTTATAAAAACAGTAATAATTTTGTATTTGAAAATATTTATGAATGTAAAAAAATATCATGAATATGAATATGAATATGAAATATGAAATATATTTTTTAACAGTAATAATTTTTTAAAAAATATCATCAGATTTTTTTATTTGAAAATATTTATGAATATAAAAAAATATCATCAAATTTGCTATTTGAAAATACCATCAAATTTGTTATTTGAAAATATAATCAGATTTGTTGTTTGAAAATACAATCAATTGTTTTAGTTGCATTCATTTGTGACGGTGGAGCGGGGGGAGGGTGCGGGGGTCG
>LR738709.1:308165246-308177147 GCA_902687465.1 Secale cereale | reverse complement strand
GTGCTCGGCGGTGGTAGAGCGGGGAAGGGTGCAGGGGTGCTCGGAGGTGGTGGAGCGGGGGAGGGTGCGGGGGGTGCTCGGTGGCGAGGGGGATCTGGCAAGGGAAATCTGGCGAGGGGGGATAACGATCGAGATGGAGGGGGATCGAGATCGAGTGTTCTCATGAATTCAAAAAGTGCCCATGAAATTTAAAAATATTCATGATAGTTCAAAAAGTGCCCATGAAATACAATCGAGAAATGAATGCTACGATTTAAATACAATCGATCTTAGCTAGCTATCTGTTCACAATCTTCTTGCCCTTCTTTTTCGCAAATGGAGTTCTTCTATGGAATGGATGTCCTTTAGGTAGGGTGATCCTGCTTCTTCTTGTGGTGTCTGCTGCTACTTCATCATCGTCGTCATGTTCGATCCTCGGGTCGCCGTACTTGTCGAAGTCTTGCTCATTGGCTACTCCATCCATTCCGATGATCTTCCTTTTGCCTCTCCTCACGACAACACGACTGGGCTTTGACGGGTCGGTAATGAAGAAGCATTGGTCAACTTGGGAAGCCAGTACCCATGGCTCATTTTTCACGGTGACGTTTGCGCCCGCGGTCTTGGATTTGGCTTCGGGTATAACCATGGTGGTGAAATACCGGTCTTCTTTTAGGACGCTCTTGGCCCATCTGACACGGAACATCGGGACCTTCTCTCCAGCGTAGCTCAGCTCCCCGATCTCCTCGATCCTTCTGTAGTATATGTCCTTGTCATTACCGGTGTAGGATTCCATCGTTACCCCGGAGTTCTGATAACCATATCTCTTCATGTCCTTGGCCTCCGTGTAGAATGTGTAGCCGTTGATATCGTATGCCTCATAGGTCATCGGGTTGTGCTCGGCGCCCTATGACAAGGCGCATATGAGTTGTTCTTCTGCGGAAGGATCCTCATGTAAAGGGTACGACAGAAGCTTCTGCTTGAACCAACGCGTGAAACATGAGTTGTGCTCTTTGATTATATCTCCATCCGTCCTCTATTGGCCTTGGTCATTGTACGTCTTCTCAATAAAGGTTTTGTGCTCTACCACCCAAGGATCGACCACGTCTATGTGTTGTAGCGCGACTAGGTTTGCTCTTTCAAAGTAGGCGAGTCGACCCTCGAAGTCGACATGCATTTCGCGGCGACCCTCATGGTGACCCCATCCAGCGAGCCTGCTGAGGTGCCTGTTGACAGGCAGACCAACGGGGTTCTCGATGCCTAGATAATTCATGCAGTAGGAGATGCACTCTTTGGTCAGAAAGCCCCTGGCTATGCTTCCCTCTGGACGTGACATGTTGCGAACGTATCCTTTGATGACACCATTCATCCTTACGAACGGCATCATGCTGTGCAGGATCGTCGGCCCGAGTTGGATGATATCGTCCACGATATGGACCAGCAGATGCACCATAACGTCGAAGAATGCGGGCGGGAAGTACATCTCAAGCTCGCATAGTATCACCACGATCTCTTCCTGTAGCCTTCTGAGTTACCTCACGCCAACTGACTTCCGAGAGATGACGTCGAAAAAGTTTCATAGGCCAAGTAGGGTTTCACGGACGTGCGCGTCCATGATCCCACGGATTGCAACTGGAAGTATCTGCGTCATCAGCACGTGACAGTCGTGAGACTTCATCCCGCTGAACTTCAGCTTCGCTGGGTCTAGGTATCTGCTTATCTTCCCCGCGTAACCGTAAGGAAGTTTTACTCCTACGAGGCAGGTGAAAAACTACTCGATCTCCTCCTGACTTAGAGTGAGGCACGCGGGAGGGTAGTCATTTCCGGTCTTCTTGGCCTTTTTGCCTTTGCGACAACTTTCCGTGTCCTGCTTCGCCTCGTCATCATCATCATCATCATCATCATCATCATATATAGCGTGAAGCTCCTGCCTGATACCCATTGATTTCAAGTCTGCCCTTGCTTTCGGCCCATCTTTGGTCCTCTCTGGCATGTTGAGCAGGGTACCAAGCAGACTCTCGCACACGTTCTTCGTGATATGCATGACATCAAGGCTGTGAGGCACACGGTGGATCTTCCAGTACGGCAAGTCCCAAAAAACAGACCTCGTTTTCCATACCTTCAGCAGCGGCTCTGGCGCCTTTCGCTTCTTTCCCGGCTCTGGTGCCTTTTGCTTGTTTCCCGGCAGTGGGCAATCTTTCCAATTTTTCAACAGCTCGTCTATTTCCTCGCCGCTCCTCGTACGCGGGCGTCCTCGGGGTTCGGTTTCACCATCGAACATATCCTTGCGTTTTCTCCACAGGTCATCGTCGCGAAGCCACCTTCGATGTCCCATGAACACGGTTTTCGAAGACCCGGGATCTCTATCTAGCTGGCGATACGTTGTGTCATCCATGCACCTGACGCATCCAGAAAATCCGTGGACCACCTGCCCCGCGACATATCCGTAACCGAGATAGTCGTGCACCGTCGTGAGCAGCGCGGCTCTCATAGGGAAATATTCTTTCTCTGCGGCGTCCCACGTATTGGCTGGTGTTTTCCACAGCGTGTCAAGCTCCTCTTTCAGCAGCCCCAGATACAGATTGATGTCGTTCCCTGGTTGTTTCGGTCCTTCAATTAGCATACTCATGTGAATGTACTTCCTCTTCATGCACAACCAGGGGGGAAGGTTGTACATCCACACAAACACAGGCCAGGTGCTATGTGTGCTTCTCTGGCTGCCAAACGGAATGACTCCATCGGTGCTCGCGCCTAGCACGATGTTCCTTGGATCCTTCCCAAATTCTAGGTCTTCAAAGTTCAACGCTTGCCACTGGCTCGCATCCTTAGGGTGACTCAGCATCTTGTCTTTTTTATCTATCTTCGAATCATTTGTGTCATCTTCTCGCTTCTTCTCCTCCCTATTCGCGTGCCAATGCAGGAGCTTTGCTACCTTAGGGTCCGGGAAATACCGCTGCAGACGAGGAGTGATCGGAAAGTACCACACCACTTTTCGAGGAGCTTTCTTCCTCTTCTTGTATCGAGTGACGCCGCACACCGGACATATGGTAGACTCCGCGTGCTTGTCCCGATAAATGATGCAATTGTTCATGCACACATGGTATTTCACGTGCGGTAAATCCAGAGGACACATGATTTTCTTCGCCTCCTCGAAACTAGTCGGGCACTTGTTCCCCTTGGGAAGACATTCGTGCCAGAATGACATGTTCTCGTCGAAGCATGCGTCGGTCATTTTGTGTTTTACCTTCATCTCCAGAGCCATGAGCGTTACTTTCAGGCGGGTATCCTCGGGCCTGCATCCTTCATACAATGGAGTAACCGCGTCTAACTCAAGTTGATCCATCTTGGCTTTCTCTCGGGCGGCAGCTCTTGCGTTATCCGTCTGCTTGAGAAGCAGCTCTTGAATATGAGGGTCCTGCACCCAGCCCATCGATGGTCCAGCGTCGTCTGCTCCGCCGGCATCATCATCTTCATGATCATGCCCGTCGTCTGCTCCGGCATCTTCCTCATCATCATGTCCTGCATCTTCTACATGATGACTGTGTACAACATCACCGTCGTGATCATCTCCTGGGGATTCTTCGTCTTCTCGCCCGCCCGAGCCGCGGTGGTTGTCTTGCTGCCCTTCCTCATTTCTTGCCCGGCCCCCATGGACGACTTCGTAGTCATCTTCATCACCTTGCCACCGATAGCCATCCATGAAACCACACAAGAGCAGGTGGTCCCGCACCTGCCCGGAATCCGGGTCCGCAATAAGGCTCTTCAGCTTGCATCTTCGACACGGACATCTTATCTCCGTCTCATTCTTTTGAAGCATCTCGGCCTTCGCGGAGCTCAAAAACCTATTCACGATGCCTTCGGTCATCGTGCGGACCATGGTCGCCTGCGGGGTAGAGCAAAACGATATTTTAGAACCAAGAAAAAATTTGGCATGACTTACCCTAAAAATAGGACCAAAAAGAATGCTTAATGCCAAAATTCTCGCCGAAACAGAAATGAATCAACATTCCGGCAAAATATTGGCAACTATCGCATTTCAAATACCGGTACACCTCCAAACACAAACACATATGCAACACCACAAACATATGCAACACCACGAACATACATAGATCTAGCTAGGCCATAAAAAGTGCATGTGCACATTGTTGTAGGGAGAACAACATAAATATAGCTCCCCCCTTACTTACCTATCAAAACAAGGTAATTTAACCACTTAATTTGAATGAATCTATGATGGAAATGAGGTGAAAAAGAGAAGGCACCCGAGACAAGGAGGAGGTGGAGAGAATGAAGTGGGGAGAAAGTGGGTGTGGGTAGGAGTGGCTGTCCAAAATATCTTGTTGGTGCCCACTTACTAATGATGCACCACCTCAAAATGCGCCATTAGTAATCCAGGTTGCTAATGGCGCACCTTCTTGTGGTGCGCCATTAGTAGTTTTGCAAAAAAAAAAAACATACTAATGGCGCACTGTTCCACAGTGCGCCGTTACTAGTTTAAACTAGTAATGGCGCACTGTGGAATAGTGTGCCATTAGTAGTTTTGCAGAAAAAAGAATAAAAAAAATAATAAAAACAACAGTAGTGGCGCACTCTCCGACTGGTGCGCCATTACTAGTTACAACTAGTAATGGCGCACTGTGTCTGGATGCGCCATTAGTATGCTTGGAAAAGGAAAAAAATGATACTAATGGCGCACACTGGGCCAGGTGCGCCATTAGTAGTTTCAACTCTAATGGCGTACCAGAAGATGGTGCGCCATTAGTATATACTAATGGCGCACTGCTTGTCTGGTGCGCCATTAGTGTCAATCCCATCTATAGCCCTTTTTCTAGTAGTGCAAGGTCCGCGCTTAAAGTAGCATCCATTTCTTGCGAGAAAGGAAAGGGGAAGCATCGAGGAACGGGATCACCTTGCATCCAAATGGTGTATATGGGGATGAGCGAAGGATGCTCCGCATCAAAAAATGTGCCTGCCCAAGTTCCGCCTCGAGACAGCGACATTCCGTCTCGAAAACCTTCTCCTCTGTTTTTCTAGGTCAAAATCACTTATATACCAGAAGATGGGTACCAGAGGTGGGCCGAGGAGGCCAGTACCCACCAGGGAACGCCTGTTGGGCCTGGCGCGCACAGGTCGGTTGTGCCCACCTGGTGGCCCCCCTCTGGTGTTTATTGACTCCAGTATTTATTAAATAATCCATAAAATTCTCCGTGAAGTTTCAACTTGTTTGGAGTTGTGCCGAATAGGTGGCCTGACGTAGCTTTTCCAGGTCCAGATTTCCAGCTGCCAGAATTCTCCCTCTTGGTGTGTTCCTTGCAAATTATGATAGAAAAGGCATTAGAATTACTTCAAAAAGCATTATTATGGATAATAACAATATAAATAAGAGTAATAAAACATGATGCAAAATGGACGTATCACTCAACTCTCTCTCATGGATTTGGATGTGGTGGAAAGATGATTTTTGTGGAAAGCAACTTGGGGAAGGCTAGAGATCAAGATTCTTACGGTATGAATGGTATATCTTGGTCTCAACACATGAGCAGGTGGTTCTCTCTCAGAAAATGTGTACTGGAAGTGTAGGCATGTTCCGATGGCTCTCTCAGAAATGGAAATGGGGGTGGATGGGTATATATAGCCTCCACACAAAATCCAACCGTTACACACATTTGACCCAACTCGGTCTGACCGAATAGATGAACTCAGTTAGACCAAAGCAGCTCAAAATGTGAACGTTAGGAATCTCGGTGGGACAGACATGATCAACTCGGTGGGACGGATATGCTAGGGTTAGGGCAAGACCTCATCTCGGTGGCGCCGATTGCATGAACTCGATGAGACCGATTTCAGCAAATAGCAATACAAAGAAGTGGTCAAGCAAACTCGCTGGGACTGATCGCTCATTTCGGTGAGACCGAAACATTATAAAAGGATCACAGAGAGTTTACCATGCAAACTCGGTGGGACCAATCGTTCTTCTCGGTGAGACAAAAAAATTACGAAAGGATCACAGAGAGTTTGCAATGCCATCTCGGTGAGACCGAGATTCGTATCGGTGTGACCGAATTGTCTAGGGTTAGTGGCAGTGGCTATGTCAAATGAACTCGGTGGCGCCGGATGGATTAAATCGATGGGGCTGAGTTTGACTTTAGGTTTTGGACATATGTGAAATTTGAGAAAGTGGCTGAGGGTTTTCGAGCAATATCACTAAGCACATTGAGCAACCAGATCATTAAGCAACACCTCATCCCCTTTTAATAGTATTGGCTTTCCTATGGACTCAATGCAATCTTGGATCACTAAAATAGAAATGTGGAGTCTCGAGATTTTGCCAATCTTTGTCCTTAGCATTTTCAGGGGTCCACATCTCTAGTCCATGCCATGCCAATCAGTGAACTTCCTGAAATATTTAACTGGAATGGATATTAGTTCAATGAGCTATATATTGTTATTAATTACCAAAACCACCCGGGGATTAGTTGCACTTTCATATGTACGCTTGAGTATGCTTAATGACGGTTGACCTATGTACTTACGGTTGAACAATGCTTGTGTACGTGTACGCCTATTATCCATGTCTGAGTATGTTTAATCTATGTTTACTTGTGTCTAACTGTGGGATATGGATGCTATCAGTTCGGTTGATGGAATCCACCTCCATCCTCATTTATTGGTCTCCTTTGTAATTTGTGTTAAATTTTGACCAAAGATTTAAGTGACAAAATGTTAGTGCAGGTCAGCAAAATTTATATCGTCGGATGCGCATTTGAACATAGTGTTTAATGATATAATTTTTTGTGACATGCATAAACATTTCTTAGTTAAATATTTGGTCAAAATTTGGTACAAATTACAAAGGGGGCCAACAAACAAGGACGGAGGTAGTATGTCAATCACACACGGTTCCCAAAATTGGAACCGTGTGCAATGACTTTCATTTTCTCTGTTGCGGCAATCACACACAGTTGGCTCTAGCAAACCATTGCCTCCGAAATTCTTTGTGGGAGAGAAAACACTCACCACCTAGTTCAAAAAAGAAACAAGAAAACCCTCACCATTACCACGTCACAAAAACCCTCACCCCGCCCACCACCCCCTCTGGTCCCCATTCACACCTGCACAAGGTCCTCCGCGTCTATGCATGGCACCGCCTATCATGGTGGTAGCCACTTAGCTCGACGCCTGCCGCCGCCTCTTGGCTGCCGGCAAACCCCATCGTATTTCGCAACTTCTGCCTGCCGCCGCCTATCGCCATCGACTTTCTCGATGCTACTCGCGGTCGACCTAGCTTCGCTCAGTTGGGGAATCCGTTATACTGAGGGTTCTTTCTCATGGACAACAATGTAACTAATTTAATGAGATACTATCTCATATCTTATCCAAGTTCATCAGCCTCCTTTAATCACCCGACCAAAATCGCCGTGAATTCATTTTTATTCAAGCTGATTTGAGGGTTTTCTTTCATTCATAGTGTACGATACGTGAACACATCGGCACTTTGCGGCCTCCGCCAGACATTCCATCTCACCGTACCAGATGACTTGAGGATGCGCGTGGTATGTTTAATCTCACCCTAAATCGGTTGGCATGGCCTACTTTCCGGAACATATACTAAATATTGTTACATTTGGATAAAAGGTGCAACATGCACCATATACGTCAAAGGGGATTTTTTTTCCTCTTCTTTCTATATGATGTATTGTTCTTTGGATTACTCCCATATTTCAATGACATCATGTTTACCCTATCTGTAATTATAGATTTTTGTCCTTCGATTTCAACTGTTGTACAGTTCCTTCAGTTTGGGCCTACATTTGCATGTTACCATATTTTCTTTAACAATCCTACCATTTTCTGCAACGCGTCCCTTGCTATGCAACAGAATCTGTAGTGCACAATCTTTCCCTTTACATAAATCAAGACTGCAGGGATGTCATACTGAACACAAACCATGGATTTACAATCGTTTCTACTGTAAGACTTGATGAACGTGGTGATTCCTATTTTGGCACTGGACTTTGGAAAGAAATTTCTAAATTTTAGGTATTGAAAGATGGCACTAAAATTGCACTACACATAAAAGAGCCTGGTCATGAGATATATGCTAACTTCCCCGACAATGTCATCCGTCCAGACTTTGTGTGAAGTAAGTTTTCTTTTCAAGTATCTGCATGTTGACTTACCCAGGAATATCAAATGAATTGTGTAGTATTTAAGCAACCAATTGTTATTCCATTTTCTTACTATATTCCTACCTAATAACTTCTAGCTACCAATACACTTTTCTACTGCCTTGTTTTAACTAAATATTCCCTGTACTCCCAATTCTATCAGAAAGCGCCGCTGACAAGGAGACTCGAGATGTGGAGAATGGGGCTGCCAACAAGTGGAGATGGGGAGAGCAAGAACTGCAAGCGACTCCAGCAGGCCTAGACTTCATCAGCAGCCTCCCCAATGATATGTTGACAGTCATCATCTCCCTCCTCCCAATCAAATATGGGGCACGGACAACCGTCCTTTCCCGATGGTGGTGCCCCCTATGGAACTCCATCCCTCTTGACCTCATCGACACCCACAAGCTCTGCCATGGCTATCGCAAAAGATTGGACGCGTTCTCCAAGATCCTCGGCAGTCACCTTGGCCCAACCAGAGGCCTTAGAATGGGAAAGTTTCGTTCCAACGGCAAGGACCGAACCAAGCTTGATGACTGGTTCTGATCCCCCGCCCTAGATCATCTCGAGGATCTCACTTTTGATGATGGGCATATGCGCTCGCTGACAATGTCCACGCTCCGCCTCGCGCCCACGCTGCGCGTCGCCAAGTTCAGGAACTGCCTCCCCCGCTTAATGTCGTGCTCGCTCTTATTCTACCATGACTGAAGCACCTCGAGCTCGTCGTCGTCTGCCTCCCAAATGTTGACATGGAGCGCCTGCTCTGTGGCTGTACTACACGCGAGTACCTGCATCTTCAGGCGATCAATGGGTTGAGTAGCTTCCACATCACCTTCATGACTCCTGGGACTATTTATGTGTGTTGATGGTGCGGCAAGAAGACATCACAAGATGTGTACCACGGTATGGTCATTGAGGACACACCTGCACTTGAGAGATTACTTGTAGTTGATCAAGAAGGTCCAACAAGAATCAATTTCATTTATGTGCCGAAATTGACAGTGGTGGGCTGCTCGTGTGACAAATACTCCGAACTTGTTATTGGATCCACACCCGTTCAGGCACAACAACTGCCTTCTACCTCTCCTTCTACAAATTAACATTATTTCTAATTTTTAAGATGTATGTCTGTCTGTCATCCCGAAAATGATTCCGACAAGCTTAACTCTGAAAGTGCACACAGTGAAGGTCTTGGCACTAGAATCTATTGGCCCCAACCTGGAGCAAGTTGTTAGTTTCCTGAGATGCTTTCCGTGCCTGGACAAGCTATATATAGAGGTGATGTTCCTTTCCTGTTAAATGTTAACCATAAGGGAGTTCAATTTGTGACACCTTTTTCCAATTTTACAATGACAATGTACTACGATTTTTGAAAGATTCTTTTGGAGGATTTCAGTACTTACATGTCCCCCCCCCATATTGGTTGCTTGATCCATATGGTTACAATCCATAAGCATTTCTCCTTTGGATTTGTTTGTACTAGTTTTCTTATGGAACTTTTCATGCACGCCAACCTCTTGTGAAGAAGGCTAAATTTTTCTAGATTGTAATCAAATCACTACTGCGGGATGCTGCTAACGCGACACTACGATCAGAGACCATTCGACGAGACTGTGTGCGATGCAATAATCGCAAACGGTGGTGTAAAAAACGGTCCAAAAAGGTGCAAAACATTTGCGATGACGAATGCATCAAACACGGTTCATATTTTGGTTGCATGTGCGATGATGGGCATACGGTTCATTTCAATTAACTGTTTGCGATGAGGAAGAACAAAAGAAACATGCTGCCAGATGAAGGCGTGTGTGATGTACAATATACGTTTCACTCAGAGGAGCAGTTTGTGATTAGGCAACACAAAATAAACGGTCAGCCGGATCAATGTGTGTGAGATATACGACATGCGGTTCAATCGGATGAACTGTTTGTGTTGAGACAAGGGAACATAAAAGGTTCATTATAAGAAGATGTGTGTGATACGCGACAAACATGTCTGTAATCAAAAATGTGTGCGAAGACGGTTAATAACACAAACGGTTGCTGCTAATAAAACGTGTGTGTTGTGCGATGGGATTGCATACATAACAACACACACACACACACACACACACACACACACACACACACACACACACACACACACACACACACACAAGGACATGGTTGCATAACCAAATTAAACATCCACTTACATAGGTGGCTACTACAACCATGGCATTTGCACACACCAAAGTAAAGTATTAGATGCATAATTACATAGGTGGCAACTACACACATGACATTTCCCCCACACCAATAAAGTAAACTATATATTGCATGCATGATTAACTAGCATAAACGATCATCTGATTGTCATCTATTTCTTGTGATGCTTGCTCTGCTTATGGCTCGATCCGGGTCGTCGATTTGGGTAACAAGGCACTTCCTCATGTCAACGATCCTCCTGTGCATCTCGTAGCATGTGTACATGCTCTTGGCTGCGAACCTAAGGTGAGGTTCATCCAGTTGCCGCATCCAGGCCCTGTGCCAGGATACTTACCTTGTTCTCTGGGCATCCTGCTTCATCTTTTCGTAGTAGGGGTTGATGATGGCCGAGGCGAGTTCAACTAAGAAGTACTTCTTCGTGCTGCCCGAGACCCTGTAGTGCTCACGTATTTCGACAAGGTTCTGGCAGGACAAGCCCGTAACCCTGAGCGCTTTTACATCGTCGGTGGTTTCCACCGTGGCAAACTTGTAGTCGGTGCTGTTGACAAACCTGTTGAAACGGTCGCAAGGCTCTTTGGCCATGCAGTATTGGTAGATGAGTACATGATGGCGCACGCACAACTGGGTGACAGCAACCTTCTGGTCTATGTCGGGACGACCGGCGGTGTACTGGAGATCGACGCCTACTACCTTGTACTTGTCTCTAGCAAGCAACTGCTCAACATTGTTGATGTAGTCGTCTACCACGGCCGGGTCGATGGTGTACACCACCAGAGATGCATCTCCCTCACATGGGTCTCCACTTTATGCTCGCCGAACTCCATTGGAGTGCCGCTAGACATCCCCTATCTATGCGTCGTCGTGGGTGTGCTTGTTGTGTTGTGGGGCGCGGTCGAAAAGTTGAAAAGACTAAGGTTATAATGGCCGCGAGAATTAAAGGTGAAGCCGAACGGCCAGGAATAGCGGCAGCCCCTGATGGCAGTTCTAATTTGCAGCGTGTAACTCCATCGTGCCGCACGTAATTGCATCGCGTGACAACGCGCGTGAAGCAACCGTATGCATATGGGGCCCCCGACATGATCGTGCGCACGTCCAACCGCTGGTAGAGCGTGCACGGAGGGACGCGAGCAGACTGCTCCGCGGTCGCCTCAACGGCGAGCGACCATATATATATATATATATATATATATATATATATATATATATATATATCCTGGGAGTATGTACTCCCATACTCAATATACCTCATATACGCATTAATTATACCTCTTTATCATTCTTAATATACTTCATTAAATATTCTAAGATATCCCAATACGAGTTTTGTTGAAAAAATATAATCTGCGACGTACTTTTTGTAATATACCTTTTTCACGTACAAACACATCAGTATATACGTAAACATTTAAAATATGTAGACTCGCATGAATTTTTTGATGAAAATCATTTTGGGGTATCTAAGAATTACTAATGAAGTATATTAAAAATAATAAAGAGGTATAAAAGATTCATCTATATGGTATATGAGGAGCGGGAGTACGTATTCTCA
>LR738709.1:308138614-308163717 GCA_902687465.1 Secale cereale | reverse complement strand
ATATATATATATATATATATATATATAAAACTCTATAGTGTACCAGTTTTGAAATGGATCCAGAGCATCAATCATAACCGTTGGTCTCCAAAATCCAAGGGCTAAGATCAGCCGGATTCGCCATGAACAGTAGACTGATGTTGCCTCTACTCTGTTCTAGAACATTCACGTGGCCCTTTTAGGAAAAAAAGGCCCATATGTGATGCGTCATGGGCCATATTACCGTTTGAGCGGATGACGACTTGAGCCCAAATAAGATGGTTTGGGAGGAGAATGGGAAGAAAAAAAGATAGAGTAACATACAGTTTTTTTAATGAACCTACAATATTTTAGATGTGAATGTACAGTTTTTTGTGTGAATATTAAAAACAATTGTGGGTGGAATTCCATTTATCAAAATCACTTTATTATACTTTTTTCGAGTCATGCTTCAAAATCACTCCATTCTTTTAAGACGTGCATTGCACGTGCATACATACTAGTATATATATATACACTAGCACAAATGCCCGTGCGTTGCAACGGGAGAAGAGAAAACCATACTTCCTTAACCCAATAGCTCAAGACCCTTCTCCCTCCTCCTCCCACGACCGACTGCCAGACATGATGACATCAGTAAACTCTTTGAAATCTTCCACACTGTCACATGAGAAACAACATGAAAAGATGTGTTGTGCAAAAACATAACCTTGAAAGGAATTCATAAGTTTACTGTACGTGTGTGCAATTTAAATCACAGAAATATCTACATGGTTGCGAGTATCTCTTCACGTATTTGTTGACGTTGCTTAGTGATGCCTCAAAAATATCACACTATAATAAAAATAGTAAAGTCTTAGTACAACATTCTAGCTTCACTACGGAGGCAACAAAGATTTCCATGAACCAGTGTTGGCTAGGTTTAGGGACTGGATAGCATAGCACTATTTGTGTCCAATGATATTAGAAGCTTTTTTTGCGGGGTTTGCGAGGCAATGATATTAGGAGCATTGTACAAAGATCCTTCATCAGTGGCTAATATAACAAAGTAAAGTGCGGAGTTTGTGTCGCACACAGCAGGGATTCCGACTACTTGTGCTTTGGTGACCAAAATTATTTTTATTAGGAGCATTGGAAGAGTTTGTGACGGGCGCTAGTGTGTCGAGCAGAAAAATAAGAGCAAATATTTGTTTTTTCTCAAAAAAATATTGTACATGACCAATATAGAAGGAGTTCTGTTTATTGTGATTTAGACATAGTTTTTTTTTGCGCACGTAAAACAATTCCAACATAATTTGCTTTTGAGTTAAAATTTGACGTCAACAATTCAGATATAAAAAGTAGTCCAACTTGCCTAATGTCGTTGCTACTATTGGCATTCCATGCACGGAGACGTTAGTGCCATTATATCCGTTTGGAGACCCTCTCTTTCCTTTTTTAGTTTTATGTATTTTCCTTCCTTACCTTATTATGGGACAACTTCCACTTTCCATTTCTTTTTCTCTGTCTAGAGATGAAATCCCCGCCCTCTTTCCTTCCTTATTCTGCCATAGGACATGAAATCCCCCTCCTCTTTCCACATGAAATCTTCCTTTTTTATTGGTTCCCGAGATGGCTTGTTGATACCGAGAAAACTCGAAGATGTATGTAAATTACAAAGATTGAGTTTAAGGGAACGGTATGGGGCTATTTAAAAGGTGAATCAATTGTCTAAATATAACACACCGCGAGCTAGCAAGTTGGTAGCAGACACTGGTTATTGTATATGTGGTTCAGAATTCAATTCAGCCCACCATCGAATACTTATTTGCAATAGTCTATGGGCCAGCTTAGCGCCGTTCGGTTGTGTGGCCTTCCTTTGGCAGGGTTGGCCGGAATAATGTGGCCTGGTGGCCGAAAGTCCTCCTGGCGTGATAGACTAAGATGTTAATCCTTGTTCTTCTAAACATACAATCGGCTAGCTGAGTTGGTCGTTTGCTCTATGCACTTTTCTGGCAACCCGCGTTTGGATCCTCAGAATGTCAACTTTTTCTCTGTGTTTTTAAGGAAGCGACCATAAAAAAAAAAGAACGACGGTGAACCCGACGGAGTCACCTTGGATATAGAAAAAAAACTGAAAGCGTAAATTCATGAGAAGAAGTATAATATGCATTGTTCTCACAAGCGTTTATCCCACACAGAAATTACCATTGGCCCATTGTTAGATCATGCTCATAGTTGTTATTTCCTATCACTTTTATCTACAACTGCCTCTGCTTGACTATAGGTGCCCGTGCATTGTGATGAATATAACTCTAGTAGCAGGAATGATCATTCCATTATTGATCCATTTATCTATAGCAACCGACTTCCATCAGTGCATATTAATATACCACATATAGGCCCATGAACAATGTGCTTCTCAAATTGAATTGATACAGTGACAGCATAAGGGGAAACAAAAGCCTACTTTTTTCCATATATAGTTGTCTATCAATCAATAATAATGTATCAAAGCTCCATGGATTTAGCCCACTAATAAGATGAAAATAGAACATACATATTCTTACCATTGCTTTAGTTGTTGATATCATCATCTCTAAATGTCAATCACAAAAACACTATTACATGGACATAAAAAATGAACTGTGTATTGTTATTTTCCTACTTACATTGCAACTTCCGAAAAGATTCAAACTGGAAAGAACAGCGTGATGGTCTGAAATTATTTGGTGCAAAAGAAAAATGCCACATTGTCCGATCATTCATATCCTGTCAGCACCATAGTTCATATCAAGCCTTCGCATTTTCACAAGATCAAAGAACTCGTGAAATAACTGAAGAGTAATTATACCTTTGGAGGGCGTGTGCACCGTACATAACACTTTGTAAGCCCACTGAGAAAAATAAATCATGAACACATTCAGTGATTGGCTGGTCCGCTACCTGAGAGTTATGATCTGTGACCTTACATGCATCTTCCATTGGAGCATTCCTGTCCTGACCTTTAGGCCTTTCCTTCAAGCAGTATCGGATCAAAGTGTCATAAAGTGTTTAGAGATAGTAGTGCGTTTCTGGCAGATCTCTCTGTATGAAGATGGTTTACCTACTCCTAAAGAAATTGACTCTCAACAAAGTGACTCAGCTGAGGTCCGTTTCACCCTGCTACTACCTCTGAAATTTCCGATGAACTTTTAAAATATGGTGTGATGTGGCACTGCATGTACTGGTTCTGATAAAACAAATTTCCATTAGATTTGTTTATCCATATTTTCATAAGTGGATGATAAAGTACATTAGCATAATTAAAGTACATAGCACATGAATGGATGCTCAGGGGCTCACACACTATGGAAGATATTACTTATAAATTAAAAAAACAATACACTGCAACTTGATCTAGCAAAATGAATTTCAATATTTGGCTGTACTATATTGATGTATCGACTTATAGCTTCATAGGCATAAGCAACTTGATTAGTAAAATCAGCCCGCCAAGCTTCCTCTGGCATGCTCAGAGATTTGAATATTTGGCTATACTGCAGCAGGTCATATGTAGGTAAAAGCATACACAGTGAAAAGAATGCTGCTAAAGAATTAACTTGAAACAAAAGATGAACTGCACATAAAAATATTCAGTCCAGCAGGCCCATGATCATTTGTGGGACAAAGTTTTAGAATCAGTAGTGCACCACTTCTACATGTGCCCTGTCGCAAGCACACAAGTCTGGTGCCTAGGATTCCAAATCTTCAGAGTTAGAAGCCATCGTGGTGGAGCTTTTGTGCTTCTTGACATAGTAAGGATGCGGTGACAGGGTCGTACGCTGGTTAACATATCTGGAATAGAAGGATATTCTGCAATTAAATCGACGAGTCCTCTCTGTGTCAACCAAAATTACATATCAGTAATTAAATATAGAAAAATAGAAAAAACATTATGTTATATATGCTCACACTGAAGAGATAAAACAATGATTTGATGTTAGAAATGAAGATTAATCTCATAGTTACTGTTGCAGGATAATTTCATACGATTTTTTTACATATTAACTTCACTAATCTGGAGCCTTATTCTTTTATAAAATGGAAACTATGTAATTCAGATGGTGTACAACTCAAGTACACCATGCAGGCCTGTATTTTGGACAGGAACAGATCTATATATATTCTGATTACCAACAGGATTATACAATCTATTGACATTAATCCAAGAAATCTAGAAAGATGGTATGCAAAAATGTCAACCGTATAAAAAATTCAGAACCTACACATCTTAGGTCTGAGAGCCAGAAGGATTAAATATAGAATGAAGATAATCTGAGACTTAGCATGTGTATGAAGAAATAACACTACAGCACACAACATCGAAATCCTCTCCATGAGAATTATCAACTAATTTCATTGGCTAACACTCGAATTAGTAAATATTAGATCAGGTAAGACGGAAAAACTCGCTAAAGCCTCATCTGAAGATCAATGCTATCTCACCTCAAAGTGACCTTGCCTACCGATGTTTGTCTCTCTGGATGGAAGGAACGTAGCCCTACTACGAGGATTTTGTGGTACCGCTTGAGGAGATGCAGCTCATATCTCTTGCTGTAGTTCCCTTCCTTTGTGTCATAATCAGGTCAAGAGTGTTAATGTTGATATAGCCTACAATATTTTTATTTTAGAGCAGCGAGTTCTAGGATAAGAATTACTCGCCTGCATAGTGGGTGCAGTCGTGCACATATAGTTCGTCCACGCTGCAGCCTGGCTGATAATGATGGTTCACTCAGTGTGTTTCAAACTTCCGTTCATACACTGGTTCAAACTTTCAGTCAGTACCCCCCAGTGTCATGGTGAAAAGCATCATGTTACTGAAGAATATGTGGATGTAAAATACATGTATATATACTTTCGAAAGGGTACTAATTAGACGATAGTGATCAGCCTTCAAACTGTAAAGAGTCGTTAGCAAACCATGGAGGTACTGGCTCAAACATCAAACTTTATTTGGGCAAAATCAACACTGCTTTTAAGGTTGCAACTGAACACGATTTAACACATACATGGACGAAACATATTAAACTTTGGCTACTCAGTCAACAGCCAAATTGTGAAAAAGAACATACGAAGAGTTCAATAAAAGGGGGACATACAATAAAATTTAGCACAGCTGTGTCTATGGCAGATCTGCAGATGCACAAATTAAATGGGGGTTTACCTTGCCCATGCACATCTCGATGTGCCGGCCAAAGTGGCCAACTACTACGGACCGTCCAGCCGATGGTGGGAGGTTGTTGGACTCAGGCGTGCCCTTGTCTCCACCCCTTCCCCTCTCCTTGCCGCTAGGGTGGTCGTCGGCGATGCGCGCGACCCAAGCGCGGAGCTCAGTCGCATGATGGATGGACCTGTCGCCTGCTCTACGAGAGAAGCGGGAGGGTGGTGCCATGATGGATGGGGCGGCGACGTGCGCGGGTGGGGCGGCGGCGTGCTCGCCGTCTTGCTCTGGGAGGTGTTCTTGCTTGAGGAGGGGTCCACCTGGAGGGCGGCGCTCCATGGTAGCAGGAGTAGCCACACCAGCGGGGTAGGAGGCGGCGGCGCACGGTGGCGGGCGGGCGGCGCGGAGCGGGCCAGGATGTGGCAGCGGGCTGGAGGTTGAGATGGGATCAGAAGGGAGCGAGGGAGCGCGGATTGAACTCGGTGCCGGCCCGCGTCCTCGATCTGCAGGATAAGGTCTTGACCAGATCGGCCTCGCGCCCACCTCCGCTGCTTCCGCGACTCGTGGAGCCCTGCCATCGTCGTCCTCCTCCCGATGGGATCAGGCGTCGACTCGATCTGCAGCCCAAAATACCACAAATTATTAGTACCACCTCGTTTATATTACGATTACGATTTTGTTCATATGCCCATGCGTTGCAACGGGAGAAAAAATTTGAAGTGCTCTATTGCAATCATGTTAGCCGGGTTTAGGATGATGACATAAATGACGGATGAATTGACAACACATATTTTTAGGGTGCTAGTTCGGACATGGGACATGATTCCTAGTCAAAAGATTGGGTGGACAACCCTATCTTTGCATGCTTGCTCGTCGGCCGCGAGTTACTGGGTCCCTGCCTCCTCTGCCGACGGGGCTGGCGGCGGGAGGAGGTGGGGGGCCCAGATCCATGCTCCGGCATGCAGATAGGTCGTCCAAGGTTAGGTTTTTACAGTAGCGGCGCGGTGGGGGCAACACTGTCTCCAAGTGAAATAAATGTTTCCGCCGCCTTGCTGATATCAACCAAGTTACACGCTGTAGCTTTGGGACCTTAAGATCAACATATTCATTGGCTGCGTCCCAAAATAATCTAGCATTGTCACATGTGATAAGAGCACGCAACTTCGATAGAAGTTTCCAAATATGGCAACCATTTGCAGAGCTACCAGACACATCGCTGCTCATTGTATTTTCGTCCTTTCAAAAGCACGCCAAGATATCCACATAATCAATTCTCTCGGCCGGTCTGACACAAAAAGGGGCGCAATATATTTCTGATGTACGTCCCGCGTCACCAATCCTTCTCGGATTGAGCCTTCTTTCAATGCCTATATATCCCTCTCCTGAAATTCATCCTTCCTTTTATCCATCCTTTCCTTTTAATTTACAGCGTGCACTTTCCCTGTCTTGAAATCCATCATTCCTCTAATTGACATCCCTGTTTAATTCCTTTTAAATCCATCCTTCCTTTTATCCATTCTTCCTTCCTCTCAATCTCCCCCATTTAATCCAGCCTTCCTTTTATTCATTCTTCCTTTAAATCCCTCTGAAATCCATTCTTCCTCAGATCGAAGACCCTCAATCCGTCGCTTAATTGTTCATGCAACATCTCATCGTTTTTCTTTAGGCGTCTTGCTGATATTCCAGCGAACTTGCTAACTATATAAACTTGTAGGAGTAGCTTTAAAACGCCGATGTGGGACTATTTTACATGAATCAATGTTGCCTGGTTGGTTGCTGCTCTTGTGGACAACGGTAGGTCAGGAGTTCGATGTACAGCAGGCACAAAATATTTTTAGCCCAACGTACTTTTTTCTCAAGTGGCTCGCAGCCCACAAAAGGCTGGTAGTCCAGCCAGTAGGCCCAGCCAATGGACGAAAATTATGGGAGCGAGGTGGACGGACCCCAAATTAGTACCACCTCGTTTATATTACGATTTTCTCCATACAAATTGTAAAAGCGTATTATGACATGAGAAGAAAGCGTATTGCGACGGTGAACCCGACAAACTCCTTCCGTGCTTTATTATTACTAGCACATATGCCCGTGCGTTGCGACGGGAGAGAAAAACAAATTAGCATGCACTCAGTTTTTCTAAAAATTATATGTGCAAGCACAACCCTCATGTTTCGCTACGCAGAAAGTGCTAGTTACCATGTCCACCTAAACACCAAACCCAACCACACCCGACTGCATGGCACGGCAACATCGGAGGCGTTGCAACGGGATATTAATATCCTTGAACCCACGCATCTAAACAGATAAATATCAAGCCAAATAATTGTTACAATGAACCACTAAATTCTGGGATCCAAACAGAAGACAATGGCAATCTCCATTTATCATAGAACAAAAAATTGTATGAAACTAAAACAATAACTTTGGTCTCATAGTATGAATAATTCATAATACAACAACAATAACTTATCAGGTCAAAATATACCTCCTCTTTGGCCGTCAATTGTGGCTAGGATTTCGTCGTAGGCCTCCTTCTGCTCATTGTTTAGGTTCTTATGCAAAGATGTGTCCTCGGGGTCAACCTCGATGGAGGTTTCCTCGATGATCTCCCTCGGTATGTCGTCTGTCATCTCATGCTGTTCGTCGATCTTTGGAAGAGGAAACGATTCTATGTCTTTTCCCATTGAGTGCAACATGTCTCTTATGTTTTTCAGAACCATCTGTTCGACTGTGTGTTTGCATTTGCAATTTCTCTTGTAGTCCTCTGACATTGCATCGAGGTGTTTGTCCCAGAGGCTACGTACGTCGCTGGGCTCGCAAAAAACCAAGATTGTCGCAAATAGTCTTCGTAGCGATGATGGCATTCGAAACAACTCCGCTTCTGTCATGCAGTCATCCAATGTGCTATCTGCCTCAATAAGACCTCTTTTTTCTGCAGCTTCTCGAAAGGTTGGCATTACTTGTCCATCGACTGTTCGTAGGTCTTCGTAGCTGGTGGCGCCTGTCACATGGTTTAGGAGGACTCGAAGATAGTATCGTTCTCCTTCAGCCGGGTGTGCCGAGACGATCCTGCCAACCTGGAACACAGCGGCTCGCTTCCTCGGTTGCCAAAATTTTCCCTGACTCTGCCAAGTATAATGTTTCGGAAACTCTCTGTATAATATTCCTCGTGCTTTTGCATGCGACCTGTTTGCTTCAAAGTACGCAGTCAACATTGATCTTTCCGTGCCTTCACGATCGATAACATTCTGTATTTTTTCCATGCTATGATAGGAAACCATGTGCATATTTGGGAGATGTAATTGCAGTTGCAAGACTGGTGGGTGCATTTTGCTTAGTTCGAAGCCATATATTCTCCACAGTGCTTCAGGAGGTGTCACCCATCGGGCGTCTCTGTACTGCTTAATCTCGTCGATTTCGACTTCGTCTACCTTGTCAGTTACGGATACAGATGCTCGGTCATGACCCTTGTAGATGTACTTGAAGAGGTACTTAACGGCTTTAATGCTTGAGCATATCTCAACATTTATGTGGCAGTTGAACATCCTTAACAGATAGGGATTGTAAGGAACTACCCACCTATTGTCTAGTTTGCAGTTTCGGACCATTTCTGTCCGGCCGTCGTTGCGCCTCCTATATATTGGGTAGGAGTCCTTGCCTTGAATCGTAGTTTCGTTAAATGGCCTTGGATAGTTGTTCTTGCATGACGGACGATTCTTTGTGCATGGAAAAAATTTATTCAATGCACCACAAGGACCATGCATCATATGTTTGATTACCATCCTGTATAGCTCTGGGTACTTGTGCTTGTTAGGGAGCTCTGCGGATATGATTCTGTCATACTTCTCTGGACATGTGTACTTGTATTTTCGAGTCATGATGAGCAAAAAGTGAGCATGGGGTAATCCCCTCTTTTGGAACTCTACGACATACGTATATGCCTGAACCTTTCCAAGAATGGCCTTCTCAAATAGTTCCTTCTTCATTTCTTGTAGCTTCGCCCTGAAAACACGAACGACAATGTCTGGGCGATCTTGTGCTGTTTGTCCATTCTCTAGTTCACGTGTTATCTCCTCCCAGTTGGGATTGCAGGTCATTGTTAGGAATACATCTGGCTTTCCATATTTTCTAACTAAAGCCATAGCGTCGAGATATCGACGAATTTTATCTCGTGGTCCTCCAATAAATGACGAGGCAAGTACTCTCCGTTTTCCGACCGCATCTCCATTCTGTTCTCCAGCTTGAATACTGTCTAGAAGGCCTTGGTATAGGTCAGCCCTTATTTTCTTTTGATTATGCCAGATGTAATCCAGTCTGGAGCTTTCAATCTTGATGTATGTATCTACAGCAAACTGTTGGAATAGGCGTCCGCCATGCAAAATTGGGTTGAATATGCCTGGTCGTGTATGGAATTTATAGCAGTAGTATTCTTTCATTGTTACCCATAGGCCACTGACCGAATCTGTGCAAATATTGCAACATAAAAAGTTAGTTGCATAGGTGGTAGTATATATGAAAATTGAATTAGAATGTAGTAGTATTTGAATTTTTTTACCTGGGTCATCGTCATTACTGATATTTTCAGCGCGAATATCTTCCTGTCGTGTTTCCCTCTTCGGGATTTTCCTATGCCAACCCAGTTCAGCTCTTGGAAAGAATATAGGATACGATAACGGATCATAGCAGCCGTAATATGATCGAATGTGCTCTTTTTTGTTGTTGTTCCCATGTAATATTACATTTCTATCATAAGTATCTCTTCTTTCATTTCCTTCAATCCACACTGCAGCTACCTCTGAATTGATTGGCTCGTTGTATGTTCTTTGGTCCAATCTCTGGTCAAGGTTCAAGATCAGTCTGTAGTCCTCAAGGTTTTGGGCTTGTCCCAAACTCCTAAACTGCTGAGAGTACGGGTTACCGCGTAGGATGTCTGTTATTGTTGCAATCACATGCTTGTCTTGCTCGTACATTTCCTCACGGCAATGGCGGTATCGATGCTCTAAGCTTGGATCATCGTCGTAGAAGTATAGTTGTAGATGCTTTGGATCTGAGTGACTATTACCAAATGCGTGTATGTTGTGATATATTTGACCATGTGCTCGCAAGGTGTAAATACCGGCCGTCTGCATGTATGTTGTATCTCTGTCGAGCTGGCAGTATAGTGTAGTAAACGAAAAGTGCCCATTGAAAAATCTTATATTTTGCCGAAAATGTCTTGCATCAGAGTCGTTGCTTGTCCAGAGTCTCATGCGTTCCGGTGGTGTATTTGGATTGGCTAGTCTTATCTGTCTTTTTTTGCAGCATAATCCCTTACTTTCATACTTGAATTTGGTTGCATGGCAGAAAGAGCAATCTTCCTCTTTTTCGAGCACGTTTGTGCTTGTTGGTATGTTGCCGTAGACGAGATCATATGGATCAGAGCTGAGGTCTTCCTCGCCTTCTATGATTTCAATTTCCACTTCTCTGTCCCACTCTATTTGATATACAACATATTAAATTTAGTAAGTGCTATTGTAATGTTGCAAAATTATTTTAATTGCATTGAGCATACCTGCACCGGTGAACATGTATTCATCTTCGTCTGTGTCTTCTTCAAATATTACTCCATCATTGTCTGTGTTGTAAAATTTGTTATATATATATATATATATATATTTGTTTGAATTGCCAAAAGAACATATGTGAAATTGATAACCTTACCTTGATCCTCGTTGCACAGTGATTTTGCTGCCGCATCTATTTCTTTAATGATTTCTTCTTGCTCATATATGATTCCTTCATTACCTGTGTAATTGTTTTTTACTGTTATGTACATAAAATATTTTTGCATCAAAGTATGTATATATATATTATTTGTATTGCGTAAGATCACATATGAAATTGATAACCTTACCATGATCCTCGTTGCACATTGATTTTGCTGCAGCATCTATTTCCTTGATGGTTGCTTGCTCATATATGATTCCATCATTACCTGTGTAATAATTTTTTATTGTTATGAACATAAAATGTTTGTATATAAAAGTATTTATATGTAATTTATAACCTTACCGTGGTTATCATTGCAGAATGATATTATTCGTTCATCCACTTCTTTGATTGCTGGAAGCATTGAGGAGGGTATGTCTGGCCAGAGAGCCACTTGTGTTGGTTCATCTGTTTCTCTGATGCTTGGAAACATTGAGGAGGGTATGTCTGTCCAGAAAAGATGGTTAGTTGTACAGACAGATTTATATTTACTTGAGTGCGAATATTATATAAAATTGAGATTATTACCGTAAATCATGACTTGTGGTTGCTCTAGAGGTTCTTTGTTTTCGTCGGTGTTTTCGTCATGGATGCATCTTCTTTTGATGATACGGAAACAGTTTGCCTCTGTCTTCTCATGAATTGTTCATTACGATGGCGTAGCAATGTTTGCCTTTTTCCTGCTGCCACATTATCACTGTGTTTTACAGCAAATGTACTAACCTCTTGTTCGGATGCGACATATTCAGGGTTCTCCATTGCAAGTGAATCTTTGGATGGTGTGTTACGCTCCATTTGACGGCGAGCTTTATTTTGTTCTACTCTTGCTTTCTTTTGTTCTGGCTGCATGCTCGCATATTTTTGTTTTTCTTGTATGCATTGTGCTGCCTTCTGTTCTGCTGTTTTCCTTGATTCGTTCTTTTGATGATAGGCCTCATGGCGTTTTTTGAGTTTGTCCTGCTTTTCTTCATCGGTCATGCGTTGATTCTGCTCTTTATACCGCTCTTGATCTCTCTTTCTTTTTTGTTCCTTAGCATTTTTCAGTTTCTCCTGCCTTTCTTCATTGGTCATCTGTTCATATCGCTCTCTATCTCTTTTTCTTCTTTTCTCCCGCGCATCCATGGCTTGCCTGCATCAAAGTTTGTATACGGAAGTTCATTAGAAGGGTTTTGTCAGTCTGAAGTTAGTACGCTGGCCATATCATACTTTTTGACTGACATTTAACTTGCATGTAAAGAGTGCAGATTGTCCGGCAAGGTAATGCTGATGACAGCTATGGTTGCAGACATATATGAAGGATCATTTAAATTTAACTTGGCATGAGATCATGCGTACCTCAGCTGTAGCAGGAGCTGTCCGGCGATGTGTGTTGAAACAACGGCGTAGAAAGGCGACTTATTGCCCAAAGCCGATGTACAAAGCTAAGCTAGCCCGGGGAATCATTGTATTTATATATAAGCAGAACCAGGCGTCCCGTAGGCAATTAGAATTCGGACTGTTCCTAAGTCAGCTCAGATTGTTGCTGTGTCCGTATGTAATTAGAATTCGGACTCTAGCTAAGTAAAGTCAGATTGAGACTATTGTTGTATCAGTAGGTAATTAGAATTTGGACTCTTGCTAAGTAAAGTCAGTTTTTTTTATTTGTACCAGCACGTCATGTATATCTCAATTGATTAGAAAAATATGGTTAGAATCTTAATATGATTATTTTTGTTGCTTAAGTATTTTTAAATTATTATTTTCGAAGATATTTAAGTTAAACATTTTTTTCTTAATTATCCATATCTATTAAACTGTAACGTTATATTTGAAATTTGATTAGAAAAATATGTAGAATTCGATTATGATGTTATTTTTTACCTATTAAATATTTTAAAATATTATTTTAAAAGCAAACAAGTTTGAACATGCATTGCCTTTAGTAAAGAGGATTCTTTTATGAAATTGCTCGCGTCTGATGGGCTCTGTTTGATACAAAGCATCAGTCGCACGTTAGTGAAGTACAATTATGTTTAAAAAAATAAAATAAAAATATTGGAATGCACTGCCTTTAATAAAACGGAGTTTTGAAATTCTCACATCGGCAGCATGTGCTGTTTGGAAACTACATGTTGCTTTTTATACATCTTTACAATCTCTTCTGAGAGGGTGGCCATGGCCTTCCAATTTGGGGAAGCGAAGAGTGGTGGATCGGGATCTCTGGCTCTCCTGATTTTAGAACATCTTGATCTGAGAATTTTTGGGATCAATCTCAACTCAAAATTATGTGGTTATCGTTTTATGTAGTTGAAGCTAGATTGAACGACCCTAAGCTCAATAATAGTCCATATAATTTGCTCCACATGCCATTGTGCAACACTTGAAGCCAAATAAAATCAATAGCAACAAACTATAAAATAATTATTGATCAAGACAGTACACGATTCTGTACTATTTGTCATTTCCGCAGTATTGTCATGTCTGAACCCACAAACATCGAATTTTAAAGCACGCCATCATCTCTTATAGTTGGCAACCCCAAAAATGAATATCATGGCAAGCTCCAAAAGTTTTCTACATATATATAAGGTCTACATGTTCATTGTCTCCCTGCTCATTGCCTAGTAACTGTTGGCTGCAAGAAATCTCTCTGGCAAATCACCTTCCACCGATTCAGCTCCCTACACAATCATATTGGTAGGAAAAAAGGTTAGCATATTGGAATCAGATTAAGTCATTTGACATTTCGAGATGAATTGATACTATTTGACATACCAGTTTTACTTTGGATTTTCCTAATGCAATTGATGAATTCCAGCACACCAGCAGGCATGTTATCTTCACATTCATTGTCCTTGAATGTTAGCACTTGGCCCAAAATTTGTTTTCTGAGCTCATATCCATCCTATTTATCCATTTGTTTGCAGCATCAGATGTATAATAATCATAAAAGCACATATTTATATGGTTGCAATATTTACCTTTAAAAATGGCAAATGTGGTCTTTCGTCTTCCCATGTGGACATGAATAGGGGAACAAGATAACCAGACAATTCCCTTATATAAGAATATAAATATACTTTATTAATATTGTCTACATATACTCAAATCAACAAATAATCAGTATATAGTATTCATTTTATGAAAAATACCTGTTGTACACTGGAATATCATCTAGGATTTCATGATGCCATAGGAGAATATCCTCGTTCCATCTAGACCCAGGGCATGCTTTTGACATTGCTTTTTGTAAGTGTTCGGAAATCCATATAATTTTTTTCAGATATTTTGCGAGTGGGTTGTATCGGTACATTGGATTAATAGGAGCAGGGTCCAAAATGTACACTGTTCTGGTATCTTTGTCCAATGTGAATAGAATGAATTAATCAATGGATTGTACTGGAATATGGATCTGAAATAGGCTACATACTAGATGCAATATTTTTTTTTGCTATAAAGTATATGAAAGTGCTCTTACCGATTTGCATGTTGAAACATTATATTTCATACCAGACCAACTACGAACAGAATTTGCTAGTTGCTCCACATCTAACTTTTTACGGTAATCTGGGTGCCTTCCAAAATCAGTAGTCATCTAATATATAAAATAATTGGTTAAAAAGATGATAAAAAAATCATATAATATTAAAAAAATATAACGAATATGAAAACATACCCAAAATTTCATGTCCAGATAATGCTTTGCTATCAATTGCTTTGTTTTTTGTGTCGTTTGGATGTCATCCAACATAATCTTCCGTACGATCAAATTAAAGCAATCTCGGTCCATGGGTAAATCATCCTTTAGCATTCCTTGTAGTTTTTTGAGAGACAGGCTAATTGGATATGGTTTTGAACTCTGGATCCATACTTTCCTGATAATGATACAAATTAAGAAAATAAACCATTAAGAAAACAAGTAATATACTTTACAATGCAATACTAATTTAAAATGACTTACTCTAAAATCTCGGTGTAATTGATTGATTTAATGAAGCTATAGAGTCCAGCGATTAACTCATGTAAGGTCATATTAGAAAGAACTGAAATTAGTGATCTGTATTTATTTTCAACAGATAATGGGAATTTTTGTTTTTTTTTATATCATCTGAACTTTCAAGTATTTGAACATCATCAGGATCTCCTTTGGTGTCATCGTCACTTTCTTCAACGATTGTAGTCATTGCTGCAGTGTTTGTTTTCCAACATAATAGTATGCTGGCTAACTTAAACCTAAAAGAAGTAATCATTTCCTGTGCAACACGAACAATTATTAGTATATTTCAAAAGTACTTATTGTAAAAGTAACATGCCTTTTATTAAACAAAAAAGATATATACCTGTGTAATTGGGTAGGATAGTGCACATCCAGTGAAATATTCCATAAATTTAACCATAAATAAACCACATGAAGAACTGTCTTTTTGAATTGCCTTTTGTAATTGTTCAGTGATCTTCCATTCAGTAAGATCAATGTCTTTCCAATTGTCGCCTACCGAATTTTGACTTTTAAGAAGGTCCAAATGAAATTGTATTCCTCGTAGCTAAAAATTAAAAAAATAGTGGTAAGAAGAAATGATACACATTAGGGAAGTATATTAAAAATTGTGATTTAACTAACCGTATTAGCGAGATCATCTCTGTCAGAATTCCAGCACAATGAGTCTAGTACTTGAATCTCACGTTTTTTTGTATTCACAACAGCTAGATACCAATGTGTGTTGCCGGCATTTATTGGAAGTTTAATCTGTAATAAAGATAATTAGGAAAATAGGAAATGAAAATGTATGAAACCTAGAACATGTAAATTACGAATATGGATATTACCATGTCATGCTGCATATATTCGAGGATAGTCTCTGTCATGAAGGCACTACCTTCTTGTATTCCAAGGGTACCATCTCGTTTAAATAGTGAGGTAACAAATGGACTCTCAAAATATACTTTATTATCATTCTGGAGATGTATTTGGTCCTTTATACAACATATATATGCATTGATCACCTATAATTAAGAAGTTAAAAAATACATTACTAATTGATATTAGTGATTAGAAACTTATTCCTGTTTGAGTAAGGGTACTTACATCATCATTTACCCACTCTTTTTTATCTAGCAGGCACATCAATTGATTTTGCAAGACAGAACTTCCATCTATCTGAACCAGCAATTGTTTTCTCAAAGATGATTCTATTGCTATATGAGCACATAGATCATGGTCGGTCAATGTATAGTCTGCAGAAAATCAAATAATTTAAGAATATATTGTATACGAAAGCACACATAATAAATAAAACAAATACCTTGTGGGAGATAATCATAAACTTTGATCTCTTTATGTGAATCTGGTTCCTTAACATCATGTAATGGAAAAACAGGAGATATTGTCGAGCTAGGTGATGGTAATGTATCATGATTCATCTGATTATCTGATTCCGGCACAATCGATTGAGAACACTCTGAACCTGGAGAAGATGTTGACATAGTTACATCATGTAATGGAAAAACAGGAGATATTGTCGAGCTAGGTGATGGTAATGTATCATGATTCATCTGATTATCTGATTCTGGCACAATCGATTCAGAACACTCTGAACCTGGAGAAGATGTTGACATAGTTGGTGACATAGGTGATGGCTCCAGAACACCTAATTCAGAAATTTTTGCCTTTTTGGAAGGTCGGTTATCAAAATCCTCTACAATGTTCAGTTCAGCAATGTCATCTATTTTCTGCAGTCACGACAAAAATAAAATGTAAACCTCCAACCGTTAGTACATCATAGTGAGTTTACAGTTCGGATCTTATTGCATAAACTGGATTGATCCAAGCTCAGAGAACCTTGATATGCATCAATTCTAGGCTGCAAAACCAAAGAAATCAGGAAAGAGCAAGACACACAAAATAGCCCATATATATTATTTTTCGCCTCTAATGTCGGTTCCATCAGCCTAATATTATTGCTCCAGTTTATACATGAAGCCCCATTGTTTAGTGTACATGGCAGTTTATACATCAATAAACTTGTAATAGAAATACTTTGCCAATATTACAAGGTATATATGGAGAAAAGTGTCATAGTAATAGACGCATTGTACATGTACCAGGGCTCACATATGCAAACTAATATGAAGGTGATTCATACCTCCGGTGTAGTTGCCACATGCAACATTGGACGGCTCAACGGATGTTCATCACTCATATTAAGGGCCTAAAAAAATCAACTCCAAATTAGAATAAGCTTTTTGCAGACGGACATCAGTGTTGACTAAATAATAACTGTGAAAAAAATAGCTGATCATTCTTTTATTTTCTCAAGTGGCAGCAGGCACTTAATTCTACCGAAAAATATGCAGATACACATTGGCCACATGCCCAGAGAAGTTAGCTCCACACAAACATTTGCATATCAGGTCTTGAGCAACTGTAATGCAGTTTTGACAGATTGAGACACTGATTTAGCACAAAATATGTACATATACTTTATATAGGGCACTTATAAACATGCTACCAGGACAACAACAAAATTTGTTACTAAGAAAAAAACATGGGTCTGTAACCCCAGAAACTACAGAGAGGAAAGTTGTTTACACATCCTAATCTTGTTTTGCTAGGTGCAGCTAGCATATCTATTCTGCAAAGCTAATTCTTAACTGAAGAAAAAGCATAACCTAGGTGCAGCTAGCATATCTATATTCTGCAAAGCTAATTTTTAACTGAAGAAAAAGCATAATCGAGCAAGGGGTTCATAGTTTAAGAGTAATAATGTTCAGGTAGGCACAAATTTAGGAAAAATACCACAGGAATCTGAATTGAACCGTACATGATTCACAATCGCATCTAAGTACAAAACCAACAGTGGTCCTCCTTCTAAGCAATCCATGAGTACACGTTGATCTCAAGATTACTAACTAAAACCAAGTCTCGCAACAGTAAGAGAAGAAGATCATGACCACCAGTATCAAGTGCTGAAGAATTGTATTAGGTGTTTTACAATTACGGATAATCGAAGAGCAGTGAAGTGGAAACAAAGAGGCAACCAAAGCTTGCTATTCAACTCATCTCTAGCAACAACGGCAGCAAGGTGGCGTCAGCGACGGTCAGGGCAAATTTTGACGAACTTCAGGCTCTACAGTGCCGTGGCGTAGCTTTGAGGGGATACATACCTCTCGTATAGCCACCACAGGAGACATTGCATGGCACGACGGGCGTTCTTGTTCCTCTGGCGAACTCGGCGCTTCTTCCTTCGGCGAACTTGGCGGCGACATTGGATGTTGGGTCAAAAATTGCAATTTCGACGGGATGATGGAGATTATGGTCGAAGGGCAAAACGACGGGATGATGGAGATTATGGTCGAAGGGCAAAACCTGATGGATATTCCGGCCGAGGACACTTGCTTCTTATAGAAGCCAATCAAATCTGGGTCGGGCACTACATCAACTTGTGTTGGAGAAGGACACGGTCGGCTTCCAATTTTCCATCCAAATCATGACAGGAGCAGCGGAGGTTGAGAAGGATACCACGACGGAGGACGGAGAGGACTGGCGGCGGCACGGCCGGCGCCGGCGGCTGGCGTACCATCCTCCATGAACGCCCACGAGCGCTGCAAGCCCCCGACATCCGCCTTCTCCTCCGCCTCGGCTGTAGCCGCGCAGCAAGCCCATGGCGTCCGCCTTCTCCTTCGCCTCGCCCGTAGCCGCACCCATGGCGTCCACCTTCTCCTCCGCCGCGGCTGTAGCTGTCCGACGAAGGCGCCGCCCCTCACCTGCTCGTGCTCCGCCGTCGTTGCCTTCGCTGGAAAGGGAGGAGTTTTGGATAAGATGAATCAGGGATGCAAACTGAATATCGAACAAATGCCGTCGTAGCCGCACCCATGGCGTCCACCTTCTCCTCCGCCGCGGCTGTAGCTGTCCGACGAAGGCGCCGCCCCTCACCTGCTCGTGCTCCGTCGTCGTTGCCTTCGCTGGAAAGGGAGGAGTTTTGGATAAGATGAAAACGTAGCGATTTACTGGGCCGAAGCGCACCGGTCGACATTTGTATCGTTTGACGCACACGACGACCATGGAGTAGGATAGCGATGGAACAGGCTAGCGCTGCATTGGGCCTCCTGTGTTCCATCCTGGGCCCGGTATTTCTCTTTTGGGCCGCGTGGTTTTTTAGCCGCACTGACCAGAAGACCGATCTGAATTAGTACCACCTCGCGTATATCCTTTGAATTCAAACTGAAAGCGTAAATTCACATGAAGAAAGCGTATTGTGACGGTGAACCCGACGGACTCGTTCCGTGCTTTATTATTAGGTAAAGAGGTAAAGATTATTATTATATTATATATATATCTTTACCTAATGATAAAGCACGGATCGAGTCTGTCGGGTTCACCGTCGCGCCTTTTTTTGAAAAAGTCCCTGTTATTTTTGCTATTCAACCCGCAGTCCCGTAACAACCAAAGAGAAAAGAAAAAAAAACTGCCTCCCGATCTGGCCCGTACGCCGCCACCCCGTGCTCTGCTCCTCCCCGAGCCCCCTCGCTCGATCCGGACCAGCAGGTCCCGAACGCCTCGGCCTGCTCCTCACGCCGGCGTCCCGCGCCACCACCGCCGACCTCCAGCCATCGTCCAGTACCCCCGCGCGCCCTATCTCTCTTCTTCTCCCTTCTCCCTTCCTCTCTCTTTCTCTCAAATCTCATCTCTTTGTTTTAGGAACAACAGCGTCATGAATCTTGACGTGGAGCTCCACTGCGGCCCGGTCTGACTTGGAAGCAACCAGATCCGTGCGTCTTTGCCTCGCTCCGCTAGCCTCCATGGTTCGCCATCTTCCCGAGCGCCAGCGCTGCGCTCAGCCGCCGCCCTCCCTGACATGGACGCCTCCCTGACTCTCTCGCAGGTGGGCCTCTGCACCCCCTGCCCAGCAGATTAATGGAGGGCGCCGCCAACGTCGGTTCATGCCTCGTGCTCCTCACCGGCGGAATTTGCCAGCTATTCTATTTCTATCACGATCTTCTCTGTTTTGGTGTAGAATTAACTCCCAGCACCCGTACATGAGCCCCAAGGCACCACGCGATTCTGATGATACACCAACATTGGGCCGGTCCTACATTGCTGACCTGCTACATTTTATCCGGCAGCTCCATCGGGGAAGCACCAAGGTAAAAAACCACCGCTGGTTTACTTCTCTCCCCTCTAAAGATATGTATTTTTCTTGCTTTTATGATGCGACTGAAATCTATGAAGTATTGTTCTTTTCTTGCATTCATGACGCGATTCAAGTCTATGAATTTGCTTGACACCATTGTGGACTACGTTGGCGTTTGTTCAGATGCGTGCCTAGGTTCATTGCCTGTTTTGTGTAGTTCCATCTTGGCTGCAGGGGCAGCTGCACCAAGCAAAGTGGCCTATGGCCTGCAATGCTAGGAAAAGCAAAGGCATAGTCTCAGTATGGGGCAAATATGAGTTCACTTGCTCTTGCGTATGACTGCTACATTTATGCTTTGATAGCTATTTCTCTAAATGTATTCAAAGCATTGGATTCATTTGCTTTTCTTTACTTTTTCAGGACAATTTCACTTCAATTTTGTTGTTAGTGACTGATGGCCGCATCGCTCCCACCGCGGCAGCTGCAACGGCAATCTTTCTCTCTACGGTCGCACCGTACCGCTCCGACGCCATCCGACACAACCATGGTGTGGTGGAGGAGAGCCACCTCGAGTACATCGGGGAAGCGGTGAGCGTGGGCGCTGCCACATGTTCTGCTGAGTCGTCTATTTCAGTTTCCAGGTGTGTGTGCGCGCGCTGTCTGGTGCTTGTGTTTTACGGTGTCCGTGAGCACAACCAGGTATTAACTGAGAGAGTGTGCTCCTGTTGCGTTCTGCATGTGGACCCTAGGGCCGATGAGGCGTACTTGCGTGTTTTTTTGATGGTCGACAATGAGGTACTCCACTGATCTGAATATTGCATGATTAATGTGAGCTCAATCGTCAAAGGTCTGCGCATGGGTAATGGTTGAAAAGTTCATCTAATTAGAGTAAACTGAATGCGACTATCAGTTCTTTAATAATACATATATTAGTATGTACCTTTCTGAAATTGATATTTGATATATTTCTGTATCGTATATTCATGTCTTAGTTCTATTTTTGTGTAGGCGTTTCAGATGTGGCACTGCAGTAGCAAAAACAATGATATGTGGCACTCTCCCAGTGTGCGCGTCCAGTATAATGTCAAAAACTCAAAATGGTAGTAACTTTTTGTTCTTCAGAAAGTAAATGTAAACATCTGTTGTAAGATTCGAGTACATGTAAGATTTTTATGTGAGACTAGCAAGATGCCCGTGCATTGCACGGAACATCAAGATGCATTTATACGAGTAGTTTATCCTGTGGGAGATAAGGATGAACGAAGGAAGGTCTTATTTGTAAATGTGGAGGGGAGTGCGGGTATCTTTTTGCAAAATTGTCATAGTTTCCTTCCTATCCGTCAGATATAGATCGAACGGCCTATATTGCAGGATGGCAGGCACACCATCATCACCAACTCTGTTTTTTATAAGAGTAGAGATAGTAGCTGTGTTATATTTACAAAACAAGGTTCTGTATTCCTAAGTCTAATGATTTGTGCCTCATGTATGAGTTCAGGTAAAGGCAACCGCTGCTAGCTGCTCTGCCACAGGTGCGAAAACAAACATAATCCTTTGCCGAAAACAATTGTTCGAAGCACTAACACAATCACATTTAGGCAGGGGTGAAGCCAGTTGTCAATAGGTCATCTCCATACTCGAGGTTCAGCACTAATTAGTGTTAGATTAGTGTGGTATTGCCGAAAACAATAGTACCAACCACTAACGCAATCACCTGAGTATATGGGTATAACACTGATTACTATTTGATTAGCATCAATTTCTACAGGTTTTGAAGGTAGGACATTCAAAGTCGGGATGTCAACTCATTGGGGTCGTTTCTTATCATCAATGGGGACTGCATGTTTTGAACAGACCATTTTTATCCCATATCCAATAGTTCTGATGGAAAATAGACACTGCTTTACTTTAACTATTTTGTATGGGCGTGTCCTTTTATTAGGTTAGGAAATTGGAAGTGGTATGTTGCTATTGCATTTGTGACACTAAAAGTTGTACTCACTTGCTAATGATACCAGGTCGCAACTTGAGAATATGTTATTTTCTTGAAATAATCACCATTGTTTTGTCACTTGGTCTTTATCTTAAAAAGATGGAGCACATATTGGCATACACTAGAACATAGTAACAGAGCTTGATGATCGAAACATCTGCATTAGCTAAAACTAGATGGACAGTGAGTTTATATAAAAAAGAATTGTATCCCCATCTGCTTCTCCTTTTCATTGTATCCACAGATTCGGTAAATGAGCGTATTGGCTGCTTCTCATGTCCAGATTTGATAGTTGAGGGATCGAAGAAGGTGAGAGTGTCTAGAGGGGGGGGGATTAGACTACTCGACAAGATAAAAATTCTGTCTTTTATCAAGGACAGATTTTGACAGTTTTTGCATAGCACACAAGTCAAGTAGCACACTACACATGCAATTCTAGAGTATGGGCAGCGGAAAGTAAATTGCACAAGTAGTAAAGAGAAGTGGAGAAGATCAAACGCAATTTGTAGACGCAATGATTTTTCCCGTGGTTTCGATAGGTAGTGCTATCGTACATCCACGTTGATGGAGACTTCAACCCACGGAGGGTAACGGCTGCGCGAGTCCACGGAGGGCTCCACCCACGAAGGGTCCACGAAGAAGCAACCTTGTCTATTCCATCATGGCCTACGCCCACGGAAGGCTAGCCTTACTCGGGGTAGATCTTCACGAAGTAGGCGATCTCCTTGCCCTTACAAACTTCTTGGTTCAACTCCACATCTCGAAGACAGAGGCTCCCAAGCGACACCTAACCAATCTAGGAGGCATCACCCTCCAAAAGGTAATAGATGTTGTTGATGATGATGAACTCCTTGCTCTTGTGCTTCAAATGATAATCTCCCCAACACTCAACTCTCCTCACTGATATGGCTGTGGTGGAAGAAAGGATTGAGTGGAAAGCAACTTGAGAAGGTTAGAAATCAAGTTTCATATGGTAGGAATGGAATAACTTGATCTCAACACAAGGGTAGGTAGTTCTCTTCTCAGAAAGTGTAAGGTAGGAGTGGTAGTTCTTTCTGATGGCTCTCTCCACGAATGAAGAGGGGGTGGAGGGGTATATATAGCCTCCACACAAAATCCAACCGTTACACACATAATTGAACAATCTCGGTGGGACCGAAGTGAAAACTCGGTCAGACCGAAAGTTCAAATATAGTGAACGTTGGGGTTTTCGGTGGGACCAAAAATACCATCTCGGTGAGACCGAAAGTGCAAAAGATATGAACGTTGGAGTTTTCGGTGGGACCGAGAAAGAAAACTCGGTTAGACCGATTTGAGAAAAGACAGGAACATGCCAGAATCGGTGAGACCGGAAATGCAATATCGGTGAGACCGATTTGAGCCAAGACAGAAGCTTGCCAATCTCGGTGAGACCGATAATGCAAACTCGGTTATTCCGATATGATGTCAAATGGTTACAGAAGGTTGGCAGTCCGTATTTCGGTGAGACCGATCTCAAACTCGGAATGACCGGTTTTTCTAGGGTTTGGAATATGGCTGAAGTGGTTCATCTCGGTGGGACTGAGTTTGGAAAATCGGTTTGTCCGAGATTACTTATGAGTGTGTTAAGTAGTGAAAGTTGCTGATAGCTAAAGGAGATATATCACTAAGCACTTGAGCAACCAGATCATCAACACAACCTCATCCCCTTTTAATAGTATTGGCTTTTCCTATGGACTCAATGTGATCTTGGATCACTAAACCAAAAATGGAGTCTTGAGCTTTTGCCAATGCTTGCCTTAGCATTAGAGGGGTCCACTTCTTCAGTCATTTCCATAGCCAATGTGATTGGATTTCCTGAAACATACTTGATAAAAGCATTAGTCCAACCACAGAGTATGTTGTCATTAATTACCAAAACCACCCAGGGAGCAAATGTGCTTTCAATCTCCCCCTTTTTGGTAATTGATGGCAACACACTAAAATCACTCTAAACAAGACATCAAAGCTTATTGAAAGAAAGACAGAATTATCACGAAAGCTTTGACAAACATGTAGTACACATGCTCCCCCTACAAGTGTGCAAGATTTTCATAGATTATGGTTTTGGACTACCACAAGCACACAAGAGAGATAAGCAAGATGTGCTACATGCAGCTTGGCTATATGCATCAGAGCAGATGAAAGGAAGTGAGTGATAATGCATATGTGCATGGTGATTTCTTGCAAACAAGTATTTACAAGCAAGTCACCATCATGCACATTCTGCAAGGTGCATATACTTACCTTGAGGTTCCTTGGCATTGTACCTGAAGGGATAAACTTGGGAAAACAAGGTTAGATAACACAAGAGTATTCCTTCAACCAACTGCAAGAACATCAAGAGTACCAAGCCAGGGAGGACATGTATAAAGAGTGTCTCATATTGAGCACAAGCTTGAATCAGCAAACATGTCTCCGAAACTAAAAGATTTTCAATGAACTCTGAGAGATTTTGCTTTCCATAAGATATCAATTGTGAAGATTCCTCTCCCTTTGAGTTCTCTCAGAACAAGGGGTTTTGATGGAAAGAGCAAAAATCAAAAGAATGATGCCAATTGAGAATGATGTCCAAATGTAAAATACGGCAAAGCTTTGATGTGATTCTCTCCCCCTTAAGATAAGATTGCTTTTCTTCTCCCTAAGTCTTCTCTTCTCCCCCTACTCCCCCTATTCCCCCTGAGTCTTCTCCCCCTTTGACATCAAGTGCCGAAAAGGACAGCAAACTAGGAAGGTTAGGAAAGATGGAAAGAAAGAGGTGGGATCCTTAAGAATCACAACAGGGCAAATAAGAACATGCATAGAGAAACAATGAGTGGAGCTGCAGGAGATGATATCCTGGAGGAAATAAATCAGTGACACCGAATTGAGTTAGGGTAGACCCTTTTCGGTTAGACCGAAATAAATAAATCGGTGACGCCGAGTTTAATTCCAAGGAAATACAGATATATTTCAGCTCACTTTGCGAGGAATGTTTCAAAAGATTTGCAATGAATTTGTGAAAGATTTTCAGGGAATTGATCAGAGCCAGAATGATATACACAAGGACAGAAGAATAGAAATGAAAAAGATTCCC
>LR738709.1:308119277-308138604 GCA_902687465.1 Secale cereale | reverse complement strand
AGAAAGACTCCAAAACATATGTACTTCATCTAGATAAAGGTCGGCGACAATGTCACCTATGTTTGAGTATATTGACTTAGGAGTCAAATGAGGACATTTGATCATAGGTCATACTCATCATTTAAGCTCAAAATGGGGTTGCCATTTTTCGATTAAGCATTTGATGTGATCACATCTTATGAAGCTGCTTGTACTCATGACTTTGAGCAAAGCTCCTTAAAGATGTGAAGAACATACCTTGGGCTTGTTGATGCTTTGCTCATGTAGGTAAGCTTGATGTAGGTGCTCATTGAATGTGAAGTTGGAGCGCCATTTCTACTTGTGTAGTTCATCTTCCTACATGGGTTAGGCAAGCAAGGAAATACTCAAGGATATCCAAGATGACAAGAGTGAGATACTAGATGTATAAGATGTCAAAAAGGATATGTGGAATTTTGTTCCTTGAACTCAACATCCCAAAGGGCTAGATACTTGGTCAATGACAAGATTACTCATGATTTGAGTGTGTGGTAATCTTGTGGAATGTAGATCATCCAAGTACCTGCAAGGAGTTAGATGCAATACAAGGAGGCAAATGTGTCCAAGACATATGATCATCATCATAAGAGAATTATCAAGGATTAGTCAAGAGGCTCATGCCTTGCATGCATCAATGGAGTTCTTACTCCAAGTTTGAAGCTTCAATGATGTTCAACTCACTCCTCAAGCGACAAAACACTTTCTCATCAAGAGGTTTTGTAAAGATATCAGCAAGTTGTTTGTCAGTACGAACATGCTTAAGATTAATGTCACCCTTGGCAATATGATCACGAATAAAATGGTGACGAACTTCAATATGCTTTGTTCGAGAGTGTTGCACTGGATTGTGTCCAATTTTAATTGCACTCTCATTGTCACAAAGCAAAGGAACATGTCTCACATGTATCCCATAATCCTTAAGCGTTTGTGTCATCCATAGCAATTGAGCACAACATGAACCAGCAGCAATATATTCTGCTTCGGCAGTGGATAATGATACCGAATTTTGTTTCTTGGAGGACCAAGATACAAGGGATCGACCAAGGAATTGACACGTACCTGAAGTTGACTTTCTATCAACCTTGTCACCGGCATAGTCCGAGTCGGAATAGCCAACAAGGTCGAAAGAGGCCCTCTTAGGATACCAAATGCCAAAGTTTGGTGTGTGTATCAAGTATCTCACTATCCTTTTAACAGCTTTAAGATGACATTCTTTAGGGGCTGCTTGATATCGCGCACACATGCATACACTCAACATTATGTCAGGACGAGAAGCACAAAGATATAGTAGAGAACCAATCATAGAACGGTAAACCCTTTGATCAACGGGTTCTCCATCTTTTGTCAAGTCATTATGTCCACTAGTAGGCATGGGGGTACTCATACCTTTGCTTTCTTGCATGTTGAACTTCTTGAAGAGATCCTTGGTGTACTTTGTTTGTGAGACAAAGGTACCCTCCTTAGATTGCTTGATTTGCAACCCAAGGAAGAATTTGAGTTCACTCATCATGGACATCTCATACTTCTCCGACATGAGCTGTCCAAACTTCTTGCTAAAATGAGGGTTAGTTGAACCAAAGATAATATCATCAACATATATTTGGCACACAAATAGTTCACCATTAACCCTTTTCGTGAACAGCGTTGAGTCTATCTTCCCAATCTCAAAGCCTTTTTCAAGAAGAAAGCTAGTTAAGCATTTGTACCAAGCTCTAGGAGCTTGTTTAAGACCATAAAGGGCTTTATGCAACTTGTAAACATGATTAGGCTTTTTAGGATTCACAAAACCGGGAGGTTGTTTCACAAATACTTCCTCCTCAATTTCACCATTTAGGAAAGCACTTTTGATGTCCATTTGATAGAGAGTAATATCATGGTGATTGGCATAAGCAAGAAGAATGCGAATGGACTCAAGTCTAGCAACGGGGGCATAGGTCTCACCATAGTCCATACCTTCGACTTGTGTGTAACCTTGAGCTACGAGACGAGCCTTGTTGCGGATGACTTGTCCATCTTCATCTTGCTTGTTCCGAAACACCCATTTGGTTCCAATGATGTTTTGATCATCCTTGGGCTTCTCTACCAAAGTCCATACTTTGTTCCTCTCGAAGTTGTGTAGTTCTTCGTCCATAGCGTTCACCCAATCCGGGTCTTCAAGTGCTTCTTCTACCTTCATAGGTTCAATACTAGAGATAAATGAGTAATGCTCACAAAAGTTAGCTAAGCGAGTTTTAGAGCGAGTGATTCTCCCGGAGTTGATGTCGTTCATCATTTGTTCCACGGGATGATTCTTCTTGACTCTTGCTCGAACTCGGGATAGCTTTTGTTGATGTTGTGGTTGAGCTTCCTCATCATCTTTATCTTCCTCTTCTTCTTCTTCATTGTTGTTGGTGTTGTCTTGAGGTGGTGGAGAAGGAGGTTGTGGTAGATCTTCTTGTTGCACTTCCTCATCTTGGTGAGTTCCACTCGTGGAGGCCTCCATGTTGCCTTGAGGTTCATCTCGCCGTGAGGTAGGGGGCTCCACATATGTAGATGAGGTACTCTCCTTCACATCCATGGGACGGATCTTTCCAATAGATAAATCTTGGATAGCTTCCGATGGGTCCTTGTCTCCTACATCAATAGGCATTTGCTCTACTTGCGAGCCATTAGATTCATCAAACTTCACATCTACCGTCTCTTCAACCTTTCGGGTGAAATTATTGTAGACACGGTAGGTGTGGGAGTTTGATCCATAACCAAGGAGAAAGCCTTCATGAGATTTAGGAGCAAATTTAGACCGACGATGCTTATCAAGGATATAGCATTTTGAACCAAAGACACGAAAGTATCCCACTTGGGGTTTGTTACCGGTGAGGAGCTCGTATGATGTCTTGCCGAGAAGCTTATGAAGATAAAGCCTGTTGATAGCATGACAAGATGTCTCGACCGCTTCTCCCCAAAAATGCTTCGGTGTCTTGTATTCATCAAGCATCGTTCTCGCCATCTCTATGAGCGTTCGGTTCTTCCTCTCAACAACTCCATTTTGTTGAGGAGTGTACGTAGCCGAGAACTCATGTAGAATTCCTTCCTCATCGAGAAAAGAGTCTACATTGGTGTTCTTGAACTCCGTTCCATTGTCACTCCGAACTTTCTTGATCTTCACCTCAAATTGATTTTGGGCCTTTCTGGCAAAGGTTTTGAAGATTCTCTGAACCTGCGATTTATCATCAAGGAAAAATACCCACGTAAATCTGGAATAATCATCAACTATGACTAGACCAAAGGAGTTACCACCAAGGCTTTTGTAAGCATTGGGACCGAAGAGATCCATATGAAGAAGCTCAAGCGGTCTCCTTGTGGTCATGATGTTTTTCACGGGATGACTTCCACCAACTTGTTTTCCTGCTTGACAAGCACTACAAAGTCTATCTTTGTCAAAGAGAACATCTTTAACACCAAGAATATGATCACCTTTGATCAGCTTATCTAGATTACGCATACCAACATGTCCTAGCCTTCTATGCCATAACCAACCTTTAGAGGATTTAGCAATGAAACAAGCTCTAGGTTGGGCTTTCTTAGTGAAATCAACAATATATAGATCACCTCTACGGATACCAGTAAAAGCCATGTTTTGATTATCACGACGAAAGACTTGGCAATCTACTTTGGTGAATAGCACATTGAATCCAAAGTCAGCTAATCTAGACACGGAAAGTAAATTGTATCCAAGAGATTCTACAAGCATGCCATTTTGAATAGAGCTATCATGAGATATGGCCACCTTACCAAGGCCAAGTATCTTACCCTTGGAGTTGTCTCCAAAAGTCACATACTTGCGTGGACCATCGTTCTTTGCAAGCTCTCGAAACATGTCTTTGTCTCCGGTCATGTGGTCGGTGCATCCACTATCAAGAATCCACTCTTTTCCGCCGGACATGTAGTCTCTCAGATTTGCCATAAGATTGAGACTCTTCATGACCTTGTCTAGCTCGGTGTCCGAATCAGAGTAATCATCATCTTGCTCATGCTCATCATCATATTGACCCATAGATTGTTCATCATCAACACCTAGGTCAATTTGATAAGTACTTGCATTAGTTTGGTCAATGCGACAATAATCTTCGGAATGCAATGCAAGAGCATTTCTAATTATAATATTGATAAGACCGGGATCACCCTTCTTTTTCATAAGATCACGAAGCTCAAAGAAGCATTTATCAAAGTTGGGATCATTGGGGTGCAACTTATCAAATTCAATAGTCTTGTGTAGAATTTCATCAAGACTTCTCAAAGAGTAGTCCGGATAAAGTTCTTCCAAGAATTTCCACATAGCATAGGCGCACTCAAAGTTTGTAACAAGATTAAGCAAGTCATCGGGTAACCCTCTAATGATAAGATTTACAGTTCTAAGGTTACGAAGCAAATCAAGCTCTTCATCCATGGTAGGGTGCAAGGGATCAAAAGGAGGCACATAGGGGGTCTCAATATATTTGCACAAATTGTACATTTTAAAGATACTAAGCATTTCAGACCTCCATGAGTTATAGAACCTTCCATTAAGAACAGGCACTCTATGGCTAACACTCCCAACCGTAGACACGTCCATCTTCCTCCAATGGTGTGTAAACCAAAGCAATGGAGACCAAAGCTCTGATACCAATTGAGGGATCGAAGAAGGTGAGAGTGTCTAGAGGGGGGGGGGATTAGACTACTCGACAAGATAAAAATTCTGTCTTTTATCAAGGACAGATTTTGGCAGTTTTTGCATAGCACACAAGTCAAGTAGCACACTACACATGCAATTCTAGAGTATGGGCAGCGGAAAGTAAATTGCACAAGTAGTAAAGAGAAGTGGAGAAGATCAAACGCAATTTGGAGACGCAATGATTTTTCCCGTGGTTCCGATAGGTAATGCTATCGTACATCCACGTTGATGGAGACTTCAACCCACGGAGGGTAACGGCTGCGCGAGTCCACGGAGGGCTCCACCCACGAAGGGTCCACGAAGAAGCAACCTTGTCTATTCCATCATGGCCTACGCCCACGGAGGGCTAGCCTTACTCGGGGTAGATCTTCACGAAGTAGGCGATCTCCTTGCCCTTACAAACTTCTTGGTTCAACTCTACATCTCGAAGACGGAGGCTCCCAAGCGACACCTAACCAATCTAGGAGGCACCACCCTCCAAAAGGTAATAGATGTTGTTGATGATGATGAACTCCTTGCTCTTGTGCTTCAAATGATAATCTCCTCAACACTCAACTCTCCTCACTGATATGGCTGTGGTGGAAGAAAGGATTGAGTGGAAAGCAACTTGGGAAGGTTAGAAATCATGTTTCATATGGTAGGAATGGAATAACTTGATCTCAACACAAGGGTAGGTAGTTCTCTTCTCAGAAAGTGTAAGGTAGGAGTGGTAGTTCTTTCTGATGGCTCTCTCCACGAATGAAGAGGGGGTGGAGGGGTATATATAGCCTCCACACAAAATCCAACCGTTACACACATAATTGAACAATCTCGGTGGGACCGAAGTGAAAACTCGGTCAGACCGAAAGTTCAAATATAGTGAACGTTGGGGTTTTCGGTGGGACCGAAAATACCATCTCGGTGAGACCGAAAGTGCAAAAGATATGAACGTTGGAGTTTTCGGTGGGACCGAGAAAGAAAACTCGGTTAGACCGATTTGAGAAAAGACAGGAACATGCCAGAATCGGTGAGACCGGAAATGCAATATCGGTGAGACCGATTTGAGCCAAGACAGAAGCTTGCCAATCTCGGTGAGACCGATAATGCAAACTCGGTTATTCCGATATGATGTCAAATGGTTACAGAAGGTTGGCAGTCCGTATTTCGGTGAGACCGATCTCAAACTCGGAATGACCGATTTTTCTAGGGTTTGGAATATGGCTGAAGTGGTTCATCTCGGTGGGACTGAGTTTGGAAAATCGGTTTGTCCGAGATTACTTATGAGTGTGTTAAGTAGTGAAAGTTGCTGATAGCTAAAGGAGATATATCACTAAGCACTTGAGCAACCAGATCATCAACACAACCTCATCCCCTTTTAATAGTATTGGCTTTTCCTATGGACTCAATGTGATCTTGGATCACTAAACCAAAAATGGAGTCTTGAGCTTTTGCCAATGCTTGCCTTAGCATTAGAGGGGTCCACTTCTTCAGTCATTTCCATAGCCAATGTGATTGGATTTCCTGAAACATACTTGATAAAAGCATTAGTCCAACCACAGAGTATGTTGTCATTAATTACCAAAACCACCCAGGGAGCAACTGTGCTTTCAATAGTTCACATCATATTTGCCAGCTGAGTATAACTGACTGCTATTTGATTGCCCCATTTACATGATAGATGAGGCAAGGGCCAAGGAGAGGAGAACTGAGGACCAGAAAGCATAGGAACAGATTTTGCTGCATCAGCCGAGATGATAACCAATGGATAAAAACAGAAAATAGGGGAAAAGAAGCGGAGGATAAAGACTTCACCAATGATCCGATTTGTCTTCACTTCAAGGGTAACCTTATACTTAGTCGTAAGATCATAGGTTAATGTTTGGATTGAGAATTACTGCCCGGTTAAGGCAACTTCTAATTAGAACCTGAATACAAAGGTTTTAAAATCAAAACTAGGTATAAAAAGTTTAGAATTTGATGTAGCAGTAAAAGCAAAGTTGTAGAGCATCTGAAGGAGGCTGTAGTCTGTACTCCCTCTGTCCCACAATGTAAGACACGGCAAAGGCGAGATGTTAGGGTACTAGTATCACGATCTATATGCTCTTCGAAGTAGTAGCTAATTACAGATCGAGTACATGAATGGGGAATTGTCTCGAGCTAGCCTAAGGAGGAAGATGATGTCGCCGCCGCCGCCGTGATCCACTGGATGGTTGGTGGGAAGGAGCTGGTACCCTTATGTACCAGCGGTCGGGGCCGTCACCCACTCTGGCCCAAGGTAACGCGGGTTCGGCCTCCTGGCCCGGTTGGCTCTGGGCTCGTCTTGCTGGGCCTTGCTTGCCAGCGGTGTTGTAGTAGTAGGGCCGCTCACATCCCCCCTTCTTGAGTGGCAGCTTGCCCCCAAGCCGCAGCCTGAGGAAATCTGTCGAACAGAGCGGCGCGATCTTCCCAGGTGTCCTCCTTGGCAGTTCCCGGCGACCAGCGCACCTTCACTTGCTCCACCATAGCGCCATTCTTGCGGCGCCAGCGAGTTTGACGTATCTCCATGGGAACAACAAGCATATCAGTACATATCGGAAGTTCAAAAGCGACAGTTGTACCTGGAAGTAGCGCTCGGCGTAGCTGTGACACGTGGAAGACAGGATGGACAGACGCATGTGCTGGGAGCTGCAACTTGTATGCGACTGCGTTAATCTTCTTGATGATTGGATATGGGCCATAAAATTTGAACGACAACTTATGATTTGCCCGCGGAGCCACTGAAGATTGCACATAGGGCTGAAGCTTTAGATACACTTTGTCCCCCACCTCAAATTCCCTGAAGGAACGATGCTTGTCTGCATTACTTTTCATACACTGTCGAGCACGATGCAGATGTTGCTGGATCAGGTCTTGCATCACTGCTCGCTCTTCTAGCCAAGCTTCCAAAGACGGCACCGAACAGGAACTTGTCGCAGTGATTCCCCATTGCTGCGGTTCATAACCAAAGAGTGCTTTGAAAGGAGACATCCCAATAGCCGAGTGATGCGAAAAGTTATACCAGAATTGTGCGAGAGGAATCCAAAAACTCCAGCGCCTAGGGCACGCATGCGTGAAACAGCGGAGAAAGGTCTCTACACACTGGTTCACTCGCTCCGTTTGGCCATCTGTTTGAGGATGATTGGCGGTGCTCAAACGCAACTTAGTACCGGCATACCTGAACAACTCCTGCCAAAAGTGGCTTGTGAAGACGGGATCTCTGTCAGAAACTGTGGCACGAGGAAACCCGTGAAGCTTGTATATGTGTTGCATGTAGAGCTTGGCCACCTTGGCTGCAGTATAGGGGTGGGCAATGGGTAGAAAGTGAGCATACCGAGTTCTTTTATCCACCAGCACCCACAGATAGTTGGCTTTTCCAGATTGGGGTAAGCCATCGACAAAATCCATGGTAATTAAGTCCCAAGGTTCCTTGGGAATTGGCAGAGGCAGCAGCAGCCCTGGTTGCGCGGTTCTGTCAGGTTTCGCCTGCTGGCAGACGGTGCAGCACTTGACATAGTGCTGGACATGGAGCTTCATTTCGGGCCAAGCAAACAAGCGACGAATCCGACGATATGTCACCGGAAATCCTGAATGTCCTCCAACAGAGCTGTCATGGAAAGCCTTCATGATCTGTTGTTGTAAGGCTGTTGAACCACCTAGCCAAATACGCCCCCTGAAACGCAGAATGCCTTGCTGCAAAGAAAAACGGCCCTTCGGATCCTCACGAACTGCCAATTGCTCCAATAGGCGCAACGCTTGGGGATTGGTGTGATAGCTGTTCACAACATCCTGTAGCCATGCTGGTTGACATTCTGACACTGTGGAAAGAACTTCGGTAGGGTTGGCACGAGACAATGCATCCGCTGCTGAATTATCTGTTCCTTTTTTATACTTGATGCGGTATTGGAGGCCTAACAGTTTGGTGAATGCGTTTTGTTTCCATGGTGTGGTGAGGCGTTGTTCTTCGAGGTGCACTAGGCTTCTTTGGTCTGTATGGATGATAAACTCATCATGTTGAAGGTATGGTCTCCATTGGTCGACAGCCACTATGATCGCCAAGTACTCATTCTCGTAGGTTGAGAGGCCTTGATAACGCGGGCTTAGAGCTTTACTCATGAAGGCCAATGGATGCCCATTCTGCTGCAGCACAGCCCCACTGCCCTTGTCACTAGCATCCGTCTCCACGACGAAGGGTTGTGTAAAATTTGGCAAAGCCAACACCGGAGCCGAGACCAGTTGATCCTTGAGTGCTTGAAAGGCAGTTTCAGTGGTACTGTTCCACATGAATGGGACTCCCTTCTTGAGTAAGTTGAAGAGGGGTCGTGCGATCACTCCAAAGTTTCTGACGAACCTGCGGTAATAACCAGCCAAGCCTAAGAAACGACGCACTTCCTTGGTGTCATTTGGTGTCTTCAACTCTACCACTGCCTGGATCTTGCTCGGATCTGTTGACACCCCTTCTGCACTGACTATATGTCCTAGATATGCCAGTTGCTGCTGCCCAAAGGCACATTTGCTTTCCTTAACTTTCCACTGATCTTTTTATAGCAATCCCAACACCTCCCGGAGCTTTAGCTCATGTTCTTCCAAGGTTGCAGTATGTACTAAGATGTCGTCAAAGAAGACCAGTACTCCGTCACGGAGGACAGGTCGCAATGTGGTATGCATGCCTCCATTAAACGTACCTGGACCTCTAGCCAATCCAAATGAGAGTACCCAAAACTCATAATGGCCTGCGTGTGTTTGGAATGCGGTCTTGTACTCCTCTCCCTCTGCTAACCGAATTTGGTGATACCCTGCCCTGAGATCGAGCTTCGAGAACCAACGGGATCCATGCAATTCATCCAGCAATTTTTCGATGACCGGTACTGGGTACTTGCCCAGAACTGTCAGCGCATTGAGATGGCGGTAGTCCACACACACACGCCACGTTCCATCCTTCTTTTTGACCAAAATCACCGGTGAAGAGAACGGACTGGAGCTCTTCTGAATGATGCCTGCTTTCAGTAGTTCCTCCACTTGCCGATCGATTTCATCCTTATGGTCTGGTTTATGCCGATAAGGACGGATGTTAATAGGTTGCGCGCCAGGGATCAGGGGAATGCGATGATCACACCCACGTCGTGGTGGCAGTCCATCCGGCTCGCCAAATACTGTCAGAAATTCTGCTAGTATTTCCTGGATACAAGCTGGAATGGGTTCTTGCTTGTCAGATAACGGCTCTTCCAAACACACGTACACAATGTGTGACACAGCTCCGGTCTTGCACATACTCTGCAGCTGCATGAAATTGATTGAATGGCAAGTAGTGGATTCAGATTCATGGCCGCGCAAACATGCCACTCCTTCAGCAGTAACAAACTGTATGCATTTGGCGCGCCAGTCAACTGTCATGGGGCTATGGGCTTCAAGCCAGTCCATCCCCAAGATGGCATCATACCTACCCAGAGCTAGAATCTTCATGTCTGTGTTGAATTCATTCCCTTGAGTATTCCATGTGCATTGGGGCACCTGAGCTGTGCAGAGCAGCTCACCACCATCTGCGACACGCACCTTGCAGGGACGAGGTAGCTGTTGTATGCCCGCGATGGATTTGGCCAGCTCCTGGTTGATGAAGGAGGTGGAGCTGCCCGAATCAACGAGCATCAGTACCTCACGGCCTTGTATCCATGCCTGCAACTGAAAAGCTTTCGGCGCCACTCCACCCGACAGTGCTGGCCTAGAGATGGCCATTACTGTTTCTGTTGTAAGACTGGCTGTCGCAGAAGTGTCGCCGTCGAGTATGGAGCTGATGCCGAACAAGTCGAGTAGTTCTTCCACGACGTGTAGTTGAACTGACGTGGGGCAGACGTGCTCCTGGCCCCAACGCTCGCCGCACTTGAAACAGAGCCCGCGCGCGCGACGGTAATCACGGAGCGCCTTGAGCTTCGCCGGCTCAGTGCGGTTACTGTCTGGTCGCGCCACTTCTGCTCGAGCTCCTTCCAGGCCGCGGCGATCTGTGGCCGTCGGTTGCAGTTGGGGGTGTGTCGAAGGAGTCGGCAGCGGCAGAGGCACGCCACTGCGGTATGGCGCCTCCGGTGGCCTCGATGTTGACGGCTGGTGGATGTCGCCCAACGCACCATGGATCACCTCCTCTTGCAAGAGCGCGAGGGAGCAGGCGGTGTCCAAATCCGGTGGTCGTTGAACCAGCACCACTGCTCGTATGTCTGACCGCAAACCTTCCACAAAACGAGTGAGGAAATAAAATGGGTGAATCGAATCTGAATAGGAACCCAAATGGTTGATGATTAATTCAAATCGCTCTATGTAATCAGCAACTGTGGATGTTTGTTTGACAGTATAAAACTGCCTAATCAGTAACTGATGGCGATCTCTGCCAAAACGAGTGCATAGCAGAGAAGAAAAAGACTCCCAATCGAATTCAGATAATTTCTTCTGAATCGATTGCAGCCAAACAGCCGCGGACCCCGAGAAATTGAGTGAAGCCATCGGCACCCAAAACGATTGGTTAATTCCAAACATATTGAAATACTGTTCGCACAGCGTCTTCCAGAGACGGGGATTTTCGCCCGCGAAGACAGGGTAAACAATGGCAGGGTGCGCCTGACCCAATCCCGCGAGGAGTTGACTAGCATGAGCGAATGGTGATGGAATGACAAGTGAGGGGGAATCGAGCTGACCGTTTGCCGGGAGCGGCGGCGGCGTCTGGAAGGACGCCTTCGGTGGCCCCCGAGAGATGTTGAAGCCGTGGCCTGCTGGCCCGAGGGAAGCCTCAGCTGCACCGGACGCGGCTCCGATGTGGACGCCCGCCGACGCAGCAGGTACATCGCTTGACTTGGTAGTTTGTGTCGCTGCGATGTCCGCGGCCGGTGGTGGTCGCGAAATTTGCAGCGCCGCCACGGAGTCGCTCAGATCGGCGACGCCGCTCGAGATCGGGGCGCCACGCCACGACATCGTCCACCTTGCTGTTGGAGGCGTGGATCGCCGCAATGTGCTCCTTCAAGGTGGTCTCCAGACGCTCGAGGAAGGCTTGGACCGATGGATCCATAGCGACGAGACGGGCGCGAGCTTGCCGCAATGATCTGGTCTCGACGAATTGCGCCAGGGCGCTGCGGTTGCAGATGGGATTGGTCTCTGATACCAGATGTTAGGGTACTAGTATCACGATCTATATGGTCTCCGAAGTAGTAGCTGATTACAGATCTGAGTACATGAATGGGGAATTGTCTCGAGCTAGCCTAAGGAGGAAGATGATGTCGTCGTTGCCGCCGTGATCCACTGGATGGTTGGTGGGAAGGAGCTGGTACCCTTATGTACCAGCGGTCTGGGCCGTCACCCACTCCGGCCCAAGGTAACGCGGGTTCGGCCTCCTGGTCCGGTTGGCTCTGGGCTCGTCTTGCTGGGCCTTGCTTGCCAGCGGTGTTGTAGTAGTAGGGCCGCTCACACGAGACACCGGCTGTTCGGATAGTGAGGCGAAGACGTTGATGCAGTAATGCACATGGACACAGCAAGGACGAGACGCCGAGCTGCTGGGACACAGTGGCGCGAAGACGTTTTGATGCAGTCCTACACGCCGGAGTTGTAGGCGGACACGGCAAGGACGACGCCGGGCTGCTCAGACACAGCGGCGCGAAGACGTGTCCGTGCAATCCTGCACTCCGGAGTTGTAGGCGGACATGGCAAAGACGATTCGCTGGGCTGCGCCAGAGTTGTAGGCGGACACGGCAGCGAAGACACGTTGATGCAGTACTGCACGCCGGAGCTCGTAGGCTGTTGTGGCATTGACCCATCATCAACCCACGTACAAACTTTGGTTTGCTGCCTAAACACGCACGTACAACAATGGCCTAGATACAATTTCTAATCATCTGCTTCTCCAATTAATTTTCTCATCCATCCAAAGCTTTCCTTTTCTTATTTTGTCTAAAAGTTCTTAATTAGAAAATGGTACATCAACCCGCAAAAAAAATTAAAAAAATAGTACATCAGGATGATTCCTCTTAGACTTAGTTCATTAAAAATAGACAATTAGCTGCCTAGAACTATATTGTGTGCATATATCGGTCGGTTGTGCCATCATAAGCATTTCTCTTACCAAAAAAAATCCAAAAGTACCAATGTGCATTCTCTGTGAAGAATTTTTTCTTCACTATTTTCTGTGCATATACATAAAACAAATGGCTTTTTTTGGGAGATCGCGTTATTGTGCAGCAAGTTCATGCTCTTATGCATAATTACTTTTTCTAGCGAATGTGGTATTATGGACTGCTTCTTTTACTTAAATGTTGTAGTTAAAACAAGTAAGTACATATCTAATAACCATTTACCCATAACAAAGCAGCCCTAGCAATGGAGTCAGACACCTATGGTTGTGTGAGCATTCACGCCGGTGGACATGAAAGTTTCGGTAGAACTAGCACGCAGCTAGCACGTGTTTGACCCGACCAATTTTGATTAATAAGAACCACTGTTTTCTCCCGTTGCAACGCACGGTCATTTGTCCTAGTATATATACCAGGCACCTTGCCTTGCCTTGATGCCGTTGGATCATATCATGTTTTAGTTATTGAGATGGCCGGCAAATTACTGGGTTTAACCCGTTAACAAATGCAGCTATATTTGGTAAGGATGCCTCCATCCATATGAAAACTTTTGTTAATTTTGTTGCAGCTTCATACCTACATACGCCAATCAAGAACATTCCAAAAAAGAATGCATGCATACCTTCATATGGGGAAGAATCGTACCCGTGTACGTTACATTTTCCCAAAAAGGGCGACGCTAGGGATCAGACTACTGATCCCTTGCGTTGTATCAGACTAGTCACTGACCGTAGATGAGAAGCACGGTGACCATAGGATCCAACAGTGCAACACCAGGCGTGATAGCGTAGTTTGCATGCAGCATGCGTGATTTCGCATTAATTGCTATCAATTTGTTTCAATTTGTTTCCTAACAACGAATCCTATAAACTAGGGAACGTCAAATTGATTAGGCGCCATTCTTTCCATGCATGAGATTTGCTTCCATACATTTGTTTCCAATCCTTATTTCGGCCAGCGTATCAAATTGTTTCCATGGAAAATATACATTGCTTACACTGGGTTAAAATTTGTTTGGTAATGGAGATTGCCTCCATCGGTTTACGATTTGTTTGCTTCAGTTAGCTGAAATTTTTGCTTCCATCGGCTTAGGATTTTTTTGCTTCGGTCAGCCAACTGACCAACGCTTGGATCTAGTTAGATCGTATTTGTGTCCCGTGTACGCAAACAAAAATAGTTTCGTGCAACTGGAAAATTATTTTGAGTGTAGCATATAAAAGATGTCACGACAATATTAAAATTTGTTTCCATTAAAACCTGCTCTTAAAATAATACAATTTGCTTCCAAGGCAACGGGAGATTACTTCCAGCTGGTAGAATTTCTTGCTTCGATCGATTGTACTAAGTGTTTCCATGGCAACCGGCAATCACTTCGATCTAGTTACAATTTGTGTATTTCAGTCGTCCGTAAAATATAGCTTCCATTGTTAGCAGTGATTGCTTCATTCTATTTAGAATTTGATATTTTTGACAGCTCAAATAAATTGCTTCCATCAAATAATTAGGACTGCTTCCGTTGAGTCTGGTATTTGCATCAAAAGAAATGGCAAATTGCTTCCAAAGAATTTGAACTTGCATCTAATTTTTTTTGAAGATTTGCTACCATACAACAAACGCATATGATCGGTTTGCTTCCAAAGATATACACTTTGCTTCCAAATCATTATGATACACTTCCTCCGTCCTAAAATAAGTGACTCAAAAATGACTCAACTTTGTACTAACTTTAGTACAAAGTTCAGTCACTTTTGAGTCACTTATTTTGGGACGGAGGGAGTATTATTTTTTCATATATCAGAGAATTGCTTCCATATGAACATATATCTGTTTCCATCAAAAGGGAAAATATATATTTTAAACTGCATGGGGATATGTTTACACAACGGTGAAACATTTCTCCCAGTTAAGCGGAGAATTTGCTTTCATGGTGATCTCGGAGCACGACAGCATCTATGGCAGTGACACGAACTGCAAGCGAAAACCTTGTCTCTTGCACCATGAACTATGGAAAGATGCGCTGCATCTTACTCCCATTTTTTTGTGCTTCCTGCAATCCAAGACATGATCATGCGACGGTGTAACAAAATTCGATGAACAAATCCAAGTGCGACGGTGAAGAACTTTATAATGCTTAAAATAATGAAAATCTCCCAATGAAAAAGGAACAATACAAACTATGTTCCTCAATTTCATGATGAATGAAGGATATGTGCAATCCAGATTCAAGTAAATGCGTCAATCTGACCTCACATGTGCTTCACCGTCATCACCAACCTGTGCATATGCTGACATGCAACATCGCCTGGTAAGTCACCCCCTGCGTGTCGTGAGATCCTATCCTCACTGGCCTCTTTCCCAAACCGAGACGGCCCTCCGGCTAGGCGGATCAAAAGCCAAAACTACAGGTGGAGCAGATCCGATCCTGGTGGAGTACACGGTGGCAAGGGAGTTTACATGAGCAGGTGGTGGGTCAGTCCCCGCGCGGCCGCCCGACGAGATGACTCAGCGACGAGAGGTGGAATGAAGGTCGTAGATGGGTGTATCAGGAACTCGTGCTGGGGGAGAAAGCAGAGACGCGGCGCGGGTGGCGAACTAGGCGACGTCTACGGGACGGGCAGGAGAGATGTCGAGAGTTGTTTCAGGCAATTAAACCAAGGAGATATTATAGGGGTGGGCCAGAAAATCAGGAGGTAGCATCGGCTTCTAGGTATGATTTGAGTGCATCTCTAAGCCGTGAGATAAATAACCAATCGACGATGTCGGACTGGTCTGACGAATGATTCTGGCCAGACTTCTGTAGGGAAGTGTTTCCAAAAAAAGTGTAGAATTGGTCAGCTTTAATTGTGAACATGATTTAATTGTGAACGTGATTTTTTTGCGAGAAAACTTTCAATCTATTCATCTTCAATCATGACAGTACAACGAATATCAGAAATAAAAATTAGGGTTTTCATCATTTATGCACACTGGTTACATCTCACTACTCAGTTTTGCCACTAAGAATTTCAACTGCTAAAAAATGCCATCGCTTCGTTAGGTGCATCCTCAATAATGTCATTGGACACCTTTTCTGTCAACTCAAATCTTGTTTTCCATATTATAATGACCAAAATACCTATATACCAACATGTCAGCTCTCCCTCTATCTCACTACAATAAAGTATGGGTACTACTTGATCCCAACATCGTTCTTATTTACCTCTAAAATTATTTGGTTACTTACTCCTGACAAGTGGGGTCCACATTATCATTGTGAGATAGACAGAGCTGACATGTGCGTATATAGGAATTTTTGTCATATAACATTGTCAACGAGTTTGACCTCACAATAACGATGTCTAATGGCATTTTTGAGCAAAAATCAAATGGCAGGATGTTATTTTTGAGATATCTAATGGCATTTTTGAGCAAGAATCTAACGAAACGATGGCATTTTTGAGCAGTTGTAATTTGTAATGGCAAAACTGAGTAGTGGGACACAACTAGTGGCATAAATGATAAAAACCCTAAAAATTACATCAAGATCCGTAGACCACCTAATGACGACTACAAACACTGAAACGAGCCGAAGGCGTGTCGCCATCATCACCCCTCCATCGCCGGAGTCGGGCACACCTTGTTGTAGTAGACAGTCGGGAAGTCATCGTGCTAAGGCCCCATAGGACCAGCACCCCAGAACAGCAACCGTCGCCGATGAAAAATAACGTAGATTAGAAGAATCCAAACCGAAGACACACGAACGTAGACGAACATGACGGAAAGAGACACACGAACGTAGACGAGGCAGATACTCGAAGTGTACTGTTAGTTGTGAACATGACGGAAAGAGAAACACACTCACGGACGCGACAGAGGCAAAACAAATAAAGAAAGCATTACATGGCAACTTTTGTTTTTAGAACAATCTAAAATTAGTGTGCCTTAATTTGTACACGTGGATGTCCTTAGGTATATGAAGACTTTTTCTTTTGCCATTGTTGTCCAATTTAAACAAATGATAATAATTTAGTGGATGTGACTAAATCGTAAATGTCACTCAGTAACTCCTAAATTTCAAAGTTCAGATACCCACAAATAATTCACACATGTATACAGACCTTTTTCTATCTACTTGTTTGTGTTTCCACATACAATATACATACCTAGAAATATCTAGAAACTTAGTGGGCATATTATTTCTTGTCGGGTGACTAAATGTCAAAATTAGGTGTAGGTCTTAGGTTTCCGCAAGTATCATGGATTTGTGTATATAAATGCCTTTTTTTTAACACAGTACAAACACAAGCGCTCATACATACGCACATACACTCAATCCTATGAACGCACACACGCACACCCTACCCCTATGAGCACCTCCGAGAGACTCCTCGTAGTCGACGGGAACGTCTCCTCCCACTGAAAGCATGTCGTCGGAAATCCTGAAATAAATCCAGGATATATGCGAGCACCAGGATTTGAACCCTGGTGGGCTGGCGATACCACTGTCCACCTAACCAACTCAACCACAGGTTGATTCACGTGTATATAAATGCCTACATAAAAATCATTTACTGATATACCATATCTCAGGTAGTCATGTATGGATGGCTTATATAGTCGCAATACAGTGAGGACGGTTCATAGTTTAGTGGGTATATATTCAAAATACCTCAACTCTGCAACTAGAGAATTATTCTCGCAGAACAGAAATAGACACCTCAACTATGGTATTGAAATGTGGGAATTTGATTCCTATGCATCTATAACAATGGCGCGGAAATGTGGGTATTCTATACCTATGAAAGTGCAAGGTATCGCGACATAATCAGGCCGATAAATGTGGGTTCAATGTGTATATACACACAATACCATATGTCCTAATATACATCTTTTTTGGTTAACCATGTACATACGTGTATCACTGAGCTTCTACTAAAAATTAGAGTTTGAACAGAAAAGCGACCATACAATTTGATTCTCATGTACCTTTTTAATTTGGCCAGGCATATACACAACCGCATTACATTCCAATAATTTGGAAAAAAAGAGGAATTACATTCCAATTTACATGAAATGAGAAGGTATTTGCTACTGTATTTGTAAGTGCACATACAAGCTCCGCATAAGAAACAAAATTTATTAAATCACATGTATCTCCATGTCCTTCTCTTAAATGTTGTTTCAGTCCTTGTCTTTGTCACACAAAGCCTTCGCCGTCAACCACAACATCATTTAATAAGTGTGGTGGCTCAATGTGCTGCAGAACATTCTTCATGTCGATCTATCCGAAAAGAACCACAAAAAATCAACTTGGGATCAAAAGGCATGCTTACAGTATCCAAATTGATGAATGAAAAGGAAGCCTTGAACACAATGGTAAAAATGAGAGACAATAACGCGATATATTGAAGGAGTCTGGGCATCGTAGGCATGCGAAGAAATATGAGACACATATTGGTGGCTCCACGAATCGTCGTCATCTTGGTCCGCACATGCAGTCATCTTGCCACGTCCAACCCTGGTAACCTGGGCATGGATATACCTGCAGTTGGAAAAGAAAACAATCGGCGACCGTGCCGGTTACAATGGCTACCACGGCTAAGATAAAAGATGGAGGGGTCAAATCACCTGGGTATGCTTGTGTAGAAGAAGCACGATGGATCAATGATGATCTGGGTATGCTCGTGGAGAAGACAAAACGAAGGAGAGGAGAAATCACAGCGGCACGCTCATGTAGAAGATGAATGAGGAAGAGTGAATCATGTATATGTATGTAAAATGTGAGCTGGTGATTTGATTTTGTCCAACTTTAATTCCTTCACCAAATTATGTGAAGTGCGTGGGCCCTTTTTGGTAATTGATTTCGTCCAGCTTTAATTCCTCGGCCAAATTATGGCAAGTGCATGGTCCTTATTTTTTGTAACATTCAAATTCGAGTGCATCTGTATTTTTGGAAACAATCAAATTATATAGCAACCGAGTAATGAGAAATATTATGGAAGGTTCTAATGAATGCACATGCAATATAGTTGGAAGGTGAGAATTGTGACTGAATAATGATTTTAACGGTCCGCGCAACCGTAAACCCGATATGCATTGATAGGATGATGAGTTGATCGAACGGCTGATGTCCTAGGTGTCCAGGCACCTAGGTGCCCCAGTTTGATATATATATATATATATATATATATATATATATATATATATATATATATATATATATATATATATATATATATATAGCAGTTGAACACACAAGGATAAGCTTTCCACAAGCCGAGCGCGCGTCTCGTCGAGCACACAAAGAGCCTTACCGCAGCCGTGGCCGCAACACACACCGACGCAGAGGCGAGGAATCACGAGATCTATGAGTAGTCCGGTCGCTTCGAGAGGGGTCATCTCCAGCGGCAGGGGGCGTTCGAGCTGGCGAGCGTCGCTGAACGTGCAACAACAGCATGCACCATATTGAAGTTGTCCAGTTCATCTGTAGGCTCCTCCTCCTCCTGTGCCTCTTACTGAGCGCGCTCGGCAGAGGAGAGGCTGT
>LR738709.1:308102390-308117709 GCA_902687465.1 Secale cereale | reverse complement strand
CGCTTCGAGAGGGGTCATCTCCAGCGGCAGGGGGCGTTCGAGCTGGCGAGCGTCGCTGAACGTGCAACAACAGCATGCACCATATTGAAGTTGTCCAGTTCATCTGTAGGCTCCTCCTCCTCCTGTGCCTCTTACTGAGCGCGCTCGGCAGAGGAGAGGCTGTTGTAAATAGCACAAAGCCCCTCCGTAGTAGTAGTATTTAGGGGCTATTTTGTTCAGTTCATCTGACTATAGATATGGTGGAACTGTACAACGTATTTAAAATTAGATAGTATATATATATATATATATATATATATATATATATATATATATATATATATATATATATATATAGTTGAACTAGCTATTTCAGTACGTGGTTGGCAACAATTGGGGAAAATTTTGGTTGGTTCAGCTATCTTTTTTTTTTGCGACAGAAAGAGAGTTTTATTCCATAAGTATAGAGTTACAATCAAGAGGCACCAACTCCTCAATACAAGGTGGGCTCCTCCCCAGCCATACGGCAGTAGTAGACTCCGTACGACTGTACAATGCCAACCGATGTGCTACCCTATTTTGCTCACGCTTTATTTTTGATGGAACAAACTCTCGATCTTGAAGATGACGCTTGATCTCTAATACCAAGTGCCCATACACTGACCTGGATAAGGTATCTCCGTTCATTGCACCTAGTGCCATAGATGAGTCTGATTGCACCACAACTGGAAGGGACGAGTGCTGGAGGGCTAATGCCATGCCCTGCATTATCGCATGTAGCTCTGCTTCCAACGCATCGTTGCAGTTGAAGATATATCTATACGCCGCGAATATCACACTTTCATCATGATCCCGAAGTATCATACTTGTTGCCGCCGTCCCGTCTTCTTGCATGAATGCTCCGTCCACCGAGAGCGCCACCCAGCCCAAGGCCGGCCGTGGCCAGTGCAGTCCCGCTTGGGGGGCGGAAACCTCGCCTACTGCCACCGGGGCGACATGCATTTTCCCTTTGAGGATCTCCTCCGTAGAGAACCGCCCGCACAGGTTCAAGGAGTTCATATAGCTCTGTAGGAAGTCCGCCGTTGCCGATACGGGGGGCTCCTCCTTTCCATGTAAGAGGTCCGAGCGTACCGACCAGATCCTCCATATCAACATGATCGTGCAGTCCCGCATTTGATCATCACAGTTAGCGAGGACATTTAAGAGCCACTCCTTCCCTGAATCCTGAAGAATCTCTTGGTTCGGGAGGCGCCATACTATTCTCATCTGATTCCAAATTCTTTGCGCATGTTCACATGACACTAGAGCATGAAAGCTCGTCTCCTTTTCCCGTCCGCACACCCGACAGCTATCCCTAGTCGAGATGTGTCTATACTTCTTGCATTCATTTGTGGCGAGAGCCCCAGAAACAACCTTCCACGCCATAATTTTCATCTTAAGAGGCACTTTAGAACTCCAAATTCGCTGCCAGATGGGCCTTCGGCCTGAAGCATTATTACTAGAAGAACTTAACTGCAGTGAGCATTGAGCTTCCGTAGCTAGATGATATGCACTCCGAACTGAGAACTGTCCAGACCGCTCCGGGGCCCAGGCCATGAAATCCTCTCCGTTCCTTGGTGAAGTCCGGATCAATAAGATTGCTCTAACATCCATGTCCCAAAAATGCTCTCTAAGCCGTTCCTCATTCCATGCACCATGCTCATTCAGGAAGTCAGCCACTCGATTGTACCGACAGTTCCCTTTGGGGGTGATCGGCCTGAAACTGTGGCCCCTAGGGATCCAAGCATCTCGCCAGGTTTTAATCGAGAGACCATTGCCCACTCGCCATATAATGGCCCTTTTTCACCAGTTCCAAACCATGAACAATCCCCTTCCAGACCGCCGAACTGTTAGACGAGAAAATCGTATCTAGGAGATTCCCCCTTGGGTAGTATTTGGCCTTTAGTAATCTCGCACACAGGCTATCAGGGTTATCCAATAGGCGCCAGGCTTGCTTGGCCAGTAAAGCTTGATTGAAAGCCCTCATGTCTCGGAACCCCATACCTCCCATTGCTTTGGGTAGCATCATCCGCTCCCAACTCAGCCAGGCCATCTTCCTTTTGCCGTTCTCCACCCCCCACCAATATTGCCTCATCATCTTGGTTAGGTCATCGCAGACTGAGGTCGGTAATCTGAACACACTCATCACATAGGTGGGTATCGCCTGAGCCACGACCTTGATAAGAATCTCTTTGTTTCCAACCGAGACATATTGTTCACTCCAGTCAATAAGGATTTTCCTCAATCTGTCTTGCAACGTCTCGAATTGCCCCTTATGAACTCGTCCATCAGGGACCGGCAGTCCCAGGTATTTAGGCTCAAACACCTGCTGTGTTACCTCCAATATATTCTTGATATCATCCGCAACTGGCTCACCACAATTTTCAGAAAACAAGATGGAGCACTTCTCGGGGTTTATAAGTTGACCCGTAGCCGAGGAATAGGTGTTCAACAAACCTTTAACAACATTCGCCTGTTGGCCAGAAGCTTCAAAAAACAGTAAGGTATCATCCGCAAAGAGGAGGTGAGATATCTCCGGTGCACCTCGGCATATGCTCACCCCGTTCAAGCTACCATCGCTCACTGATTTAGTTATAAGAGCAGATAACGCATCAGCGACAAAGAGAAACAAAAACGGAGACAGTGGGTCACCTTGGCGGAGGCCACGAGATGGTGTAAAGGCCTCCAGTAGCTTCCCATTAAGTTTAACTGAGTACCTAACAGATCTGACACATGTCATTAACCATGCGATCCATTGCTCCGCAAAACCCCATTTTCTCAGCGCCCTCTCCAGAAAATCCCAGTCGACCCGATCGTACGCCTTGGATAGATCGAGTTTGTACGCACAGGCCGCCCTACTGTTGCTCTTCAAGGATTGTATGTGATGGATGCACTCGAAGGCAATGATAGAGTTGTCCGAGATGAGCCGGCCCGGGATAAAAGCGCTCTGGTTCTCAGAGATCAGTTCCGACAGACAAGGGCGGAGTCGGTTAACCAAGCACTTCGAAACCAGTTTGTAAATTACGTTGCAAAGGCTGATCGGCCTAAACTCCTTGAGCTCCTTGGGATGAGGGACTTTCGGAATCAAGACGATCGCCGTATCATTAACTCCCTCTGGCATAGATCCAGATGCAAAGAACTCCAGCACAGCAGCTATGATTTCAGGTTTTAGAGCTGCCCAATTCCGTTGATAGAATCTTGCAGGAAAGCCATCCGTGCCCGGAGCTTTAAGAGGACCTATTTGAAATAGGGCATTCGACACTTCCTCCTCAGTAAATGGCGTGCATAACAGGGCGTTCATTTGTTCAGATACTTTAGGATCAATCGCGTCAAGAACGACCTCAGGAGTAAGAGTCGGATCCTTAGTATAGACTTCCTTGAAGTAGGAAGTAGCCATGAGTTCCATGTCCGACGGCGAGGAGCACCATGATCCATCCGTCCGCCGGAGCCTCTGTATATAGTTCCTTCTCGCCCGCCAAACTGCATGTTTATGCAAGTAGGCCGTGTTCCGCTCCCCCTCCTTTAACCACGTAATGCGCGATCTCTGTAGCCACATCATCTCTTCTCTGTAAAGCAGCTCATCAAGTTGAGACATCTTATGACGGATCTCCGAACGATCCGCGTCTTTAAGCTGTAAATCAGCCAGCTCGGTCCGTAACTTCTCCAGTTCAGTTACCACATGGCCGAAGTTTTCCTTACTCCATGCACGTAAACCATTCATCATTTCATGTAAGGCATCCCTCACAGCCGCTAGTGTACCAGCCGGCTTGCTCCTCCGCCATCTACTCGCCACCAGCTCTGGCAACGCCGGGTGGCGTTCCCACATGATCTCATACCGAGGAGCCGCTCTAGTTCTCCTCGGGTCCACAGGTACCAGACGAATCACGATCGGACTGTGGTCCGAACATGATGATGCCAAGTGATCCACTTGCGCGGTAGGGAAGAGCTCTCTCCACCCCTCGTCCGCACATGCTCGGTCAAGACGCACACGCACATTCCTTTCTCCAATCTGCCCATTATCATATGTAAAGGGAAACCCAAAGAAACCAAGATCCCAAAGTTCACATGCCAACAAGCAGTCCCGGACTAACCCCATCTGATTTTCAGAGCGCTGGGCTCTTGACATATGTTCATGCTGCCACATCGCCTCATTAAAGTCCCCACACACTAACCACGGCTCCGACGACACTGCACGAAGCTGGGATAGCGAGCTCCACATAAGATGACGATTTTCAACCCTAGGTTCACCATAGACAAACGTCGTTCTCCAGCTTTTATCACTTGCCACATCAACAATCCGCACGTCAATGTACCGTGCACACGAATCCAGCACCGTTACTTGCAATTTCTCGTCCCAAAAGAGTGCTAGGCCACCACTGAGGCCATCACTCGAAACGCCAGCAAAACCCTTCATCTGCAATCTCCACTTGAGTTTCTCCATCTTCGAAGAGGCCTGTCTTGTCTCTGAAAGAAAAACAAGTCCCGGGGAATTGGCTTTAGAGAGGGCCAAAACCTCACGAACTGTCCGGCGGTTCCCTCCCCGGCAGTTCCAAGCTAGGATATTCATTGTATCCGACGGTCCTCCTCGAGGGAGGCCGCCGATCTATCACCAGACACATCACTTGAGTTAACACGAGCCCGTTTACTGCTTGTACTGCTGGTAGGCGAGGTGTGCGCCCCGTCCTCACCATGTCCCTGGGTGAGTGCAAGCAAACCCCCCGGCCCTACCAAAGCAGTGGCCTCCGGTGCAACATTTTCCATGGATAGTCTCTTGCGCACTGTTGGATCTACTTGCATGGCAACCTGTCCTACCTTGGCAGGGCTAGTAGCCGTATCTTGAATGTTCGGGTCGACCACTGTCTTCCCTGGCGATTTCTGCTGTTGAGAAGGAGGTGTATAATGTTTCTGAGTCCTCCCCCTGCCCTGATTATCATTCGACGGTTGTTTATTCAGTCCATCAGCGTAGAGCCATGGGCCAAACTTCTTATCCTTCTCCTCATGCACACCAGAACCGCATTCTTTGCAATCATGACCAATGATCCCGCATACACTGCAGAAGCGCGCCAATTTCTCATACCGCACCAAGTATACTTGACGTTCTTTCCCCCTTACAATGCTGACGTACTTGGTTAGAGGCCGCCGAACATCATGCCGAACCCTAACCCTAATGTAGTCACCACGAGTATTGCCGCTGAGTCTCATCTCCAAAATCTCACCCGAGTTTTTCAACAGATTCTCCACAATATTCTTCCTGCAGAAACCCTCTGGGATCTTGTGAATTTGCAGCCAAATTGGCATAAACACCATGGGCACGTCCTCTGCCTTTGTGAACCCATCATATGGAACCATCAACACAAGCAGATTCCTGAAGATCCAAGGCCCTTGATACATCATGCGCTCCCAGTCTCCCAAACAAGAAGCTTGTACCACAAAGAGCTTCGGCCCAACCGGGCGAAACCTTACCGGCTGTGATGGATTCCAAGCAGCCCGCATGTCCTTGTAAAAGGCCGTTTGGCTGAAGGTTTTGTCAGTATGAACCCTCGGCAAAGCTAGCCATCTCACACTTTCATTGATCTCTGGATCATCTTCGTCTATCACCAGATCATCAAACTCTTCATCATCCAGGTTGAGCTGTTCCATGAAGTTCCCAAGATCCGGCGCTCCCAGGGAGCCGCCGCCAGCGCTGGTGCTCGACAGGGCGTCCGCGGGGGAGTCCATCGCACCCGAGGAGGAGGGCGGAGAGGGGGCTAGCCGATCGAGAGATCGCTCGCGGGAAGGGAGGTCGATCGGCCTGGTATACTCAGAGGCGACGGCGCCGCCAGAGAGGAAGGGGAACTCTAGCCTTGCGCTAGGGGAATTCAGACCTAGTACTAGTCCTTGGTTGGTTCAGCTATCGAGTTGAACTGTTTGTATAAATTAAGAACGTTTGCTTAATCTATGAATGAAATCTATGCTTGATTACTGAAATTTAGTTGCAAAAATTAGATAGTGCTAGTGATTTTTCGCTGCATATTTTGACAAATCGCAGTGTTACAAGGATTGACAAATGGCAATGTTACTAGATCAAAAAATGTCAATCTTTCCAGTTTGACAAATGGCAACATACCCAATATGACAGATGCAAATCTTACCAAATTGTTTGTACGTGGTTGCACACGGGTCATCCAAAACAACCGTTTGCGTTGAAGAGATGCACAAATCCTGCGCTACGAATTTTCCCTCGACTTAAGGGGGAAGACCTTAGCTCTCACTTTGCATATAGATGTTCTACCTAAAACGTTTGCGATCAAGAGCTGCAGAAATCCTGCTCGGCATATTTTCTCTTGGCTTCCTGGGGAAGCTACGCCTCCCGTTTAGTCAAGCACTCAAGCACCTATCTGCACGCGTGGCACCTCCTAGCCATCAAAAGAGTGAGGTGTGGCATCACGTGAATGGTTAACAGAACACACACAATTTAAATTATACGAAACGTTTGAGATGTTACACTGGCAGCTATTTGTTTCAAAATGCCTTTGTTGGCTGTTATTCGAGTGCGCCTTCTCTAAAAATGGACACAAAAAATACCACAGCATGTCGGGTGCCAATCCATGATAACATGCCAAGTTTCTTGAATTTTAGACGAGTTTTGGATTTACTATAATTTAAAAACAAAGTATATCAAAGTTTTGCGGGAAATCAACAATGCACATAAAATTCATTCCCATTTCTTGCATGGGACCTAAGCATGCACTGAAGGACACGGATTTGATTTTTCAACCAATTTATATGCACTGGAGCATGTGCATGTAGTCCAAATTTAAATTAGGCACATAAAATGCCTAGAAAACCCACTTAATGTATAAAAATGTCCAAACGAACCCCGAAAAATTCCTAAATTAAACACAACACTCATGTTGTTCTACGTGACACTAGATTTTTTTTGAAAGCAATAAGAGGCAACGGACATCATTTCGTCCCCAAAGGTGGCACGACCCCTACCGAAATCATCACGCTTGTTGTGAGAAGCTCTCGTTTGTGAGAAGCTTATACCCAAACCTGCCCCAACGGGGACAAATTTTTTACCACGTCATGTTGATGCCGCTCCATGATAGCATGCCAAGTTTCATGAATTTCAAACGAGTTTTGGATTTACTAGAATTTAAAAACCAGGTAACTCAATGTTTCCGGCCGAGTGACGGTGGCAAGGTGTTTGAAATTCATTCCCATTTCTTGCATGGGACCAAAGCATGCACCGAAGGACACATATTTGATTTTTCAACCCGTTTATATGCACTGAAGCATATGCATGTTGTTCAAATTTGAATTATGCACATAAATTTCCTAGAAAACCAAGTTAATGTATAAAAATGTCCAGATGAACCCCAAAAAATTCCAAAATTAGTCACAACACTCATGTTGGTCTATGTTGACACTAGGAACTTTTTGAAAGCAATAAGAGGCAACGGACATCGTTTCGTCCCCAAAGGTGGCACGTTCCCTACCGAAACCATCACGCTTGTTGTGAGAAGCTCTGGTTTGTGAGAAGCTTAAACCCAAACCTGCCCCAAATGGGACCAATTTTTTACCACGGCATGTTGATGCCGCTCCATGATAGCATGGCAAGTTTCATGAATTTAAGACGAGTTTTGGATTTACTAGAATTTAACAACCAGGTGCCTCAATGTTTCTGGCCGAGTGACGGTGGTAGGGTGTTTGAAATTCATTCCCATTTCTTGCATGGGACCTAAGCATGCATCGAAGGACACATATTTGATTTTTCTATATGCACTATAGCATATGCATGTAGTTCAAATTTGAATTATGCACATAAAATGCCTAGAAACCCAGTTAATGTATAAAAATGTCCAAACGAACCTCGAAAATTTCCAAAATTAGACACAACACTCCTATTGTTCTATGTTGACACTAGAAGATTTTTGAAATCAATAAGAGGCAACAGATATCATTTCATCCCCAAAGGTGGCACGTTCCCTACCGAAACCATCACGCTTGTTGTGAGAAGATCTGGTTTGTGAGAAGCTTATACCCAAACCTGCCCCAAATGGTAAAAAATTGCCACGGCATGTTGATGGCGCTCAATGATATCATGCCAATTTTCATGAATTTCAAACGAGTTTTGGATTTACTAGAATTTAAAAACCAGGTATCTCAATGTTTTCGGCCGAGTGACGGTGGTAGGGTGTTTGAAATTCATCCCCATTTCTTGCATGGGACCTAATCATGCATCGAAGGACACAAATTTGAATTTTCAACCCGTTTATATGCACTGGAGCATATGCATGTAGTTTAAATTTGAATTATGCACATAAAATGCCTAGAAAACCCAGTTAATGTATAAAATGTCCAAACGAACGCCGAAAAATTCCAAAATTAGACACAACACTCGTGTTGTATTACGTTGACACGAGAAATTTTTTGAAAGCCATAAGAGGCAACGGATATCGTTTCGTCCCCAAAGGTGGCACTTTCCCTACCTAAACCATCACGCTTGTTGTGAGAAGCTCTGGTTTGTGAGAAGCTTATACCCAAACCAGCCCCAAATGGGAAAAAAAATCTTTACCACGACATGTTGATGCTGCTCCATGATAGCATGCCAAGTTTCATTAATTTCAAACGAGTTTTGGATGTACTAGAATTTAAAAATCAGGTATCTCAATGTTTCTGGCCGAGTGACGGTGGCATGGTGTTTGAAATTCATTCCCATTTCTTGCATGGGTCCTAAGCGTGCACCGAAGGAAACATATTTGATTTTTCAACTCATTTACATGTAGTGGAGCATATGTATGTAGTTCAAATTTCAATTATGAACCTAAAAAGCCTAGAAGACCCAGTTAATGTATAAAAATGTCCAAACAAACCCCGAAAAATTCCAAAATTAGACACAACACGCCTGTTGTTCTATGTTGACACTAGAAATTTTTTGAAAGCAATAAGAGGCAACGGATATTGTTTCATCCCTAAAGGTGGCACATTCCCTACCGAAACCATCACGCTTGTTGTGAGAAGCTCTGGTTTGTGAGAATTTTATACCGAAACCTGCCCCAAATGGGACAAAAAATTTAGCACGACATGTTGATGCCGCTCCATGATAGCATGCCAAGTTCCATGAATTTTAGATGAGTTTTGGATTTACTAGAATTTAAAACCAGGTATCTCAATATTTGCGGTCGAGGGACGGTGTCAAGGTGTTTGAAATTCATTCTCATTTCTTGCATGTGACCTAAGCATGCACCGAAGGACACATATTTGATTTTTCAATCCTTTTATATGCACTGGAGCATATGCATGTAGTTCAAATTTAAATTATGCACATAAAATGTCTAAAAAACCAGTTAATGCATAAAATGTCCAAACGAACCCCAAAAATTCCAAAATTAGACACAACACTCGTGTTGTTTTATGTTGACACTATAATTTTTTTTGAAAGCCATAAGAGGCAACGGATATCATTTCGTCCCCAAAAGGTGGCACTTTCCCTACCGAAACCATCACGCTTGTTGTGAGAAGCTCTGGTTTGTGAGAAGCTTATACCCAAACCTGCCCCAAATGGGAAAAAAAAATCTTTACCACGACATGTTGATGCCACTCCATGATAGCATGCCAAGTTTCATGAATTTCGGATGAGTTTTGGATTATTAGAATTTAAAAACCAGGTATGTCAATGTTGCTGGCCGAGTGACGCTGGCAGGGTGTTTGAAATTCATTCCCATTTCTTGCATGGGACCTAAGCATGCACCGAAGGACACATATTTGATTTTTCAACCCATTTATATGTAGTGGAGCATATGTATGTAGTTCAAATTTGAATTATGCACCTAAAATGCCTAGAAAACCCAGTTAATGTATAAAAATGTCCAAACGAACCCCGAAAAATTCCAAAATTAGACACAACACGCCTGTCATTCTATGTTGACACTAGAAATTTTTTGAAAGCAATAAGAGGCAATGGATATCGTTTCAAACCATCACGCTTGTTGTGAGAAGCTCTGGTTTGTGAGAAGCTTATACCTAAACCTGCCCCAAATGGGACAAAAATTTAGCACGACATGTTGATGCCGCTCGATGATTGCATGCCAAGTTCCATGAATTTCAGACGAGTTTCGGATTTACTAGAATTTAAAACCAGGTATCTCAATATTTGCGGCCGAGTGACGGTGTCTGGGTATTTGAAATTCATTCCCATTTCTTGCATGTGGCCTAAGCATGCACCGACGGACACATATTTGATTTTTCAATCCGTTTATATGCACTTGAGCATATGCATGTAGTTCAAATTTAAATTATTCACATAAAATGTCTAAAAACCCAGTTAATGTATAAAAATGTCCAAACGAACCTCGAAAAATTCCAAAATTAGACACAACACTCCTGTTGTTCTATGTTAACACTAGAAATTTTTGAAAGTAATAAGAGGCAACGGATATCGTTTCGTCCCCAAATGTGGCACGTTCCCTACCGAAACCATCACGCTTGTTGTGAGAAGCTTATACCCAAACCTGCCCCAAATGGGACAAAAATTTTACCACGACATGTTGATGCCGCTCCTTATAGCATGCCAAGTTCCATGAATTTCAGACCAGTTTTGGATTTACTAAAATTTAAAAACCATGTATCTCAATGTCTGCGGCCGAGTGACGGCAGTAGGAAGTTTGGCATTCATTCCCATTTCTTGCATGGGACCTAAGCATGCAACCAAGGACACATCTTTGATTTTTCAACCCGTTTATATGCACTAGAGCATGTTCATATAGTTCAAATTTGAATTATGCACCTGAAATGCCTAAAAAACCAAGTTAATGTATAAAAACTTCCAAACGAACCCTGAATAATTCTATTTTTTTGACGACGCACCTATAGTTGCATGTTCACTTCAGATAAAAGTTCTAGAAATTCAAACACCATCCTTTGCAGCTATGACCTCATTATGTAATTCAAATCAAGACGAAAAATCAAGTAGATCACACACAGTTTATTATCACAACAGTGTGAGATGCAGCACAAAATATATTGGAGCACCGTCGGAGTGTCAAGCACACTAGCCTGCTCCTCAAATATCATTTCACTGTTCAATTGTCGCCGGTGAAAGACGGGGACGTGGACCAAAATGTTTGACGTTCAAACTCATCACACACGGGTTAAGCTATCGAAATCATTTGTGATGTTCACATATCGTACACAGTTCTGAATAAGGGACCGTGTCTCATGACACTTTGTGCGCCAGTTTTTTCGCTGAAGCGATTCCAAATTTTCGGTTTCCATGGAAATATCTACCTCCCCGCCCCCTCCCCCTTACCAAAAGCAACATTTCCCCTGTTTCCACCTTCCTTTCCAAGTTGAAACATTCACTCCTTGCTTAAAGCGCTAACTCCTCGCCGGCGACCCTCCTTCACGCTGCTCGGCCTCGTCTATCCAGGCAGATAATCCACACTCGACCCCCATCCTCCTCCCCCTTCCATATCCTACATGCCCCGACCGCCGGCTCGACACCTTCCACCCAAATCACCGACCCCTCCACCAAATAAGCACCGCCCTAAGCCATGGTGCATGCAGTATAGCCAAGATCTCAAGGAGCATTTGGCAGCGGAGAAGAAAATTGCGGCCGCACGTGCGGATCAGGTAGCGATGGCTGCCATTCGTGCCGACCCCCAGATCTTGGCGGAGCACCTTGCCATTTGCTAGCTACGCCGGTTAAGAATGCTTGGTTTAACCGTTGCGTGTGATGCTCCTGCCTTTCCTTAACAAATTGTAGTGAATTGTGCTATCTAATTTTACCATGCAATCTGTTGTTCTAGTGTATATGTTCTATATATCATGTAGTGTGGTGCTCACTTATTAACTATTTGGTTTATTAGTTGTCGTCTTCAGTTAACTGTTTGGTTCAATTATGCAAATGTGATGTTCAATTCTTCAGGCTGCAATTTTGTATTGTCTTCCATGTGAGGAATAAATCAAATTTATGTTTACAAAATACATGAGAAACGAATATAATTGCTATATTTCCAAGTTGTCAAGCATGCTTGGTTTGATTATACATTGTGCAATGTGGTGCTCAGTTAACATTTGGTTTATTTGTGTTGTGGTGTTTAGTTAACTGTTTGGTTCAATTCTGCAATGCGATGTTCAATAGTTGTGGGTGCATTCTGTTATTGTATACCATGTGAGAAGTAAATCAAATTTGGCTTTACTAAATACATGAAAAACAAATACAATTGCTATATTTCCACATTGTTACGCATGCTTGGTTTGGTTAACTGTCTGATCTTCTATTAGGAGTATGTTATATTGTGCAATGTGGTGCTCAGTTAACGGTTCGTTAATTTGTTGTGGTGTTTAGTTAATTGTTTGTTTCAATTCTGCAATGTGATGTTTAATAGTTGTGGGTTCATTCTGTTATTGTTTAACATGTGAGGAATAAATTGAATTTGGTTGTAGTAGATACATGAGAAACAAATACAATTGCTATATTTCCAAGTTGTTAAGCATGCTTGGTTTGGTTAATTGTCTGATCTTCTATTAGGAGTATGTTATATTGTGCAATGTGGTGCTCAGTTAATCGTTGGTTCATTTGTTGTGGTGTTTAGTTAACTGCTTGGTTCAATTCTGCAATGCGATGTCCAATTGTCGTTGGTAAAATTTTTGTATTGTTGTGCATGTGAGGAATAAATCGAATTTGGCTGCACTTAATACACGAGAAACTTATACAAGTGCTATATTTCCTAGTTCTTAATCATGCTTGGTTTGGATAAATGGGGTTTCCATGTGGCTTGAATTAATCTGAAGAATATGCAATGTGCTTATTTTTCATCAACATATTTTACTGATAGCATGCGAACCCTTACTTAACCTGATGACTCACTACCCTATATGTGTTGCAGGGAAACAATGGGAATCACTCAGGTTTACAATCGAGGTTAGCACATGCATGGTCCTCTGTCTAATAGCACATTATTGTGCAATTGCATGAACATTCTAATATTTAGGTTTTTAGCAATTTGGTCTTGCACATGTAGGTCCTGCTGTCAGAGGTTTTGACCCACTGTTCGACCCTTTTTGCATATGGGGAAATGAGTTGTCTATGAATATCAGTCAAGTCAAGAAACTCAGAAGATTGTTAGGATAAAGTAATTAGCGACAAAAAACAACAATATCTTTGTGTGCACAATGAAGAAGACATCAGTTCACTACAGGATGGTACTAACTATTATACCTTGCCTTTTTTTTCCTTTGCCCCATTTCCAATATAGAGAAGATATTTATGCACATCCTTGTTTCCAGGCCTTTCCAAAGTAGTTCACTGATGATTACCTCTCAAACCACATGTATGGTCAGGAGGCGAGGAAGGTTTTCATACAACACCCCCGGTTCAACATTAGAGTGATCCTGAAGAGGACGAAGTATGAACGGTCAATCATCCACATGCACTGGCCTAAAGTTGCAAAGACCTTCAACATCAATGAAGGCTCAATATTCGCCTTCTGCTTCAACAGTTTTTCAGATGAGATACATGTGTCTATATACCATCTATGTTGCTAATTTCGAAAGGTTATAGATGTTGCATGTGAAACTTGGTGCTGGTGCAGTTGTGTAATGGGGTAGCTGAGTGCTGAAGCTATATGCTGTTGTACTCTGATGTATTTCAATTATGAAAATGAAATATATTGTGTGCTTAATATGAAATCTCTATTAGATTAATAAATGTATTATTAATAATAATATAATTAGCCTACAAATTGGGTTTTTCTATTGCAAACGGTTATTGAGAAGACACCGCATGTGATGCATTCAATAACGCACATAGTTTCTAGGAATAAACCGTGTGAGATTAATGAACAATCAAACACAACATCCTCTTGAAAGCTGTTTGTGTTAGGCCACCTGGCGCAAACGTTTACCACATAAAAACTGTGTGTGATGGACAGCCTTTGCCACACAGTTTCTTCTGCGCATCATGTGTGATGCATTCAATAACACAAACAATAAAATTGTTAATACCGTGTGCAATGGAAACTTCTATCGCAAACGATTTAACGGGATATACCTTCGAACAGAAACGTTTTCCTTGGAGACTGTGTGGGATGTATATACGAACAAAAATGTTTAGCGGAGACCGACTGTGTGGGATGTCCTGACGATCGAAAATGATTTCGCTTGTATAATTGTATTTTTTAGCACTACTGTATGTATAACCGTATTTGGTCGCTCGCCGGTCGTACACGACCTCATTTTGCCGAGCATGTGTGCCAGGAGGACATATCCCCGATGGTTTCTGGGTCGTGTGGGAAGGACCCCTCTATCACCCACACTCACTAGGCGATGGTTCTAAATGATGTCGAGGAAAGGGGTTAAAAACCGTTTGTATAACACCTCGTTGCACTAGTGAATGCCCATGTTAATCATGTCACATCGAAGATGGCATGTTAGTGCATTTTACAAATGCTGCAGACCAAATAGGCCTACAGTAGTGTTCAAAAATGCATGTAGGCACTAACACATTTTCTTCTTTTGAAGATAAGATTAGGCCGAGTGGTGGATAATGTGGTACAATATAGAATCACGTCGACTGCCTAGATCGGCATCTCTTAGAAATTACTTTGAACTCCTATCGAGGGACCTTACCGATGATTAAATTCGCCAGATTCTTTGTTGTCAGAGAAAGGGTGCTGAAGGTAATGAGGTTTGCCCTACATTTATTTTGCAAAAATGAATGGTTTGTTGATCAGCGCCGGAGGCTGCGGAAGAATGGAATAGGCTCCGAAAATGTTGAATTTCATTTTGGAACTTCAGATGACAGAGTAATCGGAAGTCATCATGTCAACCCCATACATGACTTTTCACTTGGTGACCACTACCAAGGAAAACCTTATACACAGAATCTTACGAGCAGCGCGCATTAAAATATTGCGCTGCTGCTACCTAGCAGTAGCGCGTTCCATAAAAAAGCACTGCTGAAACAAACTTAGCAGTAGCGCGCCTGTACTAAGACCCGCTACTGCTATAATTGCCATGACCTCGCCGCCAAGCTAGTTATAGCAGCAACGCCTTATTCCAAATAGCGCTACTGCTATGGCATTTAGCAGTAGCGCCTTTCCTTAAAGTGTGCTACTGCTAAGCCATCCTATCTTCCCCAACCGTCCGCCCCTCACTCTCCTCTCACCACTCACACTCACTCACTCTCCTCCCTCAATCCCCCTCGCACCAGCTGCCCTCGCCCCCACCGGCCCCCGTCACCTACCCCTCCTCCCTCTGCGCCGTCGTCACCTCCCCTCCTCCCTGGACTCGGTAATCCTCCCCCTCCTCCCTC
>LR738709.1:308054472-308102360 GCA_902687465.1 Secale cereale | reverse complement strand
CCTCCGTCCTCCTCCTCCGTCCTGCCTCCACTCCTCCATTCACCATCGTCCGGCCCCTCCTCACTCCGCCTTCATGCTTCGTCCTCCTTCCTCCTCCATCCTCTAGTCGCCCCACCTTCTCCCTCCTCCCTCCTCCATCCACAACGCCCGCCTCCCTGCTACATTTGATTTAGTAGGCTAGTTGATATTTTCTTGTTGATATGCAACGTTTGATTTACTTAATAGTTTGTAGTTGATATATAACAATTTTTATTTAGTATGATTAACTGATTAGTAAAAAATTAGACATAGTTGATAGTTTTTAGTTGATATAAGCCTCTGGTCATATATAACAATTTGATTTAGGATAGTTTCTAGGGTTTAGTTGATAGTTTCTAATTAACTGAATTATTACTATGGTTTTCGTATATCATTTTTGGACATAGTTGATAGTTTGTAGTGATACTGAAACTATTTACACATTTGGTAGAATGAACATGTCATATTTGTTAATAGTATCACATACATGTTGATAGAATATATTTCGTTTATGCAGAATCAAGTATTTGCCCTTGCCTCATCCCTCCAGTCGTCCCCATCGCTGACCCCCTATGACCTCTAGGTGAGAATAGCCAAATCCCCATGTTGTTGATATAGATGATAATGTGTTGTAAATGTCGATGATGAAAATTCTAGTGCTATTCGCCATGTCATTGATGTCGATGCTGATGCAGTCTGAATATAGAGGATGCCTTGGTGTTCTTGTTTGCAATGTACATCCGAGTAGCCTATGTTTTGCTGGAATGTTGATTCATTTCCATTCTTGCATATTTCAGGTGCTCGATATGTCCTGTTTTTAGCAAAGGTCATGCTGATTTTTTTCATGATTTTTAGCACGACTTGTACTACAATGTAGGACATATCGAGTGCTTGTGATTTGCCAGAACGGGAATTCAATGATATTCCGGCAAAACATAGGGCATTTTTTCTATGTCATTGCTCGATATATCGCAAAGTGTTTATGAATTTTGTATTCATAATTAAGCATTTGTTCTCGACGTCGACGATGCCTATCCCGCATCCTCGTCGTCGACTCAGCGAAGGAGGCCTAGTTGGTCAGAGGGGCCATGTCCTCGTCGTCGATGTCGTCGTCGGACGACGAAAGTCTCTCGGCGGAGTGCGACTGGTGCGGCGACGACCGGGGTATATGCGACATGCCTCACCTGGTAGAAGGTCGGCGCTTCAGCATTAAGCTCCAGGAGTCCTTCGATGTTGAAATGGTACGCAACGACGACAAGTGTTTTGTAACATCCCAAATTTTCAATTTGGAATGTTATACATAGATCATACTGCATTGCATGCTCTTTGCATTTTGTTGTGGCGTTCCTCGAAATTGTAAGCAACTCAAGGACCTACGGAGAGAGTTGGGAATTCTACCGTTTTGTATTTTGAGTTCGCTCGAATACCGGTACGAGGACAGTGTGGTTTTGATTATTTTTCTCTCCTAAAAATATTTCTAAATACAATATATGAGCGGAGATAATATGACTTCTCCAAAATAACAGAAATATTGGAGAAAAATGTTAAAATCACTTTTTTTTTTCTGGATTTATTTGCAATTTTATTTGCATAGGAAAAATGCGCATTTTCCAAAATTGCATTTAGGTCCGGGGAAAATATTTACTTTGTCCTAAATATTATTAGAGGACGGTGAAAATTTATTTCGGGAATTTTGGAGTCCGTTTAGTATATCTTTCGTTAGTTTTGCTACGTCAGGACTCTTTAAAAAAAAGGGCAAACCGACTTCGGGCCGTATTAGGCCATGTCTCTCGCCTTTATATAGCGCCCCGCGAGCCCGCTAGCAGCCAGCCCGCGCCCCGCCGCCTAAGCCTAGCTGCCGCGCCGTCGGACCCGCCGCCGCCGCTGCCGCGACGCCTCGCCGCAGGCGCCGCCGCCCACGTGCCGCCAGACCCGCCGCCCGCCGTCGTCGGACTTCGCCGACTGCGAAGTAGCCAACGATTTTTTTAAAAAACCGATCGGTTCTTTTCGTAAACCGTAGATCCGTTTTTTTAGGTTTAGATCGGTTCGGTTTCCTTTGGTTTAGCTATCTAGCGGACGTTCGTCCGTACGTTCGTTCTAACGAGCGCTTTTCGTCCGTTAGCCGCAGACAGCGAACGTTCGTTCGTTAGCCTGTTCGTCAGTTTTCCTTTTCGGGGTATTTATCCGTGATTATTTCGATTGCGATTTCTGCCATGATCTTGTTTTTCATTTTTCTTTTCGCTCGAGAGTCGGAATCAGGTGATTCAAAATCCCAGATCTTCGTCTCGATGCCCTCTTTCCGTTTAACCAACTTGAACAAAGTTTTGGCTACTGTAAAATTTGACTTTAGACCAATTAGTAACCGGAGCTCGTTTCTTTCGCAATTTGAGTTTCGTTGCTTCTTTCGAGTTGATTCTTTTTGCAAACCGGAGTTCTTAAGTTGAACTTTCCGGTTAGATTTGTTCTTTTGGAGTTTTTTTTATGCATCTTTGCTTGTTTGCTTATGTATGCTATTGTTTGCTTGCGATAGAATACCCGGATTGTGAAGCGTGCTTCTACGAGTCTCTAGGTTTTGCGAATCGTCAGTAACGCAAGTAACACTTTGATCATACTCTTATTTACCCAGTTTTTATGCATTAGATCAACCCATCACACATTGCATGAGTAGGATCTCTTAACTTGTGGGACTGGGAAGTAGTTTGAAGTAGAACCTATTACCTGCATTATTTTCAAACCCTTGGGAGTTACTTCTACGATTGCTTAGGTTGCTATGCTATGCTCGTAGACGTGGTTTGGGTTTGAGTGAAATCCATGATAGATGTGAGTTGTTACTTAAGGATTCTTCTTAAGGTGGCTACTTGAATACACATCTGGGTGGATTGGTTGCAGGGCACCGGGAGAATCCAGTGTTGTCCTAGGAAATCCCGGGGTTCCGTGTGATTTTTCCTATGGAATGCCACCCAGGCTCAAAGGGATCATAAAACTATTCATGCTAGAAACTTTCATGTGCAGCCACATGTCAATATGGGCTCTGGCATAGTTCAGTAAGTTGTGGGAAACTTTTCCGTGATGGGCTAGCAGATGTAGAGGGATTGTAGGTGTACCGGCCTATCTATCGGGTTAAGGGGACCTCTTCTGAAAGACTATGTCTCGGTCATCCGTTTCTCAAACACAATGTAGTGCGAGAAACCAAACGGAGGCGATCGAGTCTTGTGGGAAAAGTGCACAAACCTCTGCAGAGTGTACAAACTGATCATGATTAGCCATGTCCCCGGTTATGGACATCTTGAGTGTCTGGTACTTGAATTATTGGTTGATCTCATCACTATATAATTTAATTTGTTGGGTTAATGATGAACTTTTAATTTGGGATTGAGTTGGAGGTACCTTCTCAATGATTTTCAACCAACATGGTAGTTCAAATAAAATTTATTCCTTTGTTGTAGGGAAAAATTGGCTTTACGCAAAAACTTTAACCTTAGAGCCTCCACCAGCCAAATATGCATATAGTATAGCCTTTATTCTGTTACTTGCATCTTCTGTGTTACCTTGCCAGCATATTCTATGTGCTGACCCATTTTCGGGCTGCAACATATTATGTTGCAGACTTTTCAGACGAGGAATAAGACGTGCTAGGTTGTTTGTTATGCACTCAGCTATGCCATTGGAGTTGAAGGACTCACTTATCTTCCAAGCCTTCCGCTGTTATTTTGTTAGATGGCCTTAAGCCATAGATTTTGTAATGAGTTCTCTTTGAAGACATTTGATGTAATAAGTGTGTGATTGCCACTCTGTTATAAATCCTTCAAGTACTGTGTGTGTTAGCATTATCGATCCAGGGATGACACAGAACACAGAGACTTCGGTCCATTCGGATCGTGGTCGCTACAAAGATGGTATCAGAGCTCATGCTGAATGTAGGACACGACGACTAAGACATACCCTAGATCACTCTTCTCTACTCATTTCCGACTTCTCTCCATTTTCTACTTCTTTAGGATGGTGGACCCAAGGAACAAGTTCACTCAACCGGATGAAGACACACCATTTGGACGACACTTGAAGGAAGTCACTAGGTACTTGAACATAGGAATACCAAGCTTTACCGGGGCCTACACCGCCACTTCACCGGAAGAAGAGCGATAGATTATACGAGTTCAAATTCCCGGAAGAACCTTCGCACCATCCACTGAGCCAATAGAATTTTCTTTTGATGCGCCAACCTGGAGTCTAGGAAAGAGCATGGCCGCCCACATCACGATGGGAAGGATCGGAGAAGTCTACAAGCAGGACCTGAAGGACACCATATACCTGATCTGTGGACGCCGAGATGAGAGTTGGGATATGATCAGCACCCGGAAGGATAGGTCCATTGCAGCATTCATCCAGGAGTTGAACCAGCACATTCGATGATAGGAGCACTAGATGTGCGCTGGGATGATAGAATTGATGAAGGTACTAAACATGAATTTAGAGATAGAAGAAGAACTTAAGTCTACTCGTGACAGATACGAGGAGGAGATGTTGATACTAGTGGAGAAGAATGATGATTTGACAAGGAAGCTAGGAGTATTCATGGGAGATCCAGCACCAGGAGGCGAAGAAGAGGAAGAAGAACCCAAGGAAATTCCTCGCGAGGATTATATTATCATCGACGACACGGATTCAGAACCCGATGATAGTAAAGACGAAGACTATGTAGATGAAGCTGGAGCAGATATCATGGAATCGTCTGCCGATCAATATTTTTAGATGACCACACTCTGACTAGTAGTCTACCCCATATATTAGTATTTAGAGCACTTTTGTAACGGTACTTAGATTTGTAAGATCTTGCTTGAAATTGATTGGTGTGATATGATTGTGTTTGTCTCATGTGCATATGGGTAGTGATTTTCCCTTAGACCTCAATTCTGTTCTAATCTCTTCCCTCTACACCCGTCAGATGCCTCCAAGACGTGAGCGGATTTGAGTTTCCCCCTAATCTCACTCAGTTGATCCAGCAGCAGAACACCTTGATGCAGCTTCTTGTCCAGAACACTCAGAACAACCAGAACAACAACAACAACCCTCCACCACCACCACCCGTGGACAACCTGACACGTTTCTTAAGGTTGCAACCACCAGTGTTTGCTAGCAGCATCGAACCAGTAGTGGCTGATGACTGCCTACGCAAGATTGGAAGGGATTTCACCACCGCCAATTGCTCGGACGCTGAGAAGGTGCGATTTGCCGCACACCAGTTGTCTGGACCAGCCGCAGCATGGTCGGAGAACTACACAGCCACTTTCCCTATAACCAATGTCACTTGGGAGCAGTTTCAGCAAGCTTTCCATACTACCCATGTCTCAACTGGAGCTATGAGCATGAAGAAGCAGGAGTTTCGCAACTTGCGCCAAGGAAACCGTACTGTAGCTCAGTATGTGGATGAGTTTAGTACCCTATCTCGTTATGCCCCAGATGATGTGGCCACAGATGCCGCTGAGCAGGAGAGATTTATGGAAGGGCTGAATGATGAGATGAATGTACAGTTGATGGTGGCAACTTTCAACAACTACCAGGAGTTGGTAGATAAAGCTCTTATGATTGAAGGGAAGCACCAGCAGATTGAAAGCCGCAAGTGGAAGTATGGACAAGGAAGGAATAATTCTGGAGCCCAGCAAAAGCCCCGATTCACTCCAAATTTGGGAGGATATACCCATAACCATGGAATTCCCCACAACCACAATGGCCCTAAGAATGGAAATAGGAATGGAGCAAGTAGTAACCAGAGCCGCTACACCGTCCACACCCACCAAGAAGGATTTCAACCATGTCACTTGTTTCAAGTGCGGGAAGAATGTACATTATGCCAATGACTGCCCTGAGGCTAAGAATGGGAACGACAATGGAAGCGCCGGGAAGAAGCTCAACCCGTTCAACAAAGGACAAGTGAACCACGTGACCGTGGAGGAGGTAGAAGAGCAACCAGATGCTGTTGTCGGTAAATTTTTGGTTAAGAAATTTACCACAATAGTTCTTTTCGATACTGGTGCATCGCATTCATACATTTCAAGGGGATTCGTAAATAGACATAGGATGTCCACCCGAGTTCTTAAGACCCCCATGTTAGTAAGTTCACCAGGAGCAGAGTATATGGCACACCAAGGATGTTTTTCACACGCCATTGACCATAGGACGCCACACTTTCCCCTCTGACCTAATAGTTCTGGAGTCACAAGGATTGGATGTGATATTAGGTATGGATTGGCTGTCCAAGTATGGAGGTAATATCGATTGTGCCAGTAAGTCTATTTTGCTCACCACCCCGGAGGTAAAAACGATCAAGTATGTATCTAGGCATTCGCCTATAAGGACCCAAGTACATTCTCTCACAGGAGTTGTTCAGGAGGAAGTGCCAGTAGTAAAGGATTATCCGGATGTGTTTCCAGAGGAGCTACCTGGCATGCCACCAGATAGAGATATTGAGTTTTTGATAGAGTTGTTGCCTGGCACCGGACCAATATCTAAGAGACCGTATCGGATGCCAGTGAATGATCTGGAGGAGATCAAGAAGCAGATTAAGGAGTTATTGGAGAAAGGATATTCGCCGAAGTTCATCACCTTGGGGAGCCCTAGTGCTTTTGGTCGAGAAGAAGGATGGATCTTTAAGAATGGTCGTTGATTATCGTGCGCTGAATGAAGTGACAATTAAGAATAAGTACCCGCTGCCGATGATCAATGATTTGTTCGACCAACTCTAGGGAGCGAAGGTATTCTCCAAGATAGATCTACGATCTGGATACCACCAATTGAAGATCCGAGAGAAGGATACACCTAAGACAGCCTTCACCACACGGTACGGGCTGTATGAGTATACAGTTATGTCATTTGGATTGACTAACGCGCCTGCCTATTTCATGAGTATGATGAACAAAGTGTTCATGGAGTTCTTGGATAAGTTCATCATGGTATTCATTGATGATATTTTGGTATACTCAAAGGATGAGGAAGAACACGCGGAGCATTTGCGTTTGGTATTGGAAAAGCTCAGAGAACATCAGTTGTATGCCAAGTTTAGCAAATGCGAGTTTTGGTTGAAGGAAGTCGGATTCCTAGGGCATGTTATATCAGAAGAAGGTATAGCAGTGGACCCCGTCAAAGTGCACGCAGTCACTGAGTGGTTGGCACCCACTTCAGTTGGAGAGATCCGTAGTTTTCTTGGACTCGCGGGATACTACCGGAGGTTCATAGAAAATTTCTCCAAGATTGCAAAGCCAATGACGACATTGTTGAACAAGGAGACAAAGTTTGATTGGACTGAAGAGTGTGAAGAAAGTTTCCAAGAGTTGAAGAAACGGTTGACGACAGCCCCAGTGCTGATATTGCCAGATATACGCAAGGATTACCAAGTGTACTGCGACGCTTCACGCTTAGGACTTGGAGGAGTACTTATGTAGGATGGAAGACTTGTTTCCTATGCATCCCGTCAACTGCGATAGCACGAGTTGAATTACGCGACACACGATCTGGAGTTAGCAGCTGTAGTGCACGCACTGAAAACCTGGAGACATTACCTTATTGGAAATCGTTGTGATGTGTACACGGATCACAAGAGTTTGAAGTACATTTTCACAAAGAAGGAGCTGAACCTCAGACAGAGGAGATGGTTGGAGCGTATAAAGGATTATGATATGAAGCTGCACTATCATCCAGGAAAGGCCAACGTCGTGGCAGATGCTTTGAGCCGGAAGAGTTATGCCAATACCCTAGTAAAAGGGGGATTGCCACAGGAGTTAGCAGAACATCTCAGGGAGCTTCGTTTGGAGATAGTTCCTAGAGGTTTCGTGGCAACATTGGAAGTTCAGTCGACATTACTGGGAAAGATACGCGAAGCCCAGAAGGATGATAAGGAAATCGCAGAGATAAGGAAACGGATGAGTGAAGGAAAAGCCAAGGGATTTCGTGAGGACGAACACGACACCTTGTGGTTTGAGGATCGAATCTATGTGCCCAACGACCCGTAGATTAGGAAGTTGATACTATAGGAAGCACATGATTAAACATACTCGATACACCCCGGAAACACCAAGATGTATTTGGATTTGAAAGAACGTTTCTGGTGGACGGGAATGAAGAAGGATATTGCCGAGTATGTAGCCGTATGCGATGTATGCCAGAGAGTAAAGGCAGAACATCAGAAGCCAGCAGGATTGCTGCAGCCCATGCCAATACCCGAATGGAAGTGGGAGAAGCTTGGCATGGATTTTATCACCGGATTGCCCATGACCAAAGCAGGATATGATTCAATCCGGGTAGTAGTGGACCGTTTGACCAAAGTAGCCCACTTTATCCCCGTGAAAACCACATACACCAGTGCTAAGTTGGCCAAGATATACATGACCAGGATCGTATGTCTGCACGGAGTTCCGAGGACCATTGTATCAGATAGAGGAACATAGTTCACCTCAAAGTTTTGGCATCAGCTACACCAAACTTTGGGAACAAGGCTGGAATTCAGCACCGCTTTTCATCCGCAGACCGATGGACAGACGGAGAGAGTCAACCAGATCCTGGAGGACATGTTGAGAGCCTGTGCGTTAGATTATGGATCTAGTTGGGATGATAACTTGCCCTACGCGGATTTTTCGTACAACAACAGTTACCAGGCCAGTTTGAAGATGGCACCGTTCGAGGCATTGTATGGAAAGAGATGCCGAACATAGTTAATGTGGGATGAAGTTGGAGACCGACAGTTGTTTGGACCAGACTTGATCAAAGAGTCTGAGGAGAAGGTCAAGTTGATTCGAGATAGATTGAAGGTAGCTCAGTCCAGGCAGAAGAGTTATGCAGACTCGAAGCGCAAGGAGATAGTCTATGAGATCGGAGATAGAACATACTTGAGAGTATCGCCTCTGCGAGGAGTTAAACGTTTCAGAGTTAAAGGAAAGCTAGCCCCGAGATTTGTGGGACCTTACCATGTCTTGGAACGCATGGGAGAGGTTGCCTATAAGTTGGAATTGCCCGAGGGACTGTCAGGAGTGCACGACGTGTTTCACTTTTCGCAGCTTAAGAAATGCCACGCGGAGATGGCCGATATACCGCTTAGAGACACAGTACCCCTAGAAGCAATTCAGTTGGACAGTGATCTGACCTACGAGGAGAAGCCTCTTAAGATCCTCGAATTTTCGAGCAGAGTCACCCACAGTAAGGTTATCAAATTTTGCAAAGTTCAGTGGAGTCATCACACCGAGGAAGAAGCCACCTGGGAATGAGAAGATGATCTACGCAAGGTCCACCCACACCTGTTCTCTAGCCAAGTCGAATCTCGAGGGCGAGATTCATTCTAAGGGGGGTAGGTTTGTAACATCCCAAATTTTCAATTTGGAATGTTATACATAGATCATACTGCATTGCATGCTCTTTGCATTTTGTTGTGGCGTTCCTCGAAATTCTAAGCAACTCAAGGACCTACGGAGAGAGTTGGGAATTCTACCGTTTTGCATTTTGAGTTCGCTCGAATACCGGTACGAGGACAGTGTGGTTTTGATTATTTTTCTCTCCTAAAAATATTTCTAAATACAATATATGAGCGGAGATAATATGACTTCTCCAAAATAACAGAAATATTGGAGGAAAAATGTTAAAATCACTTTTGTTTTTTTGGATTTATTTGCGATTTTATTTGCATAGGAAAAATGCATGTTTTTCAAAATTGCATTTAGGTCCGGGGAAAATGTTCACTTTGTCCTAAATATTATTAGAGGACGGTGAAAATTTATTTTGGGAATTTTGGAGTCTGTTTAGTATTTCTTTCGTTAGTTTTGCTACGTCAGGACTTTAAAAAAAAGGGCAAACCGACTTCGGGCCGTATTAGGCCAGGTCTCTCGCCTTTTATATAGCGCCCCGCCAGCCCGCTAGCAGCCAGCCCACACCCCGCCACCTAAGCCTAGCCGCCGCGCCGTCGGACCCGCCGCCGCCGCGACGCCGCCGCTCCGCCTCGCCGCTGCCGCCGCCGCCCATGCGCCGCCCGCCGCCGCCGCCTTACCGCTGCCACGCGCCGCCCGCCGCCGCCCACGCGCCGCCGGACCCGCCGCCCGCCGCCGCCGGACTTCACTGGAGTACGCCGACTACGAGGTAGCCAACGTTTTTTTTAAAACCGATCGGTTCTTTTCGTAAACCCTAGATCCGTTTTTTAGGTTTAGATCGGTTCGGTTTTCTTCGGTTTAGCTATTTAGCGGACGTTCGTCCGTACGTTCGTTTTAACGAGCGCTTTTTGTCCGTTAGCCGCAGACAGCGAACATTCGTTCTTTAGCCTGTTCGTCAATTTTCTTTTTCGGGGTATTTACCTGCGATTATTTCGATCGTGATTTCTGCCCTGATCTTGTTTTTCGTTTTTCTTTTCGCTCGAGAGTCGGAATCAGGTGATTCAAAATCCCAGATCTTCGTCTCAATGCCCTCTTTCCGTTTAACCAACTTGAACAAAGTTTTGGCTACTGTAAAGTTCACTTTAGACCAATTAGTAACCGGAGCTCGTTTCTTTTGTAGTTTGAGTTTCGTTGCTTCTTTCGAGTTGATTCTTTTTGCAAACCGGAGTTCTTAAGTTGAACTTTCCAGTTAGATCCATTCTTTTGGAGTTTTGTGTGTGCATCTTTGCTTGTTTGCTTACGTATGCTATTGTTTGCTTGCGATAGAATACCCGGACCGTGAAGCGTGCATCTATGAGTCTCTAGGTTTTGCAAATCGTCAGCAAGGCAAGTAACACTTTGATCATACTCTTATTTACCCAGTTTTTATGCATTAGATCAACCCCTCACACATTGCATGAGTAGGATCTCTTAACTTGTGGGATTGGGAAGTAGTTTGAGGTAGAACCTATTACCTGCATTATTTTCAAACCCTTGGGAGTTACTTCTACGATTGCTTAGGTTGCTATGCTATGCTCGTAGACGTGGTTTGGGTTTGAGTGAAATCCATGACAGATGTGAGTTGTTAATTAAGGATTCAACTTAAGGTGGCTACTTGAATACACATCTGGGTGGATTGGTTGCAGGGCACCTGGAGAATCCAGTGTTGTCCTAGGAAATCCTGGGGTTCCGTGTGATTTTTCCTATGGAATGCCACCCAGGCTCAAAGGGATCATAAAACTATTCATGCTAGAAACTTCCGTGTGCAGCCACATGCCAATATGGGCTCTGGCATAGTTGAGTAAGTTGTGGGAAACCTTTCCGTGATGGGCTAGCAGATGTAGAGGGATTGTAGGTGTACCGGCCTATCTATCCGGTTAAGGGGACCTCTTCGGAAAGACTGTGTCTCGGTCATCCGTTTCTCAAACACCATGCAGTGCGAGAAACCAAACGGAGGCGATCGAGTCTTGTGGGAAAAGTGCACAAACCTCTGCAGAGTGTACAAACTGATCATGATTAGCCGTGTCCCCGGTTATGGACATCTTGAGTATCTGGTACTTGAATTATTGGTTGATCTCATCACTATATAATTTAATTTGTTGGGTTAATGATGAACTTTTAATTTGGGATTGAGTTGGAGGTACCTTCTCAATGATTTTCAACCAACATGGTAGTTCAAATAAAATTTATTCCTTTGTTGTAGGAAAAAATTGGCTTTACGCAAAAACTTTAACCTTAGAGCATCCACCAGCCAAATATGCATATAGTATAGCCTTTATTCTGTTACTTGCATCTTCTGTGTTATCTTGCCAGCATATTCTATGTGCTGAACCGTTTTCGGGCTGCAACATATTACGTTGCGGACTTTTCAGACGAGGAATAAGACGTGCTAGGTCGTTTGTTATGCACTCAGCTATGCCGTTGGAGTTGATGGACTCACTTATCTTCCAAGCCTTCCGCTGTTATTTTGTTAGATGGCCTTAAGCCATAGATTTTGTAATAAATTCTCTTTGGAGACATTCGATGTAATAAGTGTGTGATTGCCACTCTGTTATAAATCCTTCAAGTACCGTGTGTGTCAGCATTACCGATCCAGGGATGACACAGAACACAGAGACTTCGGTCCATTCGGATCATGGTCGCTACATGTTTTTTTCGTAATTAAGCACGACTTCTGCTTCTTCAATGTGTAATTTTTATCTTTTACAATTCGACTAGCTTATCGCATGCCATGCAAGACGCTATGTCTTAGAGAAGATGGATTTTGGAGATCATGAAAACATGGAGACAAAGATAGTTCATTTAAGGACCCATCATCATGGTTATAATTTTGCTATTAAAATATACAATTATGAGAGCGTACCCCATTTTGGGCGCCGGAATTGGGAAGCACTTTGCAAGACGAATGATTTCCATGAGGGTAAGTTTGTCACCTTTTATCTTGGTGATCCTGACATCGCCCAAGACAATATGGACATTTGGGTCCTTGTTGATATGCTTCCAATTCTACCGCTATGTGAGTTTCTCAAACACAGTTATTAAGTAATTTATATTGTTTATTTCATAATAGTTGACAGCTTATTTCCATTGATAATGTATTTTCATTCTTCAAAGAATGTGCGGAAGAAGGTAGACATAACCTACTGCACCGATGGCTCAGAATTAACTTATCAGGAGAAAAATCTTCTGATCTCATTTATTACTGATCTTGAGAATTACAACAACTATTATCAAACTCATCCACATTATGGTCAATACGTGCCACTAGTGCCCGTGTTGAACTACGGTAACATCCAAGGAGATGTCATGGTAAGATTTTTTACTATTACGACATCCGTGCATCTTTTGCACAAATTCTTCTAAAACTCAACTACATTGCTAACTACGAAGTTATTAATATATTTTTCAACAGAAAATCCCGAAGGATTGTGTGCCTCATCTGATGTTTCCTAAAGGTCACCTTGATGTTATGAACTTATGGCCAGGTCATCCTACAAACCTTAGTTGTTCATACCGGATTTCTAAAACCGATGAAGACATGACAATCAAAGATTATAAAAAAATGTATGGTCAACTGTAGGGAGGTACTTGGAAGCAACATTATGCGAAGCACAAGAATTGGAGACCAGATAATCTCCATTCTCCACAATGGAGAGTCAGGGCCTATCTTGTTTTATGCTATTTTACCTAAGAGGAGTAGGTCCTAGGTACAATGTGTTATTGTGTGCTATAATGTGTTAGAGTTGATGATGATTATGAGTAGTTATGATTAGGACTAGTGACCAACTTGCTATATGATGTCTCACTGATGAAAATGATGATCATGAGGAGGTGTTGTATGACAATGATGTATTATGATGATAAGTTGTTAATGATATGATGTTGTTGATGATGATGATTTATTATAGCATTGGGTGAAAGGACCGCGGATTAGTTTCAAGTGGATGGATCCATCCACTTGAAACTAGTCCACGGTTCTTTCACCCAGTGATGTAATAACTCATTATGATGTAAAAACAATCTCTAAATTGCTACTGTATGAAAACTTGTAGAAAGGTGTATGAATACAACATGAAATAAAAAAGAAATAGAATACGAAATAATAGTAGTAGTACACTTTGCAGTGAGAAGCGCTACTAGTAATTACCAGTAGTACACTTTGCAACCCGCGCTACTACTAAGTGGATATAGCAGTAGCGCGGGTAAACCAATGCTAGTTCTAACCATTAGCTGTAGGACCATAGCAGTAGCGCGGTTTGCTAGGCCAAAAACCCGCGCTACTGCTAGGCTTTTCCCTAGTAGTAGACCCCTTTGCTAAAATTATGAGGTTTCGAAACCAGACTTAGAAGTGGTAATATTAGTTTGAACCTCTCTGATATCCATGTTCGGTGCATCAACGCGAGCGTTTGCAGCTGATGAGCTGAATTTCATTTCTAATATCAGTTTGAACCTTGTAATCTTTGAATTTGAGCCATATAACTCTGGAATTGGAACCTTGTAATATTTCAAGATTTTGTGGTACAATCGTTGAAATGGCATCGTATGAGACTCTTATATTGGTAGCACTATTTTGACCTTAATATGCAATGGTCTTAGATTTTATTAACCATTCTCGAATCTGTTTACCTTGTCGATCTCATAGCACACGATCTGAATAGCTAACTCGACTGCGATCTTTGACATTATTGCACACAGTTGGTTTCTTCAACATTGTGCCCTGTAGAGCGCAGAATTAGTTATCGCACTCGAGTTTCCATCACCACCCTTCTGTGTAACTTTGACCTCATCACACCCACGGGTAAACTTATGCCCAAAGTCATTGCACACACTTCGTTTTTACAAATCCTTTTGCCAATAAAAGCCCACGATTTGTCCCGCTTCTAGCCGATGCATGGCCAAACAAGCCGGGCAGGAAGCTTGCGCGGTAGCGCAAGAACAGGCTCACTGACGATACATTTGATGCCTCTTCGAGCTCACGCGTGGTCAAACGAAACGCGTGAGGTGCGGTGTTGTCAAGCGTGCACTGGAATCCTCCGCAAATGAACGCCGTGACAAGACGTGATGATTACAAGCTAGTGATGACCCACAAGTGTAGGGAATCTATCATAGTCCTTTCGATAAGTAAGAGTGTCGAACCCAACGAGGAGCAGAAGGAAATGATAGGCAGTTTTCAATAAGATATTTTCTGCAAGCACTGAAATTATAGGTAACAGATAGTTTTGTGATAAGATAATTGGAAGCAAGTGACAAAAGGTAAAAGTAAATAAGGTGCAGAAAGGTGGCCCAATCCTTTTTGTAGCAAAGGACAAGCCTGTACCAACTCTTATATAAAGTAAAGCGCTCCCGAGGACACATGGGAATTATCGTCAAGCTAGTTTTCATCACGATCGTCTGATTCGCGTTCGGTACTTTGATAATTTGGTATGTGGGTGGACCGGTGCTTGGGTGCTTCCCTTACTTGGACAAGCCTCCCACTTATGATTAACCTCGAATGCAAGCATCAACAACTACAAAAGAAGTATTAAGGTAAACCTAACCATAGCCTGAAACATATGGATCCAAATCAGCCCCTTACGAAGCAACGCATAAATTAGAATTTAAGCTTCTGTCACTCTAGCAACCGATAATCTACTTATTACTACCCAATGCATTCCTCGAGGCCCAAATAATGGTGAAGTGTCATGTAGTCGACGTTCACATGACACCACTAGAGGGGAGACAACATACATCTCATCAAAATATCGAACGAAGACCAAACTCACATGACTACTAATAGCAAGACTTCTCCCATGTCCTCAGGAACAAAAGTAACTACTCACAAGACATAATATTGTTCATGATTAGAGGGGTGTTAATATGCATAATGGATCTGAACATATGATCTTCCACCAAATAAACCAACTAGCATCAACTACAAGGAGTAATCAACACTACTAGCAACCCAGAGGTACCAATCTGAGGTTTGGATACAAAGATTGGATACAAGACATGAACTAGGGTTTGAGAGGAGATGGTGCTGGTGAAGATGTTGATGAGGATAGCCCTCCCCAAGATGAGAGAGTTGTTGGTGATGACGGCGGTGACGATTTCCCCCTCCCGGAGGGAAGTTTCCCTAGCAGAACAGCTGTGCCGGAGCGCTAGATTGGTTTCCGGCTCGGTTCCGCCTCGAGACGGCGGCGTCTGGTCCCGGAAAACTCCTTATGATTTTTTTCCAGGTGAAATAGGAGAAGATGGGCATCAGGGGCCTGCCGGCTAGCCCACGAGGTAGGGGGGCGCGCCCTGGGAAGGGGGGGGGGGGGCGCACCCCCACCCTCGTGGACAGCCAGTGGCCTGCCTCGTGGGTTTCTTTCGCCAGATATTTTTTATATTTTCCGAAACGAAGTTCTATTGAGTTTCAGGGCTTTTGGAGTTGTGCAGAATATGTTTCTAGAGTTTGCTCCTTTTCCAGCCCAGAATTCTAGCTACCGGCATTCTCCCTCTTCATGTAAACCTTGTAAAATAGGAGAGAAAATGCATAAGGATTGTGACAAAACATATAAGAACAGCCCATAATGCAATAAATATCAACATATAAGCATGATGCAAAATGGACGTATCAACTCCCCCAAGCTTAGACCTCGCTTGTCCTCAAGCGAAAGCCAATATCTAAAAATATGTCCACATGTTTAGAGATAGAGGTGTCGATAAAAACAAAATACGGATGATACGTCTCCAACGTATCTATAATTTTTGACTTTTCCATGATATTATTTATGAAGTCTTGGATGTTTAATGGGCTTTATCATTCACTTTTATATTATTTTTGGGACTAACCTATTAACGCAGAGCCCAGTGCCAGTTTCTGTTTTCTCCTGTTTTAGGGTTTTACAGAATATGAATATCAAACGGAGTCCAATTGACGAGCCAATTTTTTATGATTTTTTGTGGACCAAAAGAAGCCCCCGAAGCAAAAGAGGTGGGCCAGGAGAGCCACAGGCTGACATCGAGGGTGGAGGGCGCGCCCTGGGAAGGGGGGAGCGCCCCCCTATCTCGAGGACGGCCCGTAGCCCCCCTTTGCTTGGCCCCGATTCCAAAAATTCCTATAAATACTAAAACCTTCGGAAATTAACCTAGATCGGGAGTTCCGCTGCCGAAAGCCTCTGTAGCCACCGAAAACCAACCTACACCCGTTCTGGAACCCTGCCGGAGGGGGGAATCCCTCTCCGGTGGCTGTCTTCATCATCCCGGCGCTCTCCATGACGAGGAGGGAGTAGTCCACCCTCGGGGCTGAGGGTATGTATCAGTAGCTATGTGTTTGATCTCTCTCTCTCTCTCGTGTTCTTGGGATGGCACGATCTTGATGTATCGTGAGCTTTGCTATTCTAGTTGGATCTTCTTCTCCCCCTCTACTCTCTTGTAATGGATTGAGTTTTCCCTTTGAAGTTATCTTATTGGATTGAGTCTTTAAGGATTTGAGAACACTTGATGTATGTCTACACGTGTTTATCTGTGGTGACAATGGGATATCATGTGATCAACTTGCGGGTTCCGTGACCTTGGGAATCTATGCATAGGGGTTGGCACACGTTTTTGTCTTGACTCTCCGGTAGAAACTTTAGGGCACTCTTCGAAGTTCTATGTGTTAGTTGAATAGATGTTTCTGAGATTGTGTGATGCATATCGTATAATCATGCCCACGGATACTTGAGGTGACAATGGAGTATCTAGGTGACATTAGGGTTTTGATTGATTTGTGTCTTATGGTGTTATTCTAGTATGAACTCTATGATAGATTGAACGTTACTACGGACTCTTAAATAGATCGATCAGAAAGAATAGCTTTCAGGTGGTTTCGTACCCTACCATAATCTCTTTGTTTGTTCTCCGCTATTAGTTACTTTGGAGTGACTCTTTGTTGCATGTTGAGGGCTAGTAATATGATCCAATTATGTTATCCTTGTTGAGATAACTTGCACTAGTGAAAGTATGAACCCTAGGCCTTGCCTACTATCATTGAAACACCATTTATGCTCACGTTTACCACTTGCTACCTTGCTGTTTTTATATTTCCCTATTACAAAAACCTATATCTACCATCCATATTGCACTTGTATCACCATCTCTTCGCCGAACTAGTGCACCTATACAATTTACCATTGTATTGGGTGTGTTGGGGACACAAGAGACTCTTTGTTATTTGGTTGTAGGGTTGTTTGAGAGAGACCATCTTCATCCTACACCTTCCACGGATTGATAAACCTTAGGTCATACACTTGAGGGAAATTTGCTACTGTCCTACAAACCTCTGCACTTGGAGGCCCAACAATGTCTACAAGAAGAAGGGTGCGTAGAGGCATCAAGCTCTTTTCTGGCGCCGTTGCCAGGGAGGTTAGTGCTTGAAGGTATATCTTTAGATCTTGCAATCGAATCTTTAGTTTCTTGTTTTATCACTAGTTCAGTTTATGAAAGAAAACTACAAAAAAATGGAATTAAGGTTACCTCATGTGCTTCATCTTTTAAATATCTTTCGTGAAAATGATGGAAAGGAAAATTGTGCTCAAGTACTAGAAGAAGAATTACATAGAATGCTTGGCATAGAATATGTGCATGATGAGCACGATTGCAATGTTGTTAGTGTGAATCCTTTGAATATCCATGATGCTAATGATATGCAATGCCACAAGCTTGTGGAAGCTATGTTTGATGAAGATGATATTTTTAGTCCCGCAAGTTTTGATGAGCAAGTTTATTATGATGAAAGCATGCCTCCTATTTATGATGATTATATTGATGAAAGTGGATTTGGAGAGGTCATGACTTTATTTAGTGATGAATCCACTATTTCGGAAGAGGTTCCAATTGATTATGAGAACAAAGTTGTTATCTATGATGATTATTGTGATGACACATATGGTATAAAGAATAAAGATAAGCATGAAACTTGTCATCATGATTTTAGTTTTCAATTGGATTATGCTTCACATGATAGTTATTTTGTTGAGTTTGCTCCCACTACTATTGATGAGAATAAATTTGCTTATGTGGAGAGTAGTAAAATTTCTATGCAAGTAGATCATGAAAGGAATGCTTTATGTGCTAGTTATATTGTTGAATTCATTCATGATGCTACTGAAAATTTTAATGAGAGAGGATCATATGCTTCTACATATTGCAATAATATCAAGTTTCCTCTCTATGTGCTCAAAGTTTTGAAGTTATGCTTGTTATGCCTTCCTATGCTAGTTGATTATCGTTCCCATAAGTTGTTTGCTCACAAAATCCCTATGCATAGGAAGTGGGTCAGACTTAAATGTGATATTCATATGCTTCATGATGCTCCCATTATGTTTCAATTCTTATCTTTTATGTGAGCATCATTATGCCTAGCTAGGGGCGTAAAACGATAGCGCTTGTTGGGAGGCAACCCAATTTTATATTTTTTGTTTTTGTTGCTGTTAGGGAATAAATATTGCATCTATCTTCTGTTTAGATGTGGTTTCATGTTTTGTTTAGTGTTTGTGCCAAGTAGAACCTTTGGTAAGACTTGTGTGAAGTTTATGTGATCTTGCTGTGAAAAAAAGAATCGTTAGCGCTGGCTAAAGTAGTCTTCAGATTTTACTGGAGCGTGATTTTTAGTTGATTCTTTATGCAGATTATTGGTAGACAAATTGCGCAAATTTACCAATTTAGTTTCAATTTTTTGGAGTTCCAGAAGTAGGCGAACCCTGCAGATTACTACAGACTGTTCTGTCACTGACAGATTCTGGTTTTCGTGTGTTGTTGGCTTATTCCGATGCATCTATGAGTAGTATTGGGAAGTATGAACCATAGAGAAGTTGGAATACAGTAGGTTCAACACCAATATAAACAAATAATGAATTCATTGCAGTACCTTTGAGTAGTGGTTTGCTTTCTTATACTAACGGAGCTCATGAGATTTTTGTCTAAGTTTTGTGTTGTGAAGTTTTCATGTTTCGAGTATTGCTTTGATGGACTATGGAACAAAGAGTAGAAACGGCCTAAGCTTGGGGATACCCAAGGCACCCCAAGTAAATTTCAAGGACAACCAAAAGCCTAAGCTTGGGGATGCCCTGGGAAGGCATCCCCTCTTTCGTCTCCATCCATCGGTAACTATACTCGGAGCTATATTTTTATTCACCACATGATATGTGTTTTGCTTGGAGCGTCAATTTAGTTTATTTTGTTTTGCTTGCTGTTTGAATAATGTCCCAAGATCTAAAGTTCTTAAATGTTAGAGAGTCTTCACATAGTTACATAATTATTCAACTACTCATTGATCTTCACTTATATCTTTCGGAGTAGTTTGTTGTTTGCTCTAGTGCTTCACTTATATCTTTTAGAGCACGGCGGTGGTTTTATTTCGAAGAAATAGATGAACTCTCATGCTTCACTTATATCCTTTTGAGAGTCTATTAAAACAGCATGGTAATGTGTTTAGGCTAAAGAAACTAGTCTTCACATGATAGACATCCAATGTCAATGTAGTAAAACAAATTCACACTAAGTGCATTGAATATGATGAGAAGTTGGATGCTTGATAATTGTTTTGAGATATGAGGATAGTGATATTAAAGTCATGCTAGTGGAGTTATTATGAAATTTAGAAATACTTGTGTTAAGGTTAACGATTCCTGTAGCATGCACGTATGGTGAACCGCTATGTGACGAAGTTAGAGCACGAGGTATTTGTAAAGTGTCAACCTTTGTGTGGAGGTCGGGGGCGCGCGATGGTTACTCCTACCAAACTCCCCCCTTGGAGCAGGCGTTGATTGCTTTGTTTTGATGACTCGTAAATTTTTGCAATAAGTATATGAGTTCTTATGACTAATGTTGAGTCCATGGATTATACGCACTCTCACCCTTCCACCATTGCTAGCCTCTCTTGTACCGCGCAAATTTCGCCGGTACCATACACCCACTATATAACTTCCTCAAAACAGCCACCATACGTAACTATCATGGCATTACCATAGCCATTCTGATATATATTGCCATGCAACTTTCCACCGTTCCATTCATATGACACGCTTTATATTGTCATATTGCCATTTATGATCATGTAGTTGACATCGTATTTGTGGCAAAGCCACCATGCATAATTCTTCATACATGTCACTATTGATTAATTGCACATCCCAGTACACCACCGGAGGCATTCATATAGGGTCATACTTTGTTCTAGTATCGAGTTGTAAATCAATAAAAGTGTGATGATCATCATTATTAGAGCATTGTCCCGTGTGAGGAAACAAAAAAAGAGATAAAAGCCAAATAAAAAAAGGATGACCCAAAACAATAGAGAGGGGCTAAAGAAAGAGAAGCCCCTCCAAAAAAATATGAGAGAAAAGAGAGAAGGGACAATGCTACTATCTTTTTCCACACTTGTGCTTCAAAGTAGCACCATGTTCTTCATGATAGAGAGTCTCATGTTTAGTCACTTTCATATACTACTAGGAATTTTCATTATAGAACTTGGCTTGTATATTCCAACGATGGGCTTCCTCAAATTCCCTAGGTCTTTGTGAGCAAGCAAGTTAGATGCACACCCACTTAGTTTCTTTTGTTGAGCTTTCATACATTTTTAGCTCTAGTGCATCCGTTGCATGGCAATCCCTACTCACTCACATTGATATCTATTGATGGGAATCTCCATAGCCCGTTGATACGCCTAGTAGATGTGAGACTATCTCCCTCCTTTTTGTCTTCTCCACAACCACCTCTCTATTCCACCCATAGTGCTATGTCCATGGCTCACGCTCATGTATTGCGTGAAAGTTGAAAGGTTTGAAAAGATAGAGTATGAAAACAAGTGCTTGGCTGAAACCGGGGTTGTGCATGATATGAATATTTTGTGTGATGAAGAGGGAGCATAGCCAGACTATATGATTTTGTAGGGATACCTTTCTTTAGCCATAGTATTTTGAGAAGACATGATTGCTTTGTTAGTATTGCTTGAAGTATTATTATTTCTTATGTCAATATTGACTTTTATCCTGAATCTTTCAGATCTTAACATTCATGCCACAATTAAAAGAATTACATTGAAAAACTATATTGGTTAGCATTCCACATCAAAAATTCTTTCTTTATCATTTACCTACTCGAGGACGAGCAGGAATTAAGCTTGGGGATGCTTGATACGTCTCCAACGTATCTATAATTTTTTATTGTTCCATGCTATTATTTATGAAGTCTTGGATGTTTAATGAGCTTTATCATTAACTTTTATATCATTTTTGGGACTAACCTATTAACCCAGAGCCCAGTGCCAGTTTCTGTTTTTCTCCTGTTTTAGGGTTTTACAGAAAATGAATATCAAACGGAGTCCAATTGACGAGCCAAGTTTTTATGATTTTTTCTGGACCGAAAGAAGCCCCCGAAGCAAAAGAGGTGGGCCAGGAGAGCCACGGGCTGCCCTCGAGGGTGGAGGGCGTGCCCTGGGAAGGGGGGCGCGCCCCCCTATCTCGAGGATGGCCCGTAGCCACCCTTTGCTTGGCCCCGACTCCAAAAATTCCTATAAATACTGAAACTTCGGAAATTAACCTAGATCGGGAGTTCCATCGTCGAAAGCCTCTGTAGCCACCAAAAACCAATCTACACCCGTTCTGGCACCCTGCCGGAGGGGGAATCCCTCTCCGGTGGCTATCTTCATCATCCCGACGCTCTCCATGACGAGGAGGGAGTAGTCCACCCTCGGGGCTGAGGGTATGTATCAGTAGCTATGTGTTTGATCTCTCTCTCTCTCTCTCTCGTGTTCTTGAGATGGCCCGATCTTGATGTATCGCGAGCTTTGCTATTCTAGTTGGATCTTCTTCTCCCCCTCTACTCTCTTGTAATGGATTGAGTTTTCCCTTTGAAGTTATCTTATTGGATTGAGTCTTTAAGGATTTGAGAACACTTGATGTATGTCTTGCACATGTTTATCTGTGGTGACAATGGGATATCATGTGATCCACTTGATGTATGTTTTGGTGATCAACTTGCGGGTTCCGTGACCTTGGGAATCTATGCATAGGGGTTGGCACACGTTTTCATCTTGACTCTCCGGTAGAAACTTTAGGGCACTCTTTGAAGTTCTATGTGTTGGTTGAATAGATGTTTTTGAGATTGTGTGATGCATATCGTATAATCATGCCCACGGATACTTGAGGTGACAATGGAGTATCTAGGTGACATTAGGGTTTTGATTGATCTGTGTCTTAAGGTGTTATTCTAGTACGAACTCTATGATAGATTGAACGTTACTACAAACTCTTGAATAGATCGATCAGAAAGAATAGCTTTGAGATGGTTTCGTACCCTGCCATAATCTCTTCGTTTATTCTCCGCTATTAGTTACTTTGGAGTGACTCTTTGTTGTATGTTGAGGGCTAGTAATATGATCCAATTATGTTATCCTTGTTGAGAGAACTTGCACTAGTGAAAGTATGAACCCTAGGCCTTGCCTACTATCATTGGAACACCGTTTATGCTCACGTTTACCACTTGCTACCTTGCTGTTTTTATATTTCCCTATTACTAAAACCTATATCTACCATGCATATTGCACTTGTATCACCATCTCTTCGCCGAACTAGTGCACCTATACAATTTACCATTGTATTGGGTGTGTTGGGGACACAAGAGACTCTTTGTTATTTGGTTGCAGGGTTGTTTGAGAGATACCATCTTCATCGTACACCTCCCACAGATTGATAAACCTTAGGTCATCCACTTGAGGGAAATTTGCTAGTGTCCTACAAACCTCTGCACTTGGAGGCCCAACAATGACTACAAGAAGAAGGCTGCATAGTAGACATCAACGGACATGAGGGCATCATGATCATTATCATAACAGCAACTTATATAAATATAGTCATATGATTCTTATGCTAAAGTAACAATTCATCCACAATATCAAGTATGAATCATAAACTCCATTGAAAACTAACAAACTTTGGTCTCGGTCATTGAAGCAATTGCAATTTATCGTAACATCGGAAAGAGTCAATATAAGAGTTTTTCAGCAAGCCTACATACTCAACTATCATATAGTCTTTCACAATTGCTCACACTCACGCAATACTTATGTTTTATGGAGTTTTAATCGGACACAGAGAAAGATAGGGGCTTATGGTGTTGCCTCCCAACCTTTTACCTCATGGGTAATGTCAACAGTAATAGATCATGAAAACTTACATCCAAGTGGGTATATATGTCAGGATCCTTCCAACACAATGTGCTTGCCAAAGGATAAAATGTAAAAGGAAAGGTGGATTTCACCTTGACACTTATTAGACAAGAATAATAGATAGGCCCTTCGCAGAGGGAAGCAGAGGTTGTCATGTGTTTTTATGGTTGGATGCGCAAAGTCTTATCATAGAAGAACTTCGCTTTATATTGCCACTTGTGATAAGGACCTTTATTATGCAGTCTATCGCTTTTATTACTTCCATATCACAAGATCGTATAAAGCTAATTTCTCCCACACTAATAAATCATACATATTTTAACGGATTTGCAACATGACAACTTACTTGGAAGGATCTTTCTCAATCCATAGGTAGGTATGGTATACTCTCATGGCAAAACTGGGTTTAAGGATATATGGAAGCACAAGTAGTATCTCTAATTAGTGCGAGGAGTTCTGGGTAGCATGAGGGGGAAAGGCAAGCTCAACATGTTGGATGATCCATGACATATACTTTATTTCGGATATAAGAAGACATAACCCATTATGTTGTCTTCCTTGTCCAACATCAACTCTTTAGCATGTCATATTTTAATGAGTGCCCACAATCATAAAAGATGTCCAAGATAGTATATTTGTATGTGAAGCCTCTCTTCTTTTATTACTTCCTATTAATTGCAACGATGACCAAAATTATGTTTGTCACCTCCCAACAACTTTTATTTATCATACTCTTGTATGTGAAATCATTACTTCCCATAAGATCGATATGATCTCTTCGATACTCTGTATGTTTTCTTTTTTCTTATCATGACCCAAGTGAGGAAATCAAGCCCTTGACTCAACACTAATCTTTATTATATAACTCACGGACTCGATTACAAAGGGATAAAGCTCATAAGGCAAAAACTCACAACTAAATCATGCTAACTACTACTAGATCAAGATACTACCAAAAGGATCGAACTAAGTAAAACGGTAAAGATAGGAGTGATGGTGATACGATACCAGGGTCACTCCCCCAAGCTTGGCAGTTGCCAAGGGGAGTGCCCATACCCATATGATTAGGTCTCCTTCTCTGGGGGTGGTTAGGATGGCTTCTTCCTTAATTTGCGCCTAAGAGCATAATTTTGCTCCTTTAGATCATTGATCTCTTGCTCAAGGTTTAATATCTTCTTGCATAATGCCTTCTTGTTTTCCTACAAGAGGTTAAAAGGGATAAATTCGATCTTAGGTTTCTTTACTCTGTCGGGGAGGCTTGACTTTTTGAACTCCACATGCATGTCCCCAGGTTGAAGTAGTGGGAATTCGTCTTCATCTGAGCTGGTCCAATCCTTCCCCTTGGGGTCATGGTCCTCTTCTTCCTCTGTGGTCCAACCATAATGCTCCAAGTCACCATAGACCTTAGGGTCGGCAAGGGAATCGGCCACATAGCTTTCTCCCACCGAATCCTGGGACGACATGTTGCCTTTATCTGCGATAGAAACAGCTTGAAATGAAAACTGAGGATTTTTGCGTGATACAGAGATCAAAACCTTCAGGAGTATATATAATGAATTTTTACCGACCAATAGGAGTAGCCCACAAGAAAATGGAGTCCGGGGGACACACGGGGTGCCCACAAGGTAGGGGCGCACCCTCCACCCTCGTGGAGGCCTCGTGTCTCTTCCAGACTGCGGTTTATTTTTCTATTTTTCTAAATATTTCAAAACGGAGAAAAATTGCATTTAGAACTATTTTGGAGTCGGTTTACTTACCGTATCACGTACCTCTCCCTTTTCGAAGGCTGAATCACTCTGGAAAGTGTCCCTTGTGTATTTCTCCGGAGTTACGGTTTCAATAATATTGGTTTCAACATTTATATGATTACCTGAGATATAATGTTTGATTCTTTGACCATTCACCACCTTCGGATTTGTGCCTTCGAAGTTGTTGATTTTTATGGCACCGGAACGATAGACCTCCTCGATAACGTAAGGACCTTCCCACTTGGAGAGAAATTTTCCTGCAAAAAAAATCTTAAACGAGAGTTGTATAGCAAGACATAATCACCTACGTTAAACTCACGCTTTTGTATCCTTTTGTCATGCCATCTTTTAACTTTTTCTTTAAACAGTTTGGCATTCTCATAGGCCTGGGTTCTCCATTCAGCGAGACAGCTAATATCAAATAACCTCTTCTCACCGACAAGTTTGAAATCATAGTTGAGCTCTTTAATAGCCCAATATTCCTTATGTTCTAGCTCAAGAGGTAAGTGACAAGCTTTTCCATATACCATCTTATATGGAGACATACCCATAGGATTTTTGTATGCAGTTCTATAGGCCAATAATACATCATCAAGTTTCTTCGACCAATTCTTCCTAGACCTATTAACTTTCTTTTCCAAGATTAATTTCAACTCCCTATTACTTAGTTCAACTTGACCACTAGTTTGTGGGTGATAAGGTGATGCAATTCTATGGTTGACATCATACTTGGCAAGCATCTTACAGAAAGCACCATGAATAAAGTGTGAACCACCATTAGTCATTAGATATCTAGGGACTCCAAACCTCGGAAATATAACTTCTTTAAGCATCTTAATAGAGGTGTTATGATCAGCACTACTAGTTGGAATAACTTCTACCCACTTAGTAACGTAATCAATAGCAACTAAAATATGTGTGTACCCATTAGAGGCAGGAAACGGTCCCATATAATCAAATCCCCATACATCAAATGGTTCAATAACAAGTGAATAATTCATAGGCATTTTTTGACATCTACTAATATTACCTATTCTTTGACATTCATCACAAGATAAGACAAACTTACGGGCATCCTTGAAGAGAGTAGGCCAATAAAAACCGGATTGCAATACCTTGTGTGCAGTTCTATCTCCCGCATGGTGTCCTCCATAAGCTTCGGAGTGGCACTTGCGTAGGATTTGTTCCTGTTCATGCTCAGGTACACAACATCTAATAATACCATCTACTCCTTTTTAAAGATGTGGGTCATCCCAGAAGTAATGTCTCAAATCATAGAAGAACCTTTTCTTTTGCTGGTATGTGAAGCTAGGAGGTATAAACTTAGCAACAATATAATTAGCATAATCAACATACCATGGAGCAGTACAAGAAGTATTTATGACAGCTAGTTGTTCATCAGGGAAGCTATCATCAATAGGTTGTGGGTCATCAAGTATATTTTCTAACCTAGACAAGTTATCTGCAACAGGGTTCTCAACCCCCTTTCTATCAATAATATGCAAGTCAAATTCTTGCAGCAAGAGAACCCATCTAATAAGTCTAGGCTTAGCATCTTTCTTTTCCATAAGGTATTTGATAGCAGCATGATCAGTGTGAATATTTACTTTAGAATCAACAATATAGGGTCTAAACTTATCACAAGCAAATACAACTGCTAAAAATTCTTTCTGAGTAGTAGCATAGTTTCTTTGGGCACTATCTAGAGTTTTACTAGCATACTGGATAACATTCAATTTCTTATCAACTCTTTGCCCTAAACGGCTCCTACAGCATAATCACTAGCATCGCACATAATCTCAAAGGGTAAATTCCAGTCAGGGGGCTGGACAATAGGTGCAGATGTCAATGCTTTCTTAAGTACTAGTGGTTGGGGCGCCACCTGGTGGCGCCACTTGAAGCGAGATGTTGCGATACCTAATTTGCTGTTGTCCATTCAGCTGGCTTGTTTGGTCCATGTTTTCATAACATGAGCATTTCTAGGAGTCTGAGAAGATAAACGCTATTCAGATGCATCAGTAAGTTACATGGATATAAGTGCACCGAAATAACAATGATGTCCATCACAGATTGATATTTGTTAGGAAAGTAAGCATCTAGTTACTTAGTGCACATGTATAGAGGAAGTTAGGCATGTCTTGCAGCAGAGAAAAGTTCAGATCAGCTTAAAACTGATTGTAGAGATAATGAGGACCACCCATTATAGTTGGTCCAAAGGTACTTAGCACTGGAAAGAAGACCTACGAAGATACAACCTGATGGCATAGAAAACGTATTACAGACTACTCTTATTAGTTTCACAGCCCTCCATTGCCCCCACTGAGCGGACGCTCGCCTTCATCATCACCTCCTTGAGCAGCTGTTCGTCAGCGCCATTGAAGTACTCCTCAATGTAGACCACGTCCCTCTTGCAGGTGTCAAGACTGTTCTTCTGATGCTTGTTACGCAGTGTCAAATGGAAAGATCAAGTATGGAGATAAGTCACCATCCACTAGCCCGGTCTTGTAAATTTTGTTGCCGCTGATGATTATTGATGTTTGAATGCATCAGAAACCATTTTTTTGCTCCAACAAAATCTAGAGAAGAAACAAAGACAATTGTGTAAGTATACAAAATTGCAGAACATATGTTTTTAGTGAAAAGATGAGCATGAACTAATCATTACCATGCAACAACATTACATAATACTCCCTTTGTGAACTAATATAAGATATTTTAGATCACTAAGACCTTATATTAGTTTACAAAGGGAGTACCATGCAGTGCAAGGCAAAATAAATAAAGTCTCATCTTGTCCAAACCGATGGTTTACTTCTCTTATTTTTCAAAATTAAATCACGGATCACAACCATGAGTGCCAAATCCACTGTGTACAACGGGAAAAAAATTATGGAGATGGGAGAGGCAGGGGAAAATCACCATTTCAGGGCACCATTCCGAGCTCAGTAACGGCGTTGATTCCACATGCTTCTCATATGAACTGTCAACCAAATTAATTAAATGCTACATGTCACTGCACACAATCATATTTAAGTGCCGAAAGACAATCGAAACCAGTTTAGAAACTATATATAAAAAAGCGACCTAATCAATTTAAACATGGAGTTTTGGGGTAGATGGGTTTTTGTGCCGTGCAAACATGCTACAGCTAACAACAGACAACTGTTTTAGTAAAAGTCAAAGAATTGCAGACCACATGCCAGTAGACCGGAATGTTTCTATTAGACTAACCAGCTACCATCCAGTGGTCATGGCATTGACGACACAAGACTAACACTACAGTCCATGATGTTTAAATACATCGTGAAGGAATTCATCAAGTGAACCAACATTTTTAAATGAGTAAATCAGTAAAGAAACCCATTCAGCTTGTCACATAAGAATATGCATACCTCTATACCATGAAGTAAGGCCTCACTAGAAAGAAAGCCTGACATCTGGAAATATCAAATTGCAAAAGGGTCAGGACGGATGGAAAGTCAAAACTACAGAATGGAAGAAAGAAAAAGATAGTTCAGACCTCTTTCTCAATCATCATTATGATTGTTATAAAGCTTCAGGTATGTAAGGAGGGAATAACTCATGGAGTTTGGATGGACGGACTCCCAATCTAAGCTTGATGGTGGGAGAGTTGTAACTGAAATAGGCAACAAAGTAACTAAAAGGAAATGTGCATCATTACTCTAACTGACAAGACTTCAGTATACAATTAGTACCTGGCAATTTTTGGCTTATAAAATCCTTGACACACTCTGTAGGGACAACAAAATTCCCTCCCCCCATCATAGTTGCTCTTCTTTTACATTTTCTCTGTTTTCAAAGTGTACCGATAATCCATAAGCTAACAGAAGGGGGAAACTGTCACCAAACTATAGTACGGATGCAAAAAATGTTGCTAAGCTCAAACCCTCCTTTCTATCAATGCATCAAGATGCAAGGCTTTTGCAGTTTCTCGAAAAATAGAAGTGCGGCAAACCAGCTAATATTGGAAAAGTAAAGGAATCAAACATTCTAGAAAGCAATTATGTCCAAGTGGATTGTTTTTTTTTCAGTCGAGTGGTTGTCTTCTAAACAATCTTGTACGGCTGACACCTTTGTCATAAAGTCATTTTAAGGCACACAATCCAGAGGGTCAATGTAACCAATTGTTCATGGTGATGGCAAAGCAATTACTTATTAAGCATTTCAGTTATCTAAGGGGCTCGTAACAAGTACCTAAAACTCTATGGCCGCAAGAGAACCATGGGATTGAAATGGTGCAAATCATGAGATGATACAGTGACCACAAGAGCTGAGTTTGCCCACTTAGATGCTCACCCTGAGAATGACATACCATTGACACACAATTCTGATGGGTTTTGTGCTATTTAGGCATGTCATGGTATTTCAAGAACAGGATTCCGATACTCAATATGTATTAAGGAAAGAAAGGTGAGTTAAACAACAACAAAAATTACTGACATGCCCTCCAAAACAGATCCAAAACGAATAACAACTGCAATTTTGATCTACTTGCTCTATATCATTCTTTACATCCCCTTCACTAATTAATACACTTCACTTACATACTTCAGCAGCCAATTCAGAATACTGCAAAGGATGACAATGACACATATCACAAGATTGTTTTATTACAATGTGATTATGTGAAAACAATGTAAATACAGAATGACGCTACCCATACGAGCACAATACACATTCATTAATATAGAATTTTTAAAACTGTACTGTAAGATCTTTCTGTCGTTTATGCGAAACCAAAACATCCATATCAGCTCTCATCTTAATAGTTTTGCCAAATATAAGATGTGTTGTAATGAAAGTGGACGGACCGCTGCCATCAATTGCTTTTTTAGCGTAGCTGTATCAAGCCGGCAAATAAGCAAGTGTTGGGAAGTGAGTGTTAGGAGTTACTACAATATCAGTAGGTCCATACATAAATGGAAAAGGAAAATTAGGACTACATGGTGACCTACCTATAGAAGATGGACACCTTAAAGCAGTGTGTTGTTGGACTGGAACCACCCTTGCCTCACTGTAAGAAATATAGCCTATGCCACCATGATTATCAAAAGCAAAGAGACATCAACTGGCTTAGATTGAAGGAATCCAATGAGTCTTGGGCATGAAGGGAGGGGGAGAGGGATAGAGAGAGATGGATCTGGAGTGGAGGAGGGAGAAGGATTGGGAAAGCAGACCTTGGCATCGACCATAGCTGGATGACTCCCCCCGATCAGTGCTCCTACCTGGTCGGTTACTCGTCGGTGTCGCCCCTATGCTCCAGATCCGGCGGGGAAATTGGCTGGCCCGGCCCCCTTGACTCCTCTCCTGCTGCAGTCGCAAGGCTCCCCGGAGGAAGATGCGGAGGAGAGAGACGAGGATAGGAGGACGGATCTAGACAGATGGGAGGAAGGAGTGGGGGCAGGGGAGGTCGTTGGTGTGTCACCCGCCGCTGGGAGTCGCCGGAATCAGCCGGCATGGGATGGCGGTGGCGGTGGCGGCGAGGAGTCGCGGGGGGAGAGAGAGATCGTAAGAGAGGAGACGAGGAGAGGCTTGCGTGCACGTCAGGCTCCTTCACTCGACGGCCGTGGATGAGGACGATGGGATGGGGTAGATTTGGTGGAGAAAGAAGGCGGCGGCGGAGCACCAGGGAGGGGACGAGAGAGGAAGGAAAGAATGCGTCGAGAGGAGACGAAGAGGAAGAGCTGGGCTGCCTTCGAGGGGAAGGAAGGAAATGAGGTTTCCTTTCTCTCCTGTTTTACCGAGGGAGGTGTTATCTGGGAAGGTTTCTCGCCAAAAAATAAAACATCGTTTTAGCCACAACGAGACAATCAGGAACGGCAGCGCGAGCGATTAAACTGTGCGTCGATGCCTCCAGGGCTCGCCCTTTGCGCCACCCTTAAAGGGTTTAATTTCAAATGCTTCTAGGAAATCATCATCAAAGACAAAAGGAATATCTTTTTGTAAGAGATTAGTGAGAGGCCTGGAGATTTTGGAGAAGTCCTTTATGAACCTCCTATAAAACCCGGCATGACCAAGGAAACTTCGTATACCTTTGATGTCCTTAGGGCATGGCATCTTTTCAATAGCATCAACTTTAGCTTTGTCAACTTCAATACCTCTTTCAAAATTTTTATGTCCCAAGACAATGCCTTCATTAACCATAAAGTGGCACTTCTCCCAATTCAAGACCAAATTAGTGTCTTCACATCTCTGCAAAACTCGATCAGGGTTGCTTAAGCAATCATCAAAGAAGTTCCGTAAACAGAGAAATTATCCATGAAAACCTCAACAATCTTTTCACAAAAATCAGAGAATATAGCCATCTTGCATCTTTGAAAGGTAGCAGGTGCATTACATAAACCAAAAGGCATACGTCTATAAGCAAAGGTACCGAAAGGACAAGTAAAAGTGGTCTTCTCTTGATCCCCTTTTGACACATGAATTTGAGAGAAACCAGAATAACCATCTAGAAAGCAGAAATGAGTATGTTTGGATAACCTTTCTAGCATTTGATCAATAAATGGCAAAGGGTAATGATCTTTCTTAGTAGCTTTTTTAATTTACGGAAATCAATTACCATCCTATAACCTATAACTATTCTTTGCGGTATCAATTCATATTTATCATTAGGGAAAACAGTCATACCTCCTTTCTTAGGAACACAATGGACATGACTTACCCACTTGCTATCAGCAACTGGATAGATAATACCTGCCTCTAGAAGCTTTAGTATTTCCTTCCTTACCACTTCTTTCATCTTAGGATTTAACCGTCACTAATGATCAATAACTGGTTTAGCATTTTCTTCCAATTTTATCTTGTGTTGGCATATAGTGGGACTAATGCCCTTAAGATCATCCAAAGTATATCCAACAGCAACAAGATGCTTCTTCAGAGTTTTCAATAATTTTTCTTCTTCCTGCTCTGAAAGGTTAGCACTAATAATAACAGGATATATCTTCTTTTCATCAAGATAAACATACTTAAGATTATCAGGCAAAGGTTTAAGTTCAAACACGGTATCACTCTTGGGTGGAGGAGGATCCCCTAGGATTTCAACAGGCAAGTTGTTCTTCAATACGGGTCCCTGTGTAAGGGATATTTCATCTATCTCCCTTCTCTCATTCATATGCATATCATTTTCATGGTCTAGCAAGTATTGTTCTAAAGGATCATTAGGTGGCACGGCAATAGAAGCAAGACCAATAATTACATCTTTACTGGGTGGTGCCTTTTCAAGGGGTTGTCTACGAAATTTAGCAAAGTTAAAATCATGAGACGCATCCCCTAACCCAACAGTAACAATATCTTTCACGCAGTCTATCTTGGCATTAACAGTATTCAAGAAGGGTCTACCAAATATAATGGGACAGAATGCATCTTGTGGGGAACTAAGAACAAGAAAATCAGCAGGGTATTTGACCTTTCCACACAAGACTTCAATATCTATAACAATCCCAACTGGTGAAATCGGGTCTCTATTAGCAAGCTTAATAGTAACATCGATCCCTTCTAACTCAACAGGTGCAATATCATGCATAATTTCGTTATACAAATCAAGAGGGATAATACTCGCACCAGCACCTACGTCACATAAACCATGATATCAATGATCTCCTATCTTGACAGAGATGATAGGCAAAGCTACAACCGGTTTATGTCTATTCCTAGCATTGGGTTTGGCTATTCTAGCAGACTCTTCTTGGAGGTAAATAACATGTCCATCTAAATCTTCTACCAGGAGATCTTTAACCATAGCAACACTAGGTTCAACTTTAATTTGCTCAGAGGGTGTAGGTGTTCTAGTATTGCTCTTACGAACTACAGTTGAAGCTTGAGCATGATCCTCTATCCTAACGGGGAGAGGTGGTTTCTCAATATAAGAGGTAGGTATAACAGGATCAACATTATAAGTGATAGTCTTTTCTTCAACTTTAATAGGTTCAAATACTTTTAATTCAATAGGGGGATGGTATTTAAACCACTTCTCCTTAGGGAGATCAACATGAGTAGCAAAAGATTCACGGAAAGAAGCTACTATCTCAAGAGTCAAGTCCATATTTAGTGCTAAACTCACGGAAAACATCGGTATCCATAAAAGCTTTAAACAATCAAACTTAGGGGTCATACCTGACTCCTTACCTTCGTCGAGATCCCAATCTTTGGAGTTGCGTTTAATTCTTTCCAATAAATCCCATTTGAAGTCAATAGTCTTCATCATATAAGAACCAGAGCAAGAAGTATCGAGCATGGAGCAATTATTATGGTAAAGCCGAGCATAAAAATATTGAATGATCATTTCTCATGAGAGCTCATGATTGGGGCATGAATATAACATTGATTTAAGCCTCCCCCAAGCTTGAGCGATGCTTTCTCCTTTGCGAGGCCATAAATTATAAATATAATTACAATCACGATGAACTTGGTGCATAGGGTAGAACTTCTGATGAAATTCCAACTTCAGACGATTATAGTTCCATTATCCCATATCATCGCATAGCCTAAACCATGTCAATGCATCTCCCTTCAAAGATAAAGGGAAGACCTTCTTCTTGATAACATCCTCGGGCATACCTGAAAGCTTAAATAATCCACAAACTTCATCCACATAGATTAGGTGTAAGTCGGGATGCAGTGTTCCGTCTCCTGTAAACGGATTTTCAAGCAGTTTCTCTATCATACCCGAAGGAATATCAAAGAAAACATTTTCAATAGGTGCAGTAGGTTGAGGATAAACTCTTTGCTCTTCTGATCGGGGCGAAGATACTCCGAACAAGCCCCTCAAAGGATTTTGAGCCATAGTAACAAGTGACAAAAAATTCCAGCACACTATATAAATTTTTCCTTACCAAATTTCACTTACCAAAGGCGCTTCACTCCCCGGCAACGACGCCAGAAAAGAGTCTGGATGACCCACAAGTGTAGGGGATATATCGTAGTCCTTTCGATAAGTAAGAGTGTCGAAGCCAACGAGGAGCATAAGGAAATGATAGGCAATTTTTAGTAAGGTATTTTGTGCAAGCACTAAAATTATAGGTAATAGATAGTTTTGTGATAAGATCATTGGTAGGAAGTGAAAAAAGGTAAAAGTAAATAAGGTGCAGCAAGGTGGCCCAATCCTTTTTGTAGCAAAGTACAAGCCTGGACAAACTCTTATATAAAGTAAAGCGCTCCCGAGGACACATGGGAAGTATCGTCATGCTAGTTTTCATCACGATCGTCTGATTCGCGTTCGGTACTTTGATAATTTGGTATGTGGGTGGACCAGTGCTTGGGTGCTGCCCTTACTTGGACAAGCCTCCCACTTATGATCAACCTCTAATGCAAGCATCCACAACTACAAAAGAAATATTAAGGTAAACCTAACCATAGCCTGAAACATATGGATCCAAATCAGCCCCTTACGAAGCAACACATAAACTTGGGTTTAAGCTTCTGTCACTCTAGCAACCCATCATCTACTTACTACTTCCCAATGCCTTCCTCTAGGCCCAAATAATGGTGAAGTGTCATGTAGTCGACGTTCACATGATACCACTAGAGGAGAGACAACATACATCTCATCAAAATATCAAACGAAGACCAAACTCACATGAGTACTAATAGCAAGACTTCTCCCATGTCCTCAGGAACAAAAGTAACTACACACAAGACATAATATTGTTCATGATCAGAGGGGTATTAATATGCATAATGGATCTGAACATATGATCTTCCACCAAATAAACCAACTAGCATCAACTACAATGAGTAATCAACACTACTAGCAACCCACAGGTACCAATCTGAGGTTTGGGTACAAAGATTGGATACAAGAGATGAACTAGGGTTTGAGAGGAGATGGTGCTGGTGAAGATGTTGATGAAGATAGCCCTCCCCAAGATGGGAGAGTTGTTGGTAATGACGGCGGTGACGATTTCCCCCTCCCGGAGGGAAGTATCCCCAGCAGAACAGCTCTGCCGGAGCCCTAGATTGGTTTCCGCCTCGGTTCCGCCTCAAGACTATGACGTCTGATCCCGAAAGCCTCCTTATGATTTTTCCAGGTCAAAACACCTCATATAGGTGAAGATGGGCATCGGGGGCCTGCCGACTGGCCCATGAGGTAGGGGGGCGTGCCTTGGGAAGGGGGGCGCGCCCCCACCCTCGTGGACAGCCGGTGGCCCCCTCGTGGGTTTCTTTCGCCATATTTTTTTTAATATTTTCCGAAACAATGTTTTGTTGAGTTTCAGGGCTTTTGGAGTTGTGCAGAATAGGTTTCCAGAGTTTGCTCCTTTTCCAGCCGAGAATTCCAGCTGTCAGCATTCTCCCTCTTCATGTAAACCTTGTAAAATAAGAGAGAAAAGGCATAAGGATTGTGACAAAACATATAAGAACAGCCCATAATGCAATAAATATCAACATATAAGCATGATGCAAAATGGACGTATCAGCCAGCCGGCCCCCAGTTATTATAGTGGCCATTTAATCCTTGTGTCTCTCCAACCTTTCGATCATGCCCCACCATTAACAGAAGCACACCCACCACGAAAATTCTTAGAGGGTATCCTGCGCGGCTCCAATGGCGCTCCGAGCGGCTGCCGACGACGAGCAGCAGTTCACCATGCATGCCATGTTGGACACCCACAGAAGGTTCACGGAGCTCTCGGTGGTGTACACCAACAACCCGGTCTGGGTGGAGCACTCCATCCACATCATGGAGATGTTGCTTGCCGAGAAGACGTACAAGGTGGTCAGTTCTACCTCGAGTACACCCACGCTTGTGCCGGGTCTCATCCCAAGGTCGCCGTCGCCCAGACGTGCGTGCGCAACCACGTCCTCGTCTACCACTACTGCCTGGCCACAAGGCCTTGCAAGCGTTTTGCCAGGTTTGTCAACAACCCCCACTACAGGTTTGCTACGGTGGACATCACCAATGATGTAAAGGCGCTCAGGAATTTGGGCATCGTCTGCCAGAATATCATCGATATCTGTCATGGTTTTGTCATGGCAGATGTCCTAGCAAAAGGACTTAGTCATGGAGCCATCGCTACGGATTAGCTTAAAGGGGTTAAAGCGGACAAGGACGCAAGGGATTTTTATACTAGTTAGGCCCCTTCGATGAAGGTAAAAGCCTACGTCTAGTTTGGTGTAGTATTGCTAGGGATTCGATGACCACGGAGCGAATCCGCTTTGGCTGTGTCTCGAGTTGTTGTTCTATGTCCTTGAACCGTCGCCGGGTTGTCCCTTTATATACATAGGATGACGCCCGGTCTGGTTTACAGAATCTCGAGGCTAGCTCATAAACGTGTCCGGCTCGGTCTCTATCTCTCCTATCTTACAACACAAGTTACACGTCGTATGGCGGTTTACACATTACGGGCCCTAACACCTCTTGGGCCCTGGATCTCTAGTCTTCTATAATAAAGCGCCATGCTCCATGTCTCGCTAGGCTTCAGTAGAAGTAATCCTTACGGGCATAAACCGGCCCCTCCCTGGGCGGTTTATACCTAGTAGTAATATCCCTGACATTAGGCCCCAAATTGATTTGAACTTGTTCATGTCAATCTTCAACGCCTTTGTAAAAGTTTGGCCCTCCATGGCTTCAAATATTTCATAAACCGCCATGACGTCATCTTCCTGAATCACATTGAACCGCCGTGGCATCATCTGTTCATTTAATACTTGTACCTGTTTTATTCTTCATTTATTAAAATCTCCGAAGATCGAGGCGACTGTATCGTCCCATATCCACTTTCTGGCTCGTTGATTCCCGTGCCTGCCGTTTCACCTTTCAGCTTATAAATAGGGTAGAGGGGCATCTCCTTTTCCCCCCTTGCTTCTTTTCTTCTTCTTCCTCCTCGCACTCGCTCGTGCTCAAGCTCTGCTGCCGCCATCGACCCTTGCATCTTCGTCAACTTAGGCCGCTGCATCAACCTATTCGGACCAGAAACTCGCCAGCGCGCCTCCGCACCCGTTGGCTCCGGTAAGTTCCTTCCTTATCCCTTATATAGATCTCATTAGGGTTTCTCCTGCGAGTTCATGGATAGGCGCTGTTCTTCATCGTGGCCTCGATAACTAGGGTGGATCTGATACCCCTGCTTGCGAATGTAGTAATAACTCTGCTTCCTTAGCATGCCTTATTCTTCCCCAAAGTACTAGCCCAATCTAGGTCTGTTGGAACCATTGTTGTATCGTTGAATATTGATCCCGAATATTTCCAAATTTCTGACATGCCGTAGATCTGTAATCCTGTTGCTGATTTTGCAAAATATGTTTCTCTACAAACTTTAGATCTGCACCTTTCATATTATCCTCGGCGGTTTAGCTTTTAGAAAAGATCATAAACCGGTAGATATCATTAGGTCCCGCTTAAACCGCCGTCTGTAATTACCTTTGAAACACTATGGGTTTAACATTGCATAAATCATAAATCGGCCCTTCACTATATTTTCAGCTTTTCCCTTCAAAATGGCAAAGCCAGCGAAGCAATTTACTTCCTGCAACTGGGTCCAGTCTCGGGTTACCGAAGAGGAACTGCATAACCGGGCTAAAATTGGCGCTTTAGGCAAGAAGGATGTCCTCCGTTGGAGAGTTCCTGGACCAGAATGTCCTCCAGAGCCAAAAGATGGAGAGGTTATCGTATTTCTTGATAATCTAGCCCGAGGGTTTAGTCCCCCCGGTTCAAAATTCTTTCATGACGTGTTGGCTAGCTTTCAACTCCATCCTCAAGATATTGGGCCAAATTCTGTGTTCAACATCTGCAATTTTCAAGTATTTTGTGAAGCCTACCTGCAAGAAGAGCCCTCAGTTGAACTGTTTAGGGATTTCTTCCAGTTAAACCGCTGCACAGAGTTCACAGACGGTCCTAACACTGAACTTGGCGGAATGTCCATTCAGAAGAGGAAGGATGTTAGCTTTCCTCACGCCCAACATCACAACCATCCTAAAGATTGGAACCAGACCTGGTTTTACTGTCTATACACTTCTCCAGTTGACAAAAATCCTCTGCCGGGTTACCGTTCTCATCGGCTTTCTGAGAACCACCCTTTCCCTCAACGGCTGAGTGCTCAGGAGCGGGCCCAATATGCACTGCAACTTTCAAAGCTCCTGGTCTTTACTGCCAACGTTTTGACAGGCATTGACTTCATTCGCTGTTGGATTTCCTGGAGTATTCTCCCGCTAAGCCGGCGCTCCGGTTTAATGTGTGAATATACTGGAAACCTCAAAGACCCTCTATGCCATACATAAGCAGTGGTGTGAGAGAATGAGGTCAATGAAGCTGTTAAAAAGCTCTTGAATGAACCGGTGGATGCCTGCAGCCAAACCGGACTGGCCCCTTTCTGCGAGTTCAATAAACCGCCATCGGTAAATCTTCTTTATATTTGTTGTTTTATTTCAATCTATCTTTAGTATCCTTTCTGAATGACTTCACAATCTTTATCAGGGTAACGACTCATTCTGGAAAAGGAAAACCCAGGATAAACCGGCAAAGGCAACTCGCCAGAAAACTAAGGCTGTTAAGAAGAAAGCCACTGAAGCATCTGAATCCAATCTTGATGATGATGAACCAGCCTCAGAGGTATCACTTGATTCCCTTGGCTCCCTTTTCTTACATCCTATTTACAATGATTATACTGAGGGGAACGCTGGAGGCAGCAAGGCTGATGACGTTGAGGTAATTACCCTTTCCTCTAGTTCAAATCCTCTGCCAACACCAAAAATTCGTCGAGCAAGCCGGAAAGTACAAATTTCTCAACTTGGACCCAAACTTTATTTTGAAGAAACATCAACATGAAGCTCGCCGCACAACGCGGCACAGTGGTCAAGTTATTGAGTCCATCAGTTTACCGCAAACACCAGCCCGGAGACGTCGATCAGAGGTTTTACATACTCCAGATGCTCTTTATCCCAAAGCGGGTCATATTCGCCAGCCTCTTAATTCGCCCGATTCAAATTATCAGGATACTCCTCGTTCTTCATCCGACAAGTCAACAGCTACGCAGCTTCCTCCTCTCAAAACTGTTCATGGTTAAGTTTTTATTTTTCTGTTAACCTTTTCCTTTCATTCCACTGATTTATACCTTCAATTTTCGCAGTAAGCCAAAGCCTAGTAAAAAGGCTAAGCTGAATAAACTGGCAGGTGATGATGTGAATCCTGAACCGGAAAAGAATCCTGAGCCATCCGAAGAGAATGCTAATGTCTTGCATGACGATCCTCCTCCAATGGATCATTACGTCCTTCCTAAACAAGAAGCTGCGCCAGACCCACTGCCACTTCAACAGAGGGTGTTCAAATTACTGGCTTGGTTTACACTGCTCCTAGTGAACCCGTTGCTTTATCCAAACACACTGCTAAAGATGAGGTCTCTGGCAAGGACAAAGGCAAATGAAATGCCGATTTGTCCAACTATGCTCAACTCAGCACCCAAGATCTTCATTCCGGCTATCTGACCCGGCTGTATACAAGCCGTGATCATGAAGCCGGTTTAGTGAATCTGATGAAGGAACGTTATGAGGTAAACTTCTGCTTAACTTCCTTTAACTTTATTCCTATTTAAACCTAATAGCTTGTCTTAACTCCACCGTAGCCCCCAAGGGCCGGTTTACTCCTTCAGGATGAACCGGGACTTCAGAATAGCCATCATATAATTTTTCACATGTGTAGTCCCCAAGGGCCGGTTTATCTCTTCACGATGAACTGGGACTTCTATTTTGTAACCCTCTTTGAACAATAACGCATTAGCCCCCAAGTGCCAAGTGTATAACTTGTTATGTGCTTGGGACTTTATGAAAAATGCCTGTTAACTTCAAATATGCATTAGCCCCCAAGTGCCAAGTGTATAACCTGTTATGTGTTTGGGACTTTAAAAAATTCTTTACCAATATATGATGTATGCTTCCTTTTGCAGGCTGACCTAAATCAGAAAGACTCTCAAATGGTTGAGCTTCAAGATAATTTAAAATTCCAGCAATCCGCCGCTTCCAAAACCAAGGATGAGCTGACTCTCGCTTTGGCAAGCCTGGAGAAATTGAAGAAAGACTTTCAGAAGGAACGTGCGGATTGGGATGCAGAAAGAGCCGCTTTGGAGAAAAGGGCAGTTGATGCAGAGATCACTCTTAATCCAGTGTCAGAAGAACTGTCTGGCTTAAAGCGGCAGATAAACGCCATGACTACTGCTGTCTTTGGTAAGTCTTCTTAACACAGCTCTGAATATGATAGTTCTGCACTCTTCCGGTTTAACTCTAGTTCCATTGATGCAGGAAAACGTACTCCTCATCTTGGCACTGACATGCGGAAGAAATTCAAGGCCGCATATACTCTTATAGAGCAGTTGTATACCGGCGCTCAAAGGATTGTTTGCACTACTTCTCATAACAAACCGGCTCCCAAGTTGATCAAGGAGACTTTGGAGAAGTTATCACTGCTACCCGCCCGGTTTGGAGAGCTCAAGAAATCAACTGCCAGGGCGGGCGCTTTAATGGAATTAACTCGGGCGAAGGCTTGGGTGCCTGATCTTGATCCAGCCGATGTGATGAACGATTATCCAAGCATGAAGGAGGACGGATCAGAGTTCAAAGATGCAGACTTGCGGGCTTTAACAAGAGAAATGCGGCCCTTGGCCAGCAAATTAGCCGATGAAGCTGATGTGTCGCGCTATCAGGCGGGTTACGATGCTCACAATCACCGGGTTAATACTCCGGTCTATGAAGTGGAAGATCTCATCCCGCCTGTCCGTAAGCATACCTACGCCCCTGATGTTGAACCGTCTGAACTCATAAGCGATGAAGCTATTTTTCAAGCGCTGACAAAGGTCAATTGGGCAACCACTGACTTGTAGCTACTGGATGAGAACGACGAGGAGACGGCGTAGGATGATCCACAACCATTTAGCCGGGCTGACGCAGAGCCATGAACCGGTGCTGGTTTAACATTTATCATGTCGCAGTACTTTGGCAAGAAACAAATATTCTTTTGGGTTGTAAATTGCCTTGTAATATGGTAGCTGAAACATTTGGTTATGTCCTCATGCGTATTCCCTTTGCCTAACATTGCTCCATCTGGCAAATTTATAGTTTTTCTGCTTATGATGTTTTAACAGTTTTGTTCCACCTGTTTCTGCATAAGACAAAATTTGAAGGGTCCCGGCGGTTTATTGCCAGACGGGTCATAATGCCCAAATACATATCTAGGTTTATAACCTGAACTATATTAAAAATATGAAACATATATCATACCTATGATAGAAATTTGTGTCATTGGCTTAACCAATATTTTGCAGTAAAGGCGATGATCCCAATTGGTGAGTACTGATGACTCCTGCAATATTTTGCCGGTTCATGATGAAACCATACCAGGTTGTGATAAACACCGGTTTAGCTGTAAATAGTACCGGTGATTTGTAACCAAACCAGACCAGGTTCTGTGAATGCTGGTTTATTATGGTGGCAACTAATAGTCAACCACTCCACCGAATCAATAGATATCAGATCAACAATCTCTTTAAGAAATAAAAATTCAGAAAACAAAGCAAATAAAATCCTGTAGTCAAGGCTTTTTACGAGCTGCCATGCTCCAAATTCGAGGCTTTTCATGGGCTTCCAGGCCACTGAGTTGAACCATTTCACAAAGCCTGTTAAGATGGTCCTCAATCCTTAACCAATCGTCATTTTAACGTTGACAAGTTCAGGGTCTGTTATAAGATTGACTTGTCAATCATTCGACGGGTCATACCAGGTTTACCTGGGCGGAGTGACTTACTTGATGCAGGCAGGTTAACCCGGGGTTTTAGGTGTATACACCAGGCTTCCAAGCCGTGTCTTGATAACCTATTACAAGTGTCTTAAAAACTCGTTGCCGCTATGCGACATGAGCCCCCAAGTAAGATTGTGAGCTGTGCTCATCGAGTGCCTATGTTTAAGTTGTGCTATGCATCCAACTCTCTTTTTCCCCTTACCATCATGTTGGCTAGATAGCCGGATTACCGAAGTAACCAGAGTTGTGCTCTTATGATGATATTGGTTTAATAGCCGGTCTAAGAGGGCCATAGGAACTCTGTCTTTACACAGAAGCCCCCATGTGACAAACTCTTATGAAAAAAAGCAGCAGATACCCCGCTTTAACGGGGATGCTGGTTTATTATATTGATCATAATATATACATTGCGAATATATGTACATAAAGCGGAGCCTATGGCTCAGGTGTAGTAAGGCCGAAGATGAGCGATGTTCCACGACCGTCGGGTCTCCTCCTCCGTGGTGCGTGAGTCCTTGTGTTCTCGAACGTCGACGAGGTAGTATGATCCATTGTGTAGATTTTTGCTGACCACAAAGGGCCCTTCCCAGGGCGGGGATAGCTTGTGCATGCCTGTCCGGTCTTGGATGAGCCGGAGCACTAGATTGCCTTCTTGAAACGTTCTGGTTTTAACTCGACGACTGTGGTATCGACGCGGATCCTGCTGGTAAATCGCCGATCGAGCTGCTGCCATGTCATGCTCCTCATCCAGCCGGTCTAACACGTCTTGCCGTGCCTTCTCGTTATCATCTTCAACATAAGCCGCCACCCGCGGCGAATCATGACGGATGTCGCTAGGGAGGACCACCTCAGCTCCGTATACCATGAAGAAAGGCGTGTAACCTGTAGACCTGTTAGGTGTGGTTTTGATGCTCTATAACACAGAGGGTAATTCCTCCACCCAACAACCCGGCGTCCTTTGCAAAGGGACCATGAGCCGGGGTTTGATGCCTCTCAAGATCTCTTGATTGACTCTCTCAGCTTGACCATTGGACTAGGGGTGAGCCACTGAATATACATCAAGCCGGATGTGCTCTCATTGACAAAATTCCTCCATAGCCCCCTTGGATAAATTTGTACCATTATCAGTTACTCCCTCCGTCCCATAATATAGGATGTTTTTCACACTAGTGTAGTGTCAAAAAACATCTTACATTATGGGACGGAGGGGAGTATAATACTGTGTGGAAAGCCAAACCGGAAAGTCACCTTCTTGATGAATTGAACCGCCGTTGCTGCATCACACTTGCTGACTGGCTCTGCCTCGACCCACTTGGTAAACTTATCCACCGCCACCAGAAGGTGGGTCTTCTTATCTGGAGACCTCTTAAAGGGCCCAACCATGTCTATCCCCCAAGTCACAAACGGCCAAGTGATTGAAATCATCCTCAATTCTTGAGCCGGTATATGAGCATGCCGTGAGAATTTCTGGCAAGCATCACACTTTTTGACCAAGTCCTCTGCATCAGCATGTGCCGTCAGCCAATAGAACCCATCACAAAAAGCTTTACCCACCAAATACTTTGAACTGGCGTGGTGATCACAATCTCCTTCGTGAATCTCTCAAAGAATTTCACGGCCTTCGTCCGGTGATACACAACGTTGAAACGCCCCGGATATACTGCAATGATGCAGTTCTCCAATGACAATAGTCCTTGACTTGGACCGCCGGACTATCTGTCTAGCCAAGACTTCATCCTCTGGTAACTCACCTGGTTCATGTACGCCAGATACGGGACTGTCCAATACGGAATAGCATGAAGCGCTGCCACCAATTGAGCCTCCGGATCAGGAATAGCAAAATCCTCTTCTGAAGGTAATCTCACCGATGGATTATGCAATACGTCCAGGAAGACATTAGGTGGAACCAGTTTACGCTAAGAACCCAGACGGCTTAATGCGTCGGCCGCTTCATTCTTTCGCCGGTCCACATGGTCCACTTGATAACCCTTGAAGTGTCCAGCAACAGCGTCCACCTCTCGACGATACGCCACCATAAGTGGGTCCTTGGAGTCCCAAGTACCAGATACTTGTTGTGCCACCAGGTCCGAATCATTTAAACGGAGGACATTCATCTCCTTAGCCATTCGCAGACCGTGGATGAGAGCTTCATACTTAGCTGCATTGTTAGTACAAGGGAACATTAAACGGAGGACATAACAGAACTTATCACCTCGTGGGGAAGTTAATACGACTCCAGCCCCCGAGCCCTCCAATTGCCTGGATCCGTCAAAGTGAATAGTCCAGTACGTGTGATCCGGTTTTTCCTCCGGTGCTTGCAACTCCGTTCAGTCATTGATGAAGTCCACCAGTGCCTGTAGTTTGATTGCAGTATGAGGCACATATTTTAGCCCGTGAGGACTAAGTTCAATGGCCCACTTGGCAACCTGGCCAGTTGCTTCTCTGTTCTGGATTATATCTCCCAAAGGGGCAGAACTGACCACAGTGATTGGATGGCCCTGAAAATACTGCTTAAGCTTCCGGTTCGCCATGAAGACTCCATATACCAATTTCTTCCAATGCGGGTATCTCTGCTTCGACTCAATGAGCACCTCGCTGATATAGTAAACGGGCCGCTGAACCGGATATTCCTTTCCCGCCTCCTTGCACTCCACAACAATGGCAACGCTTACTGCTCGGGCATTAGCAGCCACATATAACAACACGGCTCATTATCAACTGGCGCAGCAAGGATGGGCGGCTCTGCCAACTGCTTCTTTAAGTTCTCGAACGCAGCATCAGCAGCACTCCAGACAAAGCGGTCTGTCTTTTTCATCATCTGATAAAGCGGGATGGCCTTCTCTCCCAAATGGCTGATAAACCGGCTTAGTGCCGCAATACAGCCTGCCAAGCGTTGGACATCGTTGATGCACGCCGGTTTAGCCAAGGATGTATTAGCCTTGATCTTCACCGGATTAGCTTCGATTCCCCTGTTTGACACCAAGAACCCCAGGAGCTTGCCTGCTGGTACATCAAAAATGCACTTGGCCGGATTAAGCACCATCTTATAAATCCGAAGGTTATCAAAAGTTTCCTTCAAGTCAGTTATCAACATCTCTTCCTTCCTGGATTTTACCACAATGTCATCCACGTATGCATGAACATTCCGCCCAATCTGTTTATGAAGGCAATTCTGCACACAACGCTGATAGGTCGCCTGGGCACTCTTGAGCCCAAAAGGCATGGATACATAACAGAAGGCTCCAAAGGGAGTTATGAAGGCTGTTTTCTCCTGGTCCTTAACTGCCATTTTGCTCTGATGATAACTGGAATATGCATCCAAAAAACTTAAGCGCTCACAACCTGCCGTAGCATCAATGATTTGATAAATATGGGGGAGGGCAAATGGATCAGCTGGGCAAGCTTTATTCAAATCTGTGTAATAAACACACATTCGTCAAGTGCCATTCTTTTTAAGCACCAGCACCGGATTAGCCAACCACTCAGGATGAAACACTTCCACTATAAAACCTGCCGCTAAGAGCCTGGCCACCTCTTCACCAATGCATTGCGCCTCTCTTCATTGAAGCGGCAGAGAAACTGCTTAACCGGTTTAAACTTGGGATCAACATTAAGAGTGTGCTCAGCGAGTTGCCTCGGTACACCCGGCATGTCAGAAGGTTTACATGCAAAGATGTCCCGATTCTCACGGATGAACTCGATGAGCGCGCTTTCCTATTTCGGATCTAGGTTAACACTGATGGTAAACTGCTTGGATGAATCGCCAGGAACAAAGTCAACCTATTTGGTCTCATCAGCTGATTTAAACTTTAAGGCCGGATCATGCTCTATAGTTGGCTTCTACAACGGAGACATGTCTGCCGGATCAACATTATCCTTGTAAAATTTCAATTCCTCGGTTGCACAATCCGCCTCAGCATAGGCTGCATCACCTTCCTCGCACTCCAAAGCAATCTTACGGCTCCCATGGACCGTAATAGTTCCCTTTTGACCTGGCATCTTGAGCTGCAGATAAACGTAACAAGGCCTCACCATGAACTTAGCATAAACCGGCCGCCCGAACATGGCGTGATACGGGCTCTTGATTTTTACCACTTCAAAGGTCAAAGTTTCTGACCTCGAGTCATGCTCATCTCCAAAGGTGACCTCCAGGTCTATCTTATCGACCGGATACGCCGATTTACCAGGCACCACGCCGTGAAAAACAGTGTTAGAATATCCGAGCTTCTTGTGTGTCAACCCCATGCGACGAAAAGTCTCATAATACGGAATATTGATGATGCTTCCTCCGTCCATGAGCACCTTGGTGAACTTATAGCCCCCATCCTGAGGCGCCACCACTAGAGCCAGTTGACCCGGATTATCAACCCGGGGCGGATGATCCTCTCGACTCCACACAATGGGCTATTTCGACCAGCGTAAATAACAAGGCACCGCCGGTTCAACAGAGTGCACCGCCCTCTTGTAAACCTTATGATCATGTTTACATAAGCTTGTGGTGAAGACGTGATATTGCCCACTACTCAACTGTTTCGGGTTACTCTGATAGCCTGATTGTTGTTGTTGTCGATGATGATTGCTCTCATTATTATAACCACCCTGGCCGTTCGGCTGGTTATGCTGGTTCTGATTGCTGTGGCCGCTCTGGTTGCCTTGGAACCCTGGACCGGAGCCACCACCTTGATAACCCGGCCCGTGAAAACCAGGGACTGAACCGCCGGACGATCCGTGATCATACTGGAAACGGTTTCTGAACTCCCTCATAATAAAACAGTCCTTCCAGAGGTGCGTGGCTGGCTTTTCTTTCGTACCGTGTCTGGGGCAAGGCACATTCATCTGGCATTCCAGATTAATGTTTTGTCCTCCACCCCGTGGGGGCGGTCTGCCCTTGCGGCGCTGGCCATCCTCCTATACATTAGTGTTAGCCACAAAATCTGAATTGCTATCCGCTTTACGCTTACCACTGTATCCCTGATTCGTCGGATTAGGCTGCGTCGCTTTACCGTTCTTCTTTCCTTTCCCTGACTTCTCGTCATCAGACTCTGGATATTTGGTACTATCTGAATTTGCATACTTCACTAGATCACCCATGAGTGTTCCCATGCCATCGCAATTACGTTTGAGCCGTCCCAATTTTAGCTTCAGAGGCTCAAATCGGCAATTGCCTTCCAATGTGATAACTGCTGTGTCCGGATTGATGCGATTGGAAGAATGCAGGATTTCTGACACCCGGCGCACCCAATGACTTGTTGATTCGTTCTCCCCTTGAACACAGGCGGCCAAATCGACGATGGACATCGGCTTCTTACACGTGTCTTTGAAATTATTGATAAAGCGGCGGCGCAACTCAGCCCATGATCCAATGGAATTGGGTGGTAAGATTTTTAGCCAAGTACGAGCCGTGCCCTCTAACATCATGGTGAAGTATTTAGCGCACGCCGCATCATCTACGTCCAGCATCTCCATTGCCATCTGATAGCTTTCGACCCATGTATCAGGGGATAGATCTGCAGTATAGTTGGGCACTTTGCGCGGTCCCTTGAAGTCTTTAGGCAGCCATACGTTGCGTAAATCGGGGGTGAGACACGGTACTCCCAAAGAGCTGGAAGTAACCCTAGTTCAACTGTGGTAGATGGATGAAGTGGCGTCGGCTGACGGGCTTCATATTGCGCCTCTAATTCGGCCTCTCGGCGCTGTCTGCCTTGATCCACCACATCTTGAGCATTTGTACCTCCTCCCGCCGGGTTATCCTTTCATGGCGGGTTACTATTCCGCACGCTACTTGACACGGCCGGTTCTTCCAGGTGCCTGCTGTAACTCCGGCTTGGGCG
>LR738709.1:307988993-308054389 GCA_902687465.1 Secale cereale | reverse complement strand
GGGGGGGTAATGAATCCTCTCGCGGCTGTGAGAATAAGCTTGCTGCAGAGTTAAAGCCGTCTATAGAAACTCCCTAGCTCGCCGCGCCTCCACTACTATAGGGGATCCCCCTTCAATGGGAAGGGCTGCCAATCGTGAAGCGGCGGCAACTATGTTATCCAAAGGGTTGGAGTAGTGACCAGGAGGCGTTGGCACATGCTGTGACAGAACAACCGGACGGGTTGGATCTGCGGCCTGTGGCTGGACCGATGCCCCTGTGCCAGGTACCTCTCCCCGGTTTACCCCCGCCTGGTTGCTGGTTCCTGCTCCTGGCGTACTGAAGAGGTTCCTCGCTTCGTAAACCGGCGGCAGGTGAGACTGGCGCCTTCTCCTCATTACGTCGTTTGATGTCGTCTGATCCAACAGGAGCAGATAGGCCAGAGCATCTAGCTCGGGCTGCCTTGCGATCATCCTAGTATTCTCAGCAGGCAGGTCCAACTTAGCTTGATCTATTTGGCCGCTCACCTTAGCAACTTCTGCGTCGTGTCATACCTTCTCGGCCTGGCCGACCTCCACGGTTAGCAGCGTTGTCAAAGTATCAACTAAAGCGGTCAGAACTTGAGCCAGTGGCTGAACCAAGCCTCCTGCCCCAGCTACCGATGCTGCCGCCTGTTGAGATGTTAATGCCGCCATAGTTGAAGTTTGTTGCACAGATTGTGATCCGGCCATGAAGATGGCGACCCGGCTCGGCGGATCAAGGGTGTCTGGAATACTGTCACCATCGGAACAGCCCCCAGACCGTCCATCCTGCAACAGATATAACGACTCTGTTTCTCCAGTGGATGATTCATCACCGGAATAAACGACGGTCTAGCCACCATATTCCGATCCATCCTCAGTTTGTGCCCCGTGAACCGCTCCCACGAAGACATGCTTCATGGAGGGCCGAATCCAGGCAGGTCTCGCACGCTGAGCCGACTCGATGATGTTGGAGCAGATGTCCGGCTCTGGGCCCGGTTCGCCGAGCTTGCCAATGAAGACGTGGATGCCACCGAAGGGAACCCGATACCCGTACTCGATTGAATAGGCCTCGGGACCCCAACCTGCATCGTCGATGTAGATCTTGCCATGACGACTCTTAGTCATCGGGCCCACTCCGTAGCCCTTGATTCCTTCAAAGCTGCCCTTCAAGAACTTGAAACCATCGTGCGATAGCCCCACGGTGGGCGCCAACTGTCGTGGTTTTGTCACGACAGATGTCCTAGCAAAAGGACTTAGTCGTGGAGCCATCGCTACGGGTTAGCTTAAAGGGGTTAAAGCGGACAAGGACGCAATGGATTTTTATACTAGTTCAGCCCCTTCGATGAAGGTAAAAGCTTACGTCTAGTTTGGTGTAGTATTGCTAGGGTTTCGATGACCAGGGAGCAAATCCGCTTTGCCTGTGTTTCGAGTTGTTGTTTTCTGTCCTTGACCCGTCGCCGGGTCGTCCCTTTATATACACAGGATGACGCCCGGTCCGGTTTACAGAATCCCAAGGCCGGCTCATAAACGTGCCCGGCTCGGTCTCTAGCTCTCTTATCTTACAACACAAGTTACACGCCATATGGCGGTTTACACATTACGGGCCCTAACACCTCTTGGGCCCTGGATCTCTAGTCTTCTATAATAAAGCGCCATGCTCCATGTCTCGCTGGGCTTCAGTAGAAGTAATTCTTAGAGGCATAAACCGGCCCCTCCCTGGGCGGTTTATACCTGTAGTAATATCCTTGACAATATCCAGGGCCAATACAAGATCTGGGGCAACAAGGAGCATGAGAAGGCCTCACTGGTTGTGACGCCCTAAGACTGACGCTCCAGAAGACTTCCATATATTTCGAGTATTACCATGTGTTTTATTTGCTTGCTCTGTTTTTATTTGTGCATTGCATCATGGCATCATGCCATCATGTGATTAATCTTTCCAACTCAACTAATAAATTGCATAGATATTTTGATCAATTTAAATTAAGGGAATTCACATGGTGATTTCTCTTTATAACATATCCTCTCAATATTTTAGGGAGCTATAATAAACTATTCCATTATTATGGAATTCACCAAAACAAACTTACATTTAAACCTCTCTTGTTTCTAAATATTCTAATCCCCATCTTCCTCCAATTTCCTTCGGTTCAACTCGTGGCGCTTTTGAAATATTTCAAAGTAGCTCCATGCCAGTTTTCAGCTCAACTAGTATTTAGGGCCAGTTCTTTTGGTGGCTTCTAGAATAACCTGCAATAAGCTGCCCTCTACCCAGCTTATTCTAGAAGCCCAAACAAATTTATTTTTATAGAAGCTTACTAGTTAAGACTTGACTAGTAGGCTTCTAAAAAGAAAATTTGGGTTGGGCTTCTAGAATAAGCTGGGTAGGGGGCAGCTTATTCTGGAAACCCAAAAAAGCTAGCAAAAGAACTGGCCCTTATTTGGCCCTCTAAATAAATATGTTGCTTCTATTTCTTTTCTGTAAATAGAAAAGAAAAATCATTTTTCTCCTTCTTTTCTTTTAATCCAGCTAGTCCACGTAGCCTTTCCCCCCTCCTCCATGACCTAGGCCCAGCCGCTGGCCTCGCACAACCCTCGCCCCTTCCTAACCCTGGCCGCCAGGATCCCGACCCCCACACTCTCTCGCTCGTCTCCCTCTCCTCCTCTCATGTCGCCACCCTTGACCCGTTCCTGAACCCCATCGCCCGAGCTCCCGAGGAGAGGAGCTCCTCGAGCACCCGCTCCCACCGCCGGCTTGCCTCTGCTCCACCTCCCCCGCCTTTGGTCGCCATCTCCGGCGAGTGCAGACACCGGAGAAGATCTGCAGCTCCGCCTTCAATCCTCCTCGCGCCCGCCAAGACCAAGTCAGCCGTCCGCCTGCTTCCCCTGCACCCGAGTCCGACCTCGCCATCGCCTGTACCTCTCCGCGACCCCCGCCGCAGCTTCTTCTCCATCTTGTCCTCGCAGCCGCCTCTAGCCACTTCAGAACCAAATCGCCGTCGCACCATCAGTTGTTCCACCCCTGCGCCGTCTTCCTTGCGCGCCGCGGGAGACCGGCTGCCACCCTAGCAAGCTCGTTGCCTCCGCACCACTGGCCGGCGACCGGAGCCCGTGCCGTTGCTCGAGGTCCTACGCCCTGTCCTTGAGCCCCGAAGCCCTTGCTGCTGCTGCTAGACCACCATGGCCAGCATCGAGACCCCCTATACCCGTCAAGTCATGTACAACCCCGAGTACCACTATCATTGATCCCCGAAGATTCAAATTCATCAAACCGCGAAGTGTACCATTCCCCAAGTACCAGGATGACGACGACCCGTCGAGTTCGTCTACGTGCGTGTACCACTACCGTCGCCGAAGACCCGTGTAACGGGAGTGTCTGGTTTCACTACGACACAAACGACTACACGATGTGACGCCATGTACCACAATAACCGTGTACCACTACCGTCATCGAAGACCCGTGTACGACTACGCATCTAAAATGCGAAAAGTACCACGATGACCATCGCTCGTTGAGTTCGACTACCGCTGAAATGTAAAACTATCGTCCCCGTGTGCTTTGCCAAGTACCACTACTTCCACTACGACCCGTGTACCACTACTTCCACTACCGTCGTCACGTGAACGACTACTTCCACTATGACCCGTGTACCACTACTTCCCTCGACGAACATGAACCCCTCCGAAAACACACGCTTCACAGGTATAACCGCTGGAACGATGACCCGTGGACGAATGCATGTGTTGTTTGAGATGCTCATGTTTGCACCTTGTCCGAATTGTCAATCATTTCCTTGCGACCTTCACATGGGAACCGAGTTACCGAGAGCACCCCACTATCTTCCATGACACGCTCCCGTCATACTTATTTTGCACCGGTCTCTCAACGAGTTACCGGGACCGACATGTTATCGTGGCATCATTTTCGGATTCGCCATCGTGGCACCCCTTTCCTCCGACCACAGTGAAGAAATACTGCATATCATCTTCATGCCAAATTTTCACAAAATGCATATAACTTGAATATGTCATCCGCGTCAAGATAACAACATTTAAATTGTTAAAATTGTTGTTTGCATTAAAAAATTGCTAAATGACACGTGGAGATTTTCTGGAATTGTTGTTTGTTGTTTCCGGCCCCATTTAAATTGCTTGAATAGCGTAGTTTTATTATGCTCCACTCTTGCCATGTTAACCAACATTTAAGTCTTGTCTTGTAAATAAATGAGAGCGAACTAAATAATTGAATGTGGTGTTTCGTTTTGAGCTCCACTTAATTTGTAGCATTGTTTGTTGCACTTTGACATGTCATGCATATTTAAACCGGACATGCATCATATATGGTTGAGCATCATGTCATGTTTATGTGTGGTGTGTTTACCATGTTGTTTGCTTCTTCTCGGTACTTCCTGCTCCGTTGCAATCATGAGGATTAGTTCGACTACGCTTGGTTTGTCTTCGACCGTTCGTCTTCTTCATGGACTCGATCTTCTTCCTAGCGGGATCTCAGGCAAGATGACCGTCACCTTGGATCTCATTACTATCATTGCTATGCTAGTTGTCTCGATGCTATCGCTATATGTTGCGCTACCCACCATTTGTTTGTCAGACTCTCTTTGTTGCCATGAAACCTCTAACCTTTGACACCATCCTAGCAAACCGTTGTATGGCTATGTACCGCTTGCTCAGCCCCTCTTATAGCGTTGTCAGTTGCAAGTGAAGATGAAGATTGCTCCATGTCAGAACTTGGATTGTTAGAATATCACAATATCCATTAATTAAATTAATGCACGTATATACTCCCTCCGTCCCAAAATAAGTGCCTTGAGCTTAGTACAAAGTTGCACTAGAGCTAGTACAAATTTGAGACACTTATTTCGGGACGGAGGGAGTACTTGGCAATGGGTGGAAGGCTTGGCCTTTTGCTCGGTGTTTTGTTCCACTCATGTCGCCTTAAGAACCAATAAACCGGTGTTATGTTCCTTGAGTTTGCGTTCCTAACACGGTTGGGGGTATGGGACCCCCTTGACAATTCACTTTTGAATAAAACTCCTCCAGCAAGGCCCAACTTTGGTTTTAATAGCAACATAATAAAAACCTTAATTAATTAATTAGCATAGGGGGTTGCGTCCCCGAGGATTCTTTTCCACATACAGGGGGCCAGTGCTAATGGTGTTGGTCCCAAACTAGAGCCACTTGCGGTGCCACCCAGTTATCTGGGGTCTTCGGTTGCTGTACATACTGCTCATCAAGTCGTGGTGTGACACCCCGAGACCGATGCTCTAGATGCCTTCCATTTATTTTTAGTTGTTGCCGTGTGTTTATTGTGTTTGTGGCATCATCATAATTGTTTTGCATATTTCTTTTCCCTATGTTGTTGCCATGATCATGATGAGTGCCATTGTCATGTTTGCTTCTTGTATCATGTTCATCTTTTATTACATTGCATTGTGCAATCCTTGTTTGTTTGCCATGGTCATCTCACTTGCTTTGTTCTATGCTTCATGATGTGATATTGACTTTGTCATTTTTTGTTTTGTTGCATTTGCATCATGATCATCTTTGTTGTGTGCATAGTTGTTGTGTACTTGTTATCTTGGTGAACTTCTCCTCATCTTCTATGCTGTTTCATCTTGCCCTTTCCATCTAAACCATGATCAAGTGCAACATCACTAGCTTCTTCCTTTCAATTCCCACCCATTTATTGCAAGTGGCATTTTCCCGTCCCAGTAAAATGTTCACTTATTTTCTGTAGATCTTACACCATGCCGACAACCTCTGTGTCAAATTTCAGCTTTTTTGGGGTTGATTTGGTTGGGTTAAAAAATGGTTCAAGTTTGAATTTAATTCAAACTTTGATTATTTTTCTACCTCCAAAAATTGCCAAGTCAATTTATTCAAATCCTGCATAAAACCAGGAGTTCAGAGATATGTTTATATATCTCGTATTCCTTCCCAAAAACCCCTAACCTTTTTCTCTTAAAATCTGTTTGTTTTGTTTATTTGAATAAACAGAAGTTTTAAGAGAAGGGAATGGTTTACCTGGAGCCCAACCGCGACCCAGTAATAGCAGCGCAGCAGTAGCCCAGCGCCAGCTCCCAGCCTCCTTCGCTCGCCCTTTCGTGGTAATCCACGATGGACACCCACGCCGGGCCCGCTTGCCAGTCTCCCGTCGCCCTCCTTTTTCTTCCACCTCACGCCTCCCTCTCTCCCACAATAACTTTGCAACCGGGGCGAACATGGCCACCGTGGCCGAGCCAGCTCGCTCGCATCCCACCTTTAAAGCCCAACGCCAACCCTAGGTTTTCCCTCTTCCCCCTCAAGCCGCCGCCACATCTCTCTTCTTCGTTCGTCTCCTCCTTCGTTCCCAAGTGAGGAAGCAGAGAGAGATCAGAGAAGCACCGCCGGCGCCCGTCGTCGTTCTCGCGTCCGACCTCCATCGGGATCCTCTCCGGCATGTTTTCCTGCGCCCCGCCGCCCTCCTCGACTAATCCGGGCAGTTAGTTGGGTGGAAGCCGCCCCCACGTGCCTCCCTGCCGTCATCGTCGCCATGGCCGTGGCCGAGCCGAGTTGATGCTCGAGCCCGGCATGGCAGCCGACGTCCTGGCTTCTTCCTCTGCGGCAAGTTCCACGACTCCGGCAACACCTTCCCGCTCCTTCTCCGATCCGGTGAGGACCCGCCCGGATCCCGTCGTCCTCGACGCCCCTTCTTCCACTACGTCCGCTACTTCAACTTGCCGGCTTCTTCCTCCTCGTCCGCACACTCCAGCAGTCCAGCATCGCCTTCGTCCGCGGCGACCTCGTACGCGAGCTCGGTGAGCGCTCGCGGTCCATCTCCTCCTCTCTCTGGTCGTCTTCGAGTCTCCTAAGCTTCGCCATGGATGCCACGGCAGTGAGCTCGAGCCGCGTTTTTTTGCCTCTGCTCATGTCACTTTTACAAGCACCCACACACGGCCTCTTGCACACCTCACGCCGCAGTACGAATGCACCGCAGCAGCTTGGCTCACCCACAGCCATGCCGTGCTGCCCATCTCGTGCCACCCATCTCTTGCCGCCGTCGCTTCGCCGTGCCATGCCGCACTCGAGACGAGCATGACCTCGATCTCGAGCGTGTGCATGAGCGCCACTGCACCCGCACTCCCCTGAATATCCCACACGCCCGCCGCCACCTCCTGACCCCGCCGTCGCCCCATTGCTCGCCGGCGTCGACACCTTCTTCTCTGTCAACGAAGAAGAAGCCAGCTCCCGCCTTGTGCTACTTTATAACAAGCCCTGCATCTAAACTGTCAACAACCAAGACTGTAGCCCAGTGGTTTGCCGCTCCATCCAATACCCAATCGACCCGGGTTCGAATCTCCCCGGGCGCACAATAAACCCAAACCCGCAAACCCACCTTTTTCTTTTCACTGATTGTTTTTTCCTCTCTATGACATTAGGCCCCGTTTGTCATCCTCTCTGCGCACATACCCTCTCCACACCCCACTCCTGCCACCTCAGCACCTCGGCCCCCCTCATCATTGACAGTGGCTAGCCCAATCCGTGTCCCCTTTTGTTTTTCTTTGTTTTGCATATTCACAGAAATGCCATCATTTTGATTCGTGAATAGCTAAATAACCATGCATCATATGTAAAAACTTTATATATGGAAGTTGCTTAGAATTCTGTGTAGATTAATAATTTCCAGCTGCCATGCATGTTAAAAATGTTTAAACTTGATGTTTGTTTAATTTTATGAAAATAACATGTTAAAATGGTTTAATTCATAACTAAATAACCGTAGCTTCAAATTTAATAAACTTTATATGTAAATGGGGTGGAAAAATGTGTAGATTAACCTGGTGCACTTACTTTTGCTGTTTAACAATAATAAAATATGTTTTTAGGCAGAACAGTACCTAATTTCAAACTATGCATATGGGGACTTACAAGATTTGTAATATGTAGTTTCCGGCATCATTTAAACTTGTTGACTTGTGTTGTTTTTCTGCGCTTCCTACCTTGCCATGTATTGCTTCCTGTATAGACTTGTCATGCATCATACCTTGCCATGTATTGCATCATATAGACTTGTGCTGTTTTTCTGTGCTTCCTACCTTGCCATGTATTGCTTCCTGTATAGACTTGTCATGCATCATACCTTGCCATGTATTGCATCACATAGACTTGTGTTGTTTTTTTGTTCTTCCTACCTTGCCATGTTTTGCTTCCTATATAGACTTGTAGTGCATTCTATATAGAACTGTCTTGCATCATACTTGGTTGAGCATATTGTCATGTCTCGTGTGGTGTGTTTACCGTGTTGCTTGCTTCTTCTCGTTAGTGCTTGTTCCGTTGCGTTCGTGAGGATTCGTTCGTCTACCCATGGTTCTTCTTCAAGGCTTCTTCTTCGTCTTCTTCATGGATCCGTTCTTCTTCCTTGCGGGATCTCAGGCAAGATGACCATACCCTTGGATACCTTTACTATCATTGCCTTTGCTTAGTTGTCTCGATGCTATTGTTATATGTCGCGCTACCCATCTTATTGTCAGCCCCTCTCCTTGTTGCCATGAAACCTCTAACATTTAAAACCTTCCCAGCGAAACCATTGTTTGGCTATGTTACCCGCTTGCTCAGCCCCTCTTATAGCGTTGTTAGTTGCAGGTGAAGATGAAGATCGTTCCAGGTGGGAACTTGTTGTTGGAATATCACAATATCTATTATTATTATTAACACACCTATATACTGGGCATGGGTGGAAGGCTTGGCCTTTTGCTAGGTGTTTTGTTCCACTCATGCCACCTTAGGCGCCGATAAACCGGCATTATGTTCCTTGATTTTGCGTTCCTTACACGTTTGGGTATATGGGGACCCCTTGACACTTCGTCTTTGAATAAAACTCCTCCAGCAAGGCCCAACATTGATTTTATTTTTCTCATAATAACAACTTAATTAATTAATTAAATTGCATAGGGAGTTAGCGCTACCCGTGGATTCTTTTACATAGCAGGGGGGCCAGTGCTGATGGTGTTGGTCCCAAATAGAGTCGTGTGCGGCGCCCCCCCCCCTTGGAAACTTGGGGTTTGGCTGTTGTACGCTGTGCTCATCCGATCGTGGCCTGAGACAAGGTACGCGCGGCTACTATCAGGGTGTCGGCACACCGGGAGGTCTTGATGAACTTGTTTTACCATTGTCAAAATGTCTTGTGCACCGGGATGCCGAGCCTGATCGGATTTCCCTAAGATAAGGGGTGATAATATTATATTTATCACTTCAGCTGATCGTGAGAGCTTGTGATGGGCTAAGTTGGGACACCCCTGCAGGGTTATGATCTTTCGAAAGCCGTGCCCGCGGTTATGTGGCAGATTGGAATTTGTTAATGTCTGGTTGTAGAAAACTTGACAGAGGATCCGAAGTAAAACACACAACTGTGTGAGTAACCGTGACTGTCTCTTTTCACTTCGAGAAGAGAACACGGTGGGGTTATGTTTGACTCGTAGGTAGTTCAGGATCTTTAGCGATCACTACTAGTTTGCGACCGTTTGCGTAGATGCTCATCTTATTCTTGCACTCGTAAGTTATCCACCATACTTTTGCTTAGCCGCTACTGCAACCTCACCACTTTACCTCTTCCTACCCATTAAGCTTTGATAGTCTTGTTACCCATGGTTATGGGATTGCTGAGTCCTCGTAGCTCAAAGATACTACAACAACAGTTGCAGGTGCAGGTTTCCAATGTCTTGACGTGAGAGCGATGATCGTTGTGCTGGAGTTCTTTCTTTTTCCTTCTTCAGTCTTGGGTTAGGTTCCGGGTCGGCAGCCTGGGATAGCAGATGGATGTCATTGTTCTTTTCATGTTTGCATCCGTAGTCGGATGCTTTGCATTGATGTGGTTGTATTCATGTGACTTGTCTGTATTGTTGTATCCCCCATGTATGTATGTAATGGTACGATGTAATGATATCCATCTTGCTAAGCGCCCAAAATGCGGTTGTGCCCCAATCACGTAAGTGTCACGTGATCGGGATAGAATCGCATCTTGGGCTTGACACGTGGCCTAAGACGAGATGCGCACGGCTACTATCAGGGTGTCGGCATGCCAGGAGGTCTTGCTGGACTTGTTTTACCATTGTCGACATGTCTTGTGCACCGGTATTTCGAGTCTGGTCGGGTTGTCCCTAAGATAAGAGGTTTTACCTCTGCTGATCGTGAGAGCTTGTGATGGGCAAAGTTGGGACACCCCTGCAGGGTTATGTTCTTTTTAAAGCCATGCCCGCGGTTATGTGGCAGATTGGAATTTGTTAATATCCGGTTGTAGAAAACTTGACAGAGGATCTAAAATAAAATACACCAACCGCGTGAGTAACCGTGACCGTCTCTTTTCTTTTTGAGAAGAGAATACGATAGGGTTATGTTTGACCCATAGGCAGTTTAGGATCACTTAGTGATCCTTACTAGTTTGCGACCGTTTGCGTAGATGTTCATCTTATTCTTGTACTCGTAAGTTAGCCACCATACATGGCTTAGTCGCTGCTGCAACCTGACCACTTAACCTCTCCATACCCATTAAGGTTTGCTAGTCTTGATACCCATGGTTAGGGGATTGCTGAGTCCACGTGGCTCACAGATACTACAACAACAATTTCAGGTGTAGGTTTCCGATGACTTGACGTGAGAGCGATGTTTACTTGTGTTGGAGTTCTTCTTTCTTCTTCTTCATTGATCTTGGGATAGGTTCCTGGTCGGCAGCCTGGGATAGCAGGATGGATGTCGTTGTGCTTTTCTTGTGTTTTCATCCGTAGTCGGATGTCATGTGTATGATGTGTTGTATTCGTGTGGCTATTGTATGACTTGTATGTATCCCCATCTATTTATGTAATGTTATGATGTAATGATATCCATCTTGCTAAGCGCCCGAAATGCGGTTGTGCCCCAATCACGAGTTCATCATGTGATCGGGATATAATCGCATCTTGGGCGTGACAAGTTGGTATCAGAGCCTTGACCGACCATAGGAGCCCCGTTGATTGATCGGTGTTTGGTCGTTGTCGAGTCTAGCAGAAAACCATTTTCGGAGTCTAGTTATATCAAAGAGTAGGAATTCTTTTTACTCCTGAGCCCCTTCGTCGCTCTGGTGAGGAATCTTGACGTAGGTGTTTTGAATTACTCCTCTTCCCCTTCAATTTTTTTTAGGATCACACAGTTAGTTTCCAATCATTGCGATGTCAACTCTTTTCATCTGGTGCATTTCTTGTCAAGTGGATTCGATCCTCTTCATATTTCAAGTTCAATCCTCAGTTCTTTCCAACTGGCGTTGTTTTCCCCGTCCGATGTGGTCTTTCTTTTCCCACCCACCCACCCCTTTACCTTCTCGGAGCCGGAGTCCTTAATCGAGTATCCACCCTACTCGTGTGAATCCTTTGCATTCTTTCCTCGATTATTTCAACTGGTGAATTCTTATCTCGTTTGTCATTCTTCACCTCTTTTATTCTCCGATGGATTCAATTCAAGTTTTCAGTGTTCTTCATATCCTTTCCCCCTTGCTCGTTCGCCTCTCGCAATTTGATCGTTTCAGAGTTCTGTAGACATCTTAGGAGAATTGTCTGTGTTTCAATTAATTCAAGGTTGTCACCTCATTCAAGTCCTTCAATCATTCCGGTGCATCATTTCTTTTTCGAACACTCCTTTCCAACTATGGTTTTCATCTTAGTGGGTCATGACCCATAGGTCTTTTCCCAGGATCTTACCCGACTCTTCTAATTTCTGGAGTTATTTCCAAATTCTTTTCAAAGAGTGAGGTAAGAATGGATTCCATCAGTCACATGCCTTCCGAAGATCATTTTCAAATTCTTGTCAACGTTGGATCAAAATTTTCTCTTTTCATTCCTTCGGAGTGTTTGCAATCTCGTTCATTTCCATTGTATTCTTTCTTTCAATTTGTTCAACCTCCCAAGGTTCGTGCTTTCACTCGTTTGTTGAAGAAGCAACTTTGTTTTACCTCTTCCTTTTCCATTTCTCTCTGGTACCATTCCTAGGATCTCGGGTCGAGATCCTCTGTTAGTGTGGGAGAGTTGTGACGCCCCAAGACCGATGCTCCAGAAGACTTCCATATATTCCGAGTGTTACCGTGTGTTTTATTTGCTTGCCCTGTTTTTATTTGTGCATTGCATCATGTCATCATGCCATCATGTTATTAATCTTTCCAACTGAACTAATAAATTGCATAGATCTTTTGATCTATTTAAATCAAGGGAATTCACATGGTGAGTAACCGCATGAGTAACCGTGACCATCTCTTTTCATTTTGAGAAGAGAATACAATGGGGTTATGTTTGACTCGTAGGTAGTTCAGGATCACTTAGTGATCGTTACTAGTTTGTGACTGTTTGCGTAGATGCTCATCTTATTCTTGTACTCGTAAGTTAGCCACCATACATGGCTTAGTCACTGCTGCAACCTGACCACTTAACCTCTCCATAACCATTAAGGTTTGCTAGTCTTGATACCCATAGTTAAGGGATTGCTGAGTCCTCGTGGCTCACAGATACTACAACAACAGTTTCAGGTGTAGGTTTCTGATGACTTGACGTGAGGGTGATGTTTACTTGTGTTGGAGTTCTTCTTTCTTCTTCTTAGTCGATCTTGGGATAGGTTCCTGGTCGGCTGCCTGGGATAGCAGGATGGATGTTGTTGTGCTTTTCTTGTGTTTTCATCTGTAGTCGGATGTCTTGTGTATGATGTGCTGTATTCATGTGACTATTGTATGACTTGTATGTATCTCCATCTATTTATGTAATGGTACGATGTAATGATATCCATCTTGCTAAGCGCTCGAAATGCGGTTGTGCCCCAATCACGAGTTCATCACGTGATTGGGATATAATCACATATTGGGAGTTACACTGGTTCAGCTCGCCGAAGCCATTATTGACCCCTACTACAGAGAGATGAATGATTCCTACAACAAGGACAAGCATGTCTGGCACTCGGCCTGGATGGAGAAACTCGACAAAGCTCATGTTGTGTACATGGCCAAGGAGGCATACACGAGCTATGACATGTATAGGCGGATCGTTGACATGAGGAAGTGCCTCCTTCCCCAAAACGGCCAAGGATCCAGCCAGAAGCAGAGGAATGGCAAGCGTCGTTGCAATAATAAGTAGATGATTAGATCCTCGTTTCTCCTAGTTTAGTATGCATGTAATTGCTTACTTTTGTGTGTGGAAATGTTATGTGTGTAGTCACTTGTGTAATTGTATGCTTAATTTGGTTCTGCCATGTTGTCTTTTTAAGTATATATGATGATGCTCTGTTGACAGAGTAAATCGCATCACACACGGACTAAACAATGGAACCAGTCGGTGATGATTTCATCAATCACTCATAATTGTATACCAGCGATCGTTTGCTCACGCCACACATAACTTGTTAACAGGAATTGTCTGTGTTGTTATCGGTCTTCCCACACATTTCCGAATACACACTTGTTTGTCACGTATCACACACATCTTGATAATTTGAACCATTTCTGTTCTCTTGGCTCAACGCAAACAGTTCATCCGAGTGAACTGTATGCCGTATATCGCACACACTTTCATCTGGCTGCCCGTTTCTGTTGTTCCGCCTCATCACAAATAGTTTATCCGAGTGAATTGTATGTCTTATATCACACACGCCTTCATCTGTCTGCCCGTTTCTTTTGTTTTGCCTCATCGCAAACAGTTCATTGAACTGAACTTTTTTATGGTTACTTTACGTCACCGTTTGCGATTAATGCATCACACACAGTTTCGTCAAAGGGTCTTTGATCGTACTGTCACGTTAGCAGCATCATGTAGTAGTGGCTGTAGCTTTCGCTGGCTGGGACTTGGACTGGCTAGAGCCTCTTGGCGTCGGACGTTTGGACCTCGTCGGTCATCCGTTGGCTGTGATCTTCAGGCAATCCTTATCTTGGTCTTTGCGCTTGTGTAATTGTCCGTCTTCACGGGCATCTCCGAGAGGATCTTCTAGGTACCTAAGCACACATAGCATTTCCATTTGAGGTAGTAGCCATGTCTCACATGATTCATATGGGAGTTCATTAAGGAGAGATGTCACCTCGGTTTCGAGTGCTCTTGCACGAGATCGTGTCATTGGTCCACTTGGCACTTGAGGAGACGGATCCATGGGGATGACCATAGGATGCTCTGCATCATCTCCCCCCTTTGGGAAAGATACGACCTAGGATCAAAAGCTTCATCACCATGGTAGGGAGAGAGGTCTTTGATATTGAAGATGTCGCTCATGGAGTACTTGTCGCGTGGGATATCGATCTTTTATGCATTGTTGTTGAAGCGTGCGAGCACCTTGAAGGGTCCATCGGCTCGAGGTAGTAACTTGGACTTGTGCTTGTTGGGGAAGCGTTCCTTGCGAAGGTGTGGCCACACAAGATCTCCAATGCCGAATATCATGGGTTGCTTGTTGACGTTGATCTTGGACGCGAGTTGTTGAACTTGACGCTCGATGGTGTGCCTTGTATCTTCGTGCAACTTCTTGAGATAGCTTGCTCAGGCACTTGCATCCATATTTATGCGCTCTTGTAGAGGTAGAGGAAGGATATCCAATGGGGACAATGGGTTGAAACCGTAAATGGCCTCGAAGGTGGACTTGCCGGTAGTAGAATGCCTTGCGCAGTTGTAGACGTACTCGGCGATGGGTAAGCATTGCTCCCATTCCTTGAGATTCTTCTTGATCAACACACGAAGAAGCGTCGATAGCGTGCGGTTCGTAACCTCCGTTTGGCTGTCGGTTTGTGGGTGGTATGACGAAGAGAATAGTAGCTTGATTCCGAGCTTGGCGTAAAGCGTCTTCCAAAAGTAGCTAAGAAACTTGACGTCGCGGTCCGAGACGATCATCTTGGGCACTCCATGTAAGCGCAAGATTTCCCTACAAAAGATATTTGCAACATGTGAAGCATCGTCTATCTTGTGGCATGGAATGAAATGTGCCATTTTGGAAAAATGATCCATAAGAACTAAGACGGAATCCTTTCCATTTTGAGTTCTAGGCAAACCAAGGACAAAGTCCATACTAATATCTTCCAATGGTTGATATGGAATAGGAAGTGACATGTAAAGACTGTGGGATTGAGCGTTAGACTTAGCTTTACGACATGTTGAGCATCGGTTGGTGAAGCGTGAGACGCCACGGAACATCTTGGGCCAAAAGTAGTTCTTGGAGAGCGTCGCAAATGTTTTGTCGTGTACAAAGTGTCCCGTAAGTCCTCCTCCATGAGCTTCTTGCAAAAGTAACAAACGAAGAGAAGACTCGGGAATGAAAAGTTTGTTAGCTCTCATAAGATAACCATCCTTGATATAATATCATTCCCAAGATGTATGCGTCAAACACTTAGCATAAGGATTTCCAAAGAAAACATCATGCGCACACAAGTCTTTTATATGCTCAAAGCCAATAACATTCAACTCATGTTGAGTAACAAGCATGCATTTTCGGGATAAAGCATCGGCAACTACATTCTCCTTGCCTTTGATATACTTGATAACATAAGAGAATGACTGAATGAATTCACTCCTCTTAGGATGATGCTTGTTCAACTTAGTTTGACCCTTAAGATACTTAAGTGTTTCATGGTCCGTGTGAAGAATGAACTCATGAGGGCAAAGATAATTCTCCCGAACATGCAAGACTCTCACTAAAGCATATAGCTCTTTGTCATAGATGGGGTAGTTAAGTTGCTCTGCGGCAAGTTTTTCACCAAAATAAGCGATGGGGCGTTTCTCTTGCATTAAACACCTCTTATGCCGGTACCACTAGCATCGCAATGTACCTCAACAGGTTTATCAAAGTTGGGCAAAGCAATCAAAGGGACATGTGTAAGCAAATTCTTAAGCTCATTAAACATGGTATCTTGTGATGGTCCCCAAACAAAAGGTGTGTTCTTCTTACTCAGAGCATGTAAATGTGTAGCGATGGTGCTAAAGTCCTTCACCAATCATCTATAGAATCCGGCTAGACAAGAAAACTACGCACTTGTTGTAAGCTTTTGGGTTGGGGCCAAGTTTTAATAGCTTCGATCTTGGTTTCTACTACATGCACACCCTTGGAAGAGACAACAAATCCTAGAAAAACAAGTTTGTCTACTCCAAATTTGCATTTCTCCATGTTAGCATAGAGTTTCTCTTTACGAAGAGTTTTTGCGAGATGGTTCTAAGATGAGTCACATTATCTTTTAGAGAATTGCTAAACACGAGGATGTCATCAAAGTAGACCCCAACAAAGATGCCAATGTAAGGTCTAAGGACATAATGCATGACTCTCATGAAAGTACCGGGTGCTTCGGATAAGCCCATTAGCATAACAAGCAATTCATATAAGCCAAATTTGGTCTTAAATGCGGTTTTCCATTCATCTCCCTCTTGTATGTGGATTTGGTAGTAGCCACTCTTAAGATCAATCTTAGAGAAGATTGTGGCTCCGCTAAGCTCATCTAGCATATCATCTAAGTGTGGGATGGGGTGACGATATCTAACAGTGATAGCATTAATGTGATGACAATCGGAGCACATGCGATAGGTACCATATTTCTTGGGGACAAGGATTACCGGAACTGCACATGGGATCAAGCTTTCTCAAACATGACCGTTGTCGATGAGTTGCTGAACTTGTCATTGGATTTCCTTGGTTTTTTCGGGGTTCATGCGGTAAGGTGCCCTGTTAGGAAGAGGTGCTCCGGGGATGAGGTCGATGCGGTGCTCGATGTCGCGAAGGGGAGGTGGCTCATCGGGAAAGACGTCTTGGAATTCCTCCAACAAATGAGACAACACTAAAGGTAGATGTCAGTGTACAAAAAGAGGGGCACACTTTTTGTACCCCTATGACTGTGCACGGGCAGTCTGAGCCACGGGTACCACCACAGCAAGCATGGCCAGGGAGGTGAGCCGGGGCAAGACCGAAGCTTGATGGAGACAGGAACAACGCCAAGAACAAAACCACAAAGAGCATAGGGACGAAGCGGCAACATCCTTGCCGGGAGCCAGTTTCAGCAGCCCTGGCAAGACTCTTGCCGGGGTCGGCTCTGGCAGCCCCGGCAAGACCCTTGCCGCGGCAGCTCGCCCCACGCCTACAGAGCGGATCACCCTTGAGTCCACCGCCCCCATGGGGCGAGGATTCAGGAGATATCCCCGTGGTGGCATGCAGATCTTTGTGAAGATATCCAAGGTCAGATACAAGCTAAGAATACGACGACCCTTGGAGGGATCCCAGCCAAGGAGGACCACAAGGCTTCCGGCAAGCACCTTGCCGGGGATGACAGCAGGCGCCTCGGCAACGCCCGTGCCGAGGACACTCGCAGGGCCACCATCAGGCCCGCACCAACTATATTTCCACCGCCCCACGCAGCTGCCGACCCAACCAGCTGGACAGGCTCCTGCGTGGCAACTTGCAGATCTTCGTGGAGACCCGCCGTTGCGCCACCTCAGCTGCCTGCCTGCCTACATGGCACCTCAGGCACCACTGGCCAGGGCGCGTGTCAACACGAGGAGGAGCAGCGACGGACAAGACGGACGTCTCCCCTCGTTCCCGATAAAGCAAGGACACCTAAGCTAAGCGCATTAAATGCATCTTGTCCTGTAATGCGAGGGATAACCTCGCATCACTGTACCCTTTCCACCTCCTGTGTGTCACTGTGGCAACCCCTTTTCCTATAAAAGGAGGCCCGAGGCGACCATGAGAAGGATTCGGCTTTTTAGAACTCCTCACGACTCTTTTGGAGCTCCTCACTAACTGAAGAACACAAACATATAATCCACCAAAGCAGGAGTAGGGTTTTACGCACCTTTGCGGCCCGAACCTAGGTAAAGGAACCGTGTCCTGACTGTTAGATCCGCTCTTCTCTCAACCCCGCGCCCCGCAACCGTAGTAGGGATTCTTGTGATCCCATAGGTGTCGATCCAAATACGCCGACATCTTTGGCGCGCCAGGTAGGGGGAGCGCAGTTGTGAGAATCGGTTTTAGCGGTTAGTTCGACGCTTCTTCATCGTCATGGTGCCCAAGAAGAAGACGACGGTGGCGGTTGGCCAGTCGGAAGCCGGACCGCCCGTCCCGACACGAGCGAGCAGCGGACCGGTCGCAGAAAGGACCCGGGGCGCTGCTCGCGAACACCAACACCGTCCCAGCAGCCGGAGTTTGGTGGGTGGCGATGTTTGTGCGCCTGGTAACGGGCCACACACCGCCAGTTCCAAAGACGGAGCCCGGCCCTCCGCGGGTGGCGTGGGGCCTTCCAAGGTTGCTGCCGCATCACCCGAAGGCGACGCAAGGACCTCCAGAACTCCCACGCCGGCGCTAACAGCGCGCTCTTCTCAAGCAGCGCGCGACGAACGGCGTCGTCGCCCCGAAGATCCCGGGCGTCGCCATGGGAAGAGCCCCGAGCGCCACTCCCGGGACGTAGAAGACCTGCCCGCCCGCCGAAGCACTGGTGGAGACGGTATGCGACCGCGGGATCATGATGGGGCTCCTCCTGACACACTCAGGGGTCGAAGCGCGTCGCGATCCGTGCAGGTTTCGCTACCGTCGACCCCAGCCGAAGCCTTGGCACGCGCGCAGTTGCTCCTCGACTTTCCTCCCGTTATGGGGAAACTCGACGAATGGAGAGCCACCATCCGAAGCCTTGTCGCAGTCGCCAACAAGGATGAACCAAATCCAGCGGAGCTCCCGGGTCGACGCTCCGATGGAGTCCCACGCACCGGTGGCGGGAGGACCGGCAGCGCCGTGGCTACGGTGCATTTGCCTCCTCCTCACCCGGTATCGCGTGTGTCGACTTGTCGAGACGTCGCGGGTGACGCCATCTCCATCGCATCGTCTGACCCGCGGATCCACGGCGACCAGCGTCGAGTTCTTCAGGAGCGAGCTCATGAAGACGCTCTGTAACATCCCAAATTTTCAATTTGGAATGTTATACATAGATCATATTTGCATTTGCACATTTTTGCATTTTGTTCGTGGAGTTCCTCGAAATTCTAAGCAACTCAAGGACCTACGGAGAGAGTTGGAGATTTTACCGTTTTCGTATTTGAGTTCGTTCGAATACCGGTACGAGGACAGTGTAATTCTAATTATTTTTCTCTCCTAAAAATATTTCTAAAATACAAAATATGAGCGGAGATAATATGACTTCTCCAAAATAACAGAAATATTGGAGGAAAAATCTTAAAATCACTTTTGGTATTTTTCTGGATTTATTTGCATAGGAAAAATACGCGTTTTCAAAATTGCATTTAGGTCCGGGAAAAATGTTCACTTTGCCCTAAATATTATTAGAGGATGGTGAAAATTTATTTAGGGAATTTTGGAGTCCGTTTGGTATTTCTTTCGTTAGTTTTTCTGCGCCAGGACTCTTTTTAGGAAAAAAAGGGGAAACCGACTAGGAGTCTTACTAGCCCAGGACTCTGGGCTTTATAACTCGCCCGAGCCGGCCCAAACCGCCGCCAGCCCCGCCCCGAACCCTAGCCGCCGCCGCCCGCGACTGCCGTCGCCGTCGCCGCTGCCGCTGCCGCCTAGCACCGCCGCCGCTGCTGCCACGCCGCCTAGCGCCGCCGCCGTCGCCGCTGCTGCCCCGCCGCCGCCGCCACTGCTGCCCCGCCGCCCCGCCGCCGCGACCGCCGCCGCCGCACCACCCGCCGCCGTGTGCCGCCGCCGCACCAACCGCCGCCCCGCCGCCCCGCCGCTGCTGTCTCGCCAAAGTTTGCGAGGTAGATGCCTTTTTTCGAACCGCTCGGTTTTAAAAAAAAATTGTAGATCTGTTTTATTAGATTAGATCGGTTCGGTTTTTCCGTCGGTTTAGTTATTTAGCGGACGTTCGTCCGTACGTTCGTTTTAACGAACGGTTTTCGTTAGTTAACCACAGACAGCGAACATTCGTTCGTTAGCCTGTTCGTCCGTTTTCTTTTTGGGGTATTTATCCGCGGTTATTCCGATCGCGCTTTCTGCCCTGATCTTGTTTTTTGTTTTTCTTTTCGCTCGAGAGTCGGAATCAGGTGATTCAAAATCCCAGATCTTCGTGTCGATGCCCTCTTTACATTTAATCAACTGGAACAAAGTTTTGGCTACTGTAAAATTTTACTTTAGGCCAACTAGTAAACCGGAGCTCGTTTCTTTTGCAGTTTGAGTTTCGTTGCTTCTTTCGAGTTGATTCTTTTTGCAAACCAGAGTTCTTAAGTTGAACTTTCTGGTTAGATATCTTATTTGAGTTTTACCCGTGCATTAGTTAAGTACTTATTGTGTGCTTGTTTGATTGCTATAGAGTACCCGGAGTGCGCCGCTTGCTACTTTGAGTCTCTAGGTTTTGCCGATCATCAGCAAGGCAAGTAACACTTTGATCATGCTTTCCAATTACCCAGTTTTCATTGCATTAGTCCAACCCTCACACATTGCATGAGTAGGATCAAATAACTTGTGGGATTGGGAAGTAGTTTGAGGTAGTACCTATTACCTGCATTGTATTCAAACCCTTGGGAGTTACTTCTACATTTGCTGTTAGGACATGCTATGCTCGTAGACGTGGTTTGGGTTTGAGCGAAATCCATGACAGATGTGAGTTGTTAATTAATGGTTCAACTTAAGGTGGCAACATTAATACACATCTGGGTGAATTGAGGCATCTGGGTATTCCAGTGATTGCCTGTTTTCTTTTGGACCGCCACCCAGGCTCAAAGGGATCATGAGATTTTTCATACTAGAAACTTCCGTGTGCAGCCACATGCCAATGTGGGCTCTGGCATAGTTGAGTAAGTTGTGGGAAACCTTTCCATAATGGGCTAGCAGATGTAGTGGGTTTTGTAGGTGTACCGGCCTATCTATCTGGTTAAGGGGACCTCTTCGGAAAGATTGTGTCTCGGTCATCCATTTCTCAAACACCATACAGTGCGAGAAACCAGATGGAGGCGATCGAGTCTTGTGGGGAAAAGTGCACAAACCTCTGCAGAGTGTACAAACTGATCATGATTAGCCATGTCCCCGGTTATGGACGTCTTGAGTATCTAGTACTTGGATTATCATGTGAATCTCATCATGTTACTCTAAATTAATATTGTTGGGTTTAATGATTATTTTAATTGGGGTTGAGAGGATGTCTATCTTCTCAACGATGTTTCAACTACCATGATAGTTAATTAAAATCTATTCCTTTGAAGTAGGGAAAAATTGGCTTTACGCAAAAACTTAACCATAGAGCTTTCCACCAGCCAAATATGCATATAGTATAGCTTTACTTTCATTGCATTCTCCTGTGTTTCCTTGCCATCATATTCCATGTGCTGACCCATTTTCGGGCTGCAACGTTTCATGTTGCAGACTTTTCAGACGACGAGTAAGATGCCCTTTTAGGTCGTGGTTCTATACTTAGTGATGCCGCTGGAGTTGATGGACTCACTTATCTTCCAAGCCTTCCGCTGTTATCGTATTAGATGGCCTTCAGCCATATTATTTATAATAAATCCATCGTTGGACTATCGATGTAATAAGTGTGTGATTGCTACTCTGTTATAAATCCTTCAAGTACTGTGCGTGTCAGCATTACTGATCCAGGGATGACACTGATGCACAGAGATCAGACTGTTTGAGGTCTGGTCGCTACAAGATGGTATCAGAGCACACGCTGATTGTAGGACACGACCACTAAGACAAGCCCTAGAGCACAATTCACTCTACTCTTTTCTGACTCCTCATCTTTTCTACTCTTTAGGATGGTGGAAGCAAAGCACAAGTTCATGCAACCGGATGAAGAAACACCCTTTGGACGACACCTGAAGGAAGTCACAAGATATCTCAATATTGAATTACCAAGTTTCACCGGAACCTACAATGCCACTCTACCTGAGGAGGAGCGTTGGTTGATTCAAGCTCAAGTTCCAGGAAGGACGTTTGCACCCGTCACCTCACTCATAGCATTTTCCTTTAATGCGCCTACATGGAGCCTAGGAAGGAGCATGGCAGCCCACATTGCTATGGGAAGGATTGGAGAAGTCTACAAGAAGGAGCTAAAGGACACCATCTACCAGATTTGTGGACGCCGAGATGAGAATTGGGATATGATCAGCACCCGGAAGGATAGGTCCATTGCAGCATTCATCCAGGAGTTGAACCACCACATTCGTCGCCAGGAGCACCAGATGTGTGCTGGGATGATAGATTTGAAGAAAGCCCTAAATATGAATTTGGAGCTAGAAGAAGCACTCAAGTCTACACGCGACGGATATGAGGAGGAGATGAAGATACTTGTGGAGAAGAATGATGATTTGACCCGGAAGTTAGGGATACTCATGGGAGAAGAAGACGAGGAAGAAGAACCCAAGGAGATTCCACCGGAAGACTATATCATCATAGATGACACAGATTCGGAAGCTGAGGATAGCAAGGATGAAGATTATGAAGATGAAGCTGGAGCAGATATTATGGAATCCTCTGCCGATCAATATTTTTAGATGACCACCCTGTGACTAGTAGTTACTACCATATATTAGATTTAGAGCACCTTTGTAACGATCGTTAGATTTGTAAGACCTTGTTTGAAATTGATTGGTGTGATATGATTGTGTGTTTGCCTCATGTGCATATGGGTAGTGATTTTCCCTTAGACCTCTTTTCTATTCTAATCTCTTCCCTCTACACCCATCAGATGCCTCCAAGACGTGAATTCGAGTTTCCCCCTGAACTCACCCAGTTGATCCAGCAGCAGAACACCCTGATGCAACTTCTTGTCCAGAACAACCAGAACAACAACAACAACAACCCTCCACCACCACCACCCGTGGACAACCTGACACGTTTCTTAAGGTTGCAACCACCCGTGTTTGCTAGCAGCATCGAACCAATTGTGGCTGATGACTGGCTACGCAAGATTGGAAAGGATTTGACCACCGCCAATTGCTCGGAGGCTGAGAAGGTGCGATTTGCCGCACACCAGTTGTCTGGACCAGCCGTAGCATGGTGGGAGAACTACACAGGCACTTACCCCGTAGCCAATGTGACTTGGGATCAGTTTCAGCAAGCTTTTCATACCGCCCATGTCTCAACTGGAGCCATGAGTATGAAGAAGCAGGAGTTCGCAATTTGCGGCAAGGAAATCGTACTATGGCTCAGTACGTGGATGAGTTTAGTACCCTATCTCGTTATGCCCCAGATGATGTGGCCACAGATGCCAAGAAGCAGGAGAGATTCATGGAAGGGCTGAATGATGAGATGAGTGTACAGTTGATGGTGGCAACTTTCAATAACTACCAGGATTTGGTTGACCGCACCCTAATGATTGAAAGGAAGCACCAACAGATTGAGAGTCGCAAGAGGAAGTATGGGCAAGGAAAGTATAATTCTGGAGCTCAGCAGAAGCCCCGTTTTACCCCTAAAGCGGGAGGACAGTTTCAACATACCCATGGAGGAAGTAGCTCGCACAATCACAATGGCACCAAGAATGGCAACGGGAATGGGAATGGAGCCAATGGAACCAGAACCGCCCTACATCGTCCACACCCACCAAGAGGGATTTTAGCCATGTCACTTGTTACAAGTGTGGGAAGAATGGACATTATGCCAATGAATGCCCAGAAGTTAAGAATGGGAACGGCAATGGAAGCGCCGGGAAGAAGCCCAACCCGTTCAACAAAGGACAAGTGAACCACGTGACTGTGGAGGAGGTAGAAGAGCAACCAGATGCTGTTGTCGGTAAGTTTTTGGTTAAGACATTTACCGCAATAGTTCTTTTCGATACTGGTGCATCGCATTCATATATTTCAAGGGGATTCATAAATATACATAAGATGTCCACCCGAGTCCTTAAGACCCCCATGTTAGTAAGTTTGCCTGGAGCAGATTATATGGCACACCAAGGATGTTTTCAGATGCCATTGATCATAGGACGCCATACTTTTCCCTCTGACCTAATAGTTCTGGAGTCACAAGGATTGGATGTGATATTAGGTATGGATTGGCTATCGAAGTATGGAGGTAACATTGACTGTGCCAGTAAGTCTATTTTGCTCACCACCCCGGAGGGAAAAAGGATTAAGTATGTATCTAGGCATTCGCCTACAAGGACTCAAGTACATTCTCTCACGGGAGTTGTTCAGGAGGAAGTGCCAGTAGTGAAGGATTATCCGGATGTGTTTCCAGAGGAGTTACCTGGCATGCCACCGGATAGAGATATAGAGTTTTTGATTGAACTTTTGCCGGGCACCGGGCCAATTTCTAAGAGACCATATAGGATGCCCGCAAAGGATTTGGAGGAGATAAAGAAACAGATTAAGGAGTTACTGGATAAAGGATTCATACGCCCAATTTCTTCGCCTTGGGGTTCGCCAGTACTTCTAGTGGAGAAGAAGGATGGATCCTTAAGAATGGTTGTTGATTACCGAGGATTGAATGAAGTAACGATCAAGAACAAGTACCCACTACCAATGATCAATGATCTGTTGGATAGATTGCAAGGAGCTAAGGTATTTTCCAAGATCGATCTGCGATCAGGGTACCATCAATTGAAGATCCGAGAGCAGGATATACCTAAGACGACCTTTACCAGTAGGTATGGGTTGTACGAGTATACCGTTATGTCGTTTGGTCTGACGAACGCACCGGCATACTTTATGAACCTGATGAACAAAGTGTTTATGGAGTATTTGGATAAGTTCGTCGTAGTGTTCATAGATGATATTTTGATCTTCTCAAAGGATGAAGAGGAGCATGCAGAGCATTTGCGTTTGGTATTGGAGAAGCTCAGAGAACATCAGTTATATGCCAAGTTTAGCAAATGTGAGTTTTGGTTGAAGGAAGTCGGATTCCTCGGACATGTTATATCAGGAGAAGGAATAGCAGTAGATCCCGCTAAGGTGGACACTGTGACCCATTGGGAAGCATCGACGACGGTTGGAGAGATCCGGAGTTTTATTGGACTCGGAGGATACTACCGGAGATTTATTGAGAATTTCTCGAAGATTGCAAAGCCAATGACGGAGTTGTTGAAGAAGGACACCAAGTTCAGTTGGACAGAAGAATGTGAGGCCAGTTTCCAGGAATTAAAGAAAAGGTTGGTCTCATCCCCTGTGTTGATTTTGCCAGATCAACATAAGGATTATGAGGTGTACTGCGACGCTTCACGTCGAGGACTTGGAGCAGTTCTTATGCAGGAAGGAAGAGTTGTTTTGTATGCTTCACGACAGCTAAAACCTCATGAGCTGAACTATGCCACCCACGATTTGGAGTTAGCAGCCGTAGTGCATGCATTGAAGACGTGGAGAAATTTTCTCATTGGAAACCATTGTGAAGTATATATGGATCACAAGAGTTTAAAGTATATATTCACTCAGAAGGAGTTGAATCTTAGGCAAAGGAGATGGCTGGAACTCATTAAGGATTATGACATGAGATTGCATTATCATCCCGGAAAGGCTAACGTAGTAGCTGATGCGCTAAGCCGTAAGAGCCATGTCAATACCCTAATGATGGAGGAGTTTCCAAAGGAGTTAGCCGAGAACCTATGAGAACTACGTTTGGAGATAGTTCCGAGAGGCTATGTAGCAACACTAGAAATCCAGTCTACCCTAATGGATAAAATCCGAGAAGCTCAGAAAGCTGACAAGGAGGTTGTCGCTATAAAGGAGAGGATGAGCGAAGGAAAAGCTAAAGATTTTCGTGAGGATGAACACGACACCCTATGGTTTGAGGATCGAATCTATGTGCCCAATAACCCGGAGATCAGAAAATTGATTTTACAGGAGGCCCATGATTCACCATACTCGATTCACCCAGGAAATACTAAGATGTATTTGGATTTGAAGGATATTTTCTGGTGGACCGGTACGAAGAAGGATATTGCGGAGTATGTAGCAGTTTGTGATGTATGCCAAAGAGTAAAGGCAGAACATCAGAAGCCAGCAGGATTGCTACAACCTATGCCAATACCCGAATGGAAGTGGGAGAAGCTTGGCATGGATTTTATCACCGGATTTCCCAGGACCAAAGCAGGATATGATTCAATCTGGGTAGTAGTAGACCGATTGACGATGGTAGCCCACTTTATCCCTGTGAAAACCACATATACCAGTGCAAAGTTGGCAAAGATATACATGACCAGAATTGTATGTCTGCATGGAGTTCCGAGGAGCATCGTATCAAATAGAGGAACCCAATTTACCTCAAAGTTCTAGAATCAGTTACATGAAACTTTGGGTACCAGGCTAGAGTTTAGCACCGCGTTTCACCCGCAGACAGATGGACAGACTGAAAGAGTCAATCAGATTTTGGAGGATATGCTGAGAGCCTGTGCATTAGATTATGGATCTAGTTGGGATGACAACTTGCCCTACGCGGAGTTCTCATACAACAACAGTTACCAGGCCAGTTTGAAGATGGCACTGTTCGAGGCATTGTATGGAAGGAGATGCCGAACACTGCTGTCGTGGGATGAAGTTGGAGACCGGTAGTTATTTGGACCAGACTTAATCAAAGAGTCTGAGGAGAAGGTAAAGTTGATCCGAGATAGACTGAAGGTAGCTCAGTCCAGGCAGAAGAGTTATGCAGACTCGAAGCGCAAGGAAATAGCCTATGAGATCGGAGACAGAGCGTACTTGAGAGTATCGCCTCTGCGAGGAGTTAAATGTTTCGGAGTTAAAGGAAAGTTAGCAACGAGATTTGTGGGACCTTACCGTGTTTTGGAACGCATAGGAGAGGTTGCCTATTAGTTGGAATTGCCCGAAGGATTGTTAGGAGTGCACGACGTATTTTACATTTCGCAGCTTAAGAAGTGTCACGCGGAGATGGCCGATATACCGCTTAGAGACACAGTACCCCTGGAAGCAATTCAGTTGGACAGTGATCTGACCGACGAGGAGAAGCCTGTTAAGATTCTCGAATTTTCGAGCAGAGTTACTCGCAGCAAGGTTATCAAGTTTTGCAAAGTTCAGTGGAGTCACCACACCGAGGAAGAAGCCACCTGGGAGCGAGAAGATGATCTACGGCAGGACCACCCACACCTATTCTCTAGCCAAGTCGAATCTCGAGGGCGAGATTCATTCTAAGGGGGGTAGGTTTGTAACATCCTAAATTTTCAATTTGGAATGTTATACATAGATCATATTTGCATTTGCATATTTTTGCATTTTGTTCGTGGAGTTCCTCGAAATTCTAAGCAACTCAAGGACCTACGGAGAGAGTTGGGGATTTTACCGTTTTCGCATTTGAGTTCGCTCAAATACCGGTACGAGGACAGTGTGATTCTAATTATTTTTCTCTCCTAAAAATATTTCTAAAATACAATATATGAGCAGAGATAATATGACTTCTCCAAAATAACAGAAATATTGGAGGAAAAATGTTAAAATCACATTTGGTATTTTTCTGGATTTATTTGCGGATTTATATGCATAGGAAAAATACGCGTTTTTCAAAATTGCATTTAGGTCCGGGAAAAATGTTCACTTGGTCCTATATATTATTAGAGGACGGTGAAAATTTATTTCGGGAATTTTGGAGTCCGTTTGGTATTTCTTTCGTTAGTTTTTCTGCGCTGGGACTCTTTTTAGAAAAAAAGGGGAAACCAACTAGGAGTCTTACTAGCCCAGGACTCTGGGCTTTATAACTCGCCCGAGCCGGCCCAAACCGCCGCCAGCCCCGCCCCAAACCCTAGCCGCCGCCGCCTAGCACCGCCGCCGCTGCTGTCGCCGCCGCCTAGCGCCGCCGCCGCCGCCGCTGCTGCCCCGCCGCCGCCGCAGCAACCGCCGCCCCGCCGCCCCGCCGCTTTCGTCTCGCCGGAGTTCGCGAGGTAGATGCCGTTTTTTTAGAACCGCTCGGTTTTAAAAAAATCGTAGATCTGTTTTATTAGATTAGATCGGTTCGGTTTTTCCGTCGGTTTAGTTATTTAGCGGACGTTCGTCCGTACGTTCGTTTTAACGAACGGTTTTCGTTAGTTAACCGCAGACAGCGAAGTTCGTTCGTTAGCCTGTTCGTCCGTTTTCTTTTTCGGGGTATTTATCCGCGGTTATTCCGATCGTGATTTCTGCCCTGATCTTGTTTTTCGTTTTTCTTTTCGCTCGAGAGTCGGAATCAGGTGATTCAAAATCCCAGATCTTTGTCTCGATGCCCTCTTTACGTTTAATCAACTGGAACAAAGTTTTGGCTACTGTAAAATTTGACTTTAGGCCAACTAGTAAACCGGAGCTCGTTTCTTTTGCAGTTTGAGTTTCGCTGCTTCTTTCGAGTTGATTCTTTTTGCAAACCGGAGTTCTTAAGTTGAACTTTCTAGTTAGATCTCTTATTTGAGTTTTACCCGTGCATTAGTTAAGTACTTATTGTGTGCTTGTTTGATTGCGATAGAATACCCGGAGTGCGCCGCTTGCTACTTTGAGTCTCTAGGTTTTGCTGATCATCAGCAAGGCAAGTAACACTTTGATCATGCTTTCCAATTACCCAGTTTTCATTGCATTAGTCCAACCCTCACACATTGCATGAGTAGGATCAAATAACTTGTGGGATTGGGAAGTAGTTTGAGGTAGTACCTATTACCTGCATTGTATTCAAACCCTTGGGAGTTACTTCTACGTTTGCTGTTAGGACATGCTATGCTCGTAGACGTGGTTTGGGTTTGAGCGAAATCCATGACAGATGTGAGTTGTTAATTAATGGTTCAACTTAAGGTGGCAACATTAATACACATCTGGGTGGATTGAGGCATCTGGGTATTCCAGTGATTGCCTTTTTTTCTTTTGGACCGCCACCCAAGCTCAAAGGGATCATGAGATTTTTCATACTAGAAACTTCCGTGTGCAGCCACATGCCAATATGGGCTCTGGCATAGTTGAGTAAGTTGTGGGAAACCTTTCCATGATGGGCTAGCAGATGTAGTGGGTTTTGTAGGTGTACCGGCCTATCTATCTAGTTAAGGGGACCTCTTCGGAAAGACTGTGTCTCGGTCATCCGTTTCTCAAACACCATGCAGTGCGAGAAACTAGACGGAGGCGATCGAGTCTTGTGGGAAAAAGTGCACAAACCTCTGCAGAGTGTACAAACTGATCATGATTAGCCGTGTCCCCGGTTATGGACGTCTTGAGTATCTAGTACTTGGATTATCATGTGAATCTCATCATGTTACTCTAAATTAATATTGTTGGGTTTAATGATTATTTTAATTGGGGTTGAGAGGATGTCTATCTTCTCAACGATGTTTCAACTACCATGATAGTTAATTAAAATCTATTCCTTTGAAGTAGGGAAAAATTGGCTTTACGCAAAAACTTAACCATAGAGCTTTCCACCAGCCAAATATGCATATAATATAGGTTTACTTTCATTGCATTCTCCTGTGTTACCTTGCCAGCATATTCCATGTGCTGACCCGTTTTCGGGCTGCAACGTTTCATGTTGCAGACTTTTCAGACGACGAGTAAGATGCCCTTTTAGGTCGTGGTTCTATACTTAGTGATGCCGCTGGAGTTGATGGACTCACTTATCTTCCAAGCCTTCCGCTGTTATCGTATTAGATGGCCTTCAGCCATATTATTTGTAATAAATCCATCGTTGGACTATCGATGTAATAAGTGTGTGATTGCTACTCTGTTATAAATCCTTCAAGTACTCTGCGTGTCAGCATTACTGATCCAGGGATGATACTGATGCACAGAGATCAGACTGTTTGAGGTCTGGTCGCTACACACTCGAAGCACCATCGAGCGCCGGCGCGGAGCACGCCACCAGTCAGACAGGCGAGCAGGGCCTGCTGCGAATCGCCCAGCACCGGAGAGCCCTGGGGGTCTACCTTACGAGTTAGGCTGCCCGACATTTACCCGTGAGCTGCGGCAGTTCCAGTGGCCCTGTCACCGCACCTTCAAACCTGACGTTGGCGAGAAGTACAACAGCAAGACTCACCCGTCGGAGTTCCTCAGCATCAAAACCATCGCGATGCAAGCTGCCGGGGCCCGCGACGATAAGGTGTTTGCGAATTACTTTCCGTTGGCTCTTAAACCTAACGCCATGTCGTGGTTGATGCACTTGCCAGTAGACTCTATTTCCTCCAGGTCCGACTTGTGCCATGAGTTTGTTGGCGCCTTTACTGGAGGCCACCAAGCCCATGGCCAAGCAAGTGACCTGCATGTCATACCCTAGAAGGAAGGCGAGAGTCTGCGCAAGTACATACAGAGATTCAGCCGGGTACAGTACAATATCCCCGATGTTCACCCTGCCGCCATCATCAGCGCGTTCCATCAGAACGTGCGCAACCGCAAGATGCGTGAAGAGCTGGCGATGACCAAGGTGAAAGATGTGGCAGAGCTCTATGTTCTTGCCGACCGATGTGCTCGGGCTGAAGAGGGAAGGAAGTACCCCGGCGAATATGCCAGCGCCGAAACCGACTCTTCAGACAACGATACTGCCACCCCGGCGAAGAAGGGCCGGAACCGCAACAGGAAGCGCAAGGGGAAAGCCGTGCTTGCCGTCGAGGGATCTGATGACACCGGCTCCGCCAAGAAAACCAAGGCGGTGACCCTGGCAAGGAAATTGCCGGGTGTGTCGCCTGTCGGGCCTTGGCGGCTGCCGAGAAGCCAGGAAACTCCGGCAAACGATACTGCAAGATCCATCGCACCAAGGGTCATGATCTCCAGGACTGTAGACAGGTTGAGCTCCTTGCTGAGAAGCAGAGTGCTGAATATGAGAGGCTGGACAAGGAGAAGGGCCAGGACGGCGCTGAGGGGTCCGGCAAGAAGCGTGACGGCCGAGCAGGCCGTCGCGGCAAGGAGAAACTGCAGGAAAGGCCCGCCCGGGGCCGCGACAGAAGGCCTGAAGACGACGATCATGAAGAGGACGACGAGTCCAGCGGCCAAGAGTTTCAGAAGGCTACGGACGCCATGTGCGTCGATGGTGGTGCCTCGCTGCATACTTCTCACTGCCAACTTAAACAGTGGGCGCGTGAGATTATTGCGGCGGAGCCATCGTCCGGTGCCCGAAAGCCGCTGAAATGGTCCAGCACACCTATCATCTTTGACGCCGAGGATCACCCTGATCGCACTACTGCGGTCGGGTGCTTGCCATTGTTGGTTTCACCGGCAATACGCAACCTCAAGGTGACAAAGATGCTAGTCGATGGCGGGGCCGGTCTGAACCTACTCTCGCCCTCCGTGATCGAGAAGCTGCAAGTTCCTGATGGAGACCTCGAAGAGACGGGCAAGTTTCAGGGGTCAACCCAGGGAGAAGCCAACCAAAGGGGAAGGTCACGTTACCCGTGACTTTTGGAAGTGATCTGAACTATAGGACGGAGAGCATTGTGTTCGATGTTGCCAAGATCCCCTTGCCCTACAACGGGATCCTTGGCCGCCCAGCGCTGGCCAAGTTCATGGCAGCGTCACACTACGCCTACAACACCCTGAAGATGCCAGGGCCTGTGACGATCATCCCCATCCCCTCCGATAAGAAGGATGCGCTGATTTGCGCTGACCAACTGTACCAGCAAGTGGTCGCAGCAGCTGCTGCTACGAGGGCACTTGCTCCTGCCACTAAGACCGGCGAGACCTCGGGCGCCCACTCCGGCAAGCGCACCTCCTCGGAGTGCTGTGCTCCCGTCGAGGACGTGCCAGAGAGGTCCACCGGAAAGAAGAACACCGGTGGGACCTCAGGCACCCACTCCGGCAAGCGCACCTCTTCGGAGTGTCGCGCTCCCGTCGAGGACGTGCCAGAGAACTCCACCGGCAGGAACAAGAAGTCTCGTTCCACGCCGCCGGCAACCAAGAGGATTTCCGTCAAGGAGGACGACACAGGAGGGGCTTTCACCATAAGCTCCTCCCTTGACGACAAATAGGAAGACGCGCTCGTCACCTTCCTGCAGGCGAATGTCGACGTGTTTGCATGGCAAGCATCTGACATCCCCGGCATTCCTAGGGAGGTGATTGAGCACCACCTTGCTGTCTGTCCTCATGCGCGGCCCGTCAAGCAGAAGGTCAGGAAGCAAGCTTTGGAACGGCAAGAGTTCATCACAGAGGAGATCCGGAAATTGGTAACTGCGGGTTTGGTAAGAGGAGTGCTCCATCCAATGTGGTTGGCCAATCCAGTGGTAGTGCGCAAGGCAAATGGGAAGTGGAGGCTGTGTATTGATTACACAACTATCAATAAAGCTTGTCCCAAGGACCCCTTCCCGTTGCCGCGCATCGACCAGATTGTTGACTCCACGGCTAGGTGTGACCTGCTGTCATTCCTCGATGCCTACTCCGGCTACCACCAGATCTTCATGGCGAGAGAAGACGAAGAGAAGACAACATTCATCACCCCATGTGGTACGTACTATTTCCTACGAATGCCTTTCGGGTTGAAGAGTGCTGGCTCAACGTTTGCAAGGGCAGTCCAGATTGGTTTTGAACCCCAGCTCCATAGGAATATGGAAGCTTATATGGATGATATAGTGGTCAAAACCAAGAACAGGGCAACCCTTATACCGTATTTACAAGAAACATTTGTCAACCTACGCAAGATCAACCTCAAGCTAAACCCTGAAAAGTGCGTCTTCGGCGTCCCGTCCGGCAAGCTCCTCGGGTTCTTTGTGTCACAACGTGGGATAGAAGCCAATCTGGATAAGATCAAAGCTATTGAGCAGATTGAAGCACCCAAACGGGTCAAGGACGTGCGTCGGCTTGCTGGCTGCGTTGCCGCCATGAGCAGATTCATTTCCAAGTCTGCCGAGCGCGCCCTCCCCTTTTTCAAGATTTTGAAAAAGGCGGGCCCAATGGAGTAGACGCCGGAAGCTGAAGTAGCATTGCAAGATCTGAAGAGGTATCTTTCCTCCGTGCTAATACTAGTTGCGCCGAGACCACAAGAACCGTTGCTGCTATACTTAGCGGCAACAAACCAGGTGGTCAGCGCCGCACTAGTGGCGCAGAGAGAAATCGATGATGAGATGATAGCAGCAACAGAGCCTGATGCCACTGGTGCAGAGACGACACGGCCGGTTGGAGTGCAACCAAAGAAGAAAATGATGCAGCACCCGGTCTACTTTGTTAGCTCCCTCTTGTAGCGGGCTAGGTCAAGGTACTCCGGTGTCCAGAAATTGCTCTTCGGCCTTCTCATGGCCTCGAGGAAGCTGAGTCACTACTTCCAGGCGCACGAGATCACTGTCGTCACTCGCCTCCCTCTACAACGGATATTGCACAATCCAGATACAACGGGAAAGATTGTAGAGTGGGCACTGGAGATGTCCAGCTTTGGCCTCAAGTTTGAAAGTACCTCGACGATTCAGAGCCGAGTCCTGGCAGAGTTCGTCGTGGAATGGACCGCAACGCCTGATGAAGAAGGTCAGGAACTACTCTCCCCGGCAAAGAGGCAAGTTGCAACTAGATCATGTACTTTGATGGAGCTTTCTCCTTGCAGGGCGCCGGGGCTGGCGTACTGCTGGTCGTGCCCACTGGAGAGCACCTCAAGTACGTGGTCCAGATGCACTTCCCCAGGGAGGCATCGACGGACAACACTGCTGAGTACGGGGGGCTGCTTGCTGGTCTTAGGATCACGGCAGACCTCGGAATCAAGAAGCTCATTGTCAGGGGCGACTCGCAGCTTGTCGTCAAACAAGTCAAAAAGGATTACCAGAGCCCGTTGATGAAGGCCAACGTCGATGAAGTGAGAAAGTTGGAAGAGCGCTTTGATGGTATACATGCGGAGCACTTTCCCCAAGCGGAGAATATCATCGCCGATTACCTGTCAAAGCGTGCTGCCCCCAAGCTACCTGTGGAACCAGGTACCTTTGTGCTTCAGCTTTCTCAGCCATCCATTGATCCATCAACAGAGCAGAACAAGAGAAAGAAATCAGGGCCCGGCAAGTACTTTCCCGCCGAGCTCCCCGGAGCCGCCGGCAAGGATGTTGCCGGAGACACTAAGCCCGCCACAGGACGGCTAGCTCCGGCAGAGCGTCAAGCTTTTGCTGTTGAGACAGCCGCTCTCTTGGTGGAGGAAATGCCTTTGGTCCTCGCCGTCGAGCCCCAGGCTCCAGCGTGGGTGCAGGATACTGTCCGATTCCTCCAGACTGGGGAACTTCCTGAGGAGCAGGAAGAAGCGGAGAAAGGAGCTCGTCGGTCTGCTATGTACCTGTTCGTCGATGACGTCCTGTACAGAAGGAGACCGAACGGTGTGAAATTGAAGTGCATCCCTCGAGAGGAAGGACTGGAGGTGTTGGCAGAGATACATGGAGGCATATGTGGATCCCACATAGGGTCGAGAGCCCTTGCCGGCAAGGCATTCCGGCAATGCTTCTTCTGGCCCAGTGCCCTCCAGGATGCGACGGCACTGGTCACCAGGTGTGAAGCGTGCCAGTTCCATTCAAAGAAACTTCATCAACCAGCTCAAGCCCTTCAAACGATTCCTCTCTCCTGGCCCTTCTCGGTCTGGGGGCTCGACATACTGGGCCCTTTCCCCCGCGCCGTCGGGGGCTTTGAGTACTTGTACGTTGCAATCGACAAGTTCACAAAGTGGCCAGAAGTGGAGGCAGTAAGGAAGGTCACAGCTCAGTCAGCCGTCAAGTTCTTCAAGGGACTAGTGTGCCGTTTTGGTGTACCCAACAGGATCATCACCGGCAACGGCACACAGTTTACAAGCTGCACCTTCATGCAATATACCAAGACCTCGGCAGCAAAGTCTGTTTCGCTTCCGTTGCTCACCCCCGAAGCAATGGTCAAGCCGAGAGGGAAAATGCTGAAGTGCTGCGGGGATTAAGAACAAAGACCTTTGACAGGCTGCACAAGAGCGGGAGGCGCTGGATTGACGAATTGCCGGCAGTTCTTTGGTCGATCAGAATGACGCCAAATTGAGCCACCGGCCAGATGCCCTTTGCCCTAATATACGGGGCAGAAGCAGTTCTCCCCACTGAACTCATATACGGGTCACCTCGAGTGCTCGCTTATGACGAGCTTGAGCAAGAGCAACTGCGGCGAGACGACGCAATGCTCCTTGAGGAAGATCGTCTTCGGGCGGCTGTGAGAGCAGCATGCTACCAGCAAGCCTTGTGCCGCTACCATAGCCGCAAGGTCCGTGCCCGAAGCTTTGAGGAAGGCGACCTTGTTGTCCGGCGCGTTCAATCGGCCAGGAATACGAACAAGTTGATGCCGAAGTGGGAAGGCCCTTATCGGGTAATACAAGTCACCAGGCCTGACGCAGTCCGCCTGGAGACTGAGGATGCTGTTCCGGTGAGCAATTCCTGGAACATCGAGCATCTTCGCAAGTTTTACCCGTAAGGCGCGGCTTGCCGGGCCCCCCGGCAAGCCACCCTTTTGTACAAGCCTTGCCGGCAAGGCATGTAACCCTTTGTACAAAGCCAGGCACAGACCCCGAGCATAAATAAATGAAGCGCTGGCGCCCTAAGTTATAGCATGCATGCTGAGTCGAGTCTCGTCCTTGGTTAGGGTTGATAGTGCTTAGCGGCGGCTAACCCCTAGCTTAGAGGTCGAGTCTTTGTCTTTCCTCTGTCTTCTTTGGTTCACACGACGCGCAGACATCCTTGCCTAAGCCACTTGGGGAAAGGAAAGAAGAACATACCAGCACCTAGGCCCTGGCGAGCTGGTGTTGCCGAGGGCTACAAGGGCAAAGATTTACCCACGGCAGACCAGGGTTGCCGGGGGCTGCAGTTTCAGATAAGTTCTTTATCCCTTATCATGCATTCCATTATGGACTGAGGTATGCGAAACCTCGTTCTTTTACTTAAGCTACCGTGCTCCCATAACTCTAGGCCCTAGGGCTCGTTCCTGGGACTAAGTTTGGTCGTAGTCGCGGCAGCAAGAGGATGGAACGAGGAGCCTGAGCCCACTTCATCCCTGCCTCCGCCAAAGGCGTGAGAAAGGTCGAGCGAAGTAGGGAAACGACAGGGCTTGTTGCCGAGCGAGAAAATGTTTATCTTGGAGATATCAGGGATTTTTTCCCTGTTGTGGGTTTTACCAGCGAACAAATGACCCGGCAAACATTCCTTTTTCATTAAAAACATTCCATTCAGATACAGTCCATAGGGAATGAAAAACATGAACAAGGAGATTACAAGTTTTAAACTTAACAGATGCCCGAAGGCTTACAAACTAAAAAGAGATAAGATGCCCGTAATGCATTTCTTGTCCCTCTCCTCAGGAGGAAGGTCAAGGAGGCAAGAAGGGCAAAAGGGGCGCCTAGGCGAGCTATGGGTGGCAGAAGACACCAAGAAGACATCTCGGTGGCCGCCCAAGGGCTGGACGGTGATGAAGGCGCCGGAGGCAGAGCTCGAAGACGAGGCGGCAGGACGTCAGTACGCGTCGAAGGCGTCGGTGCCCGCATACTCCGACATGACGACCTTGCCGCCCACCTTCTTCCTCTTCCTCTTCCGCGGCCTTCCTACGCCAGCCCCAAGGAGACGGCCTCGAGAAGTTCAAGGAGCCGGCGACACGGATGATGGGGTCGCCGGTGCCACAAGGAGCGGCGCCCGACACCTAGTTGGACCCGTCATCCTGCCGTCCACCGCCCTCGTCGTCGCTGCCGCTGTCCTCCTCGTCACCCTCGTTCGAGGAGTCTTCGTCATCGGAGGAGCTCTCCATGCAGGACCTCGCACGAGTCCCGAGGTGCCCGAAGACCTGACGGAGAGATGGCCATCCTCCATCAACTTGAAGTGGAGGGTGAGCCCATCCGTCAGGCTGTGAATGCGAGTGAACGTCTTCCATCCTTGACGAAGATACATCACATGAGGGGCACGGAAGTCGATGCGGACCCGCGTTCCACTGATCCCGCAACCCCTCATGTGCAGCTGCAGCGACTCCGGTGGATTCACCTCCATCTCCCGCGCAAATGGAGTCGGGAGACGAAGACGACGGCGCGGCTCCCCCCGCATCCTAACGAAGAACTCACAAGGGTCATCCCCAATATGACCTTCCATTGGAGGAGGAGCTGCTAGCGGGGGCGAGGCCGGCGGGCCGCCCCATCCTCCTCTTCCCCGAGCGCCCCGGCCTCGCCCACGGCCTCGCCCCCTCCCTCTTCCCCTCGTGGCTGGTTCGGCCACTACAGGCGCAGGAGAAGGAGGGACGCGTTGTCGAGCAACGACCCTCACCGCCACCGTTGAAGAACCGGGATTTCCTCTCTTCATGGCGAGCAGAAGAGAGGAACAGAAGCAAAAGGAGAAAGAAGATGGAGGAGTGCGGGGCGCCGTCCCTTCCCTCCCGCTCTTTATAAAGGGGCGGGGCTGGGGCTCGACCGCCCCGCTCAGCCAATCAAGACGCAGAAGGCGAGGGAGCCGGGACCGACCCGCCGCCCCAACCAGCGACGGCTCGGTTTCCCGCCTCCACCGCTCGCCACCTAGAGCACATGGAAGGCACGTGGCGATCGTGCAGAGCCGAGGGGATGGGTGAGGCGACCTCTCCCCACCCCGTGATCGTGGGTAGTGGATGCCTAGACGACCGCGCCTCGGCCCCATCCAGTAAATGGGCCGCGCCTCCACGCCTCCCGCCGTTTACGGGGAAGGCGCGAAGCCGCCTCCTTTCGCATTTACTGCGACGTGACGCAAGCCTGCGGAAACCGCCCCACGCATGCCGCCCACGTCACGCACGCCCCTCCATCCCGCGTCGCGCGCGCGGAAGATTTTTACCATGGTGAAAACTGCCCCGCCTACCCGCGCACCATTCTGGGCCTGGCCCAATAACGCGTCGCGCTCATGTGTGGCCCAGGCCCGGGGGCTCCTGTCAGTGTACAAAAAGAGGGGCACACTTTTTGTACCCCTATGACTGTACACGGGCAGTCTGAGCCACGTGTACCACCACAGCAAGCATGGCCATGGAGGTGAGCCGGGGCAAGACCGAAGCTTGATGGAGACTGGAACAACGCCAAGAACAAGACCACAAAGAGCAAAGGGACGAAGCGGCAAGATCCTTGCCGGGAGCCAGTTTCAGCAGCCCTAGCAAGACCCTTGCCGGAGCCGGCTCTGGCAGCCCCGGCAAGAACCTTGCCGCGGCAGCTCGCCCCACGCCTATGGAGCGGATCACCCTTGAGTCCACCGCCCCCATGGGGCGAGGATTCGGGAGATATCCCCGTGGTGGCATGCATATCTTTGTGAAGATATCCAAGGTCAGATACAAGCTAAGAAGACGACGAACCTTGGCGGGATCCCAGACAAGGAGGACCACAAGGCCTCCGGCAAGCACCTTGCCGGTGATGACAGCAAGTGCCCCGGCAAGGCCCTTGCCGGGGCCCCGGCAAGGCCCTTGCCGAGGACACTCGCAGGGCCACCATCAGGCTCGCACCAACTGTATTTCCACCGCCCCACGTAGCTTCCGATCCAACCAGCTGGACAGGCTCCTGTGTGGCAACTTACTGATCTTCGTGGAGACCCGCCATTGCGCCACCTCAGCTGCCTGCCTGCCTACATGGCACCTCAGGCACCGCTGGCCAGGGAACGTGTCAACACGAGGAGGAGCGGCGACGGACAAGACGGACGTCTCCCCTCGTTCCCGATAAAGCAAGGACACCTAAGCTAAGCGCATTAAATGCACCTTGTCCTGTAATGCGAGGGATAACCTCGCATCACTGTACCCTTTCCACCTCCTGTGTGTCACTGTGGCAACCCCTTTTCCTATAAAAGGAGGCCCGAGGCGACCAGGAGAAGGATTCGGCTTTTTAGAACTCCTCGCGACTCTTTTGGAGCTCCTCACTAACTGAAGAACACAAACATATAATCCACCAAAGCAGGAGTAGGGTTTTACGCACCTTTGCGGCCCGAACCTGGGTAAAGGATGTCACATCCCTAGCTTATGTTACTGGCCAGTGCTAGCATCTGGTGTTGCATCATGTTTACTTTTCATAGAAACCTGAAATGGGGATGACTAAACCGTAGCACCAGATGAAACCAACTAGGTTCAAATTAAAATATTTTTCAATGAACCCAAAATGCCTTTGAAAATGTTCATGATTTTTGATAAAGGTGAGAACCTCTGCCAAAAATGGTGCAACTATTTCTAGGCCATTCTGGATTTTTGAATTAAGGTATATTGTATTTGAATTGGAGCAAATAAAATCTATAAATAATTTTATAGCCCCAAATGTTTTGAAAATTGTTGTGGGTCTCTGGAATAACTCAGTTAACATCCACAATAATTTTCAGCATCTATAAAAAATGGTTTTGTGCCTAAACTAAATCAAAACACACAAAGAAAATAGAAAACAGAAAGAAAAGAGAGGGAGAGGTAGAATTTACGTGGCGCTCACCTGGCAGCCCATCTGGCCGGCCCAGCCCATGAGGGGCAGGGAGGTCTTCTTCCTCCCGCCAGTCGGACGCACGGCGCGTGCCCGACGCGCGCCGGCCACCTCCACCTTGCTTGCCTGTCTCCTCGCCGCCCCGAAGCGCCTAGAGGACGCCACACCCTCCCCTCGACCCCTGCATCTCTCCCCTCTCTCGCTGGACCTTCTCCCTCTCCTCTGGTCCTCTCTCCCACACCACAGAACACGCCCGTCGCCGCCGTTCGCCGTTGTCGCGGCCACAGCCTCCCCCTCGCCTCTCCGACACGCCCCCAGGCTCCGCCGTGTCTCCCTCATCCTCTCCGTCGGCCCACGCAACCGCGGGAGCCCTACATCGTCGACACCGCCCCTTCTTCAACCTCCAGCCGCCGGCGAGCTCGCCGTCGAATTCGCGACGTCCGCTGCCTCCCCGAGCCTTCTGCGACCTCCTTCGACCCCGTCGTGAGCTACTCACCCTAACCGCCCTCTCCTCTGTCTCGTTTGTGAGCTGTAGCCACCGCCCCGCGAGCACCCGACGCCGTCGTCCGCCATGGCCGGCGAGCCCCGTGCTCTCGATCCCCTCCGCTCGAACCCGTGGCACCAGCGTGCTTCTGGTGACCCGTAGGCATGACCTAGCCCATCAGCCCCTCCCCTAGTGCACCGCAGCCCCGAAACCGCCGAGGCCCGATTCCGGTCGCCGCCGCGAGCTCGATTCCGACAAACTCCGGCCGCCCCAGCTCCTTCCACTTGCCCTGCCAGATGCGCGCGAGCCCCAGCTACACGCAGGACCAAACGGTGGTCGATTTGGTCGACCGTAGCGGAATCCCGAGCCCTCCGTCGTGCTCGCTGTCGCCAGTGGTGAGCCGCCGGTGCGTTTGACTGGTTTGACCGGTGGGTTGACCCCCCAAGTCACTGACGTATGGGCCCCACGCCCTTAGTCAACCACTAACTCGCTGACAAGTGGGGCCCGCCCTGCTAATTAACCTAGTTTAGTCTTAATTAATCGGTTAGTTAGTTAGTCACTGACGTGTGGGCCCTGTCCTATCTAAGATTAGTTTAGAATTTAGTTAGTGCTAATTAACCCTGTTAATTAGCAGAGCCACTGACGTGTGGACCCCACACGTCAGGTTTGAACTGGACCAGCCTCTGTTGACTGCTGACATCACAGTGACGTCATGCTGACGCAATAAGTGTTTTCTGGAATTTTAAATAAATCAGAAATGATTTATTTATTTCAGAAAGTAGCCAAAACTTCTAAAAATCATAGAAAATAAACTATAGCTCAGATGAAAATAATTTATATATGAAAAATGATCAGGAAAATATGAAGAATCTGTTTATGGCATTTTCATGCATATTTGAACAAGTTAAACCCGCTGATCAGGTCAAATCAATTAAATGACATTTAAATAATCACATATGGAGTTTGAATTTGAATCTTTGGTTCAAACCAACTCCATTTAATATGGTTGCTAGTTGCATTAGCTCAATTAACAGCATATTGCCATGTCATGATCATGCATCATATTGTCGCATTGCATTGATTGTGTTCTTTCTCTGTTGTCAGTGTTTGTCCCCTTTCAGTAGACGTGTTCCGACGATGTGATTGATGACACCGATGAAGACCCAATGTTATCTTCAGAAGTGCCAGGCAAGCAAAACCCCATTGAGAATTCCGATACAATCCCACTCTCTCGCTCTTGCTCTCTTTACTGCATTAGGACAACAACGCTTCAACTGTTACCTGCTGCGGTAGTTGAAGCCCTTTTCCACTGCATGACCTGTCATTGCCACAGTAAATAGTTGAAACCCACTAGTATGAGTAGGAGTTGTTTGAGCCATGTGGTGCCTACTCATTCATGCTATCTGGTTATGCCTGCTATTGCTTAGAGTTGTGTCAGGTCTGATTCATCGGGGATGAATTGGAAGGGTGATGAACATGTCCTACTGTGCGTGAGCTAAGTGTGTGAACACGATTTGGTAAAGGTAGCGATGAGAGGCCATGTAGGAGTACATGGTGGGTTGTCTCATTGAAGCCGTCCTCAGGAACTGAGTTCTGTGTTGGTTGATCCATGAAACAGCTACTACCACACATTGGGATCCTTAATTGACTCTCTCGACTTATTAATCAACATGATCTCTGTCCAGGAGTTGCAATTAGTTTCTGGTGTTTGTAGTTTACTGGAGGTCATGCGCAGCGCTGACCCTTGGGGTGGGCTGTGACACGGCAGGTATTTGGCACGGTGTACCGATCGCCCGTTTGGTGATGCGGGAACCCTGTACACATCATTTGGGGCCGTGAGCGACACCCCGGCCGGATCTCCCCATGGATGGAACCCAAATAGGCGATAAACCTAGACGAGAGACTTGTGTGGTTAGTCAGGTCGTGGCCGACACCCTCGCCAGGCTTCCGCTTGAAGGTTGCCGAGATACATGACGTGTACATGGCGGTAAGTGGCGAGAGCGTGTGTGAAGAAGTACACCCCTGCAGGGTTATATATATGATCTATTCGAATAGCCGTGTCCGCGGTAATGGAGTTCTGGGTTGCCTATAACAGTTCATAGACAAGTCAAAGTGGATACCCTAAAACACGCAAGATAAGCGTGAGTGCTATGGATGGCCTTCTCGTAGGGAGACGGGAGCGGATCCATAGTGGTGTATTGATTGGTGAATATGTGGACTCGTGTGCGCCACCTCAAAAGAGTTACTTGCAGTCGTAGTTCAGGATAGCCACCGAGTCAAAGCTGGCTTGCTGCAGTCAAACACCACCACCCCTTTGTTGATACTGATGCATATGTAGCTAGTTCTGATGTAACTCTTGCTGAGTACCTTTGTACTCACATTTGCTTAATTTATGTTTTGCAGAGAGACTTCAGTCTCGCTAGTGGTTCCACGTGGACTTCGACGTTTAGCTTGTTACCTCAGCTACGATCTTGTACCTTTGGGAGGGTCTTGTAGATAGTCAGGCTCCTCATCCTTTTCCATTTGTAGTTGTCTGTACTCAGACATGTTATGCTTCCGTTGCGTGTATGCTCTGTATGTTGGGTCATGTGACCTCTGTTTGTAATAAATGCTATGATGGCTCTTCTGGGCCTTTATCTATATGAGTTGTTGAGTTATGTTGTCATGCCATGTTGTATAGCACATACTTGCATGTTATGCGTACGTGTAATGTGTATTGTTATGTGTGGGATCCGACACCTAGTTGTTTACCCTTGGTAGCCTATCTTACAGGGAAATGCCTCCTAGTGCTTCCATTGAGCCTTGGTAGCTTGCTACTGCTCGAGAACACTTAGGCTGGCCGGCATGTGTCCTTCTTCCTTCCTGTGTCTGTCCCTTAGGGGAAATGTCACGCGTTGTTCCTTTAAGTCCTTGTAGCTTGCTACGACTTGGGTTCATACATTGATGACCGACACGTTCGTTGCTGGGTCATGTATGCCTGTCTCTGTAATTGAGTGCCACTTTTGGTTTATAACTAGTCATGTCGGCCCGGGTTCTCTGTCATATGGATGCTAGCGACACTATCATATACGTGTGCCAAAATGCGCAAACGGTCCCGGGCAAGGTAAGGTGGCACCCGTGGGGATACCGTGCGTGAGGCCGCAAAGTGATATGATGTGTTACAGGCTAGACCTGTGTGACTTAGGATCGGGGTCCTGACAGCGTTGGTATCAGAGCCTGACTGCCTGTAGGATTAGTAAGCCAAATTGGTCGAGGTCGTGTCTAGAAACTCTTTAGTTATGTAAGGGAATTGTTTGTGGAAGGGAACGTAAGGCTCTTTTTACTCCTTTACCTTATGACCTTATGATCTGAGTCATCCTCTTCTTTTCTACGGGGTTAAGAAACTAGGATTCTCATTCTATTTACCAGGATCACGTTAATGGTGGATTCAAACCTCAGTTCAGTTCCTACTACTTCTGTTTGATAAACTGTTGGTCTCAGAACCTTGACATTATGATGTTGAGTGGTTATGCTATCTTTGTGCATGAGTCTCAAAAGTATTTTTGAGCATTTGCAGCTGTTATGCTGTCCGAGTCATTCCAGGTTTCTAAATAATCCGATGCATTTGCAAACCTTTCCTTCATGTTCCGATGTACCTTTGGGCCAGACTAAGCACACTAGTCAGTGTGTTGAGGTACTCTGCTACCTCGACATATATGTTGGACTTATTATTATGACCCTAGGTGTCTTAGAGGATCACCCAGTAATCTAGCAATGCTTTATATTCTCAGTGTGATGATTCTGACCATTATTCTCGAAAGCATCCCGTGATGCCATTTAGTTAGTAGGCATTCTACTCCTGGGTTTTGAACCCAAGATTCTTCTACTTACTTCATGTTGGTAGTATTTGCTTGTCCCTTTAGGATATTATAGTAACCTTGTGATAGTCCTCGAGGTCCGTGGTATATCCTTCTTCCAAATACCATGAACCATCATGGCAGAAGTTCTTCTGAACCAAAATATCACAACCCAAGTGCTCTTGAGTAGTACTCCATTCATATTGTGACTCTGCCAATTCTATCTTTCTGCATGGGTTATCCGGAAGAAATATGTGGAACTCGTTCCACATACTAACCTATGCATCTACAACTCAGACAATCATATGTTCCCCGAGTTGTTCCCCTTCAGTTATATTCCGATCCTCGTCTATCAATTGATAGTCAGGAGTAGTCGTGCACTTGTGATCATCGATGCCTTTTACTCTTGTGGTCCGTCAAGTCATTCTATTCTGGAATGACTAGGAGAGACAAACTCCAGTACCTTATCCATATCCAGGATTGGGTCAAAGAAGTTGTACTTCGCAGGTGAAGAATGCTAATCTAGCTTCTAATATGTTCTATCCTGGAGTATTACCATTCTTATGTCAAGAATGTCATGGGAATTGCACAACCTCCTATGAACTCTTGATACAGTGATACTTCTCGCCATTATCGCACATTCCTCGGTCTCCGTGTTATTGTAACCGGAATACCGACAAGTAAATTGTGATGTGTGAAATCTATACTCCTAGCAACTCTGTTGCTTGGTAGTTAAATGGACAATAACATCATCCTTAGCGAGTTGATTATTGAATCACCACCCTAAGGCTGATCGTGCTACCTAGTCCACTTTCCTGGTGCACTCCTCGATTGACGAGTTAGGATTTTGTTAAGTCCTCGCTCATTTGATCATATCGTCTTGCCCTGAAAAGCAAGATTGTTCTCGAGCTTAGTAACATATCGGCGGATCGTGATTTTCTGGTTATCTTCCCAGAAGTATTACCAGGTTGTCCCCCTGACCGTTATGTTGAGCTCGTGATCAAGTTGGTTTCTCTCTAAACCACCCTTTCTCCAACAATCTGTGTTGGATACCCTGAGCTAGTTGGTTAAGCTAAACGACAACTTGGAGAGTTGGAAGATAAAAGCTTGCTTGACTTAGTTCCATCCAAGGGATATCTTTTGTGTGTGTGTTGAAGAAAGATGATATCTTGATCAGTTGATCCTTGTGAACAATTGTTGGATCTATTGTCTTGTCCAAAATTTGATTTGAGTGTGGGCTATCGTCAAGTCAAATCAGAACCAATGGTATTCGTAATGTTGCCTCACTCGTGGGTGTCCCTCGAGCATACCTCATTACATATATTAGTCTGACCAATGCTATCACTTTGTTCACATAGTTATGGAATTCCATTTTATGTAAGCCTTGATGAATTGTTGTTGAGCCCATCAACGACATGTTTATCCTCTCCATGATTCATGTTGAACATTAACGTTAACATTGGGAACTTTTGTAAGCGTCATCTTTGTGTTAGCTCAGGAAGTAGATGTCTTGATGTAAGAAGTGGCTTCCCCTAATTCACGAGTACTTGATGTAAGTTGCCGCCGTGAATTTGAGAAAGCTTGTTTTATTTACTCTGGAGTCATCCCAAGTCAGTCATGCATACGTGCGAAGTATTCTATGGTCTGATAGACTGATCATCTTCATTCTGTATGTATCCCTAGCACACCAAGCCACTGATAGATTTGTTCAAGGAGAAGAAGTTCCTTCTTAAGAATCATGACTTATGTTAGGACTTTGCTATCCTTGTTGATGGTTCCCCACCTGAACTCGATAGTGTTTCATTCTAAGACTACTACGTGGCCATGCTTGTCTTGGACAACGTGTTCACAGGTATGTAGCAGAACTAGCTCATGTTTTGGAGCTTGCTATCATAGTTGACTCCACGAGAATCTCGCAACGCCGTCTCGTCGATTTTTGTTGCAAACATTCATTTTTCCTAGACCCGATGAGTCTGGAATATCCTGACACCAATCAGAACTAAATCTCAGGCAGATATGATGGTTGGTGCATTTCCCAAGAACTATAATATTGGTCCCTCGATTACCGGTAAAGTGGATGTCGTGGCCAACACACCTAGCCGGAAGACCTATTGTTGTAGTATCTTGATTGAAGAAATTGGCCACCTCCCCATAAGGACTTCGTAGGAATTACTCCCTAGTTGTTCCTTATGGACTTTTTGTGCTTCCGAAGTCCGACCCTTACTTGATGGCCATGTTGATGCTTTTAAGCATTGACCGTTGTACCTAGTACATCAAGGAGAACATTAGAAGCGGAGTGCTAAATGTCTCTCGGTTGATCATCCAGATTTCGTCCCCTTGGCCTCGCCAAGGTGAAATCCGAGAAGGTGTTATCTTCCTTTGCATCTGCATCATCCATCATTATTCATCATGGTAGTATGTGATGTTGCCAGGATCCTTGACACGGATATTGGTAAAACCTTGATGAATATGGGAATGCTCAAGTTCTTGAGAGCACGCACCAGCACTAGGTGTTATCCTTGACACTAACCGGGATTGCTCCCAGTGTTCTTGGTTATGCTACAACCTCTCCGAGAGTAGATTCACTCTCTACTGTTGGGATTCACTCCAGTTACCAGAATCATTCCCAGCATTTGCATTTTGTTCCCAGCTTGTACCGCCAATGTGCCAATTTTCCATGGGTTGCCTCTCTCAGCCATTGCTGTTCAGGATTATTTTCAGAAGTGGACTTCATGGGTCCCATCCATTTCCGGTGAAAAGCAAAATCAACCTTGGCATTGTCTTTTACAAGGCAGTCCACATCATCCATTCTAGATGGAGAATGTCATTCTTTCGGATTCCGTCAAACGATCGTTTGTGAATACCTCAAGCTGGTATAGGGAATTTCAATGATCCCCATATCAAAAGTAATTCTTTTTGCCACTTAAGGGGATAATTCTACGAGTCATCTTCTCTAAGGTGCCTCGTCTGGTGACATCGATCACCATCTCCTTAGGTGTGGAATTATTGCCACTAAGTGAACCTTCATCATTTGCTTCACTCCATTCCCCTGGAGGTGTACTTCGTGTCTCAGCTCAAGAGATGTTTCAACGTCTCACTCCATGAGTTGATCTTGAGTCGCTCGATCCTTCAGAAGCTCAATTTTGTAGAGTTTCTTTCATCGTCACTGTCTTGGACAAAGATCTCGAAAGCAAGGATGCCAGGATCAACATGATGCTAGCAATCAACATTCATATGAAGGGCACTTGGATCATGAAGATTGTGTTAGTTAGTGTCCCCTCTGATTTCTTACCCTACGCTTGAATCTCGGGACGAGATTCTTGTTTAGTGGGGGTGAGTTGCCACATCCCTAGCTTCTGTTACTGGCCAGTGCTAGCATCTGGTGTTGCATCATGTTTACTTTTCATAGAAACCTGAAATGGGGATGACTAAACCCTAGCACCAGATGAAACCAACTAGGTTCAAATTAAAATATTTTTCAATGAACCCAAAATGCCTTTGAAAATGTTCATGATTTTTGATAAAGCTGAGAACCTCTGCCAAAAATGGTGCAACTATTTCTAGGCCATTCTGGATTTTTGAATTAAGGTATATTGTATTTGAATTGGAGAAAATAAAATCTATAAATAATTTTATAGCCCCAAATGTTTTGAAAATTGTTGTGGGTCTCTGGAATAACTCAGTTAACATCCACAATAATTTTCAGCATCTATAAAAAATGGTTTAGTGCCTAAACTAAATCAAAACACAGAAAGAAAATAGAAAACAGAAAGAAAAGAGAGGGAGAGGTAGAATTTACCTGGCGCTCACCTGGCAGCCCATCTGGCCGGCCCAGCCCATGAGGGGCAGGGAGGTCTTCTTCCTCCCGCCAGTCGGACGCACGACGCGTGCCCGACGCGCGCCGGCCACCTCCACCTTGCTTGCCTGTCTCCTCGCCGCCCCGAAGCGCCTAGAGGACGCCACGCCCTCCCCTCGACCCCTGCATCTCTCCCCTCTCTCGCTGGACCTTCTCCCTCTCCTCTGGTCCTCTCTCCCACACCACCGAACACGCCCGTCGCCGCCGTTCGCCGTTGTCGCGGCCACAGCCTCCCCCTCGCCTCTCCGACACGCCCCCGGGCTCCGTCGTGTCTCCCTCATCCTCTCCGTCGGCCCACGCGACCGCGGGAGCCCTACAGCGTCGACACCGCCCCTTCTTCAACCTCCAGCCGCCGGCGAGCTCACCGTCGAATTCGCGACGTCCGCTGCCTCCCCGAGCCTTCTGCGACCTCCTTCGACTCCGCCGTGAGCTACTCACCCTAACCCCGCTCTCCTATGTCTCGTTTGCGAGCTGTAGCCGCCGCCCCGCGAGCACCCGACGCCGTCGTCCATCATGGCCGGCGAGCCCCGTGCTCTCGAGATCCTATGCTCGAACCCGTGGCACCAGCGTGCTTCTGGTGACCCATAGACGCGACCTAGCCCATCAGCCCCTCCCCTAGCGCACCGCAGCCCCGAAACCACCGAGGCCCGATTCCGGTCGCCGCCGCGAGCTCGATTCCGACGAACTCCGGCCGCCCCAGCTCCTTCCACTTGCCCTGCCAGATGCGCGCGAGCCCCAGCTACGCGCAGGACCAAACGGTGGTCGATTTGGTCGACCGTAGCGGAATCCCGAGCCTCCGCCGTGCTCGCTGTCGCCGGCGGTGAGCCGCCGGTGCGTTTGACTGGTTTGACCGGTGGGTTGACCCCCCCAAGTCACTGACGTATGGGCCCCACGCCCTTAGTCAACCACTAACTCGCTGACAAGTGGGGCCCGCCCTGCTAATTAACCTAGTTTAGTCTTAATTAATCGGTTAGTTAGTTAGTCACTGACGTGTGGGCCCTGTCCTGTCTAAGATTAGTTTAGAATTTAGTTAGTGCTAATTAACCCTGTTAATTAGCAGAGCCACTGACGTGTGGACCCCACACGTCAGGTTTGACTTGGACCAGCCTCTGTTGACTGCTGACATCACAGTGACGTCATGCTGACGCAATAAGTGTTTTCTGGAATTTTAAATAAATCAGAAATGATTTATTTATTTCAGAAAATAGCCAAAACTTCTAAAAATCATACAAAATAAACTATAGCTCAGATGAAAATAATTTATATATGAAAAATGATCAGAAAAATATGAGGAATCTGTTTATGGCATTTTCATGCATGTTTGAACAAGTTAAACCCGCTGATCAGGTCAAATCAATTAAATGACATTTAAATAATCACATATGGAGTTTGAATTTGAATCTTTGGTTCAAACCAACTCCATTTAATATGGTTGCTAGTTGCATTAGCTCAATTTACATCATATTGCCATGTCATGATCATGCATCATATTGTCGCATTGCATTGATTGTGTTCTTTCTCTGTTGCCGGTGTTTGTCCCCTTTCAGTAGACGTGTTCCGACGATGTGATTGATGACACCGATGAAGACCTAATGTTATCTTCAGAAGTGCCAGGCAAGCAAAACCCCATTGAGCATTCCGATACAATCCCACTCTCTCGCTCTTGCTCTCTTTACTGCATTAGGACAACAATGCTTCAACTGTTACCTGCCGCGGTAGTTGAACCCCTTTTCCACTGCATGACCTGTCATTGCCACAGTAAATAGTTGAAACCCACTAGTATGAGTAGGAGTTGTTTGAGCCATGTGGTGCCTACTCATTCATGCTATCTGGTTATGCCTGCTATTGCTTAGAGTTGTGTCAGGTCTGATTCATCGGGGATGAATTGGAAGGGTGATGAACATGTCCTACTGTGCGTGAGCTAAGTGTGTGAACACGATTTGGTAAAGGTAGCGATGAGAGGCCATGTAGGAGTACATGGTGGGTTGTCTCATTGAAGCCGTCCTCAGGAACTGAGTTCTGTGTTGGTTGATCCATGAAGCAGCTACTACCACACATTGGGATCCTTAATTGACTCTCTCGACTTATTAATCAACATGATCTCTGTCCAGGAGTTGCAATTAGTTTCTGGTGTTTGTAGTTTACTGGAGGTTGTGCGCAGCGCTGACCCTCGGGGTGGGCTTTGACGCGGCAGGTACGTGGCACGGTGTACCGATCGCCCGTTTGGTGATGCGGGAACCCTGTACATATCGTTTGGGGCCGTGAGCGACACCCCGGCCGGATCTCCCCACGGATGGAACCCAAATAGGCGATAAACCTGGACGAGAGACTTGTGTGGTTAGTCAGGTCGTGGCCGACACCCTCGCCAGGCTTCCGCTTGAAGGTTGCCGAGATACATGACGTGTACATGGCGGTAAGTGGCGAGAGCGTGTGTGAAGAAGTACACCCCTGCAGGGTTATATATATGATCTATTCGAATAGCCGTGTCCGCGGTAATGGACTTCTGGGTTGCCTATAACAGTTCATAGACAAGTGAAAGTGCATACCCTAAAACACGCAAGATAAGCATGAGTGCTATGGATGGCCTTCTCGTAGGGAGACTGGAGCGGATCCATAGTGGTGTATTGATTGGTGAATATGTGGACTCGTGTGCGCCACCTCACAAGAGTTACTTGCAATCGTAGTTCAGGATAGCCACCGAGTCGAAGCTGGCTTGCTGCAGTCAAACACCACCACCCCTTTGTTGATACTGATGTATATGTAGCTAGTTCTGATGTAAGTCTTGCTGAGTACCTTTGTACTCACGTTTGCTTAATTTATGTTTTGCAGAGAGACTTCAGTCTCGCTAGTGGTTCCGCGTGGACTTCGACGTTTAGCTTGTTACCTCAGCTACGATATTGTACCTTTGGGAGGGTCTTGTAGATAGTCAGGATCCTCAGCCTTTTCCATTTGTAGTTGTCTGTACTCAGACATGTTATGCTTCCGTTGCCTGTATGCTCTGTATGTTGGGTCATGTGACCTCTGTTTGTAAGAAATGCTATGATGGCTCTTCTGGGCCTTTATTTATATGAGTTGTTGAGTTATGTTGTGATGCCATGTTGTATAGCACATACTTGTACGTTATGCGTACGTGTAATGTGTATTGTTATGTGTGGGATCCGACACCTAGTTGTTTACCCTTGGTAGCCTATCTTACAGGGAAATGCCTCCTAGTGCTTCCACTGAGCCTTGGTAGCTTGCTACTGCTCCGGAACACTTAGGCTGGCCGGCATGTGTCCTTCTTCGTTCCTATGTCTGTCCCTTAGGGGAAATGTCACGCGTTGTTCCTTTAAGTCCTTGTAGCTTGCTACGACTTGGGTTCATACGTTGATGACCGACACGTTCGTTGCTGGGTCATGTATGCCTGTCTCTGTAATTTAGTGCCACTTTTGGTTTATAACTAGTCATGTCGGCCCGGGTTCTCTGTCATATGGCTGCTAGCGACACTATCATATACATGTGCCAAAATGCGCAAACGGTCCCGGGCCAGGTAAGGTGGCACCAGTGGGGATACCGTGCGTGAGGCCGCAAAGTGATATGATGTGTTACAGGCTAGACCTGTGTGACTTAGGGTCGGGGTCCAGACAGCGGAACCGTGTTCTGACTTAGATCCGCTGTTCTCTCAACCCCGCGCCCCCCAACCGTAGTAGGGATTCTTGTGATCCCATAGGTGTCGATCTAAATACACCGACAGTAAAGATGGTGAAGTGTTAGGTTGTTCCGCTTTTCCTTTGCATAAGAGCACGAAGTGAAGGACACTTGATGGCTTCTCACACACTTCTCTCATCTCACTTTTGGTAGCAAATAGTACTAATTGTATCCTGTCGCTCATCGTGGAGGCACTCGATTTGGGGTTGTGGCTCTCACTCTCCTTTTGGTGGATCGCTCTCTCACCATTCTCTCCATGATAGTTAGATACTTGCTTTTCGGCCACCACTTGACTTGGCGACATGGGTCGTAGCACGAACTCCATGCCCTTCATTTTGAAGCTATAATGGTTGGTATGTCCGTTGTGGATGACTCTGTGATACGTCTCCAACTTATCAATAATTTTTTATTGTTCCATGTAATTATATTATCTATCTTGGATGCTTTATATGCATTTATGTGCTATTTTACATGATTTTGGGGACTAACCTATTAACCCAGAGCTTAGTGACACTTTCTTTTTTTCCTTGTTTTTGAGTTTCACAGAAAAAGAATATGAAATGGAGTCCAAACGAAACAAAACTTTTTGGAGATTTTTCTTGGACCAGAAGACATCAGATGGACTTGGAGTACACGCCAGGGGATCCTCGAGGCTACCACAAGGGTGGAGGGCGCGCCCTAGGGGGTAGGGTGCACCCCCTACCTTGTGGGCCCCTCGTGCCTCCCCCGATCGACTTCTTCCGCTTATAAATACCTATATGTTCTAGAAACATCAGAACATCCATGAAACCACTTTTCTGTCGCCGTAACCTTATGCTCTCGTGAGATCCCATCTGGAGGCCTTTTTTGGTACTCTGTCGGAGGGGGAATCAACCACGAAGGGCATCTACATCAACCACATTACCCTTCCGATGAAGTGTGAGTAGCTTACCACAGACTTACGAGTCCATAGCTAGTAGCTAGATGGCTTCTTCTCTCTCTTTAATCTTCAATACCTTGTTCTCATTGTTGTTCTTGGAGTTCTATCCGATGTAATCTTCTTTTGCTGTGTGTTTTTCAAGATCCGATGAATTGTGGGTTTACGATCGGATTATCTATGAATAACATTTGAGTCTTTTCTAAATTCTTATATGCGTAATCTTATATCTTAGTAATTCTCTTCAAACTATCGGTTTTGTTTGGCCAACTAGATTGATAATTCTTGCAATGGGAGAAGTGCTTTGCTTTGGGTTCAATCTTGCGGTGGTCAATCCCAGTGATAGTAGGCGACATGACACGTATTGCATAGTTGCCATCGAGGATAAAAATATGGGGGGTTCATCATATTGCTTGAGTTAATTCCTCTACATCATGTCATCTTGCTTAAGGCGTTACTCTGTACTTATGAACTTAATACTCTAGATGCAGAATCGTTTCGGTCAATGTGTGGAGTAATAGTAGTAGATGCAGGCAGGAGTCGGTCTACTTGTCTTGGACGTGATGTCTATATTCATGATCATTGCCATAGATATCATTATAATTATTCGCTTTTCTATCAATTGCTTGAGAGTAATTTGTTCACCCGCCGTAAACTTGCTATCACGGGAGAAGCCTCTAGTGAAACCTATGGCCCCCGGGTCTCTTTTACATCTTATAAGTTTCAGATCTACTATCTTGCAATCTTTTACTTTCAATCTATAAACCAAAAAAAATCCAAAAATATTTACTTTATTTGTTTATCTATCTCTATCGGATCTCACTTTTGGAAATAACCTAGAAGGGATTGACAACCCCTTTGTAGCGTTGGGTGCAAGTTGTTGATTGTTTGCGCACGTATTTGGTGACTTGTGTGTAATCTTCTACTGGATTGATACCTTGGTTCTCAACAAACTGAGGGAAATACTTACTTCACCCTGCTGCATCACCCTTTCCTCTTCAAGGGAAACACCAACGTTACCTCGAGAAAGCAGCAAGGAAGGAGAAGAATTGTTGGCGCCATTGCCGGGGAGATAATGGCCAAGTCAAGACCTACCAAGTACCTTTCATTAAACTCTTGTCTCTGGGATTTACTTTATTTTCCATTCGACTCTCGTTTTTCTCTCCCCCACTTCTAAAAGGATTTTCGAAACATTTGCCTTCTTCTTCGCCCTTCTTTTATTCGTCTTGTTCGCTTACTTCTTGTGTGCTTATGTGTTGGATTGCTTGCTTTGTCACGATGGCTCAAGAAAATACCAAATTATGTGATTTCTCAAACACCAATAATAATTATTTTATTAGTACCCCGATCGTGTTGGAAATATGCCCTAGAGGCAATAATAAAATGGTTATAATTATATTTCCTTGTTCATGATAATCATCTATTGTTCATGCTATAATTGTATTATCCGGAAATCGTAATACATGTGTGAATATATAGACCACAACATGTCCCTAGTGAGCCTCTAGTTGACTAGCTCGTTGATACATAGATGGTTATGGTTTCCTGACCATGGACATTGGAAGTCAGTGATGACGGGATCACATCATTAGGAGAATCATGTGATGGACAAGACCCAATCCTAAGCATAGCACAAGATCGTGTAGTTCGTCTGCTAAAGCTTTTCCAATGTTAAGTATCTTTTCCTTAGACCATGAGATTGCGCAACTCCAGGATACCGTAGGGGTACTTTGGGTGTGCCAAACATCACAATGAAACTGGGTGGCTATAAAGGTACACTACGGGTATCACCGTAAGTATCTGTTGGGTTGGCACGAATCGAGACTAGGATTTGTCACTCCGTATGACGGAGAGGTATCGTTGGGCCCACTCTATAAGACATCATCGTAATGAGCTCTATGTGACTAAGGAGTTGGTAACGGGATGATGTGTTACAGAACGAGTAAAGAGACTTGTCGGTAACGAGATTGAACAAGGTATCGGGATACCGACGATCGAATCTCGGGCAAGTACTATACCGGTGGACAAACGGAATTGTATATGGGATTGATTGAATCCTTGACATCGTGGTTCATCCGATAAGATCATCGTGGAACATGTGGGAGCTAGCATGGGTATCCAGATCCCGCTGTTGGTTATTGGCCGGAGAGATGTCTCGGTCATGTCTGCATGGTTCCCGAACCCGTAGGGTCTACACACTTAAGGTTCGATGATGCTAGGGTTATGGGGATTGTATGTACGTGGTTACCTAATGTTGTTCGGAGTCCCGTATGAGATCTCGGACGTCACTAGGAGTTTTGGAATGGTCCGGATGTAAATATTTATATATGGGAAGTACAGTTTCAGTCGCTGGAATGCTTTCGGGGATTATCGGTATTGTACGGGGACCACCGAAAGGTGTCCGGAGGTCTACTTGCCCGAGGGGCTTAATAGGCTGAATATGGTAGGGGACCAGCCCCTAGTGGGCTGGTGTGCCCCACCCCCAAGGGCCCAAGGCGCCTAGGGTTTGGAAACCATAGGGGAGGGGGCGCCTCCACCTTGCTTGGGGGGCAAGTCTCCCCCTCTGGCCGCCGCCCCCCTCTAGATGCCATCTAGAGGGGCTGGCCCCCTCTCCCCTTCCCGTATATAAAGGGAGGGGTGGGAGGGCAGCTGCACCTGATCCCTTGCGCAGCCCTCCCCCTCTCCAACATCTCCTCCTCCTTCCGTAGTGCTTGGCGAAGCCCTGCCGGAGTACCACGCTCCTCCAGCACCACCACGTCGTCGTGCTGCTGCTGGACGGAGTCTTCCCCAACCTCTTCCTCTCTCCTTGCGGGATCAAGGCGCGGGAGACGTCACTGGGCTACACGTGTGTTGAACGCGGAGGCGCCATTGTTCGACGCTTAGATCGGATTCGGCCATGATGTGAATCGCTTCGTGTACGACTCCACCAACCGCGTTCTTGCAACGCTTTCGTATCGCGATCTTCAAGGGTACGAAGATGCACTCCCCTCTCTCATTGCTAGTCACTCCATAGATTGATCTTGGTGATGCGTAGAATTTTTTTGAATTTCTGCAACGTTCCCCAACAGTGGCATCATGAGCTAGGTCTATGCGTAGTTTCTATGCACGAGTAGAACACAAGTTGTTCTTGGCATCGGTTTTGTCAATTTACTTGCCGTTACTAGTCTTATCTTGATTCGCTGTCATCGTGGGATGAAGCGGCCCAGACCAACCTTACACGTATGCTTACGTGAGACAGGTTCCACCGACTGACATGCACTAGTTGCATAAGGTGGCTAGCGGGTGTCTGTCTCTCCCACTTTAGTCAGATCGGATTCGATGAAAAGGGTCCTTATGAAGGGTAAATAGTAATTGGCATATCACATTGTGGTTTTGGCATAGGTAAGAAACGTTCTTGCTAGAAACCTATAGCAGCCACGTAATAACTTGCAACAACAATTAGAGGACGTCTAACTTGTTCTTGTAGCATATGCCATGTGATGTGATATGGCCAAAAGGATTTGATGAATGATGTATGTGATGTATGAGATTGATCATGTTCTTGTAATAGCAATCATGACTTGCATGTTGATGAGTATGACAACCGGCAGGAGCCATAGGAGTTGTCTTATTTTATTGTATGACCTGGGTGTCAATGAAAACGCCATGTAATTACTTTACGTTATTGCTAACCATTAGCCATAGTAGTAGAAGTAACAGTTGACGAGACAACTCCATGAAGACACGATGATGGAGATCATGATGATGGAGATCATGGTGTCATGCTGGTGACGATGATGATCATGGAGCCCCGAAGATGGAGATCAATAGGAGTGAAATGATATTGGCCATATCATGTCACCATTTGATTGCATGTGATGTTTATCATGTTTTACATCTTATTTTCTTAGAATGATGGTAGCTTAAATAAGATATCTCTCTCTAAAATTTCAAGAATTGTGTTCCCCCTAACTGTGCACCGTTGGTAAGGTTCGTTGTTCCGAAAGAGCACGTGATGATCGGGTGTGATAGGCTCTAACGTTCGCATACAACGGGTGTAAGCCAGATTTACACACGCAATACACTTAGGTTGACTTGACGAGCCTAGCATGTACAAACATGGCCTCGGAGCACAGAAGACCGAAAGGTCGAACATGAGTAGTATAGAAGATACGATCAACATGGAGATGTTCACCGTTGTTGACTAGTTCGTCTCACGTGATGATCGGACATGGCTTAGTCGATTCGGATCATTTATCACTTAGATGACTAGAGAGATGTCTATCTGAGTGGGAGTTCATTAAATTTGTTTAGATGAACTTAGTTATCATGAACATAGTCTAAAATCTTTACAATATGTCTTGTAGATCAAATGGCCCATGCTAATGTTGCCCTCAACTTCAACGCGTTCCTAGAGAAAACCAAGCTGAAAAACGATGGTAGCAACTATACGGATTGGGTCCGTAACTTGAGGATCATCCTCATAGATGCCAAGAAAGCATATGTCCTTGAAGCACCCCTAGGTGACGCACCCATTTTCCCAGCAACTCAAGATGTTATGAACGCCTGGCAGTCACGTTGTGATGATTACTCCCTGGTTCAGTGCGGCATCCTTTACATCTTAGAATCGGGGATCCAAAAGCGTTTTGAGCAACACGGAGCATATGAGATGTTCCATGAGCTGAAAATGGTTTTCCAAGCTCATGCCCGGGTTGAGAGATATGAAGTCTCCGACAAGTTCTACAGTTGTAAGATGGAGGAAAACAGTTCTGTCAGCGAGCATATACTCAAAATGTCTGGGCTACACAACCGCTTGTCTCAGCTAGGAGTTAATCTTCCAGATGACGCGGTCATTGACAGAATCCTCCAGTCGCTCCCACCTAGTTATAAGAGCTTTGTGCTGAACTACAATATGCAAGGGATGGAGAAGTCCATTTCTGAGTTATATTCAATGCTGAAATCAGCGGAGGTAGAAATCAAAAAGGAACATCAAGTGTTGATGGTGAATAAAACCACTAAGTTCAAGAAAGGCAAGGGTAAGAAGAACTTTAATAAGGACGGCAAGGGAGTTGCCGCGCCCGATAAGCCAGTTGCGGGGAAGAAGCCAAAGAATGGACCCAAGCCTGAGACTGAGTGCTTTTATTGCAAGGGAACGGGTCACTGGAAGCGGAATTGCCCCAAATACTTAGCGGATAAGAAGGCCGGCAACGTTGAAGGTATATATGATATACATGTTATTGATGTGTACCATACCAGCGCTCGTAGTAGCTCCCAGGTATTTGATACCGGTGGAGTTGCTCACTTTTGTAACTCAAAGCACGAGCTGCGGAATAAGCGAAGACTGGCGAAGGACGAGGTGACGATGCATGTTAGGAATGGTTCCAAGGTTGATGTGATCTCCGTCGGCACGCTACCTCTACATCTACCTTCGGCATTAGTTTTAAAGCTCAATAATTTTTATTTAGTACCAGCTGTGAGCATGAACATTGTATCTAGATCTCGTTTAATGCGACATGGCTACTCATTTAAATATGAGAATAATGGTTATTCTATTTATATGAGAGAAATTTTTTATGGTCATGCCCCGCTGGTCAATGGTTTATTTTTATTAAATCTCAAACGTGATGTTATACATATTCATAGTGTGAATGCTAAAAGATGTAAGGTTGATAATGATAGTCCCACATACTTGTGGCACTGTCGCCTTGGTCATATTGGTGTCAAACGCATGAAGAAACTCCATGCAGATGGACTTTTGGAGTCTCTTCATTATGAATCATTTGACACATGTGAACCATGCCTCTTGGGCAAGATGACCAAGGCTCCATTCTCCAGAACAATGGAGCGAGCAACCAACTTGTTGGAAATCATACATACTGATGTGTGCGGTCCAATGCGTGTTGAGGATCGCGGTGGCTATTGTTATGTTCTCACCCTCACTGATGACTTAAGTAGATATGGGTATGTCTACTTGATGAAACACAAGTCTGAGACCTTTGAAAAATTCAAGGAATTTCATAATGAGGTGGAGAATCAACGTGACAAAAAAATAAAGTTCTTACGATCAGATCTTGGAGGAGAATATTTAAGTCACGAATTTGGCACGCACCTAAGGAAATGTGGAATTGTTTCACAACTGATGCCGCTTGGAACACCTCAACGTAACAGTGTGTCCGAACGTCACAATCATACTTTGTTGGACATGGTGCGATCTATGATGTCTCTTACCGATTTACCGCTATCATTTTGGGGCTATGCTTTAGAGACTGCCGCATTCACTTTAAATAGGGCACTGTCTAAATCCGTTGAGACAACAACGTATGAATTATGGTTTGGGAACAAACCTAAGTTGTCGTTTCTGAAAGTTTGGAGATGCGATGCTTATGTCAAGAAACTTCAACCTGAAAAGCTCGAACCCAAATCGAAAAATGTGTCTTCATAGGATACCGTAAGGAAACTATTGGGTATACCTTCTACCTCAGATCTGAAGGTAAGGTCTTTTTTGCCAAGAATGGATCCTTTCTGGAGAAAGAGTTTCTCTCGAAAGAAGTGAGTGGGAGGAAAGTAGAACTTGATGAGGTGGTTGTAACCCCTCTTGAACCGAAAAGTAGCGCAGCACAGGAAGATGTTTCTGTGGTGCCTGCACCGACTAGATAGGAAGTTAATGATGATGATCATGAAACTTCGGATCAAGTCACTACTGAACTTCGTAGGTCCACGAGGACACGTTCCGCACAAGAGTGGTACGGCAACCCTGTCCTGGAAATCTCATTGTTAGACAACGGTGAACCTTCGAACTATGAAGAAGAGATGGCGGGCCCAGATTCCAACAAATGGCTTAAAGCTATGAAATCTGAGATAGGATCCATGTATGATAACAAGTGTGGACTTTGGTTGACTTGCCCGATGATCGGCAAGCCATAGAAAATAAATGGATCTTTAAGAAGAAGACTGACGCAGATGGAAATGTGACCATCTATAAGGCTTGGCTTGTCGCTAAGGGTTATTGACAAGTTCAAGGAATTGATTACGATGAGATTTTCTCTCCCGTAGCGATGCTGAAGTTCGTCCGAATCTTGTTAACAATTACCGCATTCTATGATTATGAGATATGGCAAATGGACGTCAAAACGGCATTCCTTAATGGTTTCCTTATGGAAGAATTTTATATGATACATCCGGAAGGTTTTGTCGATCCTAAGAATGCTAACAAGGTATGGAAGCTCCAGCACTCCATCTATGGGCTGGTGCAAGCATCTCGGAGTTGGAACATTCGCTTTGATGAGGTGATCAAAGCGTTTGGGTTCATACAGACTTATGGAGAAGCTTGTATTTAGAAGAAAGTGAGTGGGATCTCTGTAGCATTTCTCATATTATATGTGGATGCCATATTGTTGATGGGAAATGATATAGAACTTTTTGAAAGCATAAAGGCCTTCTTGAATAAGTGTTTTTCAATGAAGGTCCTTGGAGAAGCTGCTTACATATTAGGCATCAAGATCTATAGAGATAGATCGAGACACCTCGTTGGTCTTTCACAAAGCACATACCTTGACAAGATATTGAAGAAGTTTAATATGGATCAGTCCAAGAAAGGGTTCTTACTTGTATTGCAAGGTGTGAGATTGAGCAAAGCTCAATGCCCGACCTCGGCAGAAGATAGAGAAAAGATGAGTGTCATCCCCTATGCTTCGGCCATAGGTTCTATTATATATGCCATGCTATGTACCAGACCTGATGTGAACCTTGCCATAAGTTTGGTGGGGAGGTACCAAAGTGATCCCGGAATGGAACATTAGACAGCGATCAAGAACATCCTGAAGTACCTGAAAAGGACTAAGGATATGTTTCTCGTTTATGGAGGTGAGGAAGAGCTTGTCGTAAAGGGTTATGTCGATGCTAGCTTCGACAAAGATCCGGATGCCTCCAAGCCACAAATCGAATACGTGTATATTTTGAATGATGGGGCAATCAGCTGGTGCAGTTGCAAGAAAAGCGTCGTGGCGGCATATACATGTGAAGGGGATTACATAGCTGCTTCCGAAGCAGCACAGGAAGGAGTCTGGATGAAGGAGTTCATCACTGACCTAGGAGTCATTCCAAGCGTGTCTGGCCCGATTACTCTCTTTTGTGACAACACTAGAGCTATTGCCATTGCAAAGGAGCCGAGGTTTCACAAGAAGACCAAGCACATCAAGCACCATTTCAACTCCATGCGTGGTTATATTCAAGATGGAGACACAGATATTTGTAAAGTGCATACGGATCTGAATGTCGCAGATCCGTTGACTAAACCTCTTGCACAAGAAAAACATGATCAACACCAGAACTCAATGGGTGTTTGATTCATCACAATGTAACTAGATTATTGACTCTAGTGCAAGTGGGAGACTGTTAGAAATATGCCCTAGAGGCAATAATAAAATGGTTATTATTATATTTCCTTGTTCATGACAATCGTCTATTGTTCATGCTATAATTGTATTATCCGGAAATCGTAATACATGTGTGAATACATAGACCACAACATGTCCCTAGTGAGCCTCTAGTTGACTAGCTCGTTGATCAATAGATTGTTACGGTTTCCTGACCATGGACATTTTATGTCATTGATGACGGGATCACATCATTAGGAGAATGATGTGATGGATAAGACCCAATCCTAACCATAGCACGAGATCGTGTAGTTCGTCTGCTAAAGATTTTCCAATGTCAAGTATCTTTTCCTTAGACCATGAGATTGTGCAACTCCCGTATAACGTAGGGGTACTTTGGGTGTGCCAAACGTCACAACATAACTGGGTGGCTATAAAGGTACACTACGGGTATCCCCGAAAGTATGTGTTGGGTTGGCATGAATCGAGACTGGGATTGGTCACTCCGTATGATGGAGAGGTATATATCTTTGGGTCCACTCGATAAGACATCATCATAATGAGCTCTATGTGACTAAGGAGTTGGTCACAGGATGATGTGTGATACGTCTCCAATGTATCTACTTTTCCAAACCCTTTTGCCCTTGTTTTGGACTCTAACTTGCATGGTTTAAATGGAACTAACCCGGACTGACACTGTTTTCAGTAGAAATGCCATGGTGTTGTTTTTTAGCTGAAATAAAAAGTTCCCGGAATAACCTGAAAATCCACGGAGAATTATTTTGGAAAATATAAAAAGTACCTGCAAGAAGATCCAGACCAGGGGGCCCACACCCTGTCCACGAGGGTGGGGGCGCGCCCCCTCCCCTAGGGCGCACCCCCTGCCTCGTGGGCCCCCTGGTGCTCCACCGACATATCCCCAGATCCTATATATTCTCTTTCGGGGAGAAAAAAACAGAGAGGAAGAATTATCGCGTTTTACGATACGGAGCCGCCGCCAAGCCCTAATCTCTCTCGGGAGGGCTGATCTGGAGTCCGTTCGGGGCTCCGGAGAGTGGAGTTCATCGCCATCGTCATCATCAACCTTCCTCCATTACCAATTCCATGATTCTCACCGCCGTGCGTGAGTAATTCCATCGTAGGCTTGCTGGACGGTGATGGGTTGGATGAGATCTATCATGTAATCGAGTTAGTTTTGTTAGGGTTTGATCCCTAGTATCCACTATGTTCTGAGATTGATGTTGCTATGACTTTGCTATGCTTAATGCTTGTCACTAGGGCCCGAGTGCCATGATTTCAGATCTGAACCTATTTTTTTATAAATATATGTGTGGTCTTGATCCTATCTTGCAAGTCTATAGTCACCTACTATGTGTTATGATCCGACAACCCCGAAGTGACAATAATCGGGACCACTCCTCGTGATGACCTTAGTTTGAGGAGTTCATCTATTCACTATGTGTTAATGCTTTGGTCCGGTACTCTATTAAAAGGAGGCCTTAATATCCCTTAGTTTCCAATAGGACCAAGCTGCCACGAGAGGGTAGGACAAAAGATGTCATGCAAGTTCTTTTCCATAAGCACGTATGACTATATTTGGAATACATGCCTACATTGCATTGATGAACTTGAGCTAGTTCTGTGTCACCCTAGGTTATAACTTCTACGTGATGAATTGCATCCGACATAATTCCCCATCACCGATCCAATGTCTATGAGCTTTTCACATATTGCTTGTTGCTTATTTACTTTTCCGCTTCTACTATTACAAAAACTAGAAAAACACTACCTTTACTTTTATTGCCGCTACAACCACTATCATATTACTTTGCTACTAAACTACCTTGCTATAGATACTAAGTTTCCAGGTGTGGTTGAATTGACAGCTCAGCTGCTAATACTTAAGAGTATTCTTAGGCTCCCCTTGTGTCGAATCAATAAATTTGGGTTGAATAATTTACCCTCAGAAACTGTTGCGATCCCCTACACTTGTGGGTCATCAAGACTATTTTCTGGCGCCGTTGCCGGGGAACATAGGTCTATTCTTGAAGTCACTTGGGGTTTATATCTATTGGGGTAAGGAACTGCCATGTAGCTCTGCACTTGATTCACCATCTGTCATGGGTAAATTTGTGACACCTACTCCTGCTATTGAATCTGATATGTCGTATGTTCTTGATGATGCCACTTCTTCTATGTATGATGAAACTACTTCTATGCTTGATAATACTATGCCACTAGGTGAATTTCTAGATGAACAAATTGCTAAGGTTAGGGAGAATGCAACTATTGAAACTGATGATATTTATGAAAGTGATGATGAAGCTTCTCCCAATAGATATGAGTTTCCTGTTGTTCCTGAGGGTTATGTTATGGATGAAGAAACTGCTAGAGACTTTCTTGCTTGCAACGATAGATATGATCTCAAAAAATTATTAGCTAAGCTGAAAGAAAAGTCCTTGAATGCTAGAATGAAACATGACCCTGCTTTTGCTACTTCACCTATCTTTGTTATTGATAAGGATTATGAATTCTCTGTTGATCCTGAGTTAATTACTTTGGTTGAATCTGATCCTTTTCATGGCTATGAATCTGAAACTGTTGTGGCATATTGTACTAAGTTGAATGATATAGCCACCCTGTTTACCAACGATGAAAATATTCGTTATTACTATATCCTTAAGTTGTTTCCGTTCTCGTTAAAGGGTGATGCTAAGACTTGGTTTAATTCTCTTGATCCTGGCTGTGTGCATAGTCCCCAGGATATGATGTAGTACTTCTCTGCTAAATATTTTCCCGCTCATAAGAAGAGAGTCTCCCACAAGCTTGGGGGAGGCTTCTCCGATTACTTAATTCTTTGCCTCATCATCCTCTTGAGATGAATGATATACTTGATGTCTTTTATAATGGACTAACTGATGCTTCCAGAGACCACCTGGATAGTTGTGCTGGTTGTGTTTTCAGGGAAAGAACAGTTGATCAAGCTGAATTACTGTTGAATAATATGCTGGCCAATGAAAATAATTGGACACTTCCTGAACCAGCCCCTAAGCCAACTCCGAAGAAAAGAGGTGTTCTATTTCTCAGTCCTGAAGATATGCAAGAGGCAAAGAAATCTATGAAAGAAAAAGGTATTAAAGTTGAAGATGTTAAGAATTTACGACCTATTGAAGAAATACATGGTCTTGATAGCCCGACACAGGTAGTAAAGGTAAATTCTCTTTATAGATTTGATGAAGGTGATATTCCTCGTTATAAGTCTGCTAGCCAATGCTTAGATGAGTTTGACAATTTTATTGTGAAACAAGAAAATTTCAATGCTTATGTTGGTAGACAATCACAACACAATGCCTATAAGATTGAACGCTTGAGTGATTATCTTTCTAGAGTTAAAGGTGAACTGAAACTTATTAGTATACATGCTTCCATGGTTACCACTCAAGTAGAACAAGTACTTAAGGCTCAGAATGATTTGCTCAAAGAATTAAATGGTAAAAATAATGACTATGCTGTTAGAGTTGCTACTAGAGGTGGTAAAATCACTCGGGAACCTCTGTATCCTGAAGGCCACCCTGAGAGAATTAAGCAAGATTCTCAGAGAGATAATTTAGATGCACCTAGTTCTTTTAAGAAGAAGAAAAAGAAAAATGATAGAACTTTGCATGTTTCTAGTAAACCTGTAGCTAACACACCTGAGAATCCCAATGATATATCTGTTTCTGATGCTGAGACACAATCTGGTAATGAACATGAACCTAGTGATAATGTTAATGATGTTGTTCATGATGATGCTCAACCTAGCAATGATAATCATGTAGAGATTGAACCTGCTATTGATCTTGATAACCCACAATCAAAAATCAACGTTATGATAAGAGAGACTTTGTTGCTAGGAAGCACGGTAGGGAAAGAGAACCATGGGTTCAGAAACCCATGCCTTTTCCTCCTAAACCATCCAAGAAAAAGGATGATGAGGATTTTGAGCCCTTTGCTGAAATGATTAGACCTATCTTTTTTGCGTATGCGCTTGACTGATGTGCTTAAAACAAATCCTTCTGCTAAGTATATGAAATATATTATTACCAACAAAAGAAAGATACCTGAAGTGGAAATTTCCACCATGCTTGCCAATTACACTTTTAAGGGTGGAATACCTAAGAAACTAGGAGATCCAGGCGTACCTACTATACCTTGTTCCATTAAGAGAAACTATGTTAAAACTGCTTTGTGTGATCTTGGAGTCGGTGTTAGTGTTATACCTCTCTCTTTATATTGTAGACTTGACTAGAGTAAATTGACACCTACTGAAATATCTTTGCAAATGGCTGATAAATCAACTCCTATACATGTCGGTATTTGTGAGGATGTGCCTGTTGTAGTTGCAAATGTTACTATTCTAACAGACTTTGTTATACTTGATATTCTCGAGGATGATAGTATGTCTATTATCCTTGGTAGACCCTTTTTGAATACTACAGGGGCTGTTATTGATTGCAACAAAGGCAATGCCACTTTTCATGTCAATGGAAATGAGCATACGGTACACTTTCCGAGGAAATAACCTCAAGTCCATAGTATCAATTATATTGGAAAAATTTCAACTATTACTATTGGAGGTTTTGAATTTCCTCTTCCTACTGTCAAGAAGACATATGATATTCTTATTGCTGGGGACATACATATCCCCATTGAGGTAACCTAGTGTTATTAAAAAATTCTCCGGTTTCATGTTATTCAGAACGAGTTTATTAACGAGACCTGATCAACCTTGTTAATGGATTCCTTTTGATAATCATGAGACAGGTGAATCTAGATAGCACAACCTTTTGTATCCCCCTTTTACTTTCTGTTAATTAGGATAAATAAAGCAAAAAAAGTATTTTCTGTCTGTTTCCAGACTTATCCGTGCAATAAAAAAGACCCCGACAATAAAAATTCTCCAAATGCCCTAAAAATTAAATATGATTTTTTCTGGATTATTTGAGAAAATATGGCACAAAACACACAGCGAGGGGAGCCAACACCTGGCCACGAGGGTCCAGGGCACGCCCCCCCTCACAGGGCACGCCCCCTGCCTCGTGGGCCCCATGTG
>LR738709.1:307919432-307988955 GCA_902687465.1 Secale cereale | reverse complement strand
CCCCCTCCACTTATTCCTGCACCCACACTCTTCTTCTTCCTCCCAAAAAAAATCACCAACCAGCTCAAACCCGAGTTCTAGCTCATCTTGCTGCCATTTTTGATCTCCTTGCTCAAAGCACCATTCACCAAACTGTTTGGGGAGATTGTTCCTTGGTATGTGACTTCTCCATTGGTCCAATTAGTTTTTGTTCTAGTGCTTTATTTATTGCAAATTTTTGCTGCTGTGGTGACCTTGTTCTTGAGCTTGCATGCCAATTTTTCTTGGTCCCAAGTAGTTCTAATGCATGATATAGTCTCTAGGCACTAGTAGGAGTTGTTGCTATCAATCTTGTTGAGTTTGGTTAACTTTTATTTTGAGTTACTAAATATTTCAGAAAATTTAAGGAAAATGCATAGGAAAAACTTCCAATGTGGTTCTTCAAGGAAGCAAGAACCGAGGCTCGCGTTTCGTGAGCCGGATGATCAACTACCGAGGGATGGTGACGTGCGGCCTTGTGAATGGCCGTTAGATGACTTTATGGATCAGGTTGGCATCAAGGATGAATTTTACGCATACGTGCGCAACGCTGACCTCGAGGGCTTCATACAGGATAAGTGCCCTCAATACCGTGGCTTAACTGACACCTTTGTGAGAAGGTTTAAATTTTCATCCTCACGTAATTCGCACAATATGTCCTGTTTGACCTGTATGATAAATCTTACACCATGGACTTAGAGGATTTTAATGATGCCTGTAGGCTCCCACAGTGGGGCAGTATGGGTGATCCTCGCAAATCTGAATATAGAGAGTTTCTTGCTAGTATCACTGTGGGGGAATCTAGAGAAATCACATAGGCTACCATAGGGAGCATTCATTTTCTTGCTATTCGTTACTTTGCTCTTTTTATTGGTAGAGGCATAAATGGTAAAGATGAGGCTTGTCACATGTGTGTCCCAGATCTTAGTGTTCTCAAGAGTGTTGTACTAGGTGATAGACAATATAACTTGGGAGCCATTGTTGCACGTAGGCTACACCATAATGGTTTGCATGGAGATTTATTTGATGGGATCTATGCCACTCGCATAGCTCGCCATCTTGGTGTGCCGGCGCATGAGAATGATGAACCTTTACCGCCTGCTCATTTGTATTGCCATGCTATGACTAGTCACCGGTTTATAGAGAGGGACGATCAATTCCTCAAATATTGACTAATCTTTAACAGGCCTCATGCCATCCCTATTGTTCTTCCTGCTTCTAGTTTGTTTGACTTTCAGGCAAAAGGGAGATACACTATAACCATGGAGGTGGCAAATGCGTATCATAATATGACGGAAGCAGCCCGCCTTTGAGCTGCAGCTCAGCAGGCAGTAGCTGCTGCATCTCAGTACAACCCCATCTACGACTTTGGATATCCGCCAGGCCAATACTGGCCATAGACCAACTTAGGCCAAAAGCCTAAGCGTGGGGGAGTACCTGTTTCTCACCGACTTTACATTCATGTTCACACTTATTCTAGTTGTCGGTGCTCACACTCTTTCACTGTACCATCCATGTTTAGTTTTTTTAGTCTTTTTTTGTGTGCTAGAAAAACCTTAAGAAAAACAAAAAAATATTAGTTGTAGCTTCTAGCTAGTTTACTTTCCTTGCTTCTAGTAGTAGTAATTAAAAAGAAAACCCAAAAAGATTTATTGTTCTTCTTTTGTTTGTTGGGAGCTTTCCCGTGTAAATAGTTTCTTTTCTTTTCTTTGGGGGTCAAGAGTAGAAGACCATGATTAAAATGCTTAGTGGCTCTCATATGCTTTATTGTTGATTTAACCTTGAGCGATATTACCTTGTCTTCTCTCTTGTATTAAATGCTTGCAGATTCCAGCTTAGTCCAATGAACGTGCACTATTATTATTATCCACACCGTTCGGTCGTGCGAGTGAAAGGCAATAAGGATGATATATGATGAACTAATTGAGATGAGAAAAGCTGGTATGAACTCGACTTCCCTTGTTTTTGTAAATATGATAGTTCATCGTTCCTAATTCAGCTTCTTATGAATGAAACACACTTGAAATGACAATTAGAGATCATAGCTGCTTATGCCATGCTTAATTAGCTGAGAGTTTATAATGGTCTATCTTGCATGCCAATATGATATTAAAATGGTTGTGATGTGGTATGATAGCATGGTATCCTCCTTTGAATGATTCAAGTGGTCTGACTTGGCACATGTTCACGCATGTAGTTGAAACAAATCAACATAGCCTCCACGATATTTATATTCATGGTGATTTATATCCTACTCATGCTTGTATTCATTGTTGATTAATTTTAATGCATGTTCATGACCGTTGTTGCTCTCTAGCTGGTCGCTTCCCAGTCTCTTTCTAGCCTTCACCTGTACTAAGCGGGAATACTGCTTGTGCATCCACTTCCATAAACCCCAAAGTTATTCCACATGAGTCCACTATACCTTCCTATAAGCGGTATTTACCTATCGTCCCAAGTAAATTTGTATGTGCCAAACTCTAAATCTTCAAATGAAATTCTGTTTTGTATGCTCGAACGGCTCATGTATCAACTAGGGATGTCTATATCTTCCATGCTAGGTGGGTTATTCTCACGATGAGTGAACTCTGCTCATCATTCATGAGAAAATGGCTGGTCGGGATGCCCAGTCCCATGCTCAAAAACATAATAATGAAACAAAACTCCCCCAGGGCTGTTGCTGGTTTGGACGGTACCCGTTGTTTCGGGCTAGCCGTGGAGTGTGCTTGTTGGTGGTTGGGGGAGTATAAACTTGTGACAGCCTGGTTTTGGCCCTTTCCTTTTTCTATTTGATTTATTGGTTTTTGCTCTGTTTTTCTTTTTAAAGGGGTTCTATGGCCTTGTCACCTGGGAAATCAGCTTCATTTCCTCTCCCATGTGACTCATCATTCTCAAAACCTTGCCAAGATTATGTCACTCCACTGCCTGACCAAACCCTAATTTCTTTTTCTAGGGAATATTCCTTTTTCTATTAAAGGAATAACCCTGTCTGCCCTAGGTTGTGAAGCAACCTATATTTCTGTCACTTCAAAAATTCCCAAATAAATTATAATAAATTGTTTGGGTCATATCTTGCTCAAATATGGAAAAACATTTCATTGCCATGTTCAAAAATAACCCTCCAATAATCATTTTCCTATTCTGCCCTAAATGGCACTTTGTGAAGCAAGTGCTATTTATCTTTGACCAATTGACTCCAAACTCCTTGGGCATCTTTTCATGCCATATCATTGACATGTGCCAATTTTCACACTCATTTGCGTAGTGAATATCTTTCAATGATTTTCCAAAGTTTCTGTCCAAAAAGGAACTTTGTGAAGGAAGTATATTCTAGGCATGTCCAAATGAGATGAAACTTGGTCACATCCTTCAGTTGACCAAATCATGAGTCTCTACCAAATTAGAGCTCATGGAGATCATCTATGTGAGCTCAGCTCCAAATCTTGTTTTCTGGTAAAATTTTCACTTTGTGAAGCAACCCTATTTTATCTTGCTTCATTTGAGCTGGCAATTTACCAGGACATTCTTACATTTACATATACTCGCTCCACCAAGTTTTGGCTCAATCCACTTACCCATGTACCCTTAGTAAATTTTCTAAGTTACTGGCCAGAATGGAGCGTTGTGAAGGAAGTGACACTTTGGTAACTCCGAATGGCATGAGCTTTTTACAGCAGCTCCATATGGTAAAATAATCCCTCTACACGAAAATTCAGCTCAAGAGCTTACTCCAAGTGAGTGCTACTTCATGATCAAGTTTCTGGACCATTTTGGTCAGTTGCAAATCAACTACATTAAATCTTAGTCCATTTTCTTCCAAACTCCCCAGTATGGTAGTTCTTCCTAAGATAATCACCCTAGACAACCTCTTTGGCTCCAAATCATTTCCTATTGATCATCAGTTCTCCTCAAAGTTTACTGCAGTAAACTTCACAGGTAGATAATCTTATAACCAGGGCCTTTTTCACCAATCTACCACAGAAGTTGCAACCTCCCCAGGAAGGACAAAGCCCCAGACATTGTTTGACCGGCCGTGTGGCACTGTGTGCACCAGTGCACCTCGTGACCACAACACTGGCATGCCTATGCACGCGCCGTTTCTGCTTCGTCTGCGCGCCTCTCGTCTTCTTCGCGCTAGTGAGCATGTCCCTTGGCTTCACCTCATCGTCGCCGACTCCCTGGACCCCTCTCCCCCTTCGGCAGCTTCTCCACCGACACTGGCCGATGCTCGCCGCCGAACGCAATAGGGGCACAGTGCTCTGTTTGGCCCCGAGCTCCCCTCGGCCTCTTGCTCTGCTCCCCGGCGTCGCCTACCTCCCCGTGAGATCCTCCACAGCGCCTCCCTCGTCGCCTGCCTCCGAGCTCGCGCACGTGGGCACGCGTCCACGGCGAGGGACACGCGTCCGCGGCGACGACAGCACAGCACACCTCTCGCCTTGCCTATTTAAGGCCTTCCCCGAGCCGTTCGAACACACCACCAACCTCACCGCACTCCCCTAGTCCCCTCCTGGCCTCTCCATTCACCCCGGAGTCCCTCCTCGCCTCGGTTGCCTGCCATGACCGCCGTGGTGCACCGCTCAAATTGGAGCCCTGCCAAGCTCCTCCTCGCCTCCTTTCTCCACCAGAAGAACCAATCCACCCCGGCGAACCTATCCCACCCCACTTTTCCTCGCCGGAGCCGCCGTGGCCACGTGCCTAAGTTTTGGCCGCCGCCCTAGTAATCGGTCACCGCGAGCTGCCATCGTTCTGCTTCATCCTGGCGCTGCTACGGAGTCCAGGAGGATGCGACACCCCCTCCTCGCACTCACCGGTGCCCTCACTCCGGTGGGAGTTGGTCGGAGTTGGCCGGGCCGACACCGGCCTCGTCGCTGCCTCTCCCCCTCCTCTGTTACTCGCGAGGAAGGAGACAAAGAGCGGGAGGAGGGAGTCAACGCCCGCAGGACCCAACAGTCAGTGTCTCCTAGCCAGGCCCCGCCAGTGTTGACTTGGATAAGACGCGGGACCCACCTGTAAGTGACCCAGGAGACCGGGCCCCCACTGCCACGCTGGTTAAGTGGAAGCGTACTTCCAGAAGTACGTTTTCGCGTGGGGTAAGCGTATTTCCTTTTTGTTTCAGCCTAGAATGCGTTTTCTTAAACAGAAGGCGTATTTCTAACTTTGCGCTTCCGCCTTATCCACTCAGGGACTTGTTTGTGATGATATTTTTGCAGAAAAGTCCCTGAATTTCAACCCTTCGTATCTTTTTAACCACAACTCCAAATGAGGTGATTCTAAAGCCCATCTCTTCGTAGCGTCAAGCCCGTTCTGTTGGTTTCATTTTCACTATGGTTTGACACTATGAAAATGACCATTTTGCCCTTATCGTAAACAGCCCCTCCGGGAGAGAACTATTTCCGGCAAATCTTTTCGCGGCTTCATCGCACTTCTTCCCGGTGACTTCTTCCACCCCAGGCAAGCCACAACAACCACTTGCATGATAGTCATACAGTAGCCATGATTTTCAACTTGATTATTTAATTAAAGATTGTTGTTATCTGTCTGCTTGTTTGCTACCGTTGTCGTTGTTTCGGTTATGCTCGTGGTTTCATGTTCGCTGTCATGCTACGATCTGATGCTTCTTGTTATCTTGTACTACTTGTTATTATCATGTTCACATGTTATGATTGGTAGTAGAAGTGCATGCTAGCAGTAGTCTTGATGCATCCTTGTTGTATCGTGATATGCATCTTCTGTTGCAACTAGCTAGTTACATGCTTACATGGTACTGTTCTTGCTATGTTCTTGCATTAGTATTTATTGTTGATGCTAGTATGCTCTTGCATGGTATTTATTTATGATGTTAGTAGTCATGTATGCCATGAGTAGCATTATGCTTGTGATATTCATGCTCGTCGGTATGCCATGTTCATTTGGTTAAATATTTTCATTGTGGTTATGCTCGATGATTATGAGCATCTTCATGCTTATGTTGATATCATGCTCATGCATTGTAGTTGCATCATGTTATTTTATTATGACTCAGCTTATTGCATTCAAGTTTAACCGGATAATAATGAACTTGAACAACTGTTGGCTGAGTCATGGTGCCACCAAATCGAGCTGACCAGTGCAGCCACACTTGCCTTTTTTGGGAAGGCCCTAACTGGGTCTATTGTCATGCCTCTCGCCGGTACCTCCAACGAGGGAAGGTTTTGGACAAGCTCTACCCCGATCAGGTAGGCGGACATAACCTTGTGTGCCCATTGTTGTTGTTGTTGTTGTTGTTGTTTTGAGCTCGGGTCCCCGTTTGGGACCGTTTGGCCACGACGGTGGTCGTTGTGTCTTTGGTAGACACGGGGCCACCCAGGACTTAGCCCAAAAGGGAAGTTGGTCGGAGTGGCCGGGAGAGTGTCATGACAGTAGATCGGTTTTGTCGGAACACCGTTGGTCCACCCGAATTGGGAGTACGAGGCCATGGGTTCTATGGTGTGGGTACAATGTGCTACCTCTGCAAAGTGTGTGTGTCTAAATCTATCGATAGCCGTGCCCGCGGATAAGGGCCCAGTTCGTGTTGGTCACACTGTGAGTCAACAGTAATAATAATAACTTGATTAATAACAACCCTGGTTCGATGATGAGGTAAGTTGGTGGCGATCGCCGGAATGATCACCGTGGTATCGAGGATGCCGAGTTGTTGGATATTTGTGATGGTTACCAGGTAACCCAAGCAGAGTAAGTTGGTGCATGTTAGTATCATCATGTTGCATGTAGCATCATCCTGCTCGTATGTTCATGCTATGTCATTCCAGTTGTATCTTGATCACTTGTGCATGCCATGTTGTTCTATTAGTACTATGTTCATGAATTAAATTAACATGCTAATGCCATGTTGTTGTTTGTCTTGAATGCTTTTGGTTTATTGTGAGCTTGCAAGTACATTCAATGTACTGACCTGGCGTGTCATGCCAGCTTGCAGGTCGTGCCTGGATTGCTTCCTTGTTTTGGTGTGGTTCCGGTGTTCGCGAGCTAGGATAAACGTTCCAGCCAGAGTCCCTACGGATTGGAGTCCATCATCGCCGTTCATTGTTCCGCTGCCAGTAGAGGTTCCGCTGCTTCGAGTTGTTATGCTTCTTGCATAGAGCAACCGTGGCAGGCGTAGTGTCGCTGTGCCGATGTTATTCCCTTGTAATATCGGAGACCTTGTAACCTTATTCGTGTATTAATAGAAAGCCGGTTTGTTCTATGCTAAGCAGTGTCGCATTCCAAAAGACTTCTCCTTGATCTCTGGGCTGGAATACGGGGCGTTCCGGTTTCTCTGAGCCGGGGTTCCACAAAACTTTACTATTTTGTTTGGGAACCGCCTATATTGTGGATAGCATGGGAGATATCGAGATTCTTGGTTGTTATGTTGACAATGAAAGTATACCGCTCAAAATGTTATTCACCTCTATTTAAAAATCGAGCTCTGGCACCTCTACAAATCCTTGCTTCCCTCTGTGAAGGGCCTATCTATTTACTTTTATGCAGAGTCATCATCCTCTTATAAAAGAGCACTAGTAGGAGAGCACCTATGTCATTTGCATGTATTACTATTAATTTGCATTAAGTATGATCATGACTGGATCCCTTTTACCATGAATTACAATGTCTAGTCAGTCCTGATCTTTAGAGGTGCTCTGCATTTATGTTTTGCGGTCTCAGAAAGGGATAGCGAGATACCATCTTGTTATATCATATCATGATTGTTTTGAGAAAGTGTTGTCATCCGAGGTTTATTATTATAGCTCGCTAGTTGATTATGCCATTGATGTGAGTAGATTGGAGCTATTGCCATTGCCAGGGAGCCTAGGTTTAACAAGAAGACCAACCACATCAAGCACCATTTCAACTCCATTCGTGGTTATATTCAAGATGGAGACATAGATATTTGTAAAGTGCATACGGATCTGAATGTCGCAGATCCGTTGACTAAACCTCTTGCACAAGAAAAAAAATGATCAACACCAGAACTCTATGGGTGTCTGATTCATCACAATGTAACTAGATTATTGACTCTAGTGCAAGTGGGAGGCTGTTAGAAATATGCCCTAGAGGCAATAATAAAATGGTTATTATTATATTTCCTTGTTCATGACAATCATCTATTGTTCATGCTATAATTGTATTATCCGGAAATCGTAATACATGTGTGAATACATAGACCACAACATGTCCCTAGTGAGCCTCTAGTTGACTAGCTCGTTGACCAATAGATGGTTACGGTTTCCTGACCATGGACATTATATGTCATTGATGACGGGATCACATCATTAGGAGAATGATGTGATGGACAAGACCCAATCCTAAGCATATCACAAGATCGTGTAGTTCGTCTGCTAAAGCTTTTCCAATGTCAAGTATCTTTTCCTTAGACCATGAGATTGTGCAACTCCCGGATACCGTAGGGGTACTTTGGGTGTGCCAAACGTCACAACGTAAGTGGGTGGTTATAAAGGTACACTACGGGTATCCCCGAAAGTATCTGTTGGATTGGCACGAATCGAGACTGGGATTTGTCACTTCGTATGACGGAGAGGTATCTCTGGGCCCACTCGGTAAGACATCACCGTAATGATCTCTATGTGACTAAGGAGTTGGTCACGTGATGGTGTGTGATACGTCTCCAACGTATCTACTTTTCCAAACCCTTTTGCTTTTGTTTTGGACTCTAACTTGCATGATTTAAATGGAACTAACCCTGACTGACGCTGTTTTCAGCAGAAATGCCATGGTGTTGTTTTTTTGCTGAAATAAAAAGTTCTCGAAATGACTTGAAAATCCACGGAGAATTATTTTGGAAAATATAAAAAGTACCTGCAAGAAGATCCAGACTAGGGGGCCCACACCCCGTCCACGAGGGTGGGGGGCGCCCCCTCCCCTAGGGTGCGCCCCCTGCCTCATGGGCCCACTGGTGCTCGACCAACGTACCCCCAGATCCTATATATTCACTTTCGGAGAGAGAAAATCAGAGAGGAAGAATTACCACGTTTTACGATACAGAGCCGCCGCCAAGCACTAATTTCTCTCGGGAGGGCTGATCTGGAGTCCGTTCGGGGCTCCGGAGAGTGGAGTTCATCGCCATCGTCATCATCAACCTTCCTCCATCACAAATTCCATGATGCTCACCGCCGTGCATGAGTAATTCCATCGTAGGCTTGCTGGACGGTGATGGGTTGGATGAGATCTATCATGTAATCGAGTTAGTTTTGTTAGGGTTTGATCCCTAGTATCCACTATGTTCTGAGATTGATGTTGCTATGACTTTGCTATGCTTAATGCTTGTCACTAGAGCCCGAGTGCCATGATTTCAGATCTGAACCTATTATGTTTTTATCAATATATGTGTGTTCTTGATCCTATCTTGCAAGTCTATAGTCACCTACTATGTGTTATGATCTGGCAACCCCGAAGGGACAATAATCGGGACCGCTCCCGGTGATGACCTTAGTTTGAGGAGTTCATGTATTCATTATGTGTTAATGCTTTGGTCTGGTACTCTATTAAAAGGAGTCCTTAATATCCCTTAGTTTCCAATAGGACCAAGCTGCCACGGGAGGGTAGGACAAAAGATGTCATGCAACTTCTTTTCCATAAGCACGTATGACTATATTCAGAATACATGCCTACATTGCATTGATGAACTGGAGCTAGTTCCGTGTCACCCTAGGTTATAACTTCTACATGATGAATTGCATCTGACATAATTCCCCATCACCGATCCAATGCCTACGACCTTTTCACATATTGCTTGTTGCTTATTTACTTTTCCGCTGCTACTATTACAAAAACTACAAAAACACTACCATTACTTTTATTGCCGCTACCGCCACTATCATATTACTTTGCTACTAAACTACCTTGCTGCACATACTAAGTTTCCAGGTGTGGTTGAACTGACAACTCAGCTGCTAATACTTAAGAGTATTCTTTGGCTCCCCTTGTGCCGAATCAATAAATTTGGGTTGAATACTTTACCCTCAAAAACTGTTGTGATCCCCTACACTTGTGGGTTATCAATGTGTTACAGAACGAGTAAAGAGACTTGCCGGTAACGAGAAGGTATCGGGATACGGACGATCGAATCTCAAGCAAGTACTATACCTGTGGACAAAGGGAATTTTATACGGGATTGATTGAATCATTGACATCGTGGTTCATCCGATAAGATCATTGTGGAACATTTGGGAGCCAACATGGGTATCCAGATCTCGCTGTTGGTTATTGGCTCGAGAGATGTCTCGGTCATGTCTACATGGTTCTCGAACCCGTAGGGTCTACACACTTAAGGTTCGATGACGCTAGGGTTATAGGGAATGTATGTACGTGGTCACCGAATGTTGTTCGGAGTCCCGGATGAGATCCCGGACGTCACGAGGAGTTCCGGAATGGTCCGGAGGTAAAGATTTATATATGGGAAGTCCAGTTTCAGTCATCGGAATGGTTTCGGGGGTGGTATTGTTCCGGGACCACCGAAAGGTGTTCAGAGGTCCATCGGACGGCGCCACCTGCCCCGGGGTGCTTAATAGGCTAAATATGTGAGGGGACCAGCCCCTGGTGGGCTGGTGCGCCTCCAAAGGTCCCAAGGCGCCTAGGGTTTGGAAACCCTAGGGGAGGGGGGCGCCTCCACCTTGCTTGGGGGCAAGTCTCCCCCTCTGGCCGCCCACCCCCTCTAGATGCCATCTAGAGGGGCCGTCCCCCTCTCCCCTTCCCCTATATAAAGTGAGGGGGTGGGAGGGCAGCCGCACCTTATCCCTGGCGCAGCCCTCCCCCTCTCCAACATCTCCTCGCCCTGCCGGAGTACCACACTCCTCCACCACCACCACGCTGTCGTGCTGCTACTGGACGAAGTCTTCCCCAACCTCTCCCTCTCTCCTTCCTGGATCAAGGCGCGAGAGACGTCACCAGGCTGCACGTGTGTTGAATGCGGAGGCACCATTGTTCGGTGCTTAGATCAGATTTGGCCGCGATCTGAATAACTTCGTGTACGACTCCACCAGCCGCGTTCTTGCAACGCTTCCGTATCGCGATCTTCATGGGTATGAAGATGCACTCCCCTCTCTCATTGCTAGTCACTCCGTAGATTGATCTTGGTGAGGCATATAATTTTTTTGAATTTCTGCAACGATCCCCAACAGATTGCTCCAGCTACTAGTGCGGAATCTTGTGAGATTAATGCTGCTTTATTGAATATAGTCATGAAAGATCAATTCTCTTGCCTTCCTAGTGAAGATGTTGCATATCATCTTAATAATTTTGTTGATTTGTGTGATATGAGAAAGAAAAGATATGTGGATAATGATCTAGTTAAATTAAAACTATTCCCGTTTTCACTACGAGATCGGGCTAAAACTTGGTTTTCATCTTTGCCTACAAATATTATTGATTCATGGAATAAGTGCAAAGATTCTTTTATTGCCACTTATTTTCCTCCCACTAAGATCATCTCCCTTAGGAACGATATTATGAATTTTAAACAACGTGATCATGAGCATGTTTCACAATGTTGGGAGATGATGAAACTTATGATAAGAAATTGTCCTACACATGCTTTGAATCTATGGACGATTATACAAAAAAATTGTGCCGGATTAAACTTTGCTTCTAGAAATCTTTTAGATTCGGTCGCGGGAGGTACTATTGTGGTAATCACTTTAGAAGAAGCTACTAAACTCCTAGATAATATAATGGTTAACTATTCTCAATGGCATACAGAAAAATCTTCCACTAGTAAACAAGTGCATGCAATTGAAGAGATTAATGTTTTGAGTGGAAAGATGGATGAAGTTATGAAATTATTTACTAGCAAGGGTATTAATATTGATCCTAATGATATTCCTTTATCTACCTTGATTGAGAATAATAATGAATCTATGGATGTGAATTTTGTTGGTAGGAACAACTTTGGTAACAATGCTTGTAGAGGAAATTATAATCCTAGGCCTTTTCCTAGTAATTCCTCAAATAATTATGGTAATTCCTACATCAATTCTTACGGAAATTATAATAAGATGCCCTTTGATTTTGAGAATAGTGTTAAAGAATTTCTGAGTTCTCAAAAGAATTTTAATGCTATGGTTGAAGAAAAATTGCTTAAGATTGATGATTTGGCTAGAAGTGTGGATATAATTTTCATGATGTTGATTCTTTGAAGCTTAGATCTATTCGACCAAAGCATGATATAAATGAATCTCTCAAAGCTATGAGAATTTCCATTGATGAGTGCAAAGAAAGAACCGCTAGGATGTGTGCTAAAAAGGAGTGGTTTATGAAAACGTGTTCTCGTTCCCGTGAAAATAATGATGATCTTAAAGTGATTGATGTGACTCCTTTTTGTTTTGTAAATAAATCTTGATAAAGATGGGACTGGAGATGAGTCTACTTTAGTTATGAGGCATCCCAATGATTCTGAGTTTTTAGATCTTGATGCAAAAATGTAGCGACCAGACCTCAAACAGTCTGATCTCTGTGCATCAGTATCATCCCTGGATCAGTAATGCTGACACGCACAGTACTTGAAGGATTTATAACAGAGTAGCAATCACACACTTATTACATCGATAGTCGAACGATGAATTCATTACAATAAATATGGCTGAAGGCCATCCAGCACTATAACAGCGGAAGGCTTGGAAGATAAGTGAGTCCATCAACCCCAACGGCATCACTGAGTATACAACCACGACCTAAAAGGCATCTTACTCGTCGTCTGAAAAGTCTGCAACATGAAACGTTGGAGCCCGAAAACGGGTCAGCACATGGAATATGCTGGCAAAGTAACACAAGAGAATGCAATGAAAGTAAGGCTATACTATATGCAATATGGCTGGTGGAAAGCTCTATGGTTACAGTTTTTGCGTAAACCCAGTTTTTCCCTACTTCAAAAGGAATACATTTTAATTAACTATCATGGTAGTTGAAACATCGTTGAGAAGATAGACATCCTCTCAACCCCAATTAAAGTTCATCATTAAACCCAACAATATTAAATTAAAGTAACATGATGAGATGCACATGACATCCAAGTACTAGATACTCAAGACGTCCGTAACCGGGGACACGGCTAATCATGATCAGTTTGTACACTCTGCAGAGGTTTGCGCACTTTTCCCCACAAGACCCGATCTCCTCCGTTCGATTTCTCGCACTGCATGATGTTTGAGAAACGGATGACCGAGACACAGTCTTCCAGAAGCACTAGCACCTACGACCGGGTGAACCGTACCAACCTACATCCCCTACATCTGCTAGTTCACCACTGTAGATGTTCGCACGACTTACTCATACTATGCTAGAGCCCATAATAGCATTGTGGCTGCACACGGAAGTTTCTAGTATGAATAATCTCATGATCCCTTTGAGCCTGGGTGGCGGTCCAAAAAAAACAGGCAATCCCTGGAATACCCAGATGCCTCAATCCACCCAGATGTGTATTAATGTTGCCACCTTAGGTTGAACCATTAATTAACAAACTCACATCTGTCATGGATTTCACTCACCCAATCCACGTCTACGAGCATAGCTTGTCCTAACAGCAAACGTAGAAGTAACTCCCAAAGGTTTGAATGTAATGCAGGCAATAGGTACTACCTCAATCTACTTCCCAGTCCCACAAATTAATTGATCCTACTCATGCAATGTGTGAGGGTTGGACTAATGCAATGAAAACTGGGTAATTGGAAAGTATGATTAAAGTGTTACTTGCCTTGCTGATGATCCGCAAAACCTAGAGACTTAAAGTAGCAAGCGGCGCACTCCGGGTACTCTATCGCAATCAAACAAGCACACAATAAGTACTTAACTAATGCACGGGTAAAACTCAAATAAGAGATCTAACCAGAAAGTTCAACTTAAGAACTCCGATTTGCAAAAAGGATCAACTCAAAAGAAGCAATGAAACTCAAACTGCGAAAGAAACAAGCTCCGGTTACTATTTGGCCTAAAGTGAAATTTTACAGTAGCCAAAACTCTGTTCTAGTTGATTAAACGTAAATAGGGCATCGAGACGAAGATCTGGGATTTTGAATCACCTGATTCCGACTCTCGAGCGAAAAGAAAAACGAAAAACAAGATCAGGGCAGAAATCACGATCGGAATAATCTTGGATAAATACCCCGAAAAAGAAAAACGGACGAACAAGCTAACGAACGAACGTTCGCTGTCTGCGGCTAACTGACGAAAACCGTTCGTTAAAACGAACGTACGGACGAACGTCCGCTAAATAACTAAACCGACGAAAAACCGAACCGATCTAATATAAAAAAACAGATCTACGGTTTAAAAAAAACCGAGCGGTTCTTACTAAAAAACTGGTAACTACCTCGCGAACTCCGGCGGGATCCGATGCTCCGGCGGTAGCGGTGGTCCGGCGGCGGCGGGGGTCGGCGGTGGCGGCGGCTAGCGGTGGTGGCGCGGCTAGCGGCGGACGGCGGCGCGGGTGGCGGCGGTGGCGCTAGGGTTTCGCGGGCGCGGCGGCTGGCGGGCTGGCGGGCCGAGGCGACTTGGGCCGGCTCTGGCGCTTATAAAGCCCAGAGTCCCAATCCTTTACGAGTCTAAGTCGGTTCACTTTTTTTTAAAAGAGAGTCCCGGCGCAGAAAAACTAACGAAATAAATACTAAACGGACTCCAAAAATCCCGAAATAAATTTTCACCGTCTTCTAATAATATTTAGGACAAAGTGAACATTTTTCCCGGACCTAAATGCAATTTTGAAAAATGCACATTTTTCTATGCAAATAAAATCGCAAATAAATCCAGAAAAATACCAAAAGTGATTTTAACATTTTTTTCTCCAATATTTCTATTATTTTGGAGAAGTCATATTATCTGTGCTCATATTTTGTGTTTAGAAATATTTTTAGGAGAGAAAAATAATTAGAATCATACTGTCCTCGTACCGGTATTCGAGCGAACTCAAATACGAAAACGGTAAAATTCCCAACTCTCTCCGTAGGTCCTTGAGTTGCTTAGAATTTCTAGGAACGCCACAAACAAAAATGCAAAACATGAAATGCAATTATGATCTATGTTTAACATTCCAAATTGAAAATTTGGGATGTTACAAACCTACCCCCCTTAGAATGAATCTCGCCCTCGAGATTCGACTTGGTTAGAGAACAAGTGTGGGTGGTCCTTGCGTAGATCATCTTCTCATTCCCAGGTGGCTTCTTCCTCGGTGTGGTGACTCCACTGAACTTTGCAAAACTTGATAACCTTCCTGCGGGTGAGTCTGCTCGAAAATTCGAGAATCTTTACAGGCTTCTCCTCGTAAGTTAGATCACTGTCCAACTGAATTGCTTCCAGGGGTACTGTGTCTCTAAGCGGTATATCGGCCATCTCCGCATGGCACTTCTTATGCTGTGAAACGTGAAACACGTCGTGCACTCCCGACAATCCTTCAGGAAATTCCAACTTATAGGCAACCTCTCCCAGGCGTTCCAAAACACGGTAAGGTCCCACAAATCTCGGGGCTAACTTCCCTTTAACTCTGAAACGTTTAACTCCTCGCAGAGGTGATACTCTCAAGTATGCTCTATCTCCGATCTCATAGGCTATCTCCTTGTGCTTCGAGTCTGCATAACTCTTTTGCCTGGACTGAGCTACCTTCAGTCTATCTCGGATCAACTTCACCTTCTCCTCAGACTCTTTGATTAAGTCTGGTCCAAACAACTGTCGGTCTCCAACTTCGTCCCACATTAACGGTGTTCGACATTTCCTTCCATACAATGCCTCGAACGGTGCCATCTTCAAACTGGCCTGGTAACTGTTGTTGTATGAGAACTCCGCGTAGGGCAAGTTGTCATCCCAACTAGATCCATAATCTAATGCACAGGCTCTCAGCATATCCTCCAAAATCTGATTGACTCTTTCAGTCTGTCCATCTGTCTGCGGGTGAAACGCGGTGCTAAACTCTAGCCTGGTACCCAAAGTTTCATGTAACTGATTCTAGAACTTTGAGGTAAATTGGGTTCCTCTATTTGATACGATGCTCCTCGGAACTCCATGCAGACATACAATTCTGGTCATGTATATCTTTGCCAACTTTGCACTGGTATATGTGGTTTTCACAGGGATAAAGTGGGCTACCTTCGTCAATCGGTCCACTACTACCCAGATTGAATCATATCCTGCTTTGGTCCTGGGCAATCCGGTGATAAAATCCATGCCAAGCTTCTCCCACTTCCATTCAGGTATTGGCATAGGTTGTAACAATCCTGCTGGCTTCTGATGTTCTGCCTTTACTCTCTGACATACATCTAAAACTGCTACAAACTCCGCGATATATTTCTTCATACCGGTCCACTAGAAAATGTCCTTCAAATCCAAATACATCTTAGTAATTCCTGGGTGAATCGAGTATGGTGAATCATGGGCCTCCTATAGAATCAACTTCTTGATCTCCGGGTCATTAGGCACATATACGCGGTCCTCAAACCATAAGGTGTCGTGTTCATCCTCACGAAAACCTTTAGCTCTTCCTTCGCTCATCCTCTCCTTTATAGAGACAATCTCCTGGTCTGTTTTCTGGGCTTCTCTGATTTTATCCATCAGGGTAGACTGGATTTCTAGTGTTGCTACAGAGCCTCTCGGAACTATCTTCAAACGTAGTTCTCGTAGGTCCTCGGCTAACTCCTTTGGAAATTCCTCCGTCAATAGGGTGTTGACATGGCTCTTACGGCTTAGCGCATCGGCTACTACGTTAGCCTTTCCGGGATGATAATGCAATGTCATGTCATAATCCTTAATGAGTTCCAGCCATCTCCTTTGCCTAAGATTCAACTCCTTCTGAGTGAATATATACTTTAAACTCTTGTGATCCGTATATACTTCACAATGGTTTCCAATAAGAAAATGTCTCCACGTCTTCAATGCATGCACTACGGCTGCTAACTCCAAATCGTGGGTGGCATAGTTCAACTCATGAGGTTTCAGTTGTCGTGAAGCATACGAAACAACTCTTCCTTCCTGCATAAGAACTGCTCCAAGTCCTCGACGTGAAGCGTCGCAGTACACCTCGTAATCCTTATGTTGATCTGGCAGAATCAACACAAGTGATGAGAACAAACGTTTCTTTAATTCCTGGAAACTGGCCTCACACTCTTCTGTCCAACTGAACTTGGTGTCCTTCTTTACCAACTCCGTCATAGGCTTTGCAATTTTTGAGAAATTCTCGATGAATCTCCGGTAGTATCCTGCAAGTCCAAGAAAACACCGGATCTCTCCAACTGTTGTCGGTGCTTCCCAATGGGTCACAGTGTCCACCTTGGCGGGATCTACTGCTATTCCTTCTCCCGATATAACATGTCCGAGGAATCCGACTTCCTTCAACCAAAACTCGCATTTGCTAAACTTGGCATATAACTGATGTTCTCTGAGCTTCTCCAATACCAATCGCAAATGCTCTGCATGCTCCTCTTCATCCTTCGAGAAGATCAAAATATCATCTATGAACACTACGACAAACTTATCCAAATACTCCATAAACACTTTGTTCATCAGGTTCATAAAGTATGCCGGTGTGTTCGTCAGACCAAACGACATAATGGTATACTCATACAACCCATACCTAGTGGTAATGGTCGTCTTAGGTATATCCTGCTCTCGGATCTTCAATTGATGGTACCCTGATCGCAGATCGATCTTGGAAAATATCTTAGCTCCTTGCAATCTATCGAACAGATTATTGATCATCGGCAATGGTTACTTGTTCTTGATCGTTACTTCGTTCAGTCCTCGGTAATCAACAACCATTCTTAACGATCCATCCTTCTTTTCCACTAAAAGTACTGGCGAACCCCAAGGCGAAGAACTTGGGCGTATGAATCCTTTATCCAGTAACTCCTTAATATGTTTCTTAATTTCCTCCAAATCCTTTGCGGGCATCCTATATGGTCTCTTGGAAATTGGTCTGGTGCCTGGCAAAAGTTCGATCAAAAATTCTATATCTCTGTCAGGTGGCATTCCTGGCAGTTCTGCTGGAAACACATCCGGATAATCCTTAACTACTGGCACTTCCTCCTGAACAACTCCTGACAAGGAATTTAATCTGCTCCTCTTTGACTCATGCCGGGATACATACTTGATCCTTCTTCCTTCCGGCGTAGTAAGCAAAATGGTCTTACTGGCACATTCAATATTCCCTTCATACTTAGATAACCAATCCATGCCTAATGTCACATCCAGTCCTTGAGATTCCAATACTATTAGGTCTGAAGGAAAAATGTAATTACCAATCCTTAAGGGCAACTGATCACACCATGACTTTGCCATATACTCCGCTCCTGGTGAGGTTACTAACATGTGTGATCTAAGGGCTTGGGTTGGCAGCTTATACTTATCCACAAATCCCCTTGAAATGTATGAATGCGATGCACCAGTATCAAAAAGAACGAGTGCAGTAAAGGACTTAACTAAGAACTTACCTATTACTGCATCTGGTTGGGCTTCAACCTCCTCCACACTAACATGATTTACTTGTCCTTTGTTGAAAGGGTTGGGCTTCTTCGCGGCGCTTCCATTGCCGTTCCCATTCTTAGCTTCTGGGCAGTCAGTGGCATAATGTCCATTCTTCCCGCACTTGAAACAAGTGACATGGCTGAAATCCCTCTTGGTGGGTGTGGACGGTGTAGGGCGGCTCTGGTTTCCATTGGCTCCATTCCCATTTCCATTCTTAGTGCCATTGTGATTGTGCGAGCTACCTCCTCCATGGGTATGTTGAAACTGTCCTACCGTTTTAGGGGTAAAACGAGGCTTCTGTTGTGCTCCAGAGATATACCTTCCTGGCCCATACTTCCTCTTGCGACTTTCAATCTGTTGATGCTTCCATTCAATCATTAGGGCGCGGTCAACCAACTCCTGGTAGTTATTGAAAGTTGCCACCATCAACTGTACACTCATCTCATCTTTCAGCCATTCCATGAATCTCTCCTGCTTAGCGGCATCTGTGGCCACATCATCTGAGGCATAACGAGATAGGGTACTAAACTCATCCACGTACTGGGCCACAGTACGATTTCCTTGGCGCAAATTGCGAAACTCCTGCTTCTTCATACTCATAGCTCCAGTTGAGACATGGGAGGTACGAAAAGCTTGCTGAAACTGATCCCAAGTCACATTGGCTATGGGGTAAGTGGCTGTGTAGTTCTCCCACCATGCTGCGGCTGTTCCAGACAACTGGTGTGCGGCAAATCGCACCTTCTCAGGATCCGAGCAATTGGCGGTGGTCAAATCCCTTCCAATCTTGCGTAGCCAGTCATCAACCACTATTGGTTCGATGTTGCTAGCAAACACAGGTGGTTGCAACTTTAAGAAATGTGTCAGGTTGTCCACGGGTGGTGGTGGTGGAGGGTTGTTGTTGTTGTTCTGGTTGTTCTCAGTATTCTGGACAAGAAGTTGCATCAGGGTGTTCTGCTGCTGGATCAAGTGGGTGAGCTCAGGGGGAAACTCAAATTCACGTCTTGGAGGCATCTGATGGGTGTAGAGGGAAGAGATTAGAATAGAAAAGGGGTCTAAGGGAAAATCACAACCCATATGCACATGAGGCAAACACACAATTCATATCACTCCAATCAATTTCAAACAAGGTCTTACAAATCTAACTAACGTTACAAAAGTGCTCTAAAGCTAATATATGGAGGTAAACTACTAGTCATAGGGTGGTCATCTAAAAATATTGATCGGCAGAGGATTCCATAATATCTGCTCCATCTTCATCTTTATAGTCTTCGTCCTTGCTATCATCAGCTTCCGAATCCGTGTCGTCGATGATGATGTAGTCTTCCGGTGGAATCTCCTTGGGTTCTTCTTCCTCGTCTTCTTCTCCCATGAGTATCCCTAACTTCCGTGTCAGGTCATCATTCTTCTACACAAGTATTTTCATCTCCTCCTCATATCCGTCGCGTGTAGACTTGAGTTCTTCCTCTAGCTCCAAATTCCTATTTAGGGCTTTCTTCAAATCTATCATCCCTGCACACATCTGGTGCTCCTGGCGACGAATGTGATGGTTCAACTCCTGAATGAATGCTGCAATGGATCTATCCTTCTGGGTGCTGATCATATCCCAATTCTCATCTCGGCGCCCACAAATCTGGTAGATAGTGTCCTTTAGCTCTTGCTTGTAGACTTCTCCAATCCTTCCCGTAGCGATGTGGGCTGCCATGCTCCTGCCTAGGTTCCATGTAGGCGCATTGAAAGAAAATGCTATGAGTGAGGTGACGGGTGTGAACGTCCTTCCTGCGACTTGAGCTTGAATCAGCCAACGCTCCTCCTCAGGTAGAGTGGCATTGTAGGTTCCGGTGAAACTTGGTAGTCCAATGTTTAGATATCTTGTGACTTCCTTCAGGTGTCATCCAAATAGTGTATCATCATCCAGTTGCATGAACTTGTTCTTTGCATCCACCATCCTAAAGAGTAGAAAAGATGAGGAGTCAGAAAAGAGAAGAGTGAATAGTGCTCTAGGGCTTTAGCTTAGTGGTCGTGTCCTACCGTCAGCGTGTGCTCTACTACCATCTTGTAGCGGCCAGACCTCAAACAGTCTGATCTCTGTGCATCAGTGTCATCCCTGGATCAGTAATGCTAACACGCACAGTACTTGAAGGATTTATTACAGAGTAGCAATCACACACTTATTACATCAATAGTCCAACGATGAATTCATTACAATAAATATGGTTGAAGGCCATCTAGCATGATAACAGCGGAAGGCTTGGAAGATAAGTGAGTCCATCAACTCCAATGGCATCACTGAGTATAGAACCACGACCTAAAAGGCATCTTACTCGTCGTCTGAAAAGTCTGCAACATGAAACGTTGCAGCCCGAAAACGGGTCAGCACATGGAATATGCTGGCAAAGTAACACAAGAGAATGCAATGAAAGTAAGGCTATACTATATGCAATATGGCTGGTGGAAAGCTCCATGGTTACAGTTTTTGCGTAAAGCCAGTTTTTCCCTACTTCAAAAGGAATACATTTTAATTAACTATCATGGTAGTTGAAACATCGTTGAGAAGATAGACATCCTCTCAACCCCAATTAAAGTTCATCATTAAACCCAACACTATTAAATTAAAGTAACATGATGAGATGCACATGATATCCAAGTACTAGATACTCAAGACGTCCGTAACCAGGGACACGGCTAATCATGATCAGTTTGTACACTCCGCAGAGGTTTGTGCACTTTTCCCCACAAGACCCGATCCCCTCCATTCGATTTCTCGCACTGCATGATGTTTGAGAAACGGATGACCGAGACACAGTCTTTCAGAAGCACTAGCACCTACGACCGGGTGAACCATACCAACCTACATCCCCTAAAGTTCACCACTCTAGATGTTCGCACGACTTACTCATACTATGCTAGAGCCCATAATAGCATTGTGGCTGCACACGGAAGTTTCTAGTATGAATAATCTCATGATCCCTTTGAGCCTGGGTGGCGGTCCAAAAAAACAGGCAATCCCTGGAATACCCAGATGCCTCAATCCATCCAGATGTGTATTAATGTTGCCACCTTAAGTTGAACCATTAATTAACAAACTCACATCTGTCATGGATTTCACTCACCCAATCCACGTCTACGAGCATAGCATGTCCTAACAGCAAACGTAGAAGTAACTCCCAAAGGTTTGAATGTAATGCAGGCAATAGGTACTACCTCAATCTACTTCCCAGTCCCACAAATTAATTGATCCTACTCATGCAATGTGTGAGGGTTGGACTAATGCAATGAAAACTGGGTAATTGGAAAGTATGATCAAAGTGTTACTTGCCTTGCTGATGATCCGCAAAACCTAGAGACTCAAAGTAGCAAGCGACGCACTCCGGGTACTCTATCGCAATCAAACAAGCACACAATAAGTACTTAACTAATGCATGGGTAAAACTCGAATAAGAGATCTAACCAGAAAGTTCAACTTAAGAACTCCGGTTTGCAAAAAGAATCAACTCGAAAGAAGCAATGAAACTCAAACTGCGAAAGAAATAAGCTCCGGTTACTATTTGGCCAAAAGTCAAATTTTACAGTAGCCAAAACTCTGTTCCAGTTGATTAAACGTAAAGAGGGCATCGAGACAAAGATCTGGAATTTTGAATCACCTGATTCCGACTCTCGAGCAAAAAGAAAAACGAAAAACAAGATCAGGGCAGAAATCGTGATCGGAATAATCACGGGTAAATACCCCGAAAAAGAAAAACAGACGAACGGGCAAATGAACGAACGTTCGCTGTTTGCGGCTAACTAACGAAAACCGTTCGTTAAAACGAATGTATGGACGAACGTCCGCTAAATAACTAAACCGACGAAAAACCAAACCGATCTAATCTAAACAAAACAGATCTACGGTTTTAAAAAAGACCGAGCAGTTCTTACTAAAACAAAAAACGGTAACTACCTCGCGAACTCCGACGGGATCCGATGCTCCGGCGGCGGCGGTGGTCCGGCGGCGGCGGTGGCGGCGCGGACGGCAGCGCGGGCGGCGCGGGTGGTGGCGGCGGCGCTAGGGTTTCACGGGCGCGGCGGCTAGCGGGCTGGCGGGGCGAGGCGACTTGGGCCGGCTCTGGCGCTTATAAAGCCCAGAGTCCCAATCCTATACGAGTCTAAGTCGGTTCACCTTTTGTTTTTAAATAGAGTCCCGACGCAGAAAAACTAACGAAAGAAATACTAAACAGACTCCAAAAATTCAGAAATAAATTTTCACCGTCCTCTAATAATATTTAGGACAAAGTGAACATTTTTCCCGGACCTAAATGCAATTTTGAAAAACGTGCATTTTTCCTATGCAAATAAAATCGCAAATAAATCCAGAAAAATACCAAAAGTGATTTTAACATTTTTTTCTCCAATATTTCTGTTATTTTGGTGAAGTCATATTATCTCCTCTCATATTTTGTGTTTAGAAATATTTTTAGGAGAAAAAAATAATTAGAATCACATTGTCCACGTACCGGTATTCGAGCAAACTCAAATACGAAAACAGTAAAATTCCCAACTCTCTCCGTAGGTCCTTGAGTTGCTTAGAATTTCGAGGAACGCCACAAAAAAATGCAAAACATGAAATGCAATTATGATCTATGTATAACATTCCAAATTGAAAATTTGGGATGTTACAAAAAATTAATAAAAAAAGGGATAGATGAAATCAAAACCCTAAGTAATGATGAACCTACTAGATTGGATCTCAAGGAATTTAATTATGAATTTTTTCTGTAATAGATTGCATTTCCTTGTTGTAATCCATGTTGAATTCTCCTCATGCTTATAATCAAAATAAAGCTTTCACTAAACATGTTGTTGATGCTATGATGCAATCTTTTGAAGAAAAGATTGAATTGGAAGTTTCTATCCCTAGAAAACTTTATGACGAGTGGGAACCAACTATTAAAATAAATATTAAATATTATGAGAGCCATGCTTTATGTGATTTAGGTGCTAGCATTTCTACAATTCCAAAAGCTGTATGTGATGTGCTAGGGTTTCGTGAAATTGATGAGTGTTCTTTAAATTTGCATCATGAGGATTCCACTATTAAGAAACATATGGGAAGAATTAATGTTGTTCTTATTGTTGCAAATAGGAATTAGGTGACCATAGATTTCATTGTGACCATAGATTTCATTGTTCTTGATATAGGTTGCAATCCTACATGTCCTATTAATCTTGGTATACCTTTCCTTAGAACGATTGGTGCAATTATTGATATGAAAGAAGGAAACATTAGATTTTAATTTCCATGAAGGAAGGGCATGGAACACTTTCCAAGAAATTAAATTAAATTGCCTTATGAATCTATTATGAGAGCTACCTATGGATTACATACCAAAGATGATAATACCTAGATCTATTTGCTTTTTATGTCTAGCTATGGGCGTTAAACAACAACGCTTGTTGGGAGGCAACCCAATTTTCTTTTTTCTTTTTACTTTTTGGTTATGATTTGTAAGTTTTACACATCATTACTTCTGTAGTAATTGTGTTGGTGTTTTAATTAGTGTTCGATCCAAGTAAGATCTTTGTGATGGCTTACGGATATCATTGATTTGATTTTGCTAAAAAACAGAAACTTTTGCGTCTAGTTCAGAAAATTCAATAAATCATTGGAACATCGAAACCTTCTCAAATTTTTACATAAAATTGATATACAATTTCCCCACGTCGTCCAATGTTTTCAGAATTTTGAGAGTTATAGAAGTATGCGAAGTTTACAGATTGCTACAGACTATTCTGTTTTTGACAGATTCTGTTTTTATGTGTTGTTTGCTTATTTTGATGCATCTATGGCTAGTATCAGGGGGTATGAACCATGGAAAAGTTGGAATAAAGAATGTATTACACCAATATGAAAATGGAATAAGATCACAATAGTACATTGGGTGGTTATTTGCTTTGTTTTACTAACGGAGCTCACAAGATTTTTTGTTGAGTTTTGTGTCGTGAAGTTTTCAAGTTTTGGGTAAGGATTTGATGGACTATGGAATAAAGACTGGCAAAAGCCTAAGCCAGGGGATTTCCAAGGCACCCCAAGGTAAAATCCAAGGATGTCCAAGAGCCTAAGCTTGGGGATGCCCCGGGAAGGTGTCCCCTCTTTCGTCTTCATCCATCGATAACTTTACTTGACGCTATATTTTTATTCACTACATGATATGTGTTTTGCTTGGAGTGTCGTGTACGATATGAGTCTTTGCTTTTTAGTTTATCACAATCATCATTTCTGTACACACCTTTTGAGAGGGGCACGCTTCAATTTTGATTTATTATAATACTCTATGTGCTTCACTTATATCTTTTGAGCTAGGCAATTTTGCTCTAGTGCTTCACTTATATCTTTTTAGAGCATGGTGGTGGTTTTATTTTGTAGAAATTGTTGAACTCTCTGGCTTCACTTATATTATATTGAGAGTTTTTAAGAACAGCATGGTAATTTGCTTGGTTGTGAAATTAGTCCTAATATGATAGACATCCAAAGGAGATATAATAAAAACCATCATATAGAGAGCATTGAATATTATGTGAAGTTTGACTCCTTGTAATTGTTTTGAGATGTTAAGATGGTAATATTAGAGTCATGCTAGAGGTAGTTTGTGAGGTTAAAGAAATAATTGTGTTAAGGTTTGTGATTTACGAAGCATGCACGTATGGACTATGTAACCAAATTGGCGCGCATTGTATTTTGATAGTTTCATCTTTCCGGAAAGGCCCGGGGGCTCGCGATGGTTAACTGCTACCAACTTCCCCCTAGGGGTATGCGTCGTAGTGTTTTGCTTTGAGGGATAAGTAGATTTTTTTACAATAAGTATGTGAGTTCTTTATGACTAATGTGAGTCCATCGATTATACGCACTCTCACCCTTCCACCTTTCTAGCCAGTCTAGTGTCGCATTATTTTCACCAGTGCATAAAACCCTCATTATACCTTCCTAAAAACAGCCACCATACCTACCTATTATGGCATTTCCATAGCCATTCCGAGATATATTTCCATGTAACTCCACCATTTTGTTTATTATGACACGCTTCATCATTGTCATATTGCTTTGCATCATCATGTAGTTGACATAGTATTTGTGGCAAGGCGACCTTTCATATTCTCATACATGTCACTCTTGGTCATTGCACATCCCGGTACACCGCCGGAGGCATTCATAAAGAGTCATATCTTTGTTCTAGTACCGAGTTGTAATATGGATTTGTAAGTAAATAAAAGTGTGATGATCATCATTATTAGAACACTATCCCATGTGAGGTTATCAAAAATAAAAGAGGCCAATGAAGCCCAAAAAAAGAGGCCAAAGAAGCCCACCAAAAAAAGAGGTCAAAGAACCCAAAATAAAAAAAAATGAGAGAAAAAAGAAGGGACAATGTTACTATCCTTTTTCCACACTTGTGATTCAGAATAGCACCATGTTCTTCATGATAGAGAGTCTCCTATGTTGTCACTTTCATATATCACTAGTTGGATTTTTTTCTTTATAGAACTTGGCTTGTATATTCCAACGATGGGCTTCCTCAAATGCCCTAGGTCTTCATGAGCAAGCAAGTTGATGCACACCCACTAGTTGTATTTTTGAGCTTTCATACACTTATAGCTCTAGTGCATCTGTTACATGGCAATCCCTACCCACTCACATTGATATCAATTGATGGACATCTCCATATAGTCCATTGATTTGCCTAGTTGTTGTGAGACTTTCTCCCACCTTTTGTCTATTACCACCTCCATTCCACACATAATGCTATGTCCATGGCTCACACTCATATATTGCATGAAGAGTTGAAAAGTTGAAACAGTAGAGCATGAAAGCAATTGCTTGGCTGACTCCGGGATGGGAGGGGTGCTTTGTGTTAAGAAAAGGGAGCATAAGGACTATATGATTTGTACGAATAACGTTCGTTAGCCATGTTATTTTTCAAGCTTTATAGATTGCTTTTGGTATGATTAAAGTATTATTGTTTTGATATTGAGAAATTTTTATTTTGAGTCTTATGGATCTGAACATTCATTCCACAATAAAGAATATTACATTGATAAATATGTTGGGTAGCATTCCACATCAAAAATTCTGTTTTTATCATTTACCTACTCGAGGACGAGAAGGAATTAAGCTTGGGGATGCTATTATAATTTTTGATTGTTCCATGCTATTATACTATCTATCTTGGATGTTTTATATGCATTTATATGCTATTTTATATGATTTTCGGGACTAACCTATTAACCTAGATCCCAGTGCCAGTTTTCTATTTTTTCCTTCTTTTTGTGTTTCGCAGAAAAGGAATATGAAATGGAGTCCATATGGAACGAAACTTTTTGGAGATTTTTCTTGGACTAGAAGACATCAGTAAATGCTAGGGAATCCACGAGGCGGCCACAAGGGCGGAGGGCGCGCCCCCTACCTTGTGGGCCCCTCGTGTCTCCCTTGATCGTCTTCTTCCGCCTATAAATACCTATATATTCCAGAAACATCAGAACATCCATCGAAACCACTTGTCCGCCACCATAACCTTCTGTTCTCACGAGATCCCATCTAGAGGCCTTTTCCGGTACTCTGCCGGAGGGGGAATCAACCACGGAGGGCATCTACATCAACCCCATGCCATTCCGATGAAGTTTGAGTAGTTTACCACAGACCTACGGGTCCATAGCTAGTATCTAGATGGCTTCCTATCTCTCTTTGATCTTCAATACCATGTTCTCCTCGTTGTTCTTGGAGATCTATCCGATGTTATCTTCCTTTGTGGTGTGTTTGTCAAGATCCGATGAATTGTGGGCTTATGATCAGATTATCTATGAATAATATTTGAGTCTTTTATGAATTATTATATGCATGATCTTATATCTTAGTAATTCTCTTCGAACTATCGGTTTTGTTCGGCTAAATAGATTGATAGTTATTGCAATGGGAGAAGCGTGTTGCTTTGGGTTCAATCTTGCGGTGCTCAATCCCGATGACAGTAGGGGACATGACACCTATTGTATTGTTGCCATCGAGGATAAAAAGATGGGGTTTTCTTCATATTGCTTGAGTTAATTCCTCTACATCATGTCATCTTGCTTAAGGTGTTACTCTGTTCTTATGAACTTGATACTCTAGATGCAGAATTGTTTCGGTTGATGTGTGGAGTAATAGTAGTAGATGCAGGCAGGAGTCAGTCTACTTGTTCAGATGTGGTGCCTATTGATACGTCTCCAACGTATCTATAATTTTTGATTGTTCCATGCTATTATTTATGATGTTTTGGATGTTTAATGGCCTTCGTCATACACTTTTATATTATTTTTGGGACTAACCTACTAACCCAAAGGCCCAATCCAGATTGCTATTTTTTTTTTCCCGTTTCAGGGTTTTATAGAAAAGGGATATCAAACGGAGTCCAAACGGAATGAAACCTTCGGGAGAGATATTTTTGGAGAAAATCACGCACGGGAGACTTGAGAACCACGGAGTAGGGTTTACGTGGTGCCCACGAGGGTGGGGGGCGCCCCCCTAGGGTGTGCCCCCTGCCTCGTGGGCCCCACGTTTGCCTCCCGATGCCCTCCTTCCTCCTATATATACCTACGTACCCCGAAACCATCAGAACAACAGAGAAACCCCTAGTTCCATCGCCGTAACCTTCTGTTCCCATGAGATCCCATCTTGGGGCCAGTTCCGGAGCTCCGCCGGAGGGGGGATCTTCCACGGAGTGCTTCTACATCATCATCATCATCGCCTTACCATGAGTTGTGAGTAGTTTACCACAGACCTTCGGGTACATAACTAGTATGTAGATGGGTTCTTCTCTCTCTTCAAATTTCAATACAAAGTTCTCCTCGGTCTTCGAGGAGATCTATTTGATGTAATCTCTTTTTGCGGTGTGTTTGTCGTGATCCTATGAATTGTGGGTTTATGATCAAGATTATCTATGAGAAATATTTGGTTCTTCTCTAAACTCTTTATGTACGCTTATAATATCCTTGCAAGTCTCTTCGAATTATTGGTTTGGTTTGGCCTACTAGATCTATAGTTCTTGCAATGGGAGAAGTGCTTGGCTTTGGGTTCAATCTTGTGGTGTCCTTTCCCAGTGACAGTAGGGGCAGCATGGTAATTTTCTTGGTTGTGAAATTAGTCCTAATATGATAGAGATCCAAAGGAGATATAATAAAAACCTTCATATAGAGAGCATTGAATATTATGTGAAGTTTGACTCCTTGTAATTGTTTTGAGATGTTAAGATGGTAATATTAGAGTCATGCTAGAGGTAGTTTGTGAGGTTAAAGAAATAATTGTGTTAAGGTTTGTGATTTCCGAAGCATGCACGTATGGCCTACGTAGCCAAATTGGCGCGCACTGTATTTTGATTGTTTCATCCTTGTAGAAAGGCCGGGGGCGCGCGATGGTTAACTCCTACCAACTTCCCCCCTAGGGGCATGCGTCGTAGTGTTTTGCTTTGAGGGATAAGTAGATTTTTTACAATAAGTATGTGAGTTCTTTATGACTAATGTGAGTCCATAGATTATACACACTCTCACCCTTCCACCTTTCTAGCCACTCTAGTGCCTCGCAATTTTCACCAGTGCATAAAACCCTCCTTATACCTTCCTAAAAACAGCCACCATACCTACCTATTATGGCATTTCCATAGCCATTCCGAGATATATTGCCATGTAACTCCACCATTCTGTTTATTATGACACGCTTCATCATTGTCATATTGCTTTGCATGATCATGTAGTTGACATAGTATTTGTGACAAGGCGACCTTTCATATTCTCAGACATGTCACTCTTGGTCATTGCACATCCCGGTACACCGCCGGAGGAATTCATAAAGATTAATATCTTTGTTCTAGTGCCGAGTTGTAATATCGATTTGTAAGTAAATAAAGGTGTGATGATCATCATTATTAGAACACTGTCCAATGTGAGGTTATCAAAAATAAAAGAGGCCAATGAAGCCCAAAAAAAGAGGCCAAAGAAGCCCACCAAAAAAAGAGGTCAAAGAACCCAAAATAAAAAAATAAAAAAATGAGAGAAAAAAGAAGGGACAATGTTACTATCCTTTTCCACACTTGTGCTTCAGAATAGCACCATGTTCTTCATGATAGAGAGTCTCCTATGTTGTCACTTTCATATATCACTAGTTGAAATTTTTCGTTATAGAACTTGGCTTGTATATTCCAACGATGGGCTTCCTCAAATGCCCTAGGTCTTCATGAGCAAGCAAGTTGATGCACACCCACTAGTTGTATTTTTGAGCTTTCATACACTTATAGCTCTAGTGCATCTGTTACATGGCAATACCTACCCACTCACATTGATATCAGTTGATGGACATCTCCATATAGTCCATTGATTTGCCTTGTTGTTGTGAGACTTTCTCCCACCTTTTGTCTATTACCACCTCCATTCCACACATAGTGCTATGTCCATGGCTCACACTCATATATTGCATGAAGAGTTAAAAAGTTTGAAAGAGTAGAGCATGAAAGCAATTGCTTGGCTGACTCCAGGATGGGCATGAGGGGTGCTTTGTGTTAATAAAAGGGAGCATAAGGACTATATTATTTGTACGGATAACGTTCGTTAGCCATGTTATTTTTGAAGCTTGATAGATTGCTTTTGGTATGATTAAAGTATTATTGTTTTGATATCGAGAAATTTTTATTTTGAGTCTTATGGATCGGAACATTCATGCCACAATAAAGAATATTAAATTGATAAATATGTTGGGTAGCATTCAACATCAATAATTCTGTTTTTATCATTAACCTACTCGAGGACGAGCAGGAATTATTCTTGGGGATGCTATTATAATTTTTGATTGTTCCATGCTATTATACTATCTATCTTGGATGTTTTATATGCATTTATATGCTATTTTATATGATTTTTGGGACTAACCTATTAACCCAGAGCCCAGTGCTATTTTTCTGTTTTTGCCTTGTTTTTGTGATTCGCAGAAAAGGAATATGAAACGGAGTCCATACGGAACGAAACTTTTTGGAGATTTATCTAGGACCAGAAGACAATAGTAAATGCTAGGGGATGCACGAGGCAGCCATAAGGGCGGAGGGCGCGCCCTGGGGGATAGGGCGCGCCTCCTACCTTGTGGGCCCCTCGTGTCTCCCTCGATCGTCTTCTTCCGCCAATAAATACCTATATATTCCATAAACATCAGACCATCCATCGAAACCACTTTTCCGCCACCGCAACCTTCTGTTCTCGCGAGATCCCATCTGGAGGCCTTTTCCGGTACTCTGCCGGAGGGGGAATCAACCACGGAGGGCATCTACATCAACTCCATTGCCCTTCCGATGAAGTTTGAGTTGTTTACCACAGACCTACGGGTTCATAGCTAGTATCTAGATGGCTTCTTATCTCTCTTTGATCTTCAATACCATGTGCTCCTTGTTGTTCTTGGAGATCTATCCGATGTAATATTCTTTTGTGGTGTGTTTGTCAAGATCCGATGAATTGTGGGTTTATGATCAGATTATCTATGGATAATATTTGAGTATTTTATGAATTCTTATATGCATGATCTTATATCTTAGTAATTCTCTTCGAACTATCGGTTTTGTTTGGCTAACTAGATTGATAGTTCTTGGAAAGGGAGAAGTGCTTTGCTCTGGGTTCAATCTTGCGGTGCTCAATCCCGGTGACAGTAGGGGACATGACACCTATTGTATTGTTGCCATCGAGGATAAAAAGATGGGGTTTTCTTCATATTGCTTGAGTTAATTCCTCTATATGATGTCATCTTGCTTAAGGTGTTACTCTATTCTTATGAACTTAATACTCTAGATGCAGAATCGTTTCGGTTGATGTGTTGAGTAATAGTAGTAGATGTAGGCAGGAGTCGGTCTACTTGTTCAGATGTGGTGCCTATTGATACATCTCCAACATATCTATAATTTTTGATTGTTTCAATGCTATTATTTATGATGTTTTGGACATATAATGGGCTTTGTCATACACTTTTATATTATTTTTGGGACTAACCTACTAACCCAAAGGCCCAGTCTAGATTGCTGTTTTTTGCCTGTTTCGGGGTTTTACAGAAAAGCGATATCAAACGGAGTCCAAACGGAATGAAACCTTCGGGAGAGATATTTTGGAGAAAATCACGCACGGGAGACTTGAGAACCACGGAGTACGGTTTACGTGGTGCCCACGAGGGTGGGGGGCGCCCCCCCAAGGTGCGCCACCCTTGCCTCGTGGGCCCCACGTTTGGCCCCCGGTGCCCTCCTTCCTCATATATATACCTACGTACCCCAAAACCATCAAAACAACAGACAAAACCCAAGTTCCACCGCCGTAACCTTCTGTTCTCGTGAGATCCCATCTCGGGGCCCGTTCCGGAGCTTCACCGGAGGGGGGATCTTCCACGGAGTGCTTCTACTTCATCATCATCACCTCACCATGAGTTGTGAGTAGTTTACCACAGACCTTCGAGTCCATAGCTAGTATCTAGATGGCTTCTTCTCTCTCTTTGGATCGCAATACAAAGTTCTCCTCGGTCTTCGAGGAGATCTATTCAATGTATTCTCTTTTTGCGGTGTGTTTGTCGAGATATGATGAATTGTGGGTTTATGATCAAGATTATCTATGTGAAATATTTGGTTCTTCTCTGAACTCTTTATGTATGATTATAATATCCTTGCAAGTCTCTTCGAATTATTGGTTTGGTTTGGCCTACTAGATCTATAGTTCTTGCAATGGGAGAAGTGCTTGGCTTCGAGTTCAATCTTGTGGTGTCCTTTCCCAGTTATAGTAGGGGCAGCAAGGCACGTATTGTATTGTTGCCATCGAGGATAAAAAGATGGGGTTTATATCATATTGCTTGAGTTTATCCCTCTACATCATGTCATCTTGCTTAAGGCGTTACTCTGTTCTTATGAACTCAATACACTAGATGCATGCTGGATAGCGGTCGATGTGTGGAGCAATAGTAGTAGATGCAGAATCATTTCGGTCTACTTGTCTCGGACGTGATGCCTATATATAATGATCATGCCTAGATAGTCTCATAATTATTCGCTTTTCTATCAATTGCTCGACAGTAATTTGTTTACCCGCCGTAGAATATCGCTATCATGAGAGAAGCCACTAGAGAACACTATGGCCCCCGGGTCTATTCTCAACATATCAATCTACACCTACTTTACTTTTTCCGCTTTTACTTTATGTTATTATAACCAAAAATACCAAAAATATCAAACTAACATCTCTATCAGATCTCACTTTCGTAAGTGACTGTAAAGGGATTGACAACCCCTTATCGCGTTGGCTGCAAAGTTCTTATTTGTTTGTGCAGGTGCGAGGGACTCGCGCGTGGTCTCCTACTAGATTGATACCTTGGTTCTCAAAAACTGAGGGAAATACTTACGCTACTGTGCTGCATCTCCCTTTCCTCTTCGAGGGAATACAACGCAAGCTCGAGAAGTGCCAAGAAGAATTTCTAGCACCATTGCCGGGGAGGCTTACACAAAATTCATATACCAAGTACATATCACAAACCCTTATCCTTCGCATTACATTTTTTGCCTCTCGTTTTCCTCTCCCCCACTTCACCCTTGCCGTTTTATTTGCCCTTCTTCTGCTGTGTGTTTATCGTTCGCTTGCTTCTTGTTTGCTTGTGTGTGTTGGATTGCTTGTTTGTCACTATGTCTCAGAATAATACCAAATTGTGTGACTTCTCCAATACCAACAATAATGATTTTATCAGCACTCCTATCGCTCCTATTACCGATGCTGAATCTTGTGAGATCAATGCTGCTTTGTTGAATCTTGTCATGAAAGATCAATTCTCTGGCCTTCCTAGTGAAGATGCCGCTACCCATCTAAACAACTTTGTTGATTTGTGTGATATTCAAAAGAAAGGGGATGCGGATAATGATATTGTTAAATTGAAGTTATTTCCGTTTTCACTAAGAGATCGTGCTAAAACTTGGTTTTCCTCTTTGCCTAGAAATAGTATTGATTTGTGGAATAAGTGCAAAGATTCTTTTATCTCTAAGTATTTTCCTCCTGCTAAGAACATCTCTCTTAGAAACGATATTATGGATTTTAAGCAACTAGATCATGGGCATGTTGCACAAGCTTGGGAGAGAATGAAATTCATGATACGTAATTGCCCTACACATGGTTTGAATCTATGGATGATTATTTAGAACTTTAATGCTGGCTTAAATTTTGCTTCTAGAAATCTTTTAGATTCAGCCGCTGGAGGCACTTTCATGGAAACTACCTTAGGAGAAGCTACCAAACTCCTAGATAATATCATGGTTAATTATTCTCAATGGCACATTGAAAGATCTACTAGTAAAAAAGTGCATGCTATTGAAGAAATTAGTGTTTTGAGTGGAAAGATGGATGAACTTATGAAATTATTTGCTGCTAAGAGTGCTTCTTCTGATCCCAGTGATATGCCTTTGTCCACTTTGATTGAAAATAACAATGAATCTTTGGATGTGAATTTTGTTGGTAGGAATAATTTTGGTAACAATGCTTATAGAGGGAACTTTAATCCTAGGCCTTTTCCTAGTAATTCCCCTAATAATTATGGTAATTCCTACAACAACTTTTATGGAAAGATACCTTCTGAATTTGAAACTAGTGTTAAGGAGTTTATGATATCGCAAAAGAATTTCAATGCTATGCTTGAAGAAAAATTGCTTAAGGTTGATGAATTGGCTAGAAGTGTGGATAGAATTACTCTTGATGTTGATTCTTTGAAACTTAGATCTATCCCACCTAAGCATGATATCAATGAGTCTCTCAAAGCCATGAGAATTTCCATTGATGAATGCAAAGAGATAACCGCTAGGATGCGTGCTAAAAGAGAGGATTATATTAAAGCGTGTTCTTCTAGTTATCATGAAAATAAAGATGAAGATCTGAAAGTTATTGATGTGTCTCCTATTAGATTCTTGTTTTCTAGCATAAATCTTGATGAAGATAGGATTGGAGATGATTCTACTTTAAGGTGTCCCAATGATTCGGAGTTTTTAGATCTTGATGCCAAAATTGTAAAAAGTGGGAGTGAAGAGATTAAAACTTTGCATAGTGATGAACCCACTAATTTGCATTTCAAGGGATTCAATTATGATAATTGTTCTTTGATTGATTGTATTTCCTTGTTGCAATCCGTACTAAACTCTCCGCAAGCTTATAGTCAAAATAAAGCTTTTAGCAAACACATAGTTGATGCTTTGATGCAATCTTGTGAAGAAAAACTTGAGTTAGAAGTTTCTATCCCTAGAAAGATTTATGATGAGTGGGAACCTACTATCAAAAAAATTAAATATCATGTATGCTATGCTTTGTGTGATTTGGGTGCAAGTGTCTCCACTATCCCAAAAACTTTGTCTGATTTGCTAGGTTTCCATGAGCTTGATGACTGTTCTTTGAATTTGCATCTTGCGGATTCCACTATTAAGAAATCTATGGGAAGAATTAATGATGTTCTTATTGTTGCCAACAGGAATTATGTGCCGTAGATTTCATTGTTCTTTATATAGATTGCAATCCTTCATGTCCTATTATTCTTGGTAGACCTTTCCTTAGAACGATTGGTGCAATTATTGATATGAAGGAAGGAAATATTATATTCCAATTTCTGTTAAGGAAAGGCATGGAACACTTTCCTATAAACAAAATCAAATTACCATATGAATCTATTATGAGAGCCACTTATGGCTTGCCTTCCAAAGATGGCAATACCTAGATCTATTCATGTATCGTGCCTAGCTAGGGGCGTAAAACGAAAGCGCTTGTTGGGAGGCAACCCAATTTTATATTTTTTGTCTTTGCTTCTCTTTAGGAATAAATATTGCATCTAGCTTCTGTTTAGATGTGGTTTTGTGTTTTGTTTAGTGGTTGTGCCAAGTAGAACCTTTGGGAAGACTTGTGTGAAGTTTATGTGATCTTGCTGTGAAAAACAGAATCATTAGCGCTCGATAGAATGGTCAACAGATTTTACTGGAGCTAGCTATTTAGTTGATTCATTTTGAAGATGATTAATAGAAAAATTCCTCACGATTACCAATTTAGTTTGAATTTCTTGGAGTTACAGAAGTATGCAAAACCTGCAGATTACTACAGACTGTTCTGTTTTTGACAGATTCTGATTTTCGTGTGTTGTTTGCTTATTTCAATGCATCTATGAGTAATATTGGGAAGTATGAACCATAGAGAAGTTGGAATACAGTAGGTTTAGCACCAATATAAACAAATAATGAATTCATTGCAGTAGTTTTGAGTAGTGGTTTGCTTTCTTATACTAACGGAGCTCACGAGATTTTTGTCTAAGTTTTGTGTTGTGAAGTTTTCAAGTTTTGAGTATTGATTTGATGGACTATGGAACAAAGAGTAGAAAGGGCCTAAGCTTGGGTATGCCCAAGGCACCCCAAGTAAAATTCAAGGACAACCAAAAGCCTAAGCTTGGGGATGCCCCGGGAAGGCATCCCCTCTTTCGTCTTCATCTATCGGTAACTATACTCGGAGCTATATTTTTATTCACCACATGATATGTGTTTTACTTGGAGCGTCTTGTATAATTTGAGTCTTTGCTTGTTAGTTTTCCACAATTATCCTTTCTGGGCACACCTATTTGAGAGATTTAAATATGGCCTAGGAATTGTTAGAACACTCTATGTGCTTCACTTATATCTTTTGAGTTGAATAGTTTTTGCTCTAGTGCTTCACTTATATCTTTTAGAGCACGGTGGTGATAATATTTTGAAGAAATTGTTGAACTCTCATGCTTCACTTATATCCTTTTGAGAGTCTATTAAAACAGCATGGTAATGTGCTTAGGCCATAAAACTAGTCTTCACATGATAGACATCCAATATCAATGTAGTAAAAACTTTCACGCTAAGTGCATTGAATATGATGAGAAGTTGGATGCTTGATAATTGTTTTGAGATATGAGGATAGTGATATTAGATTCATGCTAGTGGAGTTATTATGAAATTGATAAATGCTTGTGTTAAGGTTAGTGATTCCCGTAGCATGCACATATGGTGAACCGATATGTGACGAAGTTAGAGCATGAGGTATTTGTAAAGTGTCAACCTTTGTGTGGAGGTCGGGGGTGCGCGATGGTTAACTCCTACCAACCTCCCCCCTAGGAGCATGCGTTGATTGCTTTGTTTTGATGACTCATAAATTTTTGCAATAAGTATATGAGTTCTTATGACTAATGTTGAGTCCATGGATTATACGCACTCTCACCCTTCCACCATTGCTAGCCTCTCTTGTATCGCGCAACTTTCGCCGGTACCTTGCACCCACTATATATCCTTCCTCAAAACAACCACCATATATATTCCTCAAAACATCCACCATACCTACCTATCATGGCATTTCCATAGCCATTCCGAGATATATTGCCATGCAGCTTTCCACCGTTCTGTTCATATGACACACATCATATTGTCATATTGCCATGCATGATCATGTAGTTGACATCATATTTGAGGCAAAGCCACCATGCATAATTTCTCATACATGTCACTCTTGATTCATTGCACATCCCGGTACACCGCCGGAAGCATTCATATAGAGTCATACTTGTTCTAGTATCCCCTCTTTCGTCTTCACCCATCGGTAACTTTACTTGACGCTATATATTTATTCACTACATGATATGTGTTTTGCTTGGAGTGTCGTGTACGATATGAGTCTTTGCTTTTTAGTTTAGCACAATCATCCTTTCTGTACACACCTGTAAGGGCATATTTCTCCCTAAGTAGTTTTGGTGATTGATGAGAATGCATTTGCAGACTAATCGTGTGCACTAAGCTTTTCAGATATATCTCACCTAGGCACAAGATGATTAAATGCCCCTCGGAACCTATGGAAGACGATCTTTCCTTTTGTTTCTTTTTTGGTGGAATTGAGTCATAGGAATGCCGTACTATTAAGAGGGGGTCCGCTTCGCAAAGGTTTGGGTGGAATCAACATGTACACGTCTACTCTTTTGCACCACCTTTCCTTGCTTCTCTGGAGCTCCGACTGCTTTCCTTGTCGGTACAAAAACAGTGGCATCTTACTACTACAACTGTTTGGCATGCGGTAGTACCGCTCAGAGTAGCGGTAGTACCGCACGGTCACGCGGTAGTACCCCTTCAAGGATGCGGTAGTACCGCACTAAGCGGTAGTACCGTACCCAGAACACGGTAGTACCGTGTGGCTGGCCCAGCGTCGTAACTAGTACGGTAGTAGGCGCGGAAGTAATTTTTTGATTCCACGTCCTACGCGGTAGTACCGCTTGGAGCAAGCGGTAGTACCGTGTCGTGTTTTTTCTACGACCGTATATCAGCGGATGTAGCTGCGGATGTATTTTATTTAGTCCGCACTTCTCCTCAGCCTGTCTAGCCCTGCCCTGCGGTAGTACTGCAGGGACGTGCGGTAGTACCGCTCAGGCAGTACTACCGCCCGTTGCTTCAAAGCAACAGGGCTAGTACTGGCATGTACTGCACCAGCGGTAGTACCGCATCCAAAGCGGTAGTACCATTGGGCCGAGCGGTAGTACCGCAACTTATGTGCGGTAGTACCGCGCTCTGTGGGCAGATATGTGGGATAACGGTTGGATTTGTTCTCTCACTATATATAGGGAGTCTTCTTCTCCAAGAAGACTCACCTCTTCCTCCCCAAAGCTCCATTGTTGCTCAAAGCTCCATTTCCGCCTGATCTCTCTCCCTAGCCAATCAAACTTGTTGATTTCCTCGGGATTTCTTGAGAAGGCATCGATCTACACTTCCACCAAGAGATATTTGATTCCCCCCACTAGTCCCTTGCGGATCTTGTTACTCTTGGGTGTTTGAGCACCCTAGACGGTTGAGGTCACCTTGGAGCCATATTCCATTGTGGTGAAGCTTTGTGGTGTCGTTGCGAGCCTCCAATTTGGTTGTGGAGATAGCCCCAACCTTGTTTGTAAAGGTTCGGTTGCCGCCTTCAAGGGCACCACTAGTGGAATCACGACACCTTGCATTGTGTGAGGGCATGAGGAGAATACGATGGCCCTAGTGGCTTCTTGGGGAGCATTGTGCCTCCACACCGCTCCAACGGAGACGTACTTCCTCTCAAAGGGAAGGAACTTCGGTAACAAATCCTCGTCTTCACCGGCTCCACTTGTGGTTATTTCTTTCCTTTACTTGTGCAAGCTTTCCTTGTTTATCTTAGATAGCTTGCTTGTGAGGTTGTTATCTTTGCTTCCTATAAGTTGTCATCATAGTTGCATATCTAGACAACTTACTTTATTGCTTAATTTAAATTGGTTAAGAAAAGCTAAAAATTGTGAGTTGCCTATTCACCCCCCCTCTAGTCAACCATATCGATCCTTTCAACACCTTTTGAGAGGGGCACGCTTCAATCATCATTTATTAGGATACTCTATGTGCTTCACTTATATCTTTTGAGCTAGTCAATTTTCCTCTAGTGCTTCACTTATATATTTTTAGAGCACGGTGGTGGTTTTATTTTGTAGACATTGTTGAACTCTCCGGCTTCACTTATATTATATCGAGAGTTCTTAAGAACACCATGGTAATTTGCTTGGTTGTGAAATTAGTCCTAATATGATAGACATCCAAAGGAGATATAATAAAAACCTTCATATAGAGAGCATTGAATATTATGTGAAGTTTGACTCCTTGTAATTGTTTTGAGATGTTAAGATGGTAATATTAGAGTCATGCTAGAGGTAGTTTGTGAGGTTAAATAAATAATTGTGTTAAGGTTTGTGATTTCCGAGGCATGCACGTATGGCCTATGTAACCAAATTGGCGCGCACTGTATTTTGATTGTTTCATCTTTGTGGAAAGGCCGGGGCGCGCGATGGTTAACTCCTACCAACTTCCCCCCTAGGGGCATGCATCGTAGTGTTTTGATTTGAGGGATAAGTATATTTTTTTACAATAAGTATGTGAGTTCTTTATGACTAATGTGTATCCATAGATTATATGCACTCTCACCCTTCCACCTTTCTAGCCACTCTAGTGCCGCGCAATTTTCACTAGTGCATAAAACCCTCCTTATACGTTCCTAAAAACAGCCACCATACCTACCTATTATGACATTTCCATAGCCATTCCGAGATATATTGCCATGTAACTCCACCATTCTGTTTATTATGACACACTTCATCATTGTCATATTGCTTTGCATGATCATGTAGTTGACATAGTATTTGTGGCAAGGCGACCTTTCATATTCTCATACATGTCACTCTTGGTCATTGCACATCCCGGTACACCGCCGGAGGCATTCATAAAGAGTCATATCATTATTCTAGTACTGTCGTAGAATTAACACGGCAGATGTCCGGTTTAGCGAACTTAGTCGTGAGGCCGCGCATCTATGTAGTAGCTTGAGTGGGGTTGAGCGGAATCGAGAGACACAACACGAGGCAAAGATTTAGACAACTTCGGGCCCCGGGAAACATCATCCGGTAATAGCCCTACATGCTGTTTGAGGCTAGATCTCATTATGATCCTCATGGTGTCGCTAGTAAACCGGCTCTTGGTGTCTAGCCCTAGAAACTTGTGAGAACTTCTCCCCCTTTGGGGAGCCCTGCCCCTCCTTATATATGTTGAAGGGGCCGGTTACATGACTAGTCCTAGTAGGATTAGGATTGCTTTATTACAAGGAGTCCTAGTCTTGCTTCCTTTGTAGGAGAATATTCCTTGTGATTTCTTCATAAACCGGCCCACCATACATGAACCGGCCTTCTGGGCCTTGGGCCTTGTCATCCGTAATCGGCTAGCCGGGTTACCAGTGAGTGGTATTATTTAGGCAGGTTGCTTGTAAACCGTCTGGTTAGGACGGATCGCTAGTGAATCACCAAGTGTAAACCGTCTCTCAAGTAAACCGCCAAGTCCGGTCGGGTCATATTTCCGGCTGGTTCATACCGCGGGGTATATCCCCGACATTAGCTCCCAGTTTAGCTTGGATTTATCCATGGTAAACTTATGCTACAAAATAACCACAAGAACAAATTTAATAGGTTGTGTTCCGGGTTAAGAATTCTTGTAAACCGGCATCTGACCATCCTTAAGTCCTTGTCCTTTCCTTCTTCTAGAAAATCCGGGTCAACAGACCAACTTCATAATCAACTTGTTTGTAGAAAAAAGTATTGCAAATAAAGAATCCATTTGACTAGGCCTTCAATGCTCTGACTTGATAAAAATATTGGTCTTTAAATATTCAATTGATATCCAGCCAGCTTGAAGATGTAGAACTTGCCGGTTTATGATTGCCAAAATTGCCGGGTTATAAAAATTGATGATCCCGGGTCATGACTGTTTATGGACGCCGGGTTATGATTGTTGCCAACGCCGGGTCACACAATTAATCTTCCGGACTTACCCAAAACTGAGAATTTGCCGATGTTCCTCCTTTATATGCATATTACCTGTAGCCCCCAAGTCTTAAGAGGAGAACATAGTGATAGCTTAAGACTTGTTTCAATATAAAAATTGTAATCTTGAAGAAATCCGGATTGTTCATCCCAATCACTATGAAACTGAATATTCCATATTATGTAGCCCCCAAGTTCCGGGTCATTATGCAATAATGAGCAGGGACTTTGAAAATATGATTATGTAAACTTGAACAACAACATGTAGCCCCCAAGTGCCGGGTCATTATGCAATAATGAGGAGGGACTTTGTAGATATAATCATTGAAAATAACATTATATAATGTAACTTCCATCGTGGGGTTTGAACCCACGTCCACAAGGTTAAGAGCTTTGTGCTTTACCAACTGAGCAGTGGACCCTTCAATATAATGGATTAATACTTGTGTACCTTGAATTGTTGAGAGGAGCGATTGGTAGCCCCCAAGGGTCGGCTCAATATGATGTGATGAGTCGGGTCTTCAATAAGGTGAGCAAAAAATGACTTTGCATTAGCCCCCAAGTGTCATGGTGCATGCTTGCAGCGACATGAGACTTGTGTATTTGATGTAATCTCAATTTGAATAATGTAGCCCCCAAGTGCCGGGTTGTAAGCCTGCTGTGACTCGGGACTATTCCTTTGTAAAATAAATCATACCATTGACAATATGATATCCATTGCGCTGAAGCGACTTTGGAAACCTCAATCATAATATTGTTTATTGATAACCATAATAAACATCAGCCATGTTGGCTATTTAAAGATTTGAAGAATATAATCCGGTTTGAAGACTAGTTCTAGTGATATTTGATCACAACCAGACCGGGTTAATAAACACCAGTCATTATTTTATCTCATACTGGCAACATATAGTCAAAGCCAGGCCGGTTTAATAAACACCGGTCATTATCTGTGTCTGCGTGAATGAGGCTAAAAGATGTCCTCTGATTAAGTGTGCATGACCACCTTAATCCGGTAGGCATAACTGAAGGTGTAGATGCTGATGAGGCACTTGGCTCTCTTGGCGTTTGTGTGATGACTTGTTCCGGGTTATGATAAACGCCGGTTTAAATCATGCTGGTGTTTATGACCCAGACTTTAAACTCATGCTGGTATTCATGACCCATACTTTTAACTTTGTAGATATGTGGTCAACTTTGAAGTTTCCCAATTCCGGATCAATAAACTTGGTTAACCACAAAAACTTGAAAAACCGCAAAAGCAAAGCATTTTTGGCAAATAAGACCATGTAGTCGAGGCTTTTTGCGAGCTGCCAGGCTCCAAATCGAGGCTTCTGATTCGAATACGATCAGTAAACCGGACCAAAGGGGTTAAGCTAGGGTTTGAATGCGACCACGTAGCCCCCAGTGGCCTTGAAATTTTGCCAATCAATGGATTCGAATGCGATCCAAGGAGCTATGATTCAAATACGATCATATATATTGGACCAAAAGGGGTTAAGCTAGGATTCGAATGCGATCCGTAGCCCCCAGTGGCATTGAGATTTTGCCAATCAATGGATTCGAATGCGATCCAAGGAGCTATGATTCGAATGCGATCATATAAACCGGACGAAAAGGGGTTAAGCTAGGATTCGAATGCGATCCGTAGCACCCTAGTGACCGTGGAGATTTTGCCAATCAATGGATTCGAATGCGATCCAAGGAGCTATGATTCAAATACGATCATATATATTGGACCAAAGGGGTTAAGCTAGGATTCGAATGCGATCCGTAGCCCCCAGTGGCCTGGAGATTTTGTCAATCAATGGATTCGAATGCGATCCAAGGAGCTATGATTCGAATGCGATCATATAAACCGGACCAAAAGGGGTTAAGCTAGGATTCGAATGCGATCACGTAGCCCCCTAGTGACCGTAGAGGCAGTGTATTTATATGGGAGTTGCGTTGTGCGGCAAACCTTCTTTGGTCCCTTAATAAATAATTGTCCTGCATATCAAAATAGACAGATCAAAGCATCTTGTTTTCTTGATGAAAATGATATATATCAAGAGAAATTAACTTTAAATGGATATCACCTGATGTATTTGGCCCTTATGATTCTCATCAGTGTCGGTTAGCCAACCCGGTATGTGGAATATACCAGACCGCAGGGCGCACAGTAAAACAACCGCAACATCAGGGGCAGCACAAACACATGAATCAGCCGTAGTTGTAAACCGGCATAGATGAGCAATTTGTCCTCCGCGTTGTAAACCAGTGCGGACGCATGAACCGGCCGTCCGTTCAACGGGTAGTGTGACACAGAAGAAACGCCGTTGTAGAATATTCCCAGCGCGTGCTTTATTCTCGCAGTAGAATAATAATTTCACCTGACTTGCTCCAACAACAGATGGGTTGGCCGGCGCCGACGGGCTAGTTGTCCTCCTAGTGGTAAGCCGGCGCGGTTGCGAAAGACGGCCACGACGTTGTAAACCGGCGCGGTCGCGAGAGACGGCCACGGCGTTGTAAACCGGCGCGGTAGTCCGTGAGACGACCACTTGTGTCGAACGATGTTTGGCGTGCCTCCACCTCCGTGGTATAATACTATTTTATAATGAATAATTTTACTGCATGTAAAATACAGCAGGGCGAGGTATTTTTGATCGGATGAATTAATATGTATTAAAAATAAATAGGATAGATATCACCTGATTCGCCCGGACAACAGATGAGTCGGCCGGCGCCAACATGCTAGTTGTCCTCCTCTTTGTGATCCGGCGCGGATGCGTGAACCGGCCATGAGGGCAGACGGGTCGGCCGTATGTTGATGTAGACCGGACTACGAGGGACGGCGGCCTGTGCACGCTTTATCGGGCGATTCGTGCGGTCCTGACGAGTTGATGCAGACTGGACTGCGGGAATGGCGGCTTGTACGCATGTGCGTCGAGCATCATAGCATGGACGAATTCTAGTGCATGTACTCCGTATCCGCGGTATAATGGCATAAAAAATTTGTCCTGTGTAAAAATATATTACAGGGCAGAGTAATTGTTCTTTGACAAAAAATAATATGTGCTAATAAAATAGACTTAGAAAAATATTACCCGATGTTTTTTGTCAGATCAACCGGACGCTGGTGTTGAATAACGTTGGATGCATCCGAGACGAGAACAACATATGTATATCACTAAGACTTGTGACAATAAACAATGTGCTTGAGCTCTTTTCAGTTTCAGCTCTGCATTCTTTTCTGAATTTAGACAGTGGCAAGCAATGGAACGGTGACTTGACAGCACAATAGCTAAAGGTGGCGGTTTTGAAAGTTAGCAGAGGCTCGCAGTTGACTGGGAGCAGCGAGGCGGCAGAGACCTAGGCGGAGACCGACGGCAACGGGGTAACTCCTACAGGACGGTCCCGTGACAAGGGCAGAAGCGCTCGGGCGGCGCCGCGACGCGTTCGTTGGTGCGAGGGACGGACGGCGGCGCGAGCGAACCGGGCGGATGAGGAAGAGGCGCGCTAGTGGCTCAGCAGCGGAATGGTGATTTGGAGGTGACGGGCCAACGACGGCGGCTCAGAGCGAGGTCCTCCAGGCGATTTAATGCCAGTCCGAGGCAGCGGCAGCTGAAGCCGGCGACCTGAAGCTGAAGGTGTCTCGGGGCCGCAGTGGCTGTGAGGTCGCGTGGTTCGACGCCGGCCACGGCGGCTCGATGCGACGGGGCAAGACGAGAAGGGCAAGGCCGAGTCCGTGACTTCCCTCTGCGGGCGGAGCTTCTCGTGGTGGCAACAAGGTGAGATCAAATCAGTGACGGAAGCTAGTTAGAGACGGGTGGGTTTAACAAACCGGCGGCTCCGGCTGCGAGGCGACAAACCGGCGGGGTGGGCTGTTGCCATGGAGGTGGCAGCTCAATAAGCGGCCCGTAGTGGATGCGGCCCCGGCGGCTCAACACTACAGGGACAGCTCAACGCGGCTCCGGTGGCTCAGATAAACCAGCAGCACGAACTGGCGGGGCAGCCTTGTGGTATAGAGAGGCAACCACAATAGCGGAAACAGCAGTTCACGGGTGGCCGGTGGAGGCGGCTCACGGCGCCGAGACGGAGGCAGGAGTTTGCGGCTCAAGACGCCACCGAGGAACCGGAGACAGCTTGACGAGGCCGCGGAAGCGGAGGCGTATCCGACTCGGGGCCGCTGCACCAACGACATCAGTTTAAAGCGGCGGCTCGTCCAGGAGATGGCCCCCAGATAAATGGTCGCGAAAGAAGCCGAGGTGGCTCAGAGGCACGGGCCGCAATAGTGGCGAGCCACACAAGAGGCAGTCGGGCGGCCCAGCGACTTGGCGAAGTCCAGGGGTCACGGGGCAGCGGCGGCTTGCAGCTGTGGAGGGGCGTCAGTTTTGCGGAGTTGGCGACTCGGAGGAAGCCGATCGCTCGCAGGTAACCACGACGGCCGGCGGCTCATGGGCAGCGGCGGGTCAAAGTAGGAACGGCTCCGGTTTGGAGGCGGAGACCTGCGGCAACTCGAATCACTGGCTTAACGGATACTGACGACTCGGTAGCGGAATCACACAATCCACGGAAGAGTCCGAGTTCTGATGTAGTAGTAGTTTTCTTTCCTTCTCTTCCTCTGTTGGAAAAAAACATGCTGATGTAACATGCCCTCAATGATTCATCAAGTGATGCCTTGGGATTTTAAATTCCTTTGGACATTGTAACAACAGCCGGGATATTATTTCTCTCTGTGGCTGAGTTCCCCTAATGAAGCGGGGCTGGCTTGATGCGGTTTTCGTTGGCGAAGTCGGGCAGATGCGGAGATACGGTGGCAGCCACTCATTGCGCCGCAACTTGATGCGGGGCTTGAATCCTTTCTCCGTCTTATATCTCATGGATTGTTAAATCTGGACCGACAAACTCGAAGCTGATGCAAATCCTTCCGAACAGTTTTTCTTCATCCAAAAAAAATTGTAATATTTTGATCCCTGGGAGATCCCTCCAAGAACTCAACACCACCGTGCGCTGGCCCCACGGTGGGCGCCAACTGTCGTAGAATTAATACGGCAGATGTCCGGTTTAGCGGACTTAGTCGTGAGGACGCGCATCTATGTAGTAGCTTGAGAGGGGTTGAGCGGAATCGAGAGACGCAACGCAAGGCAAAGATTTAGACAGCTTCGGGCCCCGGGAAGCATCATCCGGTAATAGCCCTACGTGCTGTTTGAGGCTAGATCTCATTATGATCCTCATGGTGTCGCCGGTAAACCGGCTCTTGGTGTCTAGCCCTAGAAACTTGTGAGAACTTCTCCCCCTTTGGGGAGCCCTGCCCCTCCTTATATATGTTGAAGGGGCGGGTTACATGACTAGTCCTAGTAGGATTAGGATTGTTTTATTACAAGGAGTCCTAGTCTTGCTTCCTTTGTAGGAGAATATTCCTTGTGCTTTCTTCATAAACCGGCCCACCATACATGAACCGGCCTTCTGGGCCTTGGGCCTTGTCATCCGTAATCCGCCAGCCGGGTTACCAGTGAGTGGTATTATTTAGGCAGGTTGCTCGTAAACCGTCTGGCTAGGACGGATCGCCAGTGAATCACCAAGTGTAAACCGAGTTGTAATATCGATTTATAAGTAAATAAAAGTGTGATGAACATCATTATTAGTACATTGTCCCATGTGAGGTTATCAAAAATAAAAGAGGCCAATGAAGCCCAAAAAAAGAGGCCAAAGAAGCCCACCAAAAAAAGAGGTCAAAAAACCCAAAATAAAAAAATAAAAAAAATGAGAGAAAAAAGAGGGGACAATGTTACTATCCTTTTCCACACTTGTGCTTCAGAATAGCACCATGTTCTTCATGATAGAGAGTCTCCTATGTTGTCACTTTCATATATCACTAGTTGGAATTTTTTGTTATAGAACTTGGCTTGTATATTCCAACGATGGGCTTCTTCAAATGCCCTAGGTCTTCATGAGCAAGCAAGTTGATGCACACCCACTAGTTGTATTTTTGGGCTTTCATACACTTATAGCTCTAGTGCATATGTTACATGGAAATCCGTACCCACTCACATTGATATCAATTTATGGACATCTCCATATAGTCCATTGATTTGCCTAGTTGTTGTGAGACTTTCTCCCACCTTTTGTCTATTACCACCTCCACTCCACACAAAGTGCTATGTCCATGGCTCACACTCATATATTGCATGAAGAGTTGAAAAGTTTGAAAGAGTAGAGCATGAAAGCAATTGCTTGGATGACTCCGGGATGGGCATGAGGGGTGCTTTGTGTTAAGAAAAGGGAGCATAAGGACTATATTATTTGTACGGATAACGTTCGTTAGCCATGTTATTTTTGAAGCTTTATAGATTGCTTTTGGTATGATTAAAGTATTATTGTTTAGATATTGAGAAATTTTTATTTTGAGTCTTATGGATCTGAACATTCATGCCACAATAAAAAATATTACATTGATAAATATGTTGGTAGCATTCCACATCAAAAATTCAGTTTTTATCATTTACCTACTCGAGGACGAGCAAGAATTAAGCTTGGGGATGCTATTACAATTTTTGATTGGTCCATGCTATTATACTATCTATCTTGGATGTTTTATATGCATTTATATGCTATTTTACTTGATTTTTGGGACTAACCTATTAACCCAGAGCCAAGTGCCAGTTTTCTATTTTTTTCCTTGTTTTTGTGTTTCGCAGAAAAGGAATATGAAACGGAGTCCATAAGGAACGAAACTTTTTGGAGATTTTTCTTGGACCAGAAGACATCAGTAAATGCTAGGGCATCCACGAGGCGGCCACAAGGGCGGAGGGCGCGCCTTGGGGGGGTAGGGCGCGCCCCCTACCTTGTGGGCCCCTCGTGTCTCCCTCGATCGTCTTCTTCCGCCTATAAACACCTATATATTCCAGAAACATCAGAACATCCATCGGACCCACTTTTCCGCCACCGTAACCTCCTGTTCTCGCGAGATCCCATCTAGAGGCCTTTTCCGGTACTCTGCCGGAGGGGGAATCAACCACGGAGAAAACCATAGCTTGTATCTAGATGGCTTCTTATCTGTCTTTGATCTTCAATACCATGTTCTCCTCGTTGTTCTTGGAGATCTATCCGATGTAATCTTCTTTTGTGCTGTGTTTGTCAAGATCCGATGAATTGTGGGTTTATGATCAGATTATCTATGAATAATATTTGAGTCTTTTATGAATTCTTATATGCATGATCTTATATCTTAGTAATTCTCTTCGAACTATCGGTTTTGTTGGGCTAACTAGATTGATAGTTCTTGCAATGGGAGAAGTGCTTTGCTTTGGGTTCAATCTTGCGGTGCTCAATCCCGGTGACAGTAGGGGACATGACACGTATTGTATTGTTGCCACCGAGGATAAAAAGATGGGGTTTTCTTCATATTGCTTGAGTTAATTCCTCTACATCATGTCATCTTGCTTAAGGTGTTACTCTGTTCTTATGAACTTAATACTCTAGATGCAGAATCGTTTCGGTTGATGTGTTGAGTAATAGTAGTAGATGTAGGCAGGAGTCGGTCTACTTGTTCAGACGTGGTGCCTATTGATACGTCTCCAACGTATATATAATTTTTATTGTTCCATGCTATTATTTATGAAATTTTGGATGTTTAATGGGCTTTGTCATACACTTTTATATTATTTTTGAGACTAACCTACTAACCCAAAGGCCCAGTCCAGATTGCTGTTTTTTTGCCTGTTTCAGGGTTTTACAGAAAAGGGATATCAAAAGGAGTCCAAACGGAATGAAACCTTTCGGAGAAATATTTTTGGTGAAAATCACGCACAGGAGACTTGAGAACCACAGAGTAGGGTTTACGTGGTGCCCACGAGGGTGGGGGCGCCCCCCCTAGGGCGCGCCCCCCAGCCTCATGGGCCCCACGTTTGGCCCCGAGTGCCCTCCTTCCTCCTATATATACCTACGTACCCTGAAACCATCAGAACAACAGAGAAAACCCTAGTTCTACCGCCGTAACCTTTTGTTCCCGTGAGATCCCATCTTGGGGCCTGTTCCGGAGCTCCATCGGAGGGGGGATCTTCCATGGAGTGCTTCTACATCATCATCATCGCCTCACCATGAGTTGTGAGTAGTTTACCACAGACCTTCGGGTCCATAGCTAGTATCTAGATGGCTTCTTCTCTCTCTTTGGATCTCAATACAAAGTTCTCCTCGGTCTTCGAGAAGATATATTCGATGTAATCTCTTTTTGCGGTGTGTTTGTCGAGATCCGATGAATTGTGGGTTTATGATCAAGATTATCTATGAGAAATATTTGGTTCTTCTCTGAACTCTTTATGTATGATTATAATATCCTTGAAAGTCTCTTCAAATTATTTGTTTGGTTTGGCCTACTAGATATATAGTTCTTGCAATGAGATAAGTGCTTGGCTTTGGGTTCAATCTTGCGGTGTCCTTTCCCAGTGACAGTAGGGGCAGCAAGGCACGTATTGTATTGTTTCCATCGAGGATAAAAAGATGGGGTTTATATCATATTGCTTGAGTTTATCCCTCTACATCATGTCATCTTGCTTAAGGCGTTACTCTATTCTTATGAACTCAATACACTAGATGTCTGCTGGATAGCGGTCGATGTGTGGAGTAATAGTAGTAGATGCAGAATCGTTCGGTCTACTTGTCTCGGACATGATGCCTATATATAATGATCATGCCTAGATAGTCTCATAATTACTCGCTTTTCTATCAATTGCTCAACAGTAATTTGTTTACCCGCCATAGAATATCGCTATCATGAGAGAAGCCACTAGAGAACACTATGGCCCCAGGGTCTATTCTGAACATATCAATCTACACCTACTTTACTTTTTCCGCTTTTACTTCTGTTCTTATAACCAAAAATACCAAAAATATCAAACTATCATCTCTATCAGATCTCACTTTCGTAAGTGACCGTAAAGGGATTGACAACCCCTTATCGCGTTCGCTGCGAAGTTCTTATTTGTTTGTGCAGGTGCGAGGGACTCGCACGTGGTCTCCTACTGGATTGATACCTTGGTTCTCAAAAACTGAGGGAAATACTTACGCTACTATGTTGCATCTCCCTTTCCTCTTCAAGGGAATACAACGCAAGCTCGAGAAGTAGCACCTATATTCATGATCATTGCCATAGATGTCGTTATAATTATTCGCTTTTCTATCAATTGCTTGACAGTAGTTCGTTCACCCACCATAAACTTGCTATCATGAGAGAAGCCTCTAGTGAAACCTATGGCCCCTGGGTCTCTTTTACATCTTATAAGTTTCAGATCTACTATCTTGCAATCTTTTAATTTTCAATCTACCTACGAAAAAACCCAATTTTTTTTTACTTTATTTGTTTATCTATCTCTATCGGATCTCACTTTTGCAAATAACCTAGAAGGGATTGAGTACCCCTTTGTAGAGTTGGGTGCAAGTTGTTGATTGTTTGTGTAGGTATTTGGCGACTTGTGTGTAATCTCCTACTGGAATGATACCTTGGTTCTCTACAAACTGAGGGAAATACTTACTTCACTCTGCTGCATCACCCTTTCTTCTTCAAGGTAAACACCAATGTTACCTCGGGAAAGCAGCGAGGAAGCACTTCGTGGTCGAATTTCCATGGACGTCTAAGGAGGAGGTGGCAAATGGACATAGGTACCACATAACACTCAACGTGTCCTCATAAGAGCCTATCTTGAAGGATACTTGCACAGTGTGCTCAACTCGAATAGTTCCGGCGTTGCTAAGCCATTGGACTTTGTAGGGGTGAAGGTGCTTAATCTTGACCAACTTAAGCTTGTCACATAGCTCTTCACTTGCCAACTTGTGACAACTTCCTCCGTCGATGATAACCTTGACGGTACGTCCATTGATGCCGGCCTTGGTGTGGAAGATGTGACAATGTTGGTCTTCAACTTGTTAGTGTTGAAGCATCAAGACCTTGGAGACAACGAGATTGGGGCTCGGGTCATTGTCACAAAAGACTTGGTTGTCTTCATCCTCATTCACTCGACGATGCATGGCCACGTACTCAAGGGCTTCTATTTCATCACCGCGCATAGAGTCATATGAGCCATTTTTGTTGATGATCATGGTCCATATGTTTTTTCACTCAAATGACTTGTGGCCTCATCCTTGATATTTGAAGCATTTGATGGAACTCGTCTTGGAGGTATCCTTGGTAGGAGATGTAGATGATGAAGCTCTCAGCCATAAATTGCTCATAGTAGGAGGACGACTTGATGTTGTCGAAGTCTTGTAGCTTGACTTGTCGCCTATGCTAGGAGAAGGTTTGGTTGAAATATGAGGCATCGAAGTTGTTGAAGCTTGGATGTAGGAGTTGTAGTTCTTGGAAGTGAACTTGGAGTAGTTGTAGTCCTCTTGTACTTGTCGCTCCGCTTTGGTTGTTTGGTGCACTAGCTCGAGGAGGTTCGTGTACGGCTAGAAGTCCGCCATTTTCTTGATATGATAGTTGAGTCCATTCAAGAATCTTGCCACTGTTTGGTCTTTATCTTCTGTGATGTGGGCTCTAATCATGGCAATCTCCATTTCCTGGTAATACTCTTCAACGTACTTGGTGCCTTGCTTAAGGAGTTGCAACTTCTTGAATAAGTCGCGCTTGTAGTGTGTTGGCATAAAATGCGCTCTCATGACATCCTTCATTTGGTTCCAAGTGGTGATGGGTGGTTCACCTTTTGCTTCTCGCCTTTCAATGACTTATTCCCACCAAATAAGAACATGGAACTCAAGTGATGCCATTGCGATCTTCTTCTCTTCATCATAGTTGTGGAGACGAAAGATCTTGTCAACTTTCAATGACCATGAGAGATAGTGTTCGGGATCAACGCTTCCGGAGAACTTTGGCATTGTGAACTTGAGCTTGCCATAGCGATGCTCTTCATTGTTTGTTTTCCTATTGGGAAGGCGTTCTTGACATAGAGGATTTTCGACCTCAAGTTGCTCTTGGCATGGTTGATTTCCATTGTCTTGTTGTTCTTGCCAAACTTGGGGTTCTTGTCGAGCTTGTTGCTCTTGTCGCGCTTGTGGAGGAGCTTGGCATTTCCTTCTTGCTTGATAGTGCCTTTCTTGAACTTCATCTCGAAGTGCTTATTCCTCTTGGCGAGTATGTTGGTTGCATGCAGCGGCGGAGCGATGTGAGTCACGTAGGGCATATTGCGACTAAAGAGCTTGTTCTTCTCGTTGTTGTTCTTCTTGGTGTTGTGCCTTGGTATCTTGCTCATCTTGGTGTTGGCGTACTTTCTCTCCCTCTTGTTGGTGTAAGTGTTGCCTTTCTTGCGCTTGTTCGAATGTACCTTGGTTTTGATGATGTTGACATACTTGCTCTTCAAGTTGCTCTTGTGAACCATTGCCGTGAAGTGGATTCCGGCTAGCATGTCGGTCTTGGCGTGCACTTTGATGAAGAGTGCTCGAGGTGTACTTGAGCCGGAGATGGTGTCGGAAGAATGACGACTTGAGCGGCTCCGTCGTTGAGATGACGTAGTCGAAGAAGGTAGATTGATCATCAAAGTCCTTAGCTCGTCCATTTGAGTAGACATGTTGGTATTGATGTGTTAGAAGTATTCCTTTGTTCGCTCTTTGGAATGCCTCAAGTCGGTGGCGAGTAGCCTAATGCGCTCTTGCATAGCTTCATTCTCTTGATGTAGAGCTCATTGAACACCAAATAAGTGAACCTTCGTGACGTAGTTGTTTAATTCTTGAGGATCATCAAATAGTGGGTTCATTGATGTACTTGGCCTATCCATCATCGCAAGACAATGTGTGAGTGGACGAAAAGGAAGAATTATACCGAATGTTCCTTGACCGATGTTGAAGATCGATCAATAATTACCCAATAATGTAAACCGGAAATAGCACAATTGGTACCAATTCTTATCGATTCACACACCTACACAAATAAAGCCTTTGGAGGATCTCGGTGAGGATAGTGGCACACAATTTATGCAATTGTTAACAAGACTCAATGATGTTGAAAATGATTCACAAATTTGCCAATGCAACAAGTTGATCTCAAGCAATAAGTAGGACACAAGAACACACGCACGAATAGATAAATGTGGTTGTGAAACCAAGGATGAGCGAAAATGTTGAATCCACAGAAGATGCTCTTGTTGCACAACACTACATAGATGCTAATAGGTTGCTCAATAGGCGGATACGAACTTGTGCACAACCTATAAGAGACAAAATGTAACAAATTTCTATCACAAGCATGCTATAAGTGTATGATATGCCGATGCTTTAACACAACATGAGTGGATCGGAAGCTGAAAAGAATCCAGTTTCGTCAGGTTCTGTTAGACGTCCGGTACTCGTCGGACGTTCGGTGGTTGTCGGAGGACCGGTACTCGTCGGACGTCTGGTGGATATCAGAAGTCCAGCGCCTCGGTGATTTCATGCATGGGATGAACTCTAAGGTTCATGTATGGAGGGCAAAATTAGACAAATTTGTGTATGAAAATTGGGCAAAAGATGGGGAAAAGCTAGATCCACTCGTGGCAAAGCAAATCCATGGAACAAATACAACAAAATTTCATCAAATTAACTGGTCACAAAAAATTGGTATGGCTATTTTTGTGGGGATTTTCAAAATTAGGACGAAAACAACAAAATCAAGCTAGAAAACGAGGGTATGGGCTCCAAATTTGTGAGAAACCTAGGCTCATGATACCATATGATGCAGGGCTAACCCGATCTAGGTAGACCTTTCATGATTGGAGGGATCCCCACGAAGAACACAAGGGGAAAACATGAAGGAAACGAGAGGAAAACAGTCAAAACAACAAGAGACAGTCACACATATGCTAGATCCGGAACACAAAGAGTGATACAAGATCTAAACACAATAAAGGACGATAGACGGTAACAAGTTCTTCTCGGTGAGGATGTCTTGAATCCACTTGGGGGTCTTCTCCGTAGAGGTCGCGGTCTCTTGAACAAGAAGAACCAAGAGGATGAGCAAATCTGTATCTCACAAATGAGCTAAATCAGTGCTAACCCTAGAAAGAGATGGTAGGAGAAGTACTTATAGTCTAGTGGACAAAAGGTTACATGGGCCTCGGCCCAACACATTTGGTGCGCACAATTGTCGGACATCCTACAGCTACCGGACGTCCGGTGGCTCGCGGGGGACCGGTCGTCCGATGCGCGTCGGAAGTCCGTCGTTTTGGACAGGCTCTATCGGACATCTAGTCAGGGTCGGTCATCCGATGCGTCAGTCATCCGGTGGAATTCAGACTTATGATGTTTTGGTACTATCCCGGAGACGTCGGACGTCCGGTGAGGGTCGGTCGTCCGTGCGTTGGAGGTCGTCGGACGTCCGACTGTTGTAGCTTTCGCTGGTTAGGAGTTGGACTAGCTGGAGCCTCCAGGCATCGGACGTCCGGTTCTCTTCGGCCGTCCGGTGGCTATGATCTTCAGGCACCTCCTTCTCTTGGTCTTGGCGCTTGTGGACTTATCCGTCTTCACGGGCATCTCTGAGAGGATCTTCTAGGTACCTAAGCACACATAGCATTTCCGTTTGAGGTACTAGCCATGTCTCACATGATTCATATGGAAGTTCATTAAGGAGAGATGTCACCTCGGTTTCGAGTGCTCTTGCACGAGATCGTGTCATTGGTCCACTTGGCACTTGAGGAGACGGATCCATGGGGATGACCATAGGATGCTCCGCATCACAATGTTTTTTAGGCCTCTAGAGCTCAGGGGGAAAGTGTAAAAGATGCACTACATATATATGGTTCAGCTATAGACCAAAGCCTGAATTACAACAAATGCTCAATATTCTTTGGTGGTGCGTGTCCTGTTGTTGTACAAGAGGAAAGATGGAGATGCTTTGAACATTACCAGTTTGGTCTATGAGGAAAAATACTTAGGTCTTCCTACCCTGGAGAGTCACATGTCCAAGGGCAAGTTTTAGAATCTTCAGACAAGCCTCATTAAACGTCTCGTTCAGTGGGGTGATGGTCACTTTTCCAACCAGGCAGAGAGGTTTTAATCAAGTTGGTTGCCCAAGTGCTACCAACATACATTATGGGTGTGTTCAAACTCCCCTACTCGGTTTGCAATGACCTCGCGAGGATGGTAAGGAATTTCGGTTGGGGCTCGGAGAAAGGTAAAAGGAAAGTTCACTAGAAAGGTTGGGATCATCTTCTACAACCCAAGGATAGGGGTGGTGCGGGGTGCCGGGATTTATGTTTGTTCAATCAAGTGTAACTCGCTCGCCAAGCATGACGATTAATATCCAGGGCGGACAGCTTATGTGCGCAAGTTCGTGATGTCACTTGAACTATGTCGGTTTTTCCCCAAAGAGGAAGGGATGATGCAGCACATCTACGACAGGTATTTCCATCAGTGGTGAGACCAAGGTCATCGAACTAGTAGGAGAATCATGCAACACTATGTAAACGGTACCTGCACACAAATAACAAATACTTGCAACTCGACGTGTAAGAGGGGTTGTCAATCCCCCCCGAGTAGTAGACTCGTAAATAGATAGATTGATAGATGCAAATGGAAGGATGGCAAATAAATGCGGCAAGGAATTTTTGTGTTTTTGATGATATAGATCTGAAAATAAAAGTTTCAAATAGAGGAAAATGCAAGTAGCAATATAGATTTGAAAGTATATGATAGGAAAATAGACCCGGGGGCCGTAGATTTCACTAGTGGCTTTTCTAGAAAAATAGCAACGGTGGATAGACAAATTACTGTTGGGCAATTGAAAAAAGCAAATAATTATGACAATATCCAAGACAATGATCATTTATATAGACATCACGTCCAATATTAGTAGACCGACTCCTACCTGCATCTACTACTATTACTCCACACATCTACCGCTATCCAGCATTCATCTAGTGTATTAAGTTCATGGAAAAATGGAGTAATGCAATAAGAACGATGCCATGATGTATACAAGATCTATTCATGAAGAAATAGACCCCGTCTTTTTATCATTAATAGCAACGATACAAGCGTGCCTTGCTACCCCTTCTGTCACTGGGAAAGGAAACCGCAAGATCGAACCCATTACCAAGAACCTCTTCCCATTGCAAGATAAATAGATTAAGTTGCCCAAACAAAACCCAAATATCAAAGAAGAAATATGAGGCTATAATAATCAAGAATGGATATTAAATCAAGGAAAATCTGATGATAAACTCACAATCCATTGGATTCCAACAAACACACTGCACAAAGTCATTACATCAAATAGATCTCCAGGAGACTGTTGTATTGAGAAACAAAGAGACAAGAAGCCATCTAGCTACTGCCTACGGACCCGCAGGTCTAAGGTGAACTACTCATGCATATTCGGAGAGGCGCCAATGAGGATGATGAACCCCTCTGTGATCGTGTTCCCCTCCGACGGAGTGCCAGAAAAGGGCTCTAGATTAGATCTCCTGGCTATGTAACTTGCAGCGGCTGGAATAAAATTTTGTCCACTCCCCTAGGGTTTTTGGAGTATGGGGGTATTTATAGAGCGAAGAGGCGGTGCGGGAGGCCACCGAGGTGGGCACAACCCACTTGGGCGCGCCAGGGGGGGCCAGGCGCGCCCTGGTGGGTTGTGTTCCCCTCGGAGCCCCCCTCTGGTACTTCTTCAGCCCATCCCGTGTCTTCTGGCCCAGAAAAAAACTCCAAAAAGTTTCGCTGCATTTGGACTCCACTTGGTATTGACTTTCTACGATGTAGAAAACAAGAAAAAAACAACAACTCGCATTGGGCACTATGTCAATAGGTTAGTCCAAAAATGATTATAAAATTATTATAAAACATCCATTAATGATAATATAACAGCATGGAACAATAAAAAATTATAGATACGTTGGAGACGTATCAGTTCTCAAATCGAGGTACTACCCAAGTGGCAATCTTGAGGATACTGTCTTCATGGGTAATGCCTCGTCCTCTTGGCAAGAAATTAGTCGTGGTCTGGATCTGCTAAAGAAAGGGTTAGTATAGCGTGTTGGCAATCGCATCAGCATAGGACCGTGTCGTGACAATTGGATCCCTTGACCTTTTTTGTTTAAGCCTGATAACCCACAAGTATAGGGGGTCGAAACAGTATTCGAGGGTAGCTTATTCAACCCAAATTGATTGATTCGACACAAGGGAGCCAAAGAATATTTGCAAGTATTAGCTATTAAGTTGTCAATTCAACTACACCTAGAGACTAACACTAGTACGCGTCGGTGCTATACAAACGGTTTTTAACCCCTTTCCGCGACTGCATTTGGAACCGTCGCCAAGTGAGTGTGGGCGATAGGGGATCCTTTCCACACGACCTAGAAATCGTCGGGGATAGGCCCTCCTGGGACACCAAATGAGCTCGTGTGCGATCGGGCAAGGCATCAAAACCCAATCATTTTCATAGATATGTACATCCCACACGGTGAATCCCAGAAAAACATTTCCGTAGGTATCTACATCCCACACGGTGAATCCTAGAAAAACATTTCACTAGGTATGTATATCACGCACAGTCAATCCAAGGAATACATTTCTGTTCTTACGTACATCCTACACAGTCAATCTAGGGAAAACGTTTCCGTTCGAATGTATATCACACACACTCAATCCACGGAAAATGTTTCCGTTCGTATGTATATCACACATAGTCAATCCAAGGAAGACGTTTCCGTTCTTATGTACAAACCACACAGTCAATCCAAGGAAAACGTTTTCGTTCGTATGTACATCACACATAGTTTTATGTGTAGGCTTGTGTGTGAAAGGTGTAACTATCAAACACGCTCTGCCTTAGTTAACTGTTTGCTTTTACCAACTACATCACACACGATTTGCTGAAGAAAACTGTGCGGCATTGGGCTATCCACCACAAGCGCTTTTACTGCTAGAACTGTTTGCAAAGTTCCATGACACATTTAGCAGGTTTATTAGTTTACAATTAATAATTCCAGTATTACGCAAATTCACATTTCATATCGAACAACTGTTTGCCAATTTCATATCAGGCCCATAAATATATTATAACATCACAATATGATAGCTACATGAAAACAACACAGTACAACATATAGCTAGTTCAACTTCATAAGAACAATATATTCATTTCCCTAATCGAGATCATCCAGGATCGTCTTATCCACCTCTGCTTTCAGTTCGGTAAGAACCTGTTTTACACGGGCCAACTGGGAAAGTGCCTCCTCCTTCGCCAACACCATCTTAGCAAAGTCTGATTAAAAAAATCTGAGCTCATTCTCCAACTTCCACTTTTTATCCCACATCTTCAAATATTCTTCAGCGTTGACAATAGTTTCTCTAAGCCTACGTCTATTCTCTTCCTCATACATGCTCCAGAGCTTCGCTAGGCACATCTTCAAAGATTGTGACCACTCTTGATCAACCCACTCCAAGTAAGAACACTTCCGTACATCCTATAATATTTAAAACTAGATCAGTAACAATTGTAGGGGAAATGGGCTTATAGCAACATAGAAAATCACCAATGCTTATTTTCAAAACTGAAGAAACATGTTAATTATGACATATCTTCTCAAAAATATCAATATGCAAATGAATTAATTGCTATTGAGACAACAACCAAATTCTGTAACATCAGAAGCTACAATTAACTACAACAACGCTACAAGTTCTTACTCATGTACAATAAATAACAAATTGAACATTTTATGAGGAAGTTAATATAACTGCAACAACATAGCGACAGTGTTTGGATGACAAAAAATTGATACTAACAGGTGTGTACATGCACAAATTTAGTTACATAGAACTAATAGCACTAAGGTCGTGCACTATGTATGCCAAAACTGGTGTAAAGACAACTGCTGCTACATCGCGCACCGGTGCCCTGCACTGGCGAGCTGATGCAGACGAAAATTATCAGGGACCTAGACTCCAGAGCACATAGTTGCTCTGATGCCCAGTTCCTTCATGCCATATAGATTTAGCATTTTACCGCTTGCCTAACCGGATGTGTGGACCAAAGTTGGCTGCACAAACTGCTGAAGCGGTGCCAAATAATTTTCTAATGGCACCGTTGATGAGATGGCAACAATTTAAGTTACTAGGTACAAACTGTGACACTGTCTTAAGGTGCGTTTGGTTGAAGGTGTGGTATGAATGGGTTGGGAGCGTGACAATGTCTGAATCACATCTAACAAATGATTTGTAACAACAAAATATAGTCTAACTGAGGGACCTGGATCGGGGGGTCCACGGGTGGCCGAATAAACTCCTGGTGGGCCGGACTGGTGGGCCATGAAGATTACTTTAGAAGATCATCTTTCGTATACGGATGGGACTCCTGGATTCTTGTAATGGCTAGTTTAGGCTCGGTGTAGATTTTCCTTCCTCTGCAAGATGGTATGTACAAACCCTAGGCCCCTCCGGTGTGTATATAAACCGAAGGGTTTAGTCCGTAGAGGCTAATAGAGAATCATTTCAATCCTCATAGGCTAAAACTTAGGGTTTTAGCCTTTACGATCTCGAGGTAGATCAACTCTTGTACACATATTCATCCATATTAATATAGCAGGAAGTAGGGTTTTACCTCGATCGAGAGGGCCTGAACCTGGGTAAACATCGTGTCCCCTGCCTCCTATTAACATCAATCCTCAGACGCATAGTTCGGGACCCCCTACCCGAGATCCACCGGTTTTGACACCGACATTGGTGCTTTCATTGAGAGTTCCACTATGTCGTCAACGGAAGGATTGATGGATCACGTCGTCAACTACAACGGCGACGTCGATGGGATTTTCCCTCCCGGCCAACTCATCGTATTCGGCGGATTCGCGCTTCGGGCCAACACTGAAGGCCACCTTGAGCAGATCGAGAGATACGCCTCTGGCCATCATGTCAGATTCGGTATCCTGAACTACGTTGCCGACGTCCACGGAGACTTGATCTTCGCTAGATTCGAGCCAGCGGCGACCCCTCTCTGCCACCACGATGATCATGACTTAGCTCTGTCATCGGATCAGGAAATAGCTCCTATAACAGTTCTGGCGCCCTAGATCCAGAACGCATCGCGCCATACAAAGATGGGAAGCTCAACCCCATCGTGGGAGCCGCAGACTCTACGGCGATGGAGCCGCACACGGACCCAACTGATGGGGTATGTGTTACCGGAACCCCAAACTTAGTTCCGGTATCTAATTCTGAACAACGCGTAACTGCGCCCCGCAAATCTGATCAGGCGCCTATCACCGAATTCTGTGCTGCAGATATTTTCCAGCACTCACCACTTGGCGACATGTTAGGGTCGTTGAGATCACTCTCCTTGGAGGAGAACCACAGCCGCACTATATCCAGTTCGAACTGGAGGCTGATGAACAGCCGCGCTGCACCCAAGGGGATGAAGAATTTCGTTCGCCACCCACAACCCACTTGGTAGCCACAGTTGAAGATCTAACCGATCTACTCGACTACGGTTCAGAAGACTTCGACAGGATGGACGTCGAAGCTGAAGCAGATACAGATCAAAGCAGGCCCATAATAGGGCGGTGGAAAGCTACGTCTTCATACGACGTGTATATGGTGGACACACCCAAAGAGGCAGAAGGCAACGGTGAAAACAATCCGGTAGACGATAAACCTGCCGAAGAACCTCCCAAGAGTCGGCATCCAAAACGCCGAGCAAAATCACATAAAGGAAAGGACAGCAACACCGCAACTAATGACGGTGATATTCCGGAACAAGCCGAAGACCCCGCAGACCCAGCGCTAGAGCAGGAGGAGTGAGAGGACGGCGAACAGAGTCCGAAGCTGCAGTCCGATGACAACGATGTCGAATACAATGACTATGAACCGATCTCCGAAGAAGAGGTTAGCCTGGATGACGACGAATATACCGTCCCAGAAGAACCCTCTGAACAAAAATGCTTCCATCAGCGGCTTATAGCCACCGCACGGAGCTTAAAAAGTAGCAGAGACAGCTTCGAGCTGCACAAGACACACTCAACGATGGATGGAATGAGGTGCTAGACGCCGAACAGAAACATGGCATTAATGGCCAAACCAAAGGCTATCCCAAACACAAGCTGCTGCCCGAATTCGACGACGAGGCTATTGCGCCCGTCCCACCAAAATATAACACCACCGACAAGCCGGACCGACCACCTCGCGGATGGGATAGAGTCGCTAGCAATGGCATAAACAAGCCCTCACCCCATAAAGGAAAGGAGGATGTAGCCCAAGTCCGAAAGCATGATTTGCGCGATGACCTAAACAAAAAAGCTAGCAAGACCAAGTCTATAATTGGACCCAGAGATCGAGCTCCCACACGAGGCGGCGGCTATCAAGCCAATCGCATCGGTGACATACCAGTTCGGGGTCAATACCGAACACCACAACAATCAGACATACGCCACGATATAGCAAGATATAGAGGAGCTTCACGCCCTCTATGCTTTATCGATGAGGTACTGTGTCATGATTTCCCAGAAGGGTTTAAACCCGTGAACATCGAAGCGTACGATGGAACAACGGATCCTGCCGTCTGGACAGAAGATTTTATCCTTCACATTCACATGGCTCGAGGAGATGATCTCCACGCCGTAAATATTTACCCCTCTGTCGGTGTATTTGGATCGACACCTATGGGATCAAAAGAATCCGTACTACGGTTGCGGGGCGCTGGGTTGAGAGAAGAGCGGATCTGACGATCGGGACACGGTTCCTTTACCCAGGTTCGGGCCGCAAGGATGCGTAAAACCCTACTCCTGCTTTTGTGGATTATATGTGGTGTTCTTCAGCTAATGAGGAGCTCCAAAAGAGTTGTGAGGGGTTCGGAAAAGCCGAATCCTCCTCCTGGTCGTCTCGGGCCTCCTTTTATAGGGAAAAAGGGGTCGCCACAGTGGCCCACAGGAGGTGGAAAGGGTACAGTAATGCGAGGTTATCCCTCGCATTACAGGACAAGGTGCATTTAATGCGCCCTGCTTAGGTGTCCTTGCTTTATCGGGGACGAGGGGAGACGCCCGTCTTGTCCGTCGCCGCTCCTCCTTGTGTTGACACACGCCCTGGCTAGCGGTCCCTGAGGTGCCATGTAGGCAGATAGGCAGCTGAGGTGGCGCAACGGCGGGCCTCCACGAAGACCTGTGGGTTGCCACGCAGGAGCCTGTCCAGCTGGTTGGGTCGGCAGCTGCGTGGGTCGGTGGAGACCCAGTTGGTGCGGGCCTGATGGTGGCCCCGTGGGTGTCCTTGGCAAGGACCTTGCCGGGGCCCCGGCAAGGGTCTTGCCGCGGCGCCTTGATGGCTTCTCGCCCCTCGTTGGTTACCCCAAGTGGAAGGTTGAGATGTAGTGTAGCAGCAAATTTCCCTTGGCAAAGATACCAAGGATCGAATCCCGTGAGACTCCGAGGGTCGACAAGTACGTGTCAACGGCGCCAGAAACTTAGCGGTTGACGGGACCTGCACACAGATACAGATAACTTTGCTCCCAACGAGTACATAGAGGTTGTCAATCCCTCCGGCCTTGTTGTTTACAAAGGATCAAACACAAGAGAGAATAATGATAGCTATGACTGTAACTAGGAAATAAAAATAGGAAGTAAATAGAAGGTGTGATCAGCGGTGGTAATATGGACCGGGGTCCCATGATGTTCACTAGTGATGTCTCTCTCCCAAAAGACGATAAAATAGCAAAGCGAGGTAAACAAATTACAGCTGGGCAATTGACAGGATTATGTGCACAAACCAATGCTAACTATGCTGCAAAGAAAGTTAGAGGCTCAAAAGCATGGGCGGTATGCCAAGGCAAGTAGACCGAAATCCATCTGCATCTACTACTAATCATCCACCTTGAGATATCTATCCAGAACATCTCGCTGGTATTAAGTTGCGAATCCCACCCAAAGTGTAAACTCAAAGCAACAGACAACTGCATTAAAAGAACTTTGCGTAAAGTAAACAATCCTTGCACCCGCAAGTACAAGCACCGTTGTTTTCTCCCTTGTGACAACAGCACATCCCCTAGACTCATGTTTCTGTCACTCAAGCTAGTCATCAGGGGGCATGAACCCACAATCAAGCATAACGCTCCCTCTTGGAGTTACTACCTACTACTTGGCCAAAGCAATAAACAGCAACGGAGAACATGCAAGAATTACTCAAGAACAAAGATATAAAAGAGGTGAATCAAATATATTACTCAAACACAATCTGAACATAGTCTCATAATCCATCAGATCCCAGCAAACTCAACAAAGCAACAGCAGAAAGATCTCATATGCTCCTCGATCATGTAGGGCAGCTCACGAGGTCTAAACCATGAAGAGCAAAGAGGGGAGGAGAACATCACATAGCTACTGATCATGGACCCATGGTCCAAGGTGGACTACTCACGACTCATCCGGGAAGAGTCCATGGTGGTGGAGAAGCTCCCGGTGGTGGTTCTCCCCTTCGGCAGGGTGCCGGGAAGAGTTCTCCTGATGCTCCCGATCTTGGAAGCGCTGCGGTGGCGGAACAGAGGCGAGATCACGAAAAAGGGTTCTGTCCTCGAGGGTTTTGGGACGAGAGGGATATATATGCGAAGGGGGGCAGCCAGAGGCGGAGCAGGGGCCCCAGGCGCCCCCCTGGCGCGGCCAGGGGTGGGGCCGCGCCAGGTGGCCACCTGGGCCTCCCCTGGCTCCCCTCTGGCCCATCTTTGGTTCTTCGCGAAGCTTCCTGTACGCTGATTTTTCCTGTATTTTTCCTGGAATTTTTGGAGCACTTTTAATATGGGGGAAACCTGAAATAGAAAAACAGCAGAAAACAGGAACTGGCACTGTAGTGCACTGAGTTAATAGGTTAGTCCAAATATGATCACAAGTGTATGGAAGTGCATCAATATCGTAGCAATATCACACAAAAGAAGCATGGAGCAAGCAGAAATTATAGATACGTTTTGGACATATCAACATCCCCAAGCTTAATTCCTGCTCGTCCTCGAGTAGGTAAATGATAACAAGCATAATTTCTGTGGTGACATGCTACCAACCATATAAGAACTTTTTAAGTAAAGCAATCAAGGCATGTAATTCAATTCAAGTCATAACAAGCAAGAGTCTATATTAGCATTGTAATCAGCAACATAAGAACATAAAGGTGCAAGAGCTCTCGCTGTCCGTGACTCGAATGTCTCCTAATGGTGTTTGCATGCAAGAAAGGGGATGGGGATATAGGAGAGAGTAAAAATTAGTTTTTGTATTGTTGAGACTTAATCTACTAAAGTTTCACACTTGGTCTTCTTTGGAATCTTATCTTGACTCATCCCCAGACCACTAGCCAGGTACAAGTCAAAATGATCCACTCCCTTTCGATATTTTGAACACTCATGCAATGGATGAGCGTAAGCAAGAAAGTTGACACATAGGATGGCAAAGAGAGAAAAATGATGAAGGGGGGAAGACAAAAAAGGTGTGAAAGGCTCACATCAATGAGGACAATCATAGGCGAGAGAAAGCCAAATGATAGATATGATGTGAGGAGTAGGGATTGCCATGCAACGGATGCACATATGAGCTAAGGTAAGCTCTCCAATGGAACTAGTGGGGGTGCATCCAACTTGCTTGCTCAAGAAGACCTAGAGCTCTTTTGAGGAGGCTCATCATTGGAATATACAAGCCAAGTTCTATAGTGTGAAGGTCCCCACATAGCTATATGCATGAATGATAATCTCTATGGAGTACAAGGTATAAGATGGAGTACGAGTGTGGATCTCTCAAAAGGAATAGTAGTGTACCCCCTTCTCTCTTTTTATTTCTTTTTCTCTTATTTCTATTTTTATTTTTTATTTTTTTTTGTGGCCTCAATGGCTCTTTCTATTTAACTCTCATTTGTCCTCTTTGGGATCTTTTGATTTGTCCTCTTTGGGATCTTTTCCTCACTTTAGGGGCAACACTCTACGTATTACAAGAAGTATAGAAGATCTTTCACACTTTACAAAAGTACTCAACATAAATAAAATGAAACTATCATGATGTATGCAAATGTATGCCTCTGCCGGTGTACCAGGATATGCAATGATACTAGCGCGTCATGTAGCAATGATTAGGGCAAGGCCCAACTAGCATGCGGCTCATCGATCAAGCAAAAAGCATGTATGGCATGAAGATCAAGTCATGAGAAGATGAATGTTGCATGGCAATGTATCTCGGAAAGGCTATGGAAATGCCTTGATAGGTAGGTATGGTGGCTGTTTTGAGGAAGGATATAATAAGGCTTATGATGACAGAGCGTATCGTGCCAAGGATTTGGATGCACCGGCGAAGTATGCGCCAACTCTCGAGGTGAGAAAGGGCAATGCATGGTACCGAAGAGGCTAGAAAAATATGGCTAGGTGGAAGTGTCAACTTTCGAATACTCACATTAGTCCGAAGAACTCATGCACTTATTATCGGTAACTCTCAATCTAATTAGGAGGTTCACAAAGAGACAAGTACCCCGAGGAGGAGTGTATGGGGGTTTGGTTATCCTTGCGCATCCTCGACTCATGGTACGTGAGTGTACTCTAATATTCGATCCCTCCAAAGATTAGTGATCCATCTAGTAGCTAAAGTTCTCAACTATTTTGTAGGTTTTCGAAAATAAACACGGATTGCCCAAAATACGACATCATCACTAATAGGCTAAAGCTCTTGACACCAAAAGTTCAGACATTACTCATGGCAATACCTCAAAACTATTGCAAGTTACTACTAAAATTAAATAGCAACCTCAATTACCTACTTTAAGTTAAGACACACAACTCAGTGCAACAGGCAAACTCTCTTAACAAGATAAACATGAAAACTCAAGAGAGTTCAGCAACCAACTAAACAAAAGTTTTTTAAAAAGAAAAGCATGAAAACTAAGAGCTAAACATGACAACAGCTATGGAAGGACAAAGAACACACACAGCAAAGATAAGCATGAAAATCCTATGTTGTGTTCTAGGTTGAAGTGGAGCATGTTTCTCTTCCACACAAAGAAAGCTGGGTTCTAACTTGTTATGAACAGCAAGCAAAGCTAAAGAAAACTAAAAAAAGGAAACTAAGAGCGAGACGCTCCAAGCATAGCACATAACGCATGAAGTGATAAATATAGTGGAACTAAAGACGAACTGATAATTGTTGATGGAGAAGGGGATGCATGGGGGCATCCCCAAGCTTAGACGCTTGAGTCTTCTTGAATATTTCTTGGGGGTGCACGGGGGCATCCCCAAGCTTGAGCGTTTGACCCTCCTGAATCTTCTTTTATCATCTTCCCTCGCACACTTGAAAACTCCCTTCATACATAACTCATCATAATCTGATTAGCAAGGTTAGTACCCACAATAAAATAATTTTTCCCTACTGGAAATAAAAATAATCTTGAAGAGCTACTGTTTCTCAAGATTGCCAAAAGGTTTTTGCAAAGAAAAAGCAAGCTCAAGGTTTGCAAAACGAAGAAAAGGCAAAATAGGACAGAATTTGTGAAAAACAGACCAGCAGGTTGTAAATAATTTTTTCGGGGCACTTCTGCAACTCAAATCAAAAAACTCGGAACAGACGCTCGAAAGCCAATTGTATAGAGCACGCTGTAAAAACAATTCATATCAAAAAGATGATCTGGTGATTTTATTCGAATTTTTCTGTCCAAGGACAGAATCTGTTTTCTGGACAGCACGTCACAACTTTTGAACTTTCTTGCAATCGGAGGCTAAACTTGGCACAAAGCTGAAAAGAAAAGATACAATGATGATGCTACTGTAGTAAAAAACATCAAGACACAACAAAAGCAAAATAAAACCTAATTCGTTGTGGGCTGCCTCCCAAAAGCGCTTTCTTTTATGCCTTTAAGCTAGGCATGATGCAAAAAGATAAAGTTGTATCAATTGAACCATCATTAAGATCATCAAAAAGCTCTTCAATAGTACAACTAGTCTGAAGAGGACTTTCAAATAAAGGCCTAATAAAGATACTTCTAGGGAGAAAACCAAAAGGTGGAAAGTCAATGGGAGATTCATTTATAAATTTATCAAAGAGAGGTATTTCTTCCAAAGTCTTCACAGTTTCAACCCCTTTGGCAATAGATGGATTACTTTTGGAACGAGGAGCCTTTGGAATGTAAACGAACTTAGGTTCCTTCTTTACCGGAGTTTCTACCTTTTTGGCTTTGATTGAGGAGAAAGTAGTTCCTAAAGTGTCAAAGATTTCCTCAATCTTGTCTATCCTAGAAGAATCCAAGTCATGGGATTTGATGGTCTCCAAAGTTTTGAGAATTTTATGCATGGAGCTATCAAGCCTATTCAAATTCCCTTGGATCTTACGGTCCAACTCATTTATCTTATTAATGCTTGGCATCTCTAGCTCTATCTTTTCAAGTTTTTTCATAATGTGAGCTAGGGTAATGTCCTCTTGAATGCTAACAACAGGGGGATTTCCAACAAGATTTTCCATAATGCTAAGAGATTCCCAAACTGGGGCTTCTAGGAAATTTCCATTGATAGCAGAATCTAGAATAAACCTATTCCAAGAAGTAATTCCAACATAAAAATTTCTAAGCAGGATAGTAGTAGATTGCTTCTTGGTGGCTCTTTTTTGAGAATCATTAATTCTATACCAAGCATCTTTTAGACTTTCACCACCTCTTTGTTTAAAGGTGAGCACTTCTGCCTCACCAAAGGCAAAAGGACCAGACATAATGCCAACTAAAAGCAAGATAACTATTTTTGTGATTTTTGGTAAGGGACAATAAAGCAAAAACTGAAAGGTAAACTAACAAGACTAAAAAGCAAAGATAAAAGATAGCGTGCAACTCCCCTATCTTGAAGAGTGGAGTCCCCGGCAACGGCGCCAGAAACTTGCTTGATGGCTTCTCGCCCCTCGTTGGTTACCCCAAGTGGAAGGTTGAGATGTAGCGTAGCGGCAAATTTCCCTTGGCAAAGATACCAAGGATCGAATCCCATGAGACTCCGAGGGTCGACAAGTAGGTATCAACGGCGCCAGAAACTTAGCGGTTGACGGGACCTGCACACATATACATATAACTTTGCTCCCAACGAGTACAGAGAGGTTGTCAATCCCTCCGGCCTTGTTGTTTACAAAGGATCAAACACAAGAGATAATAATGATAGTTATGACTGTAACTAGGAAATAAAAACAGGAAGTAAATAGAAGGTGTGATCAGCGGTGGTAATATGGACCGGGGTCCCATGATGTTCACTAGTGATGTCTCTCTCCCAAAAGACGATAAAACAGCAAAGCGAGGTAAACAAATTATAGCTGGGCAATTGACAGGATTATGTGCGCAAACCAATGCTAACTATGCTGCAAAGAAAGGTAGAGGCTCAAAAGCATGGGCGGTACGCCAAGGCAAGTAGACCGAAATCCATCTGCATCTACTACTAATCATCCACCTTGAGATATCTATCCAGAACATCTCGCTGGTATTAAGTTGCGAATCCCACCCAAAGTGTAAACTCAAAGCAACAGACAACTGCATTAAAAGAACTTTGCGTAAAGTAAACAATCCTTGCACCCGCAATTACAAGCACCGTTGTTTTCTCCCTTGTGGCAACAACACATCCCCTAGACTCATGTTTCTGTCACTCAAGCTAGTCATCAGGGGGCATGAACCCACAATCAAGCATAACGCTCCCTCTTGGAGTTACTACCTACTACTTGGCCAAAGCAATAAACAGCAATGGAGAACATGCAAGAATTACTCAAGAACAAAGATACAAAAGAGGTGAATCAAATATATTACTCAAACACAATCTGAACATAGTCTCATAATCCATCAGATCCCACCAAACTCAGCAAAGCAACAACAAAAAGATTTCATATGTGCCTCGATCATGTAGGGCAGGTCACAAGGTCTAAACCATGAAGAGCAAAGAGGGGAGGAGAACATCACATAGCTACTGATCATGGACCCATGGTCCAAGGTGGACTACTCACGACTCATCCGGGAAACATCCATGGTGGTGGAGAAGCTCTCGGTGGTGGTTCTCCCCTCCGGCAGGGTGCCGGGAAGAGTTCTCCTGATGCTCTCGATCTTGGAAGCGCTGCGGCGGCGGAACAGAGGCGAGATCGCGAAAAAGGGTTCTGTCCTCGAGGGTTTCGGGACGAGAGGGATATATATGCGAAGGGGGGCAGCCAGAGGCGGAGCAGGTGCCCTAGGCGCCCCCCTGGCGCGGCCAGGGGTGGGGCCGCGCCAGGTGGCCGCCTGGGCCTCCCCTGGCTCCCCTCTGGCCCATCTTTGGTTCTTCGCGAAGCTTCCTGTACGCTGATTTTTCCTGTATTTTTCCTGGAATTTTTGGAGCACTTTTAATATGGGGGAAACCTGAAATAGAAAAACAGCAGAAAACAGGAACTGGCACTGTGGTGCACTGAGTTAATAGGTTAGTCCAAATATGATCAAAAGTGTATGGAAGTGCATCAATATCTTAGCAATATCACACAAAAGAAGCATGGAGCAAGCAGAAATTATAGATACGTTTTGGACGTATCACGCCTGCTGTCATCCCCGGCAAGGTGCTTGCCGGGGGCCTTGTGGATCCCCTTGGCTGGGATCCCGCCAAGGGTCGTCTTCTTACCTTATATCTGATCTTGAAGGTCTTCACAAAGATCTGCATGCCACCACGGGGACATCTCCCGAATCCTCCCCCCATGGGGGTGGCGGACTCAAGGGCGATTCGCTCCGTAGGCGGGGGGG
>LR738709.1:307865744-307919239 GCA_902687465.1 Secale cereale | reverse complement strand
GCGGCAAGGGCCTTGCCGAGGCTGCCAGAGCCGGCCCCGGCAAGGATCTTTCCGGGGAAAACCGCTTCGTCCCCCTTGCTCTTCGGGGTCTTGTTCTTGGTGTCGCTCCAGTCTTCACCGAGCTTCAGTCTTGCCCCGGCTTGCCTCCCTTGCCTTGCTTGGTGGGATGGCGCCGTGGCTCAGACTGCCCGTGCACAGTCATAGGGGTACTAAAAGTGCACCCCTCTTTTTGTACACCGACAGGAGCCCCCAGGCCTGGGCCACACATTAGCACGACACGTTGTTGGGCCAGGCCCAGAATGGTGCGCGGGCAGGCGGGCTGGTTCTCATCGCGGTAGAATTTTCGCGCGCGGCGCCACCCACGGCCCGCGCGAGCGGCGCGGGGTGGAGTGGCGTGCGTGACGTGGGCGGCATGCGTGGGGCGGTTTCCGCATGCATGCGTCACGTCGCAGTAAACATGAACGGAGGCGGCCCGTGCCTTCCCCATAACAGGGGAAGGTGTGGGGGTGTGGCCCGCTGACTGGATGGGGCCGAGGCGCGGTCTGCTAGGCGTCCACCCCCCATGATCATGGGGTGGGGAGAAGTCGCCTCATCCGTCCCTTCGGTCCCGCGCGTTCCATGCCCTCCATGCGTTCAAGGTGGCGAGCGGTGGAGGCGGGAAAACGAGCCGTCGTTGGTTGGGGCGGCGGGTCGGCCCCGGCCCTCCTCGCCTTCTGCGTCTTGATTGGTCGAGCGGGGCGGTCGAGCTCCAGCCCCGCCCCTTTATAAAGGGAGGAGGGAGGGACGGCGCTCCACACTCCTCCATCTTCTTTCTTCTCCAGCTTCTGCTCCTTTCTTCTATCCGCCATGAAGAAGGAAAACCCCGGCTCCTCAACGGTGGGGGCGAGGGTCGCCGCTCGACAGCACGTCCCCCTTCTCCTGCACCCGCAGTGGCTGAACCAGCTACGAGGGGGAGAGGGAGGGGGCGAGGCCGTGGGCGAGGCCGGGGTGCTCGGGGAAGAGGAAGGCGGGGCGGCTCGCCGGCCTTGCCCCCACCAGCAGCTCCTCCTCAGGTGGAAGGTCATGTTGGAGATGACCCCTGCGAATTCTTCATTAGGATGCGGGGGTCGCCGCGCCTTCGCCTTCATCTCCCGACCCCGTTTGCGCGGGAGATGGAGGCGAACCCGCCGGAGTCGCTGCGGTTGCACATGAGGGGTTGTGGGATCAGCGGCACGCGAGCCGTCGTCGACTTCCCCACCCCTCATGTGATGTATCTTCGTCGAGGATGGAAGAGGTTCGCCCGCATCCACAACCTGACGGACGGGCTCACCCTCCACTTCAAGCTGATGGGGGATGATCACCTCTCCGTCAAGGTCTTCAGGCACCTCGGAACTCGCGCGCGGTGCTGCATGGAGAGCTCCTCCAACGACGAAGACTCCTCCTCGAATGAGGGTGACGAGGAGGACAGCGACAGCGACGACGAGGGCGGGGTACGGCAGGATGACGGGTCCGACTAGGTGTCGGGCACCGCTCCTGGTGGCACCGGCGACCCCATCATCCGCGTCGCCGCTCCTTGAACTTCTCGAGGTCGTCTCCTTGGCGGCTGGCGTAGGGAGGCAGCGGAAGAGGAAGAGGAAGAAGGTGGGTGGTAAGGTCGTCATGTCAGAGTACGCGGGCACCGACGCCTTCGTCTCCTACTGACGCCCTGCCGCCTCGTCTTCGAGCTCATCCTCCGGCGGCGTCATCACCGCCCAGCCCTGGGGAGGCCGCCGGGATGTCTTCTCGGTACCTTCTGTCACCCGTAGCTCGCCTAGGCACCCCTTTTGCCCTTCTCACCTCCTTGACCTACCTCCTGAGGAGAGGGACAAGAAAGGCATTACGGGCATCTTATCTCTTTTTAGTTTGTAAAGTTTAAAACTTGTAATCCTCCTTATCCATGTTTTTAATTCCCTATGGACTGTACCTGAATGGAATGTTTTTAATGAAAAAGGAATGTCTGCCGGGTCCTTTTGTTCATAGGTAAAAACCCACAACAGGGAATAAATCCCTAATATCCTCAAGATGAACATTCTCTCGCCCGGAAACAAGCCCTGCCGTTTCCCCACTTCGCTCGACCTTTCTCACGCTCTTGGCGGAGGCAGGGATTAAGCGGGCCTAGGCTCCTCGTTCTATCCTTTTGCTGTCGCGACTACGACCAAACTTGGTCCTAGGGACGAGCCTTAGGACCTAGAGTTATGGGAGCATGGTAGCTCAAGGAAAAGAACGAGGTTTCACATACCTCAGTCCATAACATAATGCATGACAAGGTTAAAAGGACTTATCTGAGATTGTAGCCCCGGGAACCCTGGTCTGCCGCGGGCGAACTCTTGCTCTTGTAGCCTCCGGTAATGCTGACTTGCCGGGGCCCAAATACTGATTTGTTCTTCTCTCCTTCCTCCATGTGGCCTCGGCAAGGATGCCTGTGCGTCCTGTAAACCAAGGAAGACAGAGGAAAGACCAAGACTCGACCTCTAAGCTAGGGGTTAGCCGCCGCTAAGCACTATCAACCCTAACCAAGGACGAGACTCGACTCAGCATGCATGCTAAAACTCAGGGCGCCAGCGCTTCATTTATTTATGCTCAGGGTCTGCGCCTGGCTTTGTACAAAGGGTTACATGCCTTGCCGGCAAAGCTTGTACAAAAGGGTGGCTTGCCGGGAGGCCCGGCAAGCCGCGCCTTATGGGTAAAACTTGCGAAGATGCTCGATGTTCGAGGAATTACTCACCGGAACAGCAGCCTCTGTCTCCAGGCGGACTGCGCCAGGCCTGGTGACTCGTATTACCCGATAAGGGCCTTCCCACTTCGGTGTCAACTTGTTCGTATTCCTGGCCGATTGAACGCGCCGGAGAACAAGGTCACCTTCCTTAAAGCTTCGGGCATGAACCTTGCGGCTATAGTAGTGGCACAAGGCTTGCTGGTAGCGCGCTGCTCTCACAACCGCCCGAAGACGATCTTCCTCAAGGAGCATTGCGTCATCTTGCTGCGATCGCTCTTGCTCAAGCTCATCATAAGCGAGCACTCGAGGTGACCCGTATATGAGTTCCGTGGGGAGAACTTCTTCTGGCCCGTATATCAGGGCAAAGGGCGTCTGGCCGGTGGCTCGATTTGGCGTCATCCTGATCGACCAAAGAACCGCCGGCAATTCATCAATCCAGCACCTCCCGCTCTTGTGCAGCCTGTCAAAGGTCTTTGTCCTTAATCCTCGCAGCACTTCAGCATTTGCCCTCTCAGCTTGACCGTTGCTTCGGGGGTGAGCAACGGAAGCGAAACAGACCTTGCTGCCGAGGTCTTGGGTATATTGCATGAAGGTGCGGCTTGTAAACTGCATGCCGTTGTCGGTAATAATCCTGTTGGGGACACCAAAACGGCACACTAGCCCTTTGAAGAACTTGACGGCTGACTGAGCTGTGACCTTCCTCACTGCTTCCACTTCTGGCCACTGTGTGAACTTGTCGATTGCGACGTACAAGTACTCAAAGCCCCCGACGGCGTGGGGGAAAGGGCCCAGTATGTCGAGCCCCCAGACCGAGAAGGGCCAGGAGAGAGGAATGGTTTGGAGGGCTTGAGCTGGTTGACGAAGCTTCTTCGAATGGAATTGGCACGCTTCACACCTGGTGACCAGCGCCGCCACATCCTGGAGGGCAGTGGGCCAGAAGAAGCCTTGCCGGAATGCCTTGCCGGCAAGGTCTCTTGACCCTATGTGGGATCCACATATGCCTCCATGTATTTTTGCCAACAGCTCCAGTCCTTCCTCTCGAGGGATGCACTTCAATTTCACACAATTCGGTCTCCTCCTGTACAGGACGTCATCGACGAACTGATACATGGCGGACCGACGGGCTACTTTCTCCGCTTCTTCCTGCTCCTCAGGAAGTTCCCCAGTCTGAAGGAATCGGACGGTATGCTGCGCCCATGCTGGAGCCTGGGGCTCGACGGCGAGGACTAAGGGCATTTCCTCCACCAAGGGAGTGGCCATCTTGTCGGCAAAAGCTTGACGCTCCGCCGGAGTTATCCCTCCGGAGGCGGGCTCAGTGTCCCCGGCAACATCCTTGCCGACGGCTCCGGGGAGCTCGGCGGGAAAGTACTTGTCGGGCCCTGACTTCCTTCTCTTGTTCTGCTCTGTTGATGGATCAACGGATGGCTGAGAGAGCTGGAGCACGAAGGTACCTGGTTCCACAGGTAACTTGAGAGCAGCGCGCTTCGACAGGTAATCGGCGACGTCGTTCTCCGCTCGGGGAACGTGCTCCGCCTGTATACCGTCAAAGCGCTCTTCCAACTTTCTCATTTCATCAACGTAGGCCTTCATCAAAGGGCTTTGGTAATCCTTGTTGACTTGTTTGACGACAAGCTGTGAGTCGCCTCTGACAATGAGCTTCTTGATTCCGAGGTCCGCCGCGATCCTAAGACCGTCAAGCAGCCCCTCGTACTCGGCAGTATTGTTCGTTGACACCTCCCTAGGGAAGTGCATTTGGAACACGTACTTGAGGTGCTCTCCGGTGGGCGTGACCAGCAGTACGCCAGCCCCGGCGCCCTGTAAAGAGAAAGTGCCATCAAAGTACATGATCCAGTTGCAACTTGCCTCTTTGCCGGGGAGAGCAGTTTCTTGGACTGCTTCATCAGGCGTTGCAGTCCATTCTGCGATGAACTCTGCCAGGACTCGGCTCTGAATTGTCGAGGTACTCTCAAACTTGAGGCCAAAGCTGGACAGCTCCAGTGCCCACTCTACAATCCTTCCCGTTGCATCTGGATTGTGCAATATCCGTTGCAGAGGGAGGCGAGTGACGACAGTGATCTCGTGCGCCTGGAAGTAGTGATGCAGCTTCCTCGAGGCCATAAGAAGGCCGAAGAGCAGTTTCTGCACGCCGGAGTACCTCGACCAAGCCCCCTGCAAGAGGGAGCTAACGAAGTAGACCGAGTGCTGCATCATCCTCTTCTTCGGCTGCACTCCAATCGGCTGCGTTGTCTCTACGCCAGTGGCACCAGGTTCCCTCGCTGCTATCACCTCGTCATCGATTTCTCTCTGTGCCACCACTGCAGCACTGACCACCTGGTTCGTTACCGCTAGGTACAACACCAACGGTTCCTGTGGTCGGGGCGCAACCAGTATTGGCGTGGAGGAAAGATACTTCTTCAGATCCTGTAACGCTGCTTCTACTTCCGGCGTCCACTCCATTGGGCCCGCCTTCTTCAAAATCTTGAAAAAGGGGAGGGCGCGCTCAGCAGACTTGGAAATGAATCTGCTCATGGCGGCAACGCAGCCGGCAAGCCGACGCACATCCTTGACCCGTTTGGGTGCTTCAATCTTCTCTATAGCTTTGATCTTGTCTGGATTGGCTTCTATCCCACGCTGCGACACAAAGAACCCGAGAAGCTTGCCAGACGGAACGCCGAAAACGCACTTCTCAGGGTTCAGCTTGAGGTTGATCTTGCGCAGGTTCACAAACGTTTCTTGTAAATACGGTACAAGGGTCGCCCTGTCTTTGGTTTTGACCACTATATCATCCATATAAGCCTCCATATTTCTATGGAGCTGAGGTTCAAAGCCAATCTGGACTGCCCTCTCAAATGTCGAGCCAGCACTCTTCAACCCGAAAGGCATTCGTACGAAACACTACGTACCACATGGAGTGATGAATGCTGTCTTCTCTTCGTCTTCTCTCGCCATGAAGATCTGGTGGTAGCCGGAGTAGGCATCAAGGAATGATAGCAGGTCACACCCTGCCGTGGAGTCGACGATCTGGTCTATGCGCGGCAACGGGAAGGGGTCCTTGGGACAAGCTTTATTGATATCTATGTAATCAATACACAACCTCCACTTCCCATTTGCCTTGCGCACTACCACTGGATTGGCCAACCACGTTGGGTGGAGCACTCCTCTCACCAAACCCGCAGCCTCCAGTTTCGGGATCTCCTCGGTGATGAACTCTTGCCGTTCCAAAGCTTGCTTCCTGACCTTCTGCTTGACAGGTCGCGCATAAGGGCAGATAGCAAGGTGGTGTTCAATCACCTCCCTGGGAACGCCGGGGATGTCGGATGCTTGCCAGGCAAACACGTCGACATTCGCCCGCAGGAAGGTGATGAGCGCGTCTTCCTATTTGTTGTCAAGGGTAGAGCTTATGGTAAAAGCCCCTTCCGTGCCGTCCTCCTTGACAGAAATCTTCTTGGTTCATGGCGGCGTAGCCCTTGATCTCTTGTTCCTGCCGGTGGAGCTCTCTGGCACGTCCTCGACGGGAGCGCGACACTCTGAAGAGGTGCGCTTGCCGGAGTGGGTGTCTAAGGTCTCGCCGGCCTTCTTCTTCCCGGTGAAGCTCTCAGGCATGTCCTCAACGGGAGCACAGCACTCCGAAGAGGTGCGCTTGCCGGAGTGGGCGCCCGAGGTCTCGCCGGTCTTCTTCTTCTTCCCTCCCGGGGCTCTAGTGGCAGTAGCAAGTGCCCCCGTAGCGGCAGTTGCTGCAACTGCTTGCTGGTACAATTGGTCGGCGCAAATCAGCGCGTCTTTCTTGTCATATGGGACGGTGATGATCGGCACGGGCCCTGGCATCTTCAGGGTGTTGTAGGCGTAGTGCGACACCGCCATGAACTTGGCCAGCGCTGGGTGGCCAAGGATCCCGTTGTAAGGCAGGGGGATCCTGGTGACATCGAACACAATCCTCTCGGTCCTGTAGTTCAAATCACTTCCAAAAGTCACGGGCAGTGTGACTTTCCCCTTTGGTTGGCTCCTTCCTGGGCTGACCCCTTGAAACGTGCCCGTCTCCTCGAGGTCTCCATTAGGAACTTGTAGCTTCTGGATCACGGTGGGTGAGAGTAGGTTTAGGCCGGCCCCGCCATCGACTAGCATCTTCGTCACCTTGAGGTTGCGTATTGTTGGTGAAACCAACAATGGCAAGCACCCGACCGCAGTAATGCGATCAGGGTGATCCTCGGCGTCAAAGATGATAGGTGTGCTGGACCATTTTCGGCGGCTTTTGGGCACTGGGTGATGGCTCTGCCGTAATAATCTCTCGCGCCCACTGTTTAAGCTGGCGGTGAGAAGCATGCAGTGAGGCGCCACCATCGACGCACATGGCGTCCGTGGCCTTCTGAAACTCTTGGCCGCCGGAGTCGTCGTCCTCTTCGTGATCGTCGTCTTCAGGTCTTCTATCACGGCCCCGGGCGGGCCTTTCTTGCTGTTTCTCCTTGCTGCGACGGCCTGCCTTGCCATCACGCTTCTTGCTGGATCCTTCAGCGCCGTCTTGGCCCTTCTCTTTGTCCCGCCTCTCGTATTCAGCTCTTTTCTTCTCAGCAAGGAGCTCAACCTGGTGGCAGTCCTGGAGGTCATGGCCCTTGGTGCGATGGATCTTGCAGTACCGTTTGCCGGAGTTTCCCGGCTTCTCGGCGGCCACTAAGGTCCGGCAGGGGACACATCCGGCAATTTCCTTGCCAGGGTCACCCTCCTTGGTTTTCTTGGCGGAGCCGGCGTCATCGGATCCCTCGATGGCAAATACGGCCTTCCCCCTGCGCTTCCTGTTGCGGTTCCAGCCCTTCTTCGCCGGAACGGCGGTATTTTCGTCCGAGGAGTCGGTTTCCGCACCGGCGCTCTCGCCGGGGTACTTCCTCCCCTCTTCGGCCTGGGCGCATCTGTCGGCAAGAACGTAAAGTTCTACCACGTCCTTCACCTTGGTCATCGCCAGTTCTTCACGCATCTTGCGGTTACGCCCGTTCTGGTGGAACGCGCTGATGATGGCGGCAGGGTGAACATCAGGGATGTTGTATTGTAGCCGGCTGAATCTCTGTATGTACTTGCGCAGAGTCTCACCTTCCTTCTGGGGTATGACATGCAGGTCACTCGCTTGGCCATGGGCTTGATGGCCTCCGGTAAAGGCGCCAACAAACTCATGGCACAAGTCGGACCAGGAGGAAATAGAGTCTACTGGCAAGTGCATCAACCATGACATGGCGTTAGGTTTGAGAGCTAACGGAAAGTAATTCGCAAGCACCTTATCGTCGCGGGCCCCAGCAGCTTGCATCGCGATGGTGTAGACGCTGAGGAACTCCAACGGGTGGGTCTTGCCGTTGTACTTCTCGCCAACGTCAGGCATGAAGGTGCGGTGAGAGGGCCACTGGAACTGCCGCAGCTCACGGGTGAAAGCCGGACAGCCCACCTCGTAAGGTAGACCTCCAGGGCTTTCCGGCGCTGGGCGGTCCGCAGCAGGGCCCGCTCGCCTGTCTGACTGGTGGCGCGTTTCGCGCTGGCGCTCGATGGTGGTTCGAGCGTCTTCATGGGATCGCTCCTGAAGAACTTGACGCTGGTTGCCGCGGGTCCGCGGGTCGGACGACGCTATAGAGATGGCGTCGCCCGCGATGTCCCGACGGGTCGTCGCACGTGGCGCTGGGCGAGGAGGAGGCGAATGCACCGTAGCCACGGCGCTGCCAGCTCTCCCGTTCGCGGTGCGTGGGACCCCATCGGAGCGTCGGCCCGGGAGCTTCGCTGGATTTAGGTCGTCCCTGTTGGGGACTGCGACAAGGCTTCGGATGGTGGCCCTCCATTCGTCGAGTTTCTCCGTAATGGGAGGAAAGTCGAGGAGCAACTGCGCGCGCCAAAGCTTTGGCTGGCATCGGCGGTAGTGAAACCTGCACGGATCGCGACGCGCTTCGACCCCTGACTGCGTCAGGGGGAGCTCCATCAGGATTCCGTGGTCGCCTATCGTCTCCACCGGCGCTTCGGTGAGTAGGCAGTCCTTCTATGTCCCGGGAGCGGCGCTCGGGGCTCTTCCCATGGCGATGTCCGGGGTCTTCAGGACGACGACGCAGTTCGCCGCGCGCTGCTTGAGAAGAGCACGCTGTTGGCGCCGGCGTGGGAGTTCTGGAGGGCCTCGCGTCGTCCTCGGGTGGTGCGGCCGCGGCCTTGGAAGGCCCCGCGCCACCCGCGGAGGGCCGGGTTCCATCCCTGGAACCGGCGACGTGTGGCCTGTTACCAAGCGCACAGGCATCGCCACCTCCCAAACTCCGGCTATCGGGATGGCGTTGGTGTTCGCGAGGAGCGCCCCAGGTCCTTTCCGCGACTGGCCCACTGCTCGCCCGCGCCGGGACGGGCTGTCTGGCTTCCGATTGGCCAACCGCCACCGTCGTCTTCTTCTTGGGCGCCATGATGACGCATAAGCGTCGAACTAACCGCTAAAGCCGATTCTCACAACTGCGCACCCCCTACCTGGAGCGCCAAAGATGTCGGTGTATTTGGATCGACACCTATGGGATCACAAGAATCCCTACTACGGTTGCGGGGCGCGGGGTTGAGAGAAGAGCGGATCTAACGATCGGGACACGGTTCCTTTACCCAGGTTCGGGCCGCAAGGATGCGTAAAACCCTACTCCTGCTTTGGTGGATTATATGTGGTGTTCTTCAGCTAATGAGGAGCTCCAAAAGAGTCGTGAGGGGTTCCGAAAAGCCGAATCCTCCTCCCGGTCGCCTCGGGCCTCCTTTTATAGGGAAAAAGGGGTCGCCACAGTGGCACACAGGAGGTGGAAAGGGTACAGTAATGCGAGGTTATCCCTCGCATTACAGGACAAGGTGCATTTAATGCGCCCTGCTTAGGTGTCCTTGCTTTATCGGGGACGAGGGGAGACGCCCGTCTTGTCCGTCGCCGCTCCTCCTCGTGTCGACACGCGCCCTGGCCAGCAGTGCCTGAGGTGCCATGTAGGCAGACAGGCAGCTGAGGTGGCGCAACGGCGGGCCTCCACGAAGACCTGTGGGTTGCCACGCAGGAGCCTGTCCAGCTGGTTGGGTCGGCAGCTACATGGGTCGGTGGAGACCCAGTTGGCGCGGGCCTGATGGTGGCCCCGTGAGTGTCCTTGGCAAGGACCTTGCCGGGGCCCCGGCAAGGGTCTTGTCGCGGCGCCTGCTGTCATCCCCGGCAAGGTGCTTGCCGGGGGCCTTGTGGATCCCCTTGGCTGGGATCCCGCCAAGGGTCGTCTTCTTACATTGTATCTGATCTTGAAGGTCTTCACAAAGATCTGCATGCCACCACGGGGACATCTCCCGAATCCTCCCCCCATGGGGGTGGCGGACTCAAGGGCGATTCGCTCCGTAGGCAGGGGGGCGAGCTGCTGCGGCAAGGGCCTTGCCGGGGCCGCCAGAGCCAGCCCCGGCAAGGATCTTGCTGAGGAAAACCGCTTCGTCCCCCTTGCTCTTCGTGGTCTTGTTCTTGGTGTCGCTCCAGTCTTCACCGAGCTTCAGTCTTGCCCCGGCTTGCCTCCCTTGCCTTGCTTAGTGGGATGGCGCTGTGGCTCACACTACCCGTGCACAGTCATAGGGGTACAAAAAGTGCACCCCTCTTTTTGTACACCGACATCCTCAAGCTGAAAGGATCAGCTCGACACTAGCTAAACAGTCTCCCAGAAAGCTCCATTGGGAGTTGGGAAGAACTTGAGAATGCTTTTCGAGCCAATTTTCAAGGGACTTATGTCCGGCCCTCGGACGCTGACGATTTAAGTCACATCATACAACAACCCGGGGAGTTAGCCCACAAGCTTTGGAACCGGTTTCTCACTAAGAAGAACCAGATCATCGACTGTCCGGACGCCGAAGCCTTAGCGGCATTCAAGAATACTATCCGGGACGAGTGGCTAGCCAGACACCTCGGACAGGAAAGGCCGAGGACAATGGCAGCCCTAACTACACTCATGACTCGCTTTTGCGTGGGTGACGATAGCTGGTTAGCTCGTAGCAGCACCAGTGACCCTGGAACATCTGAAGTCAGGGACGGCAATGGAAAGCTACAGCGCAATAAAAACAAGCATCGAAACAATCCTGGAAGCCCAGATGATACAGCGGTAAATGCTGGATTCAGCGGCTCCAGACCCGGTCAACGGAAGAAGCCATTTAAAGGCAACAAAGACGGTCCATCGAGTTTGGACAGAATATTAGACAGGCCCTGCCAAATCCCTGGCACCCCAGAAAAACCTGCCAATCACACCAACCGTAACTGTTGGGTTTTCAAGCTGGCCGGCAAGCTAAATGCCGAACACAAGGGGAAGGAGCCTCAGAGCGAAGATGTGGATGAACCTCGCCAGCCGAATATAGGGGGACAGAAGAAATTCCCACCGGAGGTCAAAACAGTGAACATGATATATGCCACTCATATCCCAAAGAGGGAGCGCAAGCGCGCACTTCGAGATGTCTATGCCGTTGAGCCTGTCGCCCCTAAATTCAACCCATGGTCAGCTTGTCCGATTACTTTCGATCGCAGGGATCATCTGACTAGTATTCGGCACGTGGGTTCGGCTGCCGTAGTGCTCGCCGCAATAATAGATGGATACCATCTAACCCGAGTCCTTATGGACGGCGGCAGTAGTCTCAATCTGATAAATCAAGACACTATTCGCAAGATGGGGATCGACCCATCAAGAATCAAGCCAAGCAGCACAACCTTTAAAGGAGTGATACCGGGCGTTGAAGCTCGCTGCACTGGCTCCTTAACATTGGAGGTTGCATTCGGTTCTCCCGACAACTTTCGAAGCGAAGAACTGATCTTCTACATAGCTCCATTCGGAAGTGGCTATCATGCCCTACTCAGAAGAACGGCCTTTGCCTGCTTTAATGCAGTCCCACATTAGGCCTATTTAAAGCTCAAGATGTCTGGACCATGTGGTGTTATCACGGTAAATGGAAATATGGAGCGCTCTCTCCGTACGGAGGAAGATACTGCGGCCTTAGGAGACGAATGTAATGCCCAGGATGGGACTATACCTCCTACGTGTCGAGGCACGACTTAAAGGTATAAGCCCATTTTGGAATGATCTCAAGTTTGGTATCTTTGCACGACTCATGTAAAAGAGGGATTAAAATGCAAAAGGGTATAGTTGGCTTACACTCGCCACTTCACACAATACATTACATAAGCAAATCATCATTCAAACATCACAACCCGACTACGGGCGAAGATCCAAAAGAAAGATACCAAAATATCACGTTAAACCACAGGTCTAGATCGAATCCTAGTAGAAACCACTACTGATCGTCGAAAACGTCACAAGCATACGGCCACTCTCTTCATCGAGCTCCTAGTGAAGTACTTGAACCAGCTCCTACATCAAACTCGGCTGAACCTGCATCTGGTGTTGTAGTATCTGTGAGCCACGAGGACTCAGCAATCCCATAACCATGGATATCAAGACTAGCAAAGCCTTATGGGTAGGAAGAGGTAAACTGGTGAGGTTGCAGCAGCGGCTAAGCATAATATGGTGGCTAACTTATGAGTACCAGAATAAGATGAATATCTACGCAAACGGTCGCAAAAGTAGTGATCGCTAAAGATCCTGAACTGCATACGAATCAAACATAACCCCACCGTGTTCTCTTCTCAAAGTGAAAAGAGACAGTCACGGTTACTCACGCGGTGGTGTGTTTTACTTTGGATCATCTGTCAAGTTTTCTACAACCGGACATTAACAAATTCCAATCTGCCACATAACCGCGGGCATGGCTTTCGAAAGATTATAACCCTGCAGGGGTGTTCCAACTTAGCCCATCACAAGCTCTCACGATTAGCTGAAGTGATAAATATAATATCATCACTCCTTATCTTAGGGAAATCCGATCAGGCTCGGCATCCCGGTGCACAAGACATTTCGACAATGCTAAAACAAGTCCAGCAAGACCTCTCGGTGTGTCGACACCCTGATAGTAGCCGCGCGTATCTCGTCTCCGGCCACGACCGGATGGGCGATTATACGAGTAAAACCAAACCTCGAGTTTCCCCGTGGTGGCCCCGCATACTCCCCGTTTGGGACCAACACCATCAGCACTGGCCCCCCCTGCTATGTAGAATTAAGAACCCGGGGACGCGACCCCTATGCAATTTAATTAATTAATTAAGTTGTTATTATGAGGAAAATTAAAACCAATGTTTGGCCTTACTGGAGGATTTTTATTCAAAGTCGAACAGTCAAGGGGTCCCCATCCACCCATCGTGTAAGGAACGCAAAATCAAGGAACATAATTCCGGTTTATCGGCGCCTAAGGTGGCATGAGTGGAACAAAACACCGAGAAAAAAGCCAAGCCTTCCACCCATGCCCAGTATATAGGTGTGTTAATAATAATTATAGATATTGATGATATTCCAACAACAAGTTCCCTCCTGGAACGAACTTCATCTTCACCTGCAACTAGCAATGCTATAAGAGGGGCTGAGCAAGCGGGTAACATAGCCAAACAGTGGTTTTGCTTGGAAGGTGTCAAAGGTTAGAGGTTTCATGGCAACAAGGAGAGGGCTGACAATAAAAGATAGGTAGCGCGACATATAACGATAGCATCGAGACAACTAAGCATGGCAATGGTAGTAAAGGTATCCAAGGGTATGATCATCTTGCCTGGGATTCCACAAGGGAGAAGAACGGATCCATGAACTAGACGGAGCAACATAGTCGAGCGAATCCTCACAACTCCGAAACGAATCCGAAGCTAACAAGAGAAGCAACCGGAAAGAAGCAAACAACACGGTAAACACTCAAGCATAAACATGGCATACGATGCACATCCATGTATGATGCATGTCCGGTTTAAATATGCATGGCATGGCAAAGTGCACAAAAAAAACTACAAGTTAAGTGGAGCTCAATATGCAACGAGTTGCATATTGACGAAACACCACATTTTAATTATTTAATTGACTCCCGTTTATTTACAAGACAAGATTAAATGTTTTTAACATGGCAAGAGGTGAAGCAAAAACAAACTATCTATTAAGACATTTTAAATGAGGCCGAAAAAACAACAACAATTCCGGAAAATCCCCATGAGCATGTTTAGCAATTATTAAGCAAACAACAATTCACACATTTTTATGTTGTTAACATGATGCGGATGACATGATCAAGTTTATGCAATTTTATAGTAAAAGGTTAACATGAAGAGATATGAAGCACTTGTCACCGTGGTGGAAAGAAAGGGTGCCACGGCAACGATCCGAAAATGATGCAACGACAACATCTCGGTTCCGGTAACTCGTTGAGAGAACGGTGCAAAAGAAAAGATGGCGCGAAGCGGGTCATGCAAGAAGAAGATGGGGTGATCCCGTCACCGGGTTCCCACGGGTCAGCGGCGAGGCAACCGAGGAGCACGACAAAAGACGATACGTCACGGTGCACACAAGAGAAACATCTCATACAACACGAGCATTCCACGGGTCATCGTCTCGGGTTATACCTTCGGGAGAATCGTTCTCGGAGGGGTTCAAGTCGTCGAGGGACGTAGTGGAAGTAGTCGTTCTCGCAACTCGTAGAGGAAGTAGGCGTTCCGTTCGTCGAGGAAGTAGTGGAAGTAGTGGTACACGGGTCGTAGAGGAAGTAGTCGTCGTGACGGTAGTGGTACACATTCGTAGAGGTACTTGCGGTCTCGGCGACGGTAGTTGTCCACGTTCGTAGAGATACACGCGGTCTTCGGCGACGGTAGTTGTACTCATTCGTAGAGGTACTTGAGGGTCGTCGTGGTACTTGGCAAAATTCTCGGAGAAGATGCTTGACGGTTCGGGTACGGGTCTTGGCGTCTCCTCCTGTAGTCGTAACAGGTCAACAGAGGTCCTAGGCGATTCCAGGACGGTCTTGGCCATGGCAACGGCGGTTCAGGTGTTGGACTCGCTCGAGTTGACACGGGCGTGCGCATATGTGGACGAAGCAAGCATCAGCAGGGGAGGCGAACCCACGGCAGGAGGGAGCAAGATGGCACATGGTGACACGGGAACGACTGCTCCGGCGTGAGGCGAGGAGGCAGCGGGATCCATGCAATGGAGCAAGGTAGTGGTGGTGGTGGACGCACGCGTGTGAAGATGGGGCCTGAGAACGGTAGGCGAGGAGGAGAGCGCGACGGAGCTTCGCCCCGACGGCGACATGGAGGAGGCCAGGCATCCTGCCGGCGTGGTCCGACGACCGACGCGCGGGCAAGGGCCGGGCGACGAGGCCCCATGGCAAGTCGCGCGGGCGGCAGGGCCTGGTGGAGGCCGAAGGGGCGACCCGGCGGTGCGGTCGCACTGGACAAGGAGGCGGGGCCTCGGCAAGCGGACAACAGCGTGCTGGAGGCGCCATGGCAGGCGCTTCGCGAGGGAGAAGGGCGCGGACCCTGGCGGAGGTGGCTGCAGCCTCGGGCGGCAGCTCCTGGCCGAGGAGGGGCGCGGGCACTGGGGCTCGAAGGGATGAGGGGCGCTGCGAGTCGAGCGAGAAGGTCGGGCTCGGTGAGCTGCGAGGGGAGAGCGAGGGAGCTGGCGGCGCACGGGAAGGAGAGGGAGGAGCGAGGGGACGGGAGGAGCGGTCGGTGGCCGGCTAGGGTTAGATGGGAGATCGGGCCAGGAGGGATGGAGGAGGCCCAAGAGGCTGGAGGGCCGGCCCGATGGCTGGGCCGGCTAAGGCTGGGAAAGGTTCTTGGGCCGGCTGGCTCTTCCTTTTTCAGTTGTTTCCCAAAAAAAACAGAAAACAACACCACAGAAAAGAAAAGGAAGGAGGTGGCTAGGGAAGAATTAGGGCATAGGGTAAAATTCCCCGGACTCACAAAAATGCAAGGAATTTAAATAAAATTGTTGGAGGGTTTTGGAAGAACCTCGATAAACGGGAAAAGAATATAGGGAGGGTTTAAGGCAAGGAATTGAGAAGAAAAGGCATGGGAAAATATATGCAAGTGTGTTGGGTTATTCCGAAGCACTGGAATATTATCATAATAGCTCCCTAAAATATTGGGAGTATATGTTATAAAGAGAAGACATTCTTCCCTCGATTTAAATGGACCGAAGGTCCACACGATTTATTTGGTTGAGATGCAAAAGAAATATGACATGATGGCATGATGACATGATGCAATGCAAAATAAATAAAGCAAGCACAAAAGAAACACACGGGAAAACCCGGAACATCTGGAATCTTCTGGGACGTCGGTCTTCGGGCGTCACAACTCTCCCACACTAACAGAGGATCTCGACCCGAGATCCTAGAGATGGGATCGGGTCAAAACGGAAGAGGAAGAGGTAAAACAAAGTTGCTTCTTTGACAAACGAGTGAAATCACGAACCTTGAGAGGTTGAACAATCTTGAAAGAAAGAATAGAATGGAGATGAACGAAGTTAAGAGCACTCCGTTAGAAAAGAGGAACAAGGAGCATTATAAGAACCTTATAGGTTGAAAAACATGAACCAAGAGCTTACGAACGAAAAGAATATGAAAACGCAATGGTATAGCCAAGGAATAAGAATGACAGAATTTGGACAGCACTCCGTTCGAAAATGGAAGGAATTAACAAGAACTTGAGAAGAAGGGGTGATACTTGATGAAATCAACAGCATACTGCCTCCGAAACAATTGAAAGAATGGCACAAGGGTTAAGAAAGAATTCAGATAGCACTCCGGTTGAAAAAAGAGGAAAAGCTAGATAAAAGACGGAACTTGAATTGATTGCATGACATTCCGGTTAAATAGACAAGCAAGGGAAGAACATGATCTTGATAAAAACGAGATGATGGTTTGGAGAGATCAACATCACAATGCCTTCGGAATGAATAATGGAGTGAAAAGATCGAAGAAGAATAACATCTTCAACTAGAAATGATTTTGAAGGCATCCTTACGAAGAAGGGTTGAACAGAGTTGTTGGAAATTCAACAACGAAAGAATAAGCTTGATGTGGGCTTATGGAAAACATCTCAAAATTATGAGGTGACAACCAGCCACTAACGGAAATATTTCATTGGATTGAGATCAACAAGGAGACAATAAACTTATTTCACCGGAATGATAAATGAAGAATTTGGGTCATTTATAAGCACCATAATAGCAACAATTCTCGAGGAAAGCTTTTAGGTGAAATACAACCCAAGATTACTCCAACAAATAATTGAAGGGTTGAAAAGATCTCCTGAACAAGGAAAAATGATGGTTTTAAATATCTCATTCTTGATAACTTGTGAATCATGAAACATGGAGGAAATTTATCAAGAATGACATAACACCATCTGAAAAGATAAGGTAGAAAGAATTGCAATTGGAAGCATGATGAAGAATGCTTGAGCTCCAACAAGAATCTTGATGAAGACTTTAAGGATGAATTAAATCATGAAGAACCACCAAGAGAACTCCGGTAACAAAAGGATGAGAAGTGAAAGATGAAAAGAATAAGGTTCAGGGCCTGCGATGAATTAGATGGAGCTGGAAATGATATAACAGAAAAAAAACTTGGAGCTCCGGAAACAAGATGAAGAATTTAGAACCGAGAATATGATATGATGAAAAGCTCCGGAAAAAAAGAGATTAATCACTTCGAGGAAATAAGAATAAGATTTACTGTATGCTTATCCTTCATCAAATTAAATTGATGACAAGCAACGGATTTGGCATACTACTTATTCTCGTTGGAAATAATTAAGAGAGATCTCACACCAGCTTGGGTAATTCTTCAACGAAGCACCGGTAGGATTATGAAAAGAACGAGTGAATTAATACAATAACACGAAAGAGTAAACTTGAAAGAACCATCGTAAAATATGGAGACGAACGAAGAGGCATCAATGAAGAATATTTGGAGGACGAAGTTGAAAACTGAGAACGAGGAAATCTTCTGAAATGATGGCCTTCGGAGAATCACAAAGAAAAGAATTCATGAAATGCTTCGGATGGGTATAAAAAGAATTCCTCACAAATTGAACACTTATGAGGATGGTATGAAGCTAAAACCACAACTCATCAAGAGAACGGGTCAAAATTTAAGAGAAACTCTTCTCCGGTCTCCAAATGTTGAGAATGAGGACGAGAAATGCTATAAGAATTGTTGAGCACTCCGGAATGAAGAATTAAAAGGTTGAACCAATGATGAAAAAGAATTTGAAAGCGATCTTGGAGAAGGCATGTGACTGAAGGAAATCATTCTTACGTCACACTTTGAAAGAATTTGAGTATAACTCCGGAAAATTAGAAGAGTCAGATAAGATCCTGGGAAAAGACCTGTGGGTTAGGGCCCACTCAAAAGAAATCACCGTTGGAAAAGATTGCTTAAGAGATATTGCACCGGTTGAATTAAATGGCTTGATTAAGATGATAATCTCAAAATAGCTTGACAGGAATAAGAATTGAAACACGAGTCTTCTGAGATACCTTCAGCTCTCCGGATATGAATAGCAAGAGGAGAATGATTAATTGGTGCACCGGAATAAGAAAGCATTGTGAAAAGAGGAAAAAAAGGATAAGATCAACACCGAAATCTTGAATTACATCCACCGGCAGAATTTGAGAACAAAAGAATGATGAACTTGAAGCTCTTGAGCATCTTCTTGAGAAAACATCGGATAAGAACATTGAAGGAAATAAATGAAAAAATATCACATGAATAAAATGGATATTTCATTTGAAAAATTTTGGCTCCAAGAAGAAGAAGGGTGGGAGGGCGGGTAAACAAGACAACTTGGAATGAATGAAACAGACAAATCGTTGGATTTCTCAACGATGTCCGTATGGAATAACTTGAAAAGAAGGCACACCGGTTGAAAAAGAATTTAACATGACCATCTTGATGATTAAGAAGGACTAGCACTCCCATAGAAATATGAGAACACCGATTAAGAAAGGTATGGAATCAACATTTGACATCGACGTAACTCGAATACCAGAATCAAAACAAAACAAAGGATAGATATGTTTATGAAGAAGATTATGTTGCAACATATCTATCCGAACAGAGAATTGAACGAATGAATTCCACAGGTACATCAACTTGTCGAGAAGCCACTTGGGAGAACAAAAGGTAAATAAAAGCAACAAGGAGCAGATAGAACAAATACAAGATAGAAGCTTCGTTCGACATATTCGTGCTAAAAGCTCATGGAACGTGTTACAAAAGGGTTTTGCAATCCCCGGATCAGCATAGCCAAGGACCCTTTAAGATGCAACTCCCGATCGGAACAAGCCCATAAAACCACTTCACTCAATGTAGAACCCTGAACTTCATATCGTGCACTCGTTGGAAGAATGCCTAGAACTACTAGATGAACCTACCTATTAATTTCCGAAAGTTTCCAGTTATGCAATCAGGTGTTGGGGATACAGGGGAAGCACCGCACACTCAACTCTAATCCTACATCCAGCTGTATCTATCCTTCAACACATAACCAGTTATCTTCGGAAACCGTTTACCTCGGACCTTCGAAACACATCTACTATACAAGCTATGGCAATACTCCCGAACTACCTCCCCAGTACTGGGTGATGTCGGGGTTATCTTGCCACTAACCGCATAGGAGAGTTTTCGATGTCGACCGTCTTAAGTATTCTAGAACTGATGCGATGGATTTGTGACGACAACACCTCGGAGCTCAACTCCCCGGGACACTTCCACAACCCCTAATGATAGAAGGCATCGAGAACAATGTTCTCGTCACAAAGACATCGGAACAATCCAAACAATACTTGCGAGATCCTAAAAAAAAATTGGTGCATTTTCTTGAGAGTAGAAAAGATAAGAGTAATCGTCAGGAGTCCTCACCAGAGTGAAAAGAGATGAGGAGCAAAAGAAATCCTACTCTCCGATATATATATATATAGGACTCAAAACATTTTCAAGTGTGTGCCTAGACTCAACCATCAACGATTCGATCAATCAGTGGGGGCTTCTAGGTCGGAGAAGGCTCTGAATACTAACTTGTAATGCCCAGGATGGGACTATACCTCCTACGTGTCGAGGCACGACTTAAAGGTATAAGCCCATTCTGGAATGATCTCAAGTTTGGTATCTTTGCACGACTCATGTAAAAGAGGGATTAAAATGCAAAAGGGGATAGTTAGCTTACACTCGCCACTTCACACAATACATTACATAAGCAAATCATCATTCAAACATCACAACCCGACTACGGGCGAAGATCCAAAAGAAAGATACCAAAACATCACGTTAAACCACAGGTCTAGATCGAATCCTAGTAGAAACCACTACTGATCGTCGAAAACGTCACAAGCATACGGCCAGTCTCTTCATCGAGCTCCTAGTGAAGTACTTGAACCAGCTCCTGCATCAAACTCGGCTGAACCTGCATCTGGTGTTGTAGTATCTGTGAGCCACGAGGACTCATCAATCCCATAACCATGGGTATCAAGACTAGCAAAGCCTTATGGGTAGGAAGAGGTAAAGTGGTGAGGTTGCAGCAGCGGCTAAGCATAATATGGTGGCTAACTTACGAGTACCAGAATAAGATGAGCATCTACGCAAATGGTCGCAAAAGTAGTGATCTCTAAAGATCCTGAACTACATATGAATCAAACATAACCCCACCGTGTTCTCTTCTCAAAGTGAAAAGAGACAGTCACGGTTACTCATGCGGTGGTATGTTTTACTTCGGATCATCTGTCAAGTTTTCTAAAACCGGACATTAACAAATTCCAATCTGCCACATAACCGCGGGCACGACTTTCGAAAGATTGTAACCCTGCAGGGGTGTTCCAACTTAGCCCATCACAAGCTCTCACGATTAGCTGAAGTGATAAATATAATATCATCACTTCTTATCTTAGGGAAATCCGATCAGGCTCGGCATCCCGGTGCACAAGACATTTCGACAATGGTAAAACAAGTCCAGCATGACCTCCCGGTGTGTCGACACCCTGATAGTAGCCGCGCGTATCTCGTCTCAGGCCACGACCGGATGGGCGATTATACGAGTAAAACCAAACCTCGAGTTTCCCCGTGGTGGCCCCGCATACTCCCCGTTTGGGACCAACACCATCAGCACTGGCCCCCCTGCTATGTAGAATTAAGAACGCGGGGACGCGACCCCCTATGCAATTTAATTAATTAATTAAGTTGTTATTATGAGGCAAATTAAAACCAATGTTGGGCCTTGCTGGAGGAGTTTTATTCAAAGTCGAACAGTCAAGGGGTCCCCATCCACCCATCGTGTAAGGAACGCAAAATCAAGGAACATAATGCCGGTTTATCGGCGCCTAAGGTGGCATGAGTGGAACAAAACACCGAGCAAAAGGCCACGCCTTCCACCCATGCCCAGTATATAGGTGTGTTAATAATAATTATAGATATTGATGATACGCCAACAACAAGTTCCCTCCTGGAACGAACTTCATCTTCACCTGCAACTAACAACGCTATAAGAGGGGCTGAGCAAGCGGGTAACATAGCCAAACAGTGGTTTTGCTAGGAAGGTGTCAAAGGTTAGAGGTTTCATGGCAACAAGGAGAGGGCTGACAATAAAAGATGGGTAGCGCGACATGTAACGATAGCATCGAGACAACAAAGCATGGCAATGGTAGTAAAGGTATCCAAGGGTATGATCATCTTGCCTGGGATTCCACAAGGGAGAAGAACGGATCCATGAAGTAGACGAAGCAACATAGTCGAGCGAATCCTCACAACTCCGGAACGAATCCGAAGCTAACAGGAGAAGCAACCGGAAAGAAGCAAACAACACAGTAAACACTCAAGCATAAACATGGCATACGATGCACATCCAAGTATGATGCATGTTCGGTTTAAATATGCATGGCATGGCAAAGTGCACAAACAAAACTACAAGTTAAGTGGAGCTCAATATGCAACGAGTTGCATATTGACGAAACACCACATTTTAATTATTTAATTGACTCTCGTTTATTTACAAGACAAGATTATATGTTTTTAACATGGCAAGAGGTGAAGCAAAAACAAACTATCTATTAAGACATTTTAAATGAGGCCAGAAAAACAACAACAATTCCGGAAAATCCCCATGAGCATGTTTAGCAATTATTAAGCAAACAACAATTCACACATTTTTATGTTGTTAACATGATGCGGATGACATGATCAAGTTTATGCAATTTTATAGTAAAAGGTTAACCTGAAGAGATATGAAGCACTTGTCACCGTGGTGGAAAGAAAGGGTGCCACGGCAACGATCCGAAAATGATGCAGCGACAACATCTCGGTTCTGGTAACTCGTTGAGAGACCGGTGCAAAAGAAAAGATGGCGGGAAGCGGGTCATGCAAGAAGAAGATGGGTGATCCCGTCACCGGGTTCCCACGGGTCGGCGACGAGGCAACCGAGGAGCATGACAAAAGACGATACGGCACGGTGCACACAAGAGAAACATCTCATACAACACGAGCATTCCACGGGTCATCGTCTCGGGTTATACCTTCGGGACAATCGTTCTCGGAGGGGTTCAAGTCGTCGAGGGACGTAGTGGAAGTAATCGTTCTCGCAACTCGTAGAGGAAGTAGGCGTTCCATTCGTCGAGGAAGTAGTGGAAGTAGTGGTACACGGGTCGTAGAGGAAGTAGTCGTCGCGACGGTAGTGGTACACATTCGTAGAGGTACTTGCGGTCTCGGCGACGGTAGTTGTTCACGTTCGTAGAGGTACACGCGGTCTTCGGCGACGATAGTTGTACTCGTTCATAGAGGTACTTGAGGGTCGTCGTGGTACTTGGCAAAATTCTTGGAGAAGATGCTTGACGGTTCGGGTACGGGTCTTGGCGTCTCCTCCTGTAGTCGTAACAGGTCAACAGAGGTCCTAGGCGATTCCAGGACGGTCTTGGCCATGGCAACGACGGTTCAGGTGCTGGACTCGCTTGAGTTGACACGGGCGTGCGCATATGTGGACGAAGCAAGCATCAGCAGGGGAGGCGAACCCACGGCAGGAGGGAGCAAGATGGCACATGATGACACGGGAACGACTGCTCCGGCGTGAGGCGAGGAGGCAGCAGGATCCATGCAATGGAGCAAGGTAGTGGTGGTGGTGGCTGCACGCGTGTGAAGATGGGGCCTGAGAATGGCAGGCGAGGAGGAGGGCGCGACGGAGCTTCGCCCCGGCGGCGCCATGGAGGAGGCCAAGCATCCTGCCGGTGTGGTCCGACGACCGACGCGCGGGCAAGGGCCGGACGACGAGGCCCCATGGCAAGTGGCGCGGGCGGCAGGGCCTGGTGGAGGCCGATGGGGCGACCTGGCGGTGCGGTCGCACTGGACGAGGAGGCGGGGCCTCGGCGAGCGGACGGCGGCGTGCTGGAGGCGCCATGGCAGGCGCTGCGCGAGGGAGAAGGGCGCGGACCCTGGCGGAGGTGGCTGCAGCCTCGGGCGGCAGCTCCTGGCCGAGGAGGGGCGCGGGCACTGGGGCTCGAAGGGATGCGGGGCGCTGCGAGTCGAGCAAGAAGGTCGGGCTCGGTGAGCTGCGAGGGGAGAGCGAGGGAGCTGGTGGCGCACGGGAAGGAGAGGGAGGAGCGAGGGGACGGGAGGAGCGGTCGGTGGCCGGCTAGGGTTAGATGGGAGATCGGGCCTGGAGGGATGGAGGAGGCCCAAGAGGCTGGAGGGCTGGCCCAATGGCTGGGCCGGCTAAGGCTGGGAAAGGTTATTGGGCCGGCTGGCTCTTCCTTTTTCAGTTGTTTCCCAAAATAAACAGAAAACAACACCATAGAAAAGAAAAGGAAGGAGGTGGCTAGGGAAGAATTAGGGCATAGGGTAAAATTCCCTGGACTCACAAAAATGTAAGGAATTTAAATAAAATTGTTGGAGGGTTTTGGAAGAACCTCGATAAACGGGAAAAGAATATAGGGAGGGTTTAAGGCAAGGAATTGAGAAGAAAAGGCATGGGAAAAATATATGCAAGTGTGTTGGGTTATTCCGAAGCAATGGAATATTATCATAATAGCTCCCTAAAATATTGGGAGTATATGTTATAAAGAGAAGACATTCTTCCCTCGATTTAAATGGACCGAAGGTCCACACGATTTATTTGGTTGAGATGCAAAAGAAATATGACATGATGGCATGATGACATGATGCAATGCAAAATAAATAAAGCAAGCACAAAAGAAACACACGGGAAACCCGGAACATCTGGAATCTTCTGGGACGTCGATCTTCGGGCGTCACAACGAAGTACAATGCGGCCTATTGAAATCAGATAATATATCAATAGAAGACACAGCTAAACGTGTCTGGCACAAGCCTCGGTGCGGCAGCTTAGATGAACCTGAGCAGGATTGACAGCTATGCCCCCGTCACCGCCCCATACGGTAATGGCATATGTACTTCGAGTACATAATTATGCCCTAAAAATTCCTTGGGTGGCGACCGGGGGCACCTGCACACAGTCCGTAGTTTGGCTAGACCCTATCGGACTATAAGTTCATTTTCTTGCGGTTCACCAAAACGAACCAGACTTACTTTGGCCACACTGGATTGACTTCTTCGTGTCCAGGTTTTATTTCTTTTTTCTACAGATGGCCATCATACTCATACCTTCAAGGACACATTACAGAGGAGAAAACGGCGCAGACATGCAGCAGGGACCCGCACTAAGGTTTCTTTAAACCTTTTTTCTCTTTCTTGTTATATACCTTTTTGGCATATAAAATGTCCAAACAGGTCGTCGGCATTATCTGTAAAGTTTGCAGCTCGCCGTACTATAGAGGGATATTAATAGAACAATTTACTCATATCATATCCAGAGTTTTATTCACTCACCATGGAATATTCTCTTCTCACATCAGATTGCCATATGTGCCTTGTCAATAAAGGTTCATTACCAGGGGCTGTCTTCAGCCCTGGTATATGTTGAAAAGACCGAACACCTATAGGGAGTGTTTGGCGTCCTGGATGTTTGCATTTTATGCATCAGTTCCGAATCATGTCTTCGGTCTATAGTTCGATTGCCCGGCTCCTGTGCTTACCCCTACATTCCCGATTGTTCGGCTAGAGTGTAAAGGGATTAGTATAGCGATAGTACTTCTAGCTCGTCCGGTCAAGTACCTTAGTAGAGAAAGCCGAAAACTGACTATCATGATAATCGAGAACCTGGTCTGCAATCCGGTGACTTAGTGTTATACTACGATCCATAGAGATCTACGCCGTGTTATACGAAGGGTTGGTTTTTTCGCCCAGCCAAGTGCAATTGGATACTTCATCCGCACTAGGGGCTAGTACCTAGCCCCACTTGTCAAACTCCTACGACTAAATAAAAGAAATAACGCCGCATAGTCTGATTGCCTAGTTCGCTCCGCATACACCTCCTATATGGACCAACACGTTGGATAAAGTGTGTATTTGCATATGACCGAACACCCCAGTACTATGTACGTGGGGGCTGAAGCCGGTGACTAGAAACTTTCAGATTTGGATAAACAGTCACATAGGAGGTTAAAAAAAGAGACGCTAATATTATAAATAGCGCAACAGTTATATACATCGGATTCATAAGCCTAGTCTTTACATCCGGATACAATCATTCAAAGGCAACATCCATCGAACACTGGCCTTCTACAAGGCGGGCGCCCTTGATTACCTCCTCGAAGTACTTCTCCGGTTTGCGGTGCTCCTTGCCTATGGGCGGGCCAGCAGTGGCTATATGCACCGCATTCATCTTCGCCCAGTGCACTTTGATGCAAGCGAAGGCCATTCGAGCACCTTCTATGCAGGCCGAAGGCATTAGTGCGTGGACCCGTGAACTCGCCTCAACGAGCCGCTTCACCAATCCGAAGTAACTACTTGGGATTGGTTCAGCGGGCCATAGCCAGACTATTAAGTCCTTCATGGCTGAACCCGCCATGTTGTGCAGCTCGACCAGCTGCTACATCTGGTCATTGAGGGGCATCGTATGTTTTGGCGCCTCGAACTGCGACCAAAACAACTTCTTCGTGTTGTTCCCCTCCAGGGCACGGAAATACTGGGCGGTGTCTGCGTTGTTCCTTGGAAGATCACCAAACATGCCTGGAGAACTCCACAATCGTATCATCCCAATATACTTCCGCCCTCCGAAGATGCTCTGTAAGAGAAATATCTTACCAGATGCTATCTGTCGTGCCTGCTCGATCTCTTGACGAGTACTCCGCGCCTCACCTCGCGCGTCCTTGGTAGACTTTACTGCCGCAGATAGCTCGGTCGCCTATTCCGAAGCCTTGTTCTCCGATGCCTCACACTTATTGATGGCATCTTGAAGCTCGACCTCGACTTCGGACACCCGAGACTTGTGCTTCTCGCACTCCGCCTTTTCGGCCTCTAAATCAGCAGCCGCTTTATCAGCGGCCGCCTTGTTTACCTTGGCCTCCTCCTTGGCCTTGACAACCTCGCCCTTGAGGGCCTCGAGCTCAGCGGCGCCAACTGGGTAATACATAATACAATGTTAGAGTTTGTACCCATACTTAATAACTTAAGTCTTATTGACATTTAAATAAAAATCCGCATACTTGCGTTTCATCAAAACGCCAGTTGATGCGGTCGAGGTCCGCATTGGCCACCTCGAGCTTCCGATTTAGTTCGGCGACCTATGCGTCTCGCGCAATCGCCGTAACTAAAGAAGCATGCACGACAATTTAGCTCTGTAAATATGCTACTCTATGGATACTTCGTCCGATTCTTTTCAAATCACACAAAGCATCAGGGGCTACTGGCTATATATGTGCACTTAAAACAAATAAAATTTCTTAAAAAGCATTACATGGCTAACCTCAAAGCCTGTTAAAAGCCTGTTGAAGGCTTCATTCAGTCCGCGACGGACTAAATCTTCTTCATCACCGCACCCATCACGGTGCGGTGTTCTTCAATGACGAGAGCACTTTGCAGTGACCCTCCATAGAATCCGGCGCCTCCGGATTGACTCCGGGCGCCGCCGTATCCTCCTCCGCTGGAGGAGCGAGATCTTCAAACCTCGAAGCCACGCTAGGCTCCGAAAAGGTGTTCGATGGGACCCCAGATCGTTCGGGCCCCACATCTTCGGTCTCCATGGGGGCCGTTTCCCCATGGTCAGCGGCCGCCGAGGTATTACCCTCGGCCACCCTGTCTCCTGCCGTGCCCTCATCTCCTTGGGCGGAGAGAACCCGCTCGGACGACACTTCGGTGTCCCCGCCAATTACGGGCGATGGAGCCCGAACTGGCGGGTCACTCTCCGTCTCCCTAGGCACCAGAGAGTTCCCCTCCGATGATGTAACATCGGGGTTTGCACCGGGAGGGCTGTAGGTCAGCAGGAGAAAAATGTTAAGTAGGTATCATAAATACTGAATAAACAAAGGTGAAATAGTCAATCCGGACAGACTTACGATTCGGGCAGGGGTTTTACCCTGGGCTTCACCACGAAGCTGTGTTCGGATGAATCTGAACTGTCTCCGAGCTTCGGCTTCCTCTTCCTCCGGGGCACGGCCGCGCTCACGTCAGCAACACCCCCCCTCTTCGCCCCCCTTCCTTGCGTGGGAGGTACTTCTTCTTCCTCCTCTTCCTCCTCATCATCTTCCTCCGCCTCATCGAAGGAAAGAATATGGAGATTCTCGGGCTGCTTGCCCGCAGGACGGGGGCTGTTTCCAGCCCCTTGCCCTTTGTATTCTTGGGCTTCTTGGTCGGCCCATTGTACGGAGCCGGAACCAGCATTGCCGTCGGGCAGAGGTGCCGGACACTTGATCCGGGTTGCCTTCTTCGTCCAAGCATGTATATCACATAAAAGTTCCAACTCCTATTATCATTAAGTAATAGGAAAGGACAAGTTTTCGGCATAGATCATTATTACCTCGATGGCGGAAACTTCGATACTGAAGCCCGCGTCCTCGTTCTCTTCGGGCCATTCCTCCTGGATCTTGAAGAGGTGCTTCCAGATCTCTTTGTGGGTGGAGCCGAAGAGATGCTTTAGCAACTTGTCTCCATCCGGATCAAACTCCCATAGGGAGGAGTCCCGGATTTGGCAAGGGAGAACAAGCCGGGTCAGCATCACCTGGAGGACGGAGGAGAGCAAGTGCCCCTTGGAGATCACGCCGGACATACGGCCCATGAGAGTCATCACCTCAGTCGGCAACCCCCAGTTCAGACCCTTTTTGGTCCAGGAGGTTAGGCTCTCTGGGGGTCCGGATCTGAAAGCAGGCTCTGCCGCCCAGTTGGTGTCGCGGGGCTCGGTGATATAGAACCACTCCTGCTGCCAGACTTTGTTCGTCTCCATGAACAAGCCCTTGAGCCAAGTTGCGTTCGGAAGCTTACTAATCATAGCGCCCTCGCACTCTGCGTGTTTCCCGTTCACCACCTTCGGCTTCACGTAGAAGGTCTTAAGCCACATGCCAAAGTGTGGGGGGACGCGGAGAAAAGCTTCACACATCACTATGAATGCGGATATGTGAAGGATTGAGTTCGGAGCTAGATCGTGGAAATCTAGCCCGTAGAAGAACAAAGACCCCAAACAAATGGGTGGAGTGGAAACCCTAACCCCCTAACAAAATGAGAGGTGAAAACTACCCTCTCGACCGCCTTAGGGACGGGAGTCACTTGGCCCTTAGGGGGGGACTCGGTGTGCGATGTCGTTGGCGAGATACCCCGCACTCCGTAGATCCTTCACGGTCTTTTCGGTGACCGTAGAAGCCTCCCACTTGCCTCTAGCACCGGATCCAGCCATTGCTGGGAAGGGGAGTAGTGGTTGAGGAACGAGGACTTGTGGGCGCAGGAGATGAGAGTACGGGGGCAAGGGAGATTGGAGAGCTCAAGCTTGAGGAAGGCGTGGGGTTGATGAAAGGGATTGGTGTCCTTTCATAACGCTGTGAATACAGAGCGTCCCCCACCTTGGCCATAAAACTCGCCGGTTCCCAAAGTAGTTGTCCATAATGCATGGTGTGGGTGCTCACGTCACATGATGACAATCCCACAATAAGCGGGCACGATCTCTATTCTGACGGGACGTGTCAATGAGGATATGCCTCAAAACGCAAAACTAGGACCAAATAAAACGGTTCGATGTGTTAGTGGGTTGGATGTGACGTCTCACTCAAAAGTTGTCAGTAAAGACACATTATTCATTTTCTTTAAAAGACTTTCCTTCGAGGCTAATGGTTGTACTAATCTTGCAGAGCCGAACACAATCCATCAATTTGCAGAAGATATATTCGGAGGAGGAGCCCGCCTTGCAATGCCGAAGACAATACGGAAACCAAACTCGTCATCATCGAAGACAGGTTCAGGGGCTACTGAGGGAGTCCTGGATCGGGGGGTCCACAGGTGGCCGGATAAACTCCTGGTGGGCCGGGTTGGTGGTCCATGAAGATTACTTTAGAAGATCATCTCTCGTATCCGGATGGAACTCCTAGATTCTTGTAATGGCTAGTTTAGGCTCGGTGTAGATTTTCCTTCCTCTGCAAGATGGTATGTACAAACCCTAGGCTCCTCCGGTGTGTATATAAACCGGAGGGTTTAGTCCGTAGAGGCTAATAGAGAATCATTTCAATCCTCATAGGCTGAAACTTAGGGTTTTAGCCTTTACGATCTCGAGGTAGATCAACTCTTGTGCACATATTCATCCATATTAATATAGCAGGAAGTAGGGTTTTACCTCAACCGAGAGGGCCTGAACCTGGGTAAACATCGTGTCCCCTGCCTCCTGTTAACATCAATCCTCAGACGCATAGTTTGGAACCCCCTACCCGAGATCCGCCGATTTTGACACCGACACTAACCTTCTCTGCACATGCCAGAAACTTCCTCCCACTGTCCATAGATTCAAACGCAACTAGCTTCACACATGGAGATTGATGGTGACAACGAGCAGATAGATCTTCAGCCACCCCGCTCCATTCGTTGCCACTAATGGTCCTAGGGAGCTACAAGAGGAAGAAATGACTCAAATCGACCGCCGGGTAAAAATCCTTCATTCCAAGTCATAGCCTGAGAGAAGAATAGAGGCTTACCCAGGTGGTGAAGGAGTCGTCGCCGGAGGAGGAACCGCTGGAGAGGTCCTTGAAGAAGACCATGGCGACCCTGGCGGTAGGATGCAAGACGGCGACAGTGAGGAAGCGGGTATAACTTAGGAAGGAAGGAAGGAAGGAGGAAATAGGGGAAATGTGACTTGTGGTCGGGGAGAAAAGGGGTGGGGAAAGGGGGAGGGGGCGGGGGCGGGGTAGACATTTTGGCAGTAGGCCAAATTTTTGGAAATGTGGTGGGAAACTTTGCGCGCGGTGCCGCCGGACCATTCACTTTTGTCGGGGAAACTGATCCACCCACGAACACCTATGGGGACCGAGCCCCTTTCGGTACGGCGGGGGTGGAGGTCGCACGAAGAGCAGATCGAGGCGAAGCACACGAGCAGTTTACCCAGGTTCGGGCCGCACGGATGCGTAAAACCCTACTCCTGCTTTGTGGTTTGTATTGAGTTCTTGGCTCGGGAGCGCTGGGAGCTACAATACACACCAGCAGCTAACGAGACCGAGTGTGAGAGTTCTGAGTGTCCAACCCCCCTCTACGTTGCGCTTGGGCCTCCTTTTATATGCTCAAGGGGTCACCGACAGGTGGCAATGCAGATGAGGGCAAAAATGGAAAGGTATTGTAGTTGGTACAACTACCTGTACAGTGTTTCATACCTAACCCTGACGGCAGGGGACAAGGGCATTAAATGCCCATCGGCGTCACCCAAATAGTGCAAAAAGGGGCCATCAGGGACGCCACCGTTCGCCACGATGGCAACCTTGTCAGCGCCGCTTGCCACCGCGTACCCCTGGCTGCACAGCCTCCCGCCACGTACGCCTGGAAGGGTCCCAGAGCGACACGTTGGTGGATGCGCTGGAGCGTGGGTACAGAGTGGTAGCTTGCCGCGGCAAGCACCTTGCCGCGGTCGTTGTCTTGTCGCGCCCGGAAGCTTGTCGGTCACCGGGTCTTGCCGGGACGCGTGGCGCATCGCGGCAAGCTCCTTCAGATGCCTTGGTTGGCCTTCCCGGCAAGCTCCTCTCGCCGGGGTCTTGTGCCTTGAGTGGCCTTCCTGGCAAGCTCCTCTTGCCGGGGCCTTGTCTCCTTGGCTTAAATACTTTGTTCTTGAATGGCTCCAAAGGAACCACGGAGGACCTTGGCGGTCACCCGGCAAGCCTTGCCACGGGGCGCTGTGACTGCCCGTGCACAAGTTCGGGATACTATGGTACCCCTACTTTAGTACACCGACAGGAGCCCCGGGCCTGGGCCATATACGGTACCGAGTGCTGTTGGGCTAGGCCCAAATCAGTGCACGGGCACGCGTGGCCTGGGTTACGCCGTATCTTACTCCGTATCCGCCGCGCCCTCCCTTAACGTCACGCGTTAAATGCGGCGTCGTGGGGGAGATCGTGGGTGGTTTCTTTATTCGGAAAGGCGGAACGTCCGCCCCCTCCCTCCATATAAGCAGGGGAAACAGGGGCAGTTCATTCATCCGCCCGTTGCTGCTTCAATCCTCGAAAACCTCCGCCGCTCCCCTTCTTCCCAGAGCTGAAAGAGAGCAGCGCTCCGCCCCCCGTCGCCACCAGCACCACCAACGCCGTCGACCTCCCTCACCACTTCCGCCATGGCTCCGAAAACCAAGAAGGGGAAGGGCGTGAAGTTGGCCGAGGCGCAGCGGCTCGCGCCGCTGCGAAAGGCGCGGGCTGTCTTCCCCCCAAGCTCGCCGCGAGGAAGCTGAGGGAGAACTACTACCTCTTCTGGTCGGGGGAGACTCGGGCGCACCCGCGCACGAAGGTACTCCCAGCCGCCGCTTGTAAAATGGCTCCGAATGGATACGCGTTCTTCGCCTTGTTCTTCTACTGCGGGCTCTGCCCGCCTTTCTCTGAATTCTTCTGCGACATCATGAACACCTACGGGTTCCACCTCCTTGACTTCACCCCCAACGCCGTTCTGACCATGGCAGTTTTCGCACATCTTTGCGAAAACTTTGTTGGAGTCCATCCCAATGTAGCCCTTTTCCGCCACTTCTTTATGCCCCGAGTCGAGAGAGGAGAGCCTTTGTCCGGCGAAGTCTCCTGGATCTCGAGAGCCCACAAGAAGGAAGCTTATCTGGAGGGAGAGCTCCGCAGCAAATGGGAGGAGTGGAGAGCAAACTGGTGTTGGATCGTCAAGGAGAACCCGCAGCCATTTACCACCCGGCGCCAAGCCCCAGTAGTATGCGGCAACGATTGGAGCAACTTGGCCCCGGAAGACGGTAGGCTAAAGATTGTCGTCGCCCGGATCCAACGCCTCAGGCTTGCCGGGCTCACTGTAGGCGCAGTTGGCGCAGATTTCCTTCGCCACCGCATCGCCCCCCTGCAGGAGAGGAAGAGACCTGCCTGGGAGTTCGAGAATGCGGCGGATATCATGAGGCTGTGCCCGGGCCTCAACTTCAACTTCACGGTCCTGGAGCTCAATGCGATGCTCCAGGAGCTGTTCAAGTATGACCCCGATCATCCCGAAGTGTTCAGGTTGCCGAGGGGCGTCGTTCCGCTGTGCAACAACTCCGTGCTCAGCCGCATCCGCGCAATGATGCCACTGTGCGACTCTCATGGGATCGACCAAACTTGGCAAGAGCCTGCCGATGACGCCGTGCAGGAGTTCTTCGAAAACTTGGAAGAAGTGCCGATTCGCCCCGACGAGAAGATGGGCCTCACCCGCGACACCACCGATACGGGGTTGGCGCGCATCGCCACCAGGCTGGAAGAGGCGGCGGCAGCCGCAGCCACGGGTGAGTTCGGATTCACCGTGGAGGAGGCAGAGGCAGCAAAGGCGGCAAGCCTTGCCGAGCGAGGGGAATTTGCCGGCGAGGGGGAGCTTACCGGGCAAGACTCTGAGTCAAGCGAGCCCGCCGAGCAGGGCGTCGAGTCGAGCGGGCCCGCCGAGGATACGAGCGGCTCGCTGGAGATCGACTCCTCTTCCTCCTCATCTTCGGGCAGCTCGCCGCTAGCAGAGCCTCCAGCTCCACCAAGAAGGCGTCTCCGCAAGGCCGGGGACGTAGCGGAGTGGCAGACGGGTCAAAAGCCGCCGCACCACGCGACACGCTCCACCGCGGCAAGCACGGTTGCCGCGGGAGCACCTCGCGCTTCTGCAGCAACTGGAGCGGGGTCTTCTCGGGCCACTGCTTCTGCTCCTGCCGCCCCTCACACCACGACGACAGCCGGAGCGGGGTCGTCTCAGACCACCGCCACTGCTCCCGTCAAGCGGCCAAGGGAGCCTACTCCTCCGCCTCCTCGCGCCGGGCGTGAGCCGGACTTCGACTTCTCCGCGCTCAGCTCCGACGAGGAAGAAGAAGAGTAAGATTCTTGTTGTTCTTGTATTTCTTCAATTCTTGCTGTTTTTGTCTTGTGTCTCATTTGCCTTACTCTGAACTTGTTCCTTTTTAGAACTCTGGCCCAGAGGGCGGCAAAGAGAACCAAGGTCCCGGTGATTGTCATCGAGGACGAGCCCACCGCGACAGCAGGGGGTGCGCCCGAGACAAACTTGCCGGACCCGGCAACTGATCTTCAGAGCAGCCCCCAGCGTAAGTATATAGTCCACTTTCCGTTGTTAGGCGCGCGTGGGCGTTTTTTCTTTGCTGATATTTGTTTGTTGATCTGTGTAGGAGCAGAGCAGCCACACCAGGAGCGCCCGGAGACCGCCCCCGACATGCCATCTGCTTCAACTACGCCGCCAAGGGAAAGCTCTCCGGCAAGGGTTTCCCCGGCAAGGGAGAGTCCTCCGGCAAGGGGGAGCTCTCCGGCGAGGGACAGTACCAGCGGCCCTCCGCCGGCGGGGACTACAACTACGCCGCCAAGGGAGAGTTCCCCGGCAAGGAACCCTACCGAGGAGCCGGCTCGCGCAGGTAATCCCCTTGCTTCAAACTTCCCTTGGGCTTTTCTTCTTTTGATTCTTCTTTTTTGGATATTTGCTTGACTTTTTCTCCCCTTTTCGTCCGTCAGATCCATCTGCTGCGGAGCCGATGGAGACGGAGGTTGCTGATGAAGAGAACGCGCGCGGCAACACCGGCGACGCTGCCGCCACCGAAGAAGCAGCCGGCGCCAACGATCCCGCCGGCGATGAGGCCGCCAAGGCTGCCGCCGCAGCAGCTGGCGAGGGGTCCGGCGATCGCACTGACGGCCCTGAGGCCGCAGGAGCGCCAGGCGCTACACCGTCCGCCGATCCCTCCGCCGCTGCCGCAGCGCCAGGCTCCGAAGAGCCCCAGCCAGGCGTCTACCTGAAGGCCGGCGACGGCGTCTTCAACAGCCTCCCCTGGGCGTCCATGTCCAGGGCACCGGTCGAGGGAGAAGTCTTTGACGGAGAAGTACTTGCTTCCACCGGGCTGACGCGCGTGGACGCGCCGAGCAGCAGCAGCGGCGAGCCCGAGGAGGAGCGGCTGCTGCGGAAGCTGTTGTCGCTCTACCGCGCTTGGCAAGCCAAGCTGGAGTCCCGCGAGGCGCTTGCCGCGAAGACGGGAGCCGACATCGAGAAGCGCGCGGAGGAGCTCCGGGCCCTCAACCAGGCGGCTCTCCGGTCCCTGGTAGAGGAGCGGGAGCAACTTGCCGAGGAGCAACAGGCTTTCTTCCTCGAGAAGGCTGAGGTCGAAGAACAGCAGCGGCTTGCCGCTCAGAAGCTGTCCACACGGGAGAGCGAGCTGGCGCAGCGGAAAGTCAACCTCGACAGCCACGAGGAGGAGCTTGCCGCGCGCGAGCGATCACTTGGCGGAGCCCTCAAGGAAGCAGAGGACGCTGCCTCAGCTGCCAAGGTCACCAAGAAGGAGTTGGAGACGAAGGTGGCGCCGCTGGAGGCCGATCTCAAGGCGAGCGGCGAGGAGCTTGCCGCGCTCAAGCATGAGCGAGAGAAGGACGCCCACAGCCACTCCGAGCTGCAGGTTCGCCTCGCCGAGAAGGGCAAGGAGCTTGCCACCGCCAAGGACTCCAACGCGGATCTTGAGTTGAAGCTGACCACTTTGACCAAGACGCTGGATGGCGCCAAGGAGCGGGAGGCAGCCTTGAAGGAGGAGATCAAGGCCGAGAAGGCGCTGCTGGCGAGTGCTGCTGTCGCCCAGAACACCTTTAGGGAGACTGTGGAGCACTGGACGGAGGGTCTCGTCAATGCTGCCGCAGATATCGACAGGGAGCTGGCGCAGCTAGGGGCGGAGTATCTCGGGTATTCCTCCGATGAGAACCTCCACCCCAGCGCCAAGCTCACCTTGTTCTTCAAAGGCGTGGCGACGGCCCTCCAGTGACTCCGGGAGAGGATCCCAAAGCAGCTGGCGGACGAGTCGCACAAGCTCTGCGTGGGAGCCCTTCAAAAGGTGTTGGTGAAGGTGGCCTTCCACAATCCAGGCCTCAACCTCACCAACGTCCTCAAGTCTCTGCCGTCGGATGCTGATCTGGAGGCGCTCAAGGCCCTTGTCGCACCCATTGTGGACAAGGTGAGCAGCATCAAGAGGGTAGAGGGCGATCGCGTAGATTAGGCCGCCCGTTTTCTTCTTTCCTTGTCGCTGCTGATCATGTTATGAGAACTATCTGTTAGAGCTGCGAAAAGCTATCTTGTAATATAACTCTATTTTGGGTAGTGATTGCAATGTTATTTCCTTTACTTGACTCCTTCGTTTGTATGTTTTTGCCCTACGCTATTAGGGAACTTGCCGGCGTAGGCACCTTAGCCGCGAGCGCTGAGTGCAGAAAGTCAGCATCCTGCTGGCGGTGCCGTTACCGACAAGAAACCTTGTCGCAACTAGTTGCGGCACACTTAAGTTGTTTAGCGGGCTCGAAAACAAAGTAAGGGTGCGACACTAGTCGCAGCACACTTAACTCGTTGAGCGTACTCGAAACAAAGTAAGGGCGCAACTAGCTACGAGTTGGTTCCTCCGCGCACAGGTTTTCCATACAAAGCACGGTCGTTCAAGGGAGATAACTTAAAAATTTAAAAATCTGATCACTCAAACTTTGGCAACTTAGCTTTTCTGTTGTTTGCTTCTCGGCAAGGCGAAACTTTCTTGAACGACGCCTGGTCCGTACCATTATCTTCTCCTTCCCCCCGGCAATCTTGTGCGCGGGGGAACCTTCCTTTCCTTGAGGAAAAAGAAAGAAGAGAAAATACAGATATGGAGCCTTAAGGCTCATTATTGCTTACCGGGGGTAGGTGCTGCACAAAGTGTCAGATAACACATGCAAAATATGGAAAGCATGAAATTGACAAGATGTGCAGAGCACATGAGCTTTACTTATGCACGGGGTCTGCGCCCGGCTTTGTACAAAGGATTATATGCAACAGCGGCAAGACTTGTACAAAAGGTGGTAGCCGGAACGGGTTCCGGCAACCGCGCCTTACGGGTAAAACTTACGAAGATGCTCAATGTTCCAGGAGTTGCTCACCGGAAAGCCATCTTCGGTCTCAAGGCGGCAGCGCCAGGCCTAGTGACTCGTTTCACCCGGTAAGGGCCTTCCCACTTCGGCGTCAACTTGTTGGAATTCTTGGCGGACTGAACGCGCCGAAGAACAAGGTCGCCCTCCTTGAGACTTCTGGCGTTAACTTTGCGGCTATGGTAGCGGCACAAAGCTTGCTGGTAGCGAGCAGCTCGTACAGCAGCCTGAAGACGGTCTTCCTCAAGGAGCAGCGCGTCATCTTGTCGCAGCTGCTCTTGCTCGAGCTCATCATAAGCGAGCACTCGAGGTGACCCGTATACGAGTTCCGTGGAGAGAACTGCCTCTACTCCATAGACTAGAGCGAAAGGTGTCTGTCCAGTGGCTCAATTTGGCGTCGTCCTGATCGACCAAAGAACCACCGGCAGCTCCTCGATCCAGTTTCTACCGCACTTGTGCAGCCTGTCGAAAGTTCTGGTCTTGAGGCCAGGCAGCACTTCAGCATTTGCCCTCTCCGCTTGACCGTTGCTTCTCGGGTGAGCAAGAGAAGCGAAGCAGACCTTGGCGCCAAGATCTTGGACGTACTGCATGAAGGTTCGGCTCATGAATTGAGTACCGTTGTCGGTGATGATCCTGTTAGGGATCCCGAAACGGCAAACAATCGACCTCAAGAACTTGACTGCTGACTGTGCGGTCACCTTCCTCACTGCTTCCACTTCCGGCCACTTTGTGAACTTGTCGATTGCAACGTACAAGTACTCAAAGCCCCCGGCTGCGCGGGGAAAGGGGCCGAGGATGTCGAGCCCCAAGACCGAAAATGGCCAGGATAAAGGGATCATCTGGAGAGCTAGAGCTGGCTGGTGTATCTGCTTGGAATGGAACTGGCATGCTTCACACTTGGTTACTTGTGCAGTTGCATCCTGGAGGGCTGTTGGCCAGAAGAAACCTTGCCGGAATGCTTTGCCGACAAGTGCTCTTGCGCCAATGTGGTGATCACATATGCCTCCATGTATCTCTGCCAACAGCTTTTGTCCATCTTCCCGGAGAATACACTTCAATTTCACACCATTGAGTCTTCTTCTGTACAGTGTGTTGTCATCAAACTGGTACATACTTGACTGCCGGGCTACTCTTTCCGCTTCTTCTTGCTCTTCGGGAAGTCCTCCTGTCTGAAGGAAACGGACAATCTGCTGTGCCCATGTTGGAGCTTTTGGCTTGACAACAAGGACTAAAGGCACATCTGCTGCTGCGGGAACATCCGCTTCTACGACGAGAACCTACGGCTCAGCCGGAGCTTGATGTTCCCCGGCAAGCTTGCTGGAGCAAAACTTGTCGGGGGCGTTTGCTTCAACGGAACAAACCCTAGGGCTCGCCGGAGCAGACCACTCCTCAGCACTCTTGGTGTTGATCTTGGGGACCTTCTTGGCGGCGGCTTCGGGAACCTCTGCCGGAAAATAGTCACCAGAAATCAACTTCCTCTTCTTGCTTTGTCCAGTCGGTGGTGTTACGGACGGTTGAGTCAGCTTGAGCACAAAGATTCCTGGTTCCATAGGTAACTTAAGTGTGGCGCACTTTGACAGGCCATCGGCGATGTCGTTCTAAGCTCTTGGAACATGCTCCATCTGTAGGCCGTCAAAGTGCTCTTCTAGCTTTCTCACTTCATCGACGTAGGCTTCCATCAACGGACACTGATAATTCTTGTTCACTTGGCGGACGACAAGCTGCGAGTCACCCCTGACAATGAGCTTCTTGATCCCAAGGTCTGCCTCGATCCTGAGACCGGCAAGCAAACATTCATACTCTGCGGTATTGTTTGTTGCTTGCTCCTTGGGAAAGTGCATCTGGACTACGTACTTGAGGTGCTCTCCGGTGGGTGCGACAAGCAGCACGCCAGCACCGGCGCCTTGCAGCGAGAAGGCACCATCAAAGTACATCAGCCACTCTTTGCTCGCTTCCTTGACGGGGATGCTCGTTTCAGGAATTTCTTCATCTGGTGTTGGCGTCCACTCTGCTATGAATTCTGCCAATGCTCTGCTTTGTATAGTTGAAGTGCTCTCAAACTTGAGGCCAAAGCTTGACAGTTCCAGTGCCCACTCAACAATCCTGCCTGTTGCTTCTGGATTCTGCAGTATCCTCTTCAGCGGAAAGCGAGTGACAACTGTGATCTCATGTGCTTGGAAGTAATGGCGCAGCTTTCTCGAGGCCATGAGAAGGCCGAAAAGCAATTTCTGCACTCCAGAGTACCTTGACCTAGCCCCCTGCAGAAGGGAGCTGACAAAGTAGACTGGGCGCTGCACCATTTTCTTCCGTATCTCCTCTTGCGTCTGCGCAGATCCATCCTTGTCGGGACCAGAGCTTGTCGGGGAAGCCCCCTGCTTGTCGCTGGATGCGCCTGCCGCGGTTGCTGGCTCATCATCTGCCTCCCTCTCCGCTACTAACGCAACACTAACCACTTGATTGGTTGCCGCTAGATACAACAGCAATTTCTCTTGTGGCTTAGGTGCGACAAGTATTGGAGTGGAGGACAGGTACCTCTTCAAGTCCTGCAGCGCAGCCTCCGCTTCCGGAGTCCATTTCATTGGACCTGCCCTTTTCAATATTTTGAAAAACGGCAGGGCGCGCTCAGCAGACTTAGAGATAAACCTGCTGAGAGCAGCCACGCAACCGGCAAGTCTTCGTACATCCTTGACGCGCTTTGGTGCTTCAATCTGCTCAATGGCCTTGATCTTGTCGGGATTGGCTTCAATTCCCCTCTGAGATACGAAGAACCCGAGAAGTTTGCCGGAAGGGACTCCAAACACACACTTCTCGGGGTTGAGCTTGAGCCGGATCTTTCGTAGATTTGCAAAAGTCTCTTCTAAATCTTGAATCAGGGTTGCCCTGTCTTTGCTCTTGACCACTATGTCATCCATGTAGGCTTCCACATTTCTGTGAATTTGTGGCACAAAAGCTGTATGGACTACCCTTGCAAATGTTGAACCAGCATTCTTCAAACCAAAAGGCATCCGTATGAAACAGTACGTGCCACATGGAGTGATGAATGCGGTCTTCTCCTCATCCTCTTCTGCCATGAAGATCTGATGGTATCCTGAGTATGTGTCAAGAAATGAAAGCAAGTCACATTCGGCCGTGGAGTCAACAATCTGGTCAATGCGTGGCAAGGGAAATGGGTCTTTGGGACAAGCTTTATTCACATCGGTGAAGTCGATACAAAGCCTCCATTTCCCGTTTGCCTTGCGCACGACTACAGGATTGGCCAACCACGTAGGATGGAGCACTCCTCTGACGAGGCCTGCTGCTTCCAACTTCTTGATCTCTTCTGCAATGAATTCTTGGCGCTCCACTGCTTGCTTCCTAACTTTCTGCTTAACGGGTCGCGCATGGGGACAGACGGCATGATGGTGCTCAATTACTTTCCTGGGAACACCGGGGATGTCAGACGCTTGCCACACAAACACGTCGACGTTCGCCCGCAGGAAAGCAATGAGCGCGCTTTCCTATTTAGGGTAAAGCGTGGAACTGATGGTGAAGGTACCACCAGTGTCGTCCTCCTTGGCGGACACCTTCTTGGTCTCTGGCGGAGCTGCCATTGTCTTCTTACACTTGCCGGTGGAGCTCGATGGTGCGTCCTCGACGGTAGCACAGCACTCCGAAAAGGTGCGCTTGCCGGAGTGGGCATCAGAACTCTTACCGGCGGCAAGTGACTTGCGATCTGTTGCGGCTGCTGCTTCCCGTTAGATTTTGTCAGCGCAGATAAGGGCATCCTTCTTGTCGCCAGGGACAGAGATGACGCTTATCGGGCCTGGCATCTTCAGCATATTGTATGCATAATGAGAGGCTGCCATGAACTTGGCAAGCGCTGGACGGCCGAGTATCCCATTGTAATGCAATGGAAAATCGGCAACGTCAAAAGTGACCCTCTCAGTCCTGAAGTTCAACTCGCCGCCAAATGTCACTGGCAACGTGATCTTTCCCTTCGGCTTGCTCCTTCCCGAGTTGATTCCTTGGAATGTGCCGGTCTCTTCGAGCTCGCTGTCAGGTATCTGGAGTTTCTGGAGTATAGCAGAGGAGATCAGGTTCAAGCCGGCCCCGCCGTCAACTAGCATCTTAGTGACCTTGAGGTTGCGGATGGTTGGTGAGACCAACATCGGCAAGCACCCGACCGCAGTTGTGCGATCAGGGTGGTCCTCGATATCAAAGATGATAGGCGTGCTGGACCATTTCAGAAGCTTGCGTGATTCGACAGGTGGTTCTGCCGCATTGACTTCCCGCACCCACTGCTTGAGTTGGCGGTGTGAAGTATGCAGAGAAGCACCGCCGTCAACGCATAAGACCTCCGTGGCTTTCTCGAACTCCTGCTCACTGGTCTCGACATCATCCATGTCTTCGTCGTCGTCATCTTCATCCTTGTCGCGGCCGTGGGGAGGTCTGTCTCCTTGCCGCTGCATGGCCTTGCCGCGGCGTCCTCCCCGGTCGGGGCGCTTCCGACCAAATCCTCCACCACCTCCTTGGGCCTTCTCCTTGTCGCGCCGCTCGTATTCAGCCTTTTGCTGCTCAACAAGCTGCTCGACCCTCTTGCAGTTCTGGAGGTCATGGCCCTTGGTGCGGTGGATCTTGCAGTACTGCTTGTCGGTGCCGTCCTGCTTGTCGGCAGCCGCCACAGCCTGGCAGTTGGTGCATGCGGCAATCTCCTTGCCGGAGCTACCAACTTTGGCTGTCTTGGCGCCACCTCCGTTGCCGGACTGCTCAACGACTAGCACGTCTTTGTTTTTCTTCTTCCTATTGTTCCGCCGCCGGTTTTTCTATGCCGGGGCAGCATCCTCGCTGTCAGATCCTCCTGCTCCTGTATCCTCTCCGGGGAGTTTCCTCCCCTCCTCAGCACGTGCACACTTGTCGGCCAGGGCGTACAGCTCACTGACGTCCCTGATCTTGCACATCGCCATCTCCTCCCTCATCCTACGGTTACGCACGTTCTGATGGAACACGCTGATAACAACGGCAGGGTGGACATCCGGGATGTTGTGCTGTACACGGCTGAATCTCTGGATATACTTGCGCAGGGGTTCTCCTTCCTTCTGGGCGAGCAGATGAAGGTCACTTTCTTGTCCATGAGGTTTGTGGCCGCCTGTAAAGGCACCAACAAACTGATGGCATAGGTCCGCCCAAGAAGATATGGAGTTATCCGGCAAGTGCATGAGCCAGGATCTGACGTTGGGTTTGAGCACCAACGGGAAGTAGTTGGCAAGGATCTTGTCGTCTCGCCCCCCGGCAGCCTGCACCGCGATGGTGTAGATGCTGAGGAACTCCGATGGATGCGTCTTGCCATCGTACTTCTCTGGTACGTCTGGCTTGAAATTCTTCATGCTGGGCCACTGGACTTGCCGCAGCTCACGAGTAAACGCAGGACAACCTACCGCGTACGGCAAGTCGCCTGGTTCCCCTGGCGCATGCATGTCGACAGCGGGCCCAGCGCGCTGGTCTGATTGACGCCGCGCTTCTCTTCGGCGCTCGATGCGAGTACGAGCGTCCTCTTGCTGTCGTTCGTGAAGAACTTGGCGCTGATCGCGACGAGCTCGTGGATCTGACGACGCGGTGGAGTCGCTGTCGAGGTGGATCCGGCGAGTCGGCAATTTTGGCCTCGGGGCGGAGAATGCACGGTGGTTGCACCCCCACCGGTCTTGTCGCCATCGGCCCGTGCCTGGCTGACTTGCCGCGGCTGCGATGTACTCGGCTGCCGTGGAGTGTCGCCGTTGGCGAAGGCGATGAGACTCTGAATAGTGGCCCTCCAGTCGTCGGCCTTGTCTGCCGTTGGAGGGTAGTCTAGGAGCAGTTGAGCTCGTGCCAAAGCTTCTGCTGGAGTGGCGGGTAGCGGGGGCAAACGATGTGAGGAGCGGGATATGCTCGGACTTCTAACTACGTTAGAAGGAGCAGTATCTCGTCCCGGCGACCGTGCCTTGCTCGTGCCGGCATGTTGGCGTGCATGCTGGTCTTGAGCATTCCGAGATCCACTAGCTCGATCTTGGTCCAGCAAACGTATGGTACCGTGAGTACCATGACGCTGCCGGTCCCGCGCCTCCTGAGATGGGCGCGGTGCATGCACGGACGCCGAGGTCTTAGAGTGCGCCCGGTCGTCGTGGGAGCCGGCTACGCCGCCGTTGGGCAGCGCAGCCTTGTCCTTGGACCTGGCAGCACCGTGATCTCCCTCGTCGACGCCCGTTCTTCCGCCGGCGTCTACCCCACCAGCCGTTGGCTCCGGCGGTGGTGTGATCGACGCGGACGGAGCAGCTGCCTCCGAAGCCTTCTTCTTCGGCGGCATGTTGATGAAGATGATGAAGATCTAGCTCGTGTGGACGCCGGATCAGGTTCACACAATCTCGAAGCTCCCCTACCTGGCGCACCAAAGATGTCGGGGAAACTGATCCACCCACGAACACCTATGGGGACCGAGCCCCTTTCGGTACGGCGGGGGCGGAGGTCGCGCGAAGAGCAGATCGAGGCGAAGCACACGAGCAGTTTACCCAGGTTCGGGCCGCACGGATGCGTAAAACCCTACTCCTGCTTTGTGGTTTGTATTGAGTTCTTGGCTCGGGAGCGCTGAGAGCTACAGTACACACCAGCAGCTAACGAGACCGAGCGTGAGAGTTCCGAGTGTCCAACCCCCCTCTACGTTGCGCATGGGCCTCCTTTTATATGCTCAAGGGGTCACCGACAGGTGGCAACGCAGATGAGGGCAAAAATGGTAAGGTGTTGTAGTTGGTACAGCTACCTGTACAGTGTTTCATACCTAACCCCGACGGCAGGGGACAAGGGCATTAAATGCCCATTGGCGTCGCCCATACAGTGCAAAAAGGGGCCGTCGGGGACGCCACCGTTCGCCACGATGGCAACCTTGTCAGCGCCGCTTGCCACCGCGTACCCCTGGTTGCACAGCCTCCCGCCACGTACGCCTGGAAGGGTCCCAGAGCGACACATTGGTGGATGCGCTGGAGCGTGGGTACAGAGTGGTAGCTTGCCGCGGCAAGCACCTTGCCGCGGTCGTTGTCTTGTCGCGCCCGGAAGCTTGTCGCTCACCGGGTCTTGCCGGGATGCGTGGCGCATTGCGGCAAGTTCCTTCAGATGCCTTGGTTGGCCTTCCCGGCAAGCTCCTCTCGCCGGGGTCTTGTGCCTTGAGTGGCCTTCCCAGCAAGCTCCTCTTGCCGGGGCCTTGTCTCCTTGGCTTAAATACTTTGTTCTTGAATGGCTCCAAAGGAACCACGGAGGACCTTGGCGGTCACCCGGCAAGCCTTGCCGCGGGGCGCTGCGACTGCCCGTGCACAAGTTCGGGATACTAGGGTACCCCTACTTTAGTACACCGACAACTTTGAATGATTGTGTGCATCGCAAATGATTCTTCTGCATTACATGCATGGGATGAGTTTGGTAATTCAAATTTTTGTGGAAATTTTCCCGGGTATGTCATTGCATAATTTAACATCGCTTGCTAATTTGGGCACACAAAAGAGCGTACAGCAGACAGACCACACTTACTGAATCAAGCAATTTTAGTAATTAAACATAGCCAATTGACCTAAACATTGCTCTAACAAAAGACCAGCATTAAAAAGAAAGCCTAAGTACGCATAACTTTAACAAACCCGCCGCCGCGCCGGCCTATGCATCGGCGGTGTGAGATGAGACGTTGATTACTTGTCCTAGCAACATGCCGCCATTGGTGGACTCCGCGCCCCCCCCCCTGCTGAAGTCGACCACGTCCTCGTCCTCGTCCTCGGTGCCGCCCTCTAGGTTGTAGTACTCGTAGTAGTGGTTGCGCCAGAGCTCGCGTTGGTACTCCACCGCCGATTCCTCGATGGACAGACTCTTCTCAACCTCGACCTCGGCCACGCGTTACTCCTCCTCCCAGCGTTCCCCGATCTCTGCCGCCTCCTGCATCTCCAGCTCCCGCTCGGCGACCTCATGAGGAAGCAGGTGCTCCATGGCCACCGCCGCCTTTTCAGACGTGGGTTGCATGCTGGAGTCCGAGGTGGCCTGGAATATCTTGGCGTGTGCATCCTCGATCTTGGCATGGATGGCCTCGACCCGGGCCAGGGTGACATTGGCGTCACGGACGATAGCTCGAGCGGTCTCGGCATTTGCAGCCGCCATCGCAGCAGCTACCGCAGACACCCTCTCGACGGAAGCGGCCGCGCTCAATGCGGATGCGGCGACACTCTCGGCATAGGCGGCCGCGTTCTAGACGCAGGCGGCAGCGCTCGGGGGGACGCAGCCATCGTACGGGCCTTCACAAAGTGTTTCCATGGAGTCATTTTTGCAAGAAGGGGGTGCGGGAATGGGGATCAGGATTCAGGTATTCGGGGGTTGCAAGCACTGGAGCAAACGAGCTGGCGAAGCTTAAGGAGGGAGACTTAAATAGACCCACATATTTTCATCGCAAACGGTTCCTAGAAAACAATTGTGTGTGATGTTGTAGATATTTTTTATTAGCTGTGAAAGACGAATTTGGAGTAAAGTGGTAACTTATTTGAACCCCAGACTTTTTGTGTGTTCAAAATGCACCATTCACAGCTACATCATCAATTTTCAACCCTTCCTGACTTCATTTGGTATTTTTCATCCATTTATTGATTTTTTAAGCTAAATGACCCTGAAATTGAAAAGCATTACAAATGAACTCTGAAAAGGTTGAAAGTTGGCATGGCATCGTCTTTTGACCCACATAGCATGTGCTAAAAAGATGAGAGCATTACAGCAAAAACTGGGTGCACTTCGTGTACAAAATGGACAATCTCTTTCGAAGTATCACGGTTTCATACGAAAACTCATATGTTACAAAGATATTTCATTTTTTGAACTTATTTGAACTCCATAATTTTTGTGTTCAAAATGCACCATTCATAGCCACATCATCAATTTTCAACCCTTTCTAACTTAATTTGGTAATTTTCATGCATTTATTGATTTTTAAGCTAAATGACCCTGAAATTGAACAACATTACAAATGAACCATGAAAAGGTTGAAAGTTGGCATGGTATCGTCATTTGACCCACATAGCATGTGCTAAAAAGATGGGAGATTTATGGCAAAAACTGGATGCACTTCGTGTACAAAATGGATAATCTCTTTCGAAGTATCAGGGTTTCATACGAAAACTCATCTGTTACAAAGATATTTCATTGTATTGAACTTATTTGAACACCAGAATTTTTGTGTGTTCGGAATGCACCATTCAAAGCCACATCATCAATTTTCAACCCTTTCTGACATCATTTGGTATTTTTCATGCATTTAATGATTTTGAAAGACAAATGACCCTGAAATTGAAAAGCACTACAAATGAACTATGAAAAGGTTGAAAGTTGGCATGGTATCATCATTTCACCCACATAGCAGATGCTAAAAAGTTGAGAGGGTTACGGCAAAAATTGAACGCGCTTCGTGTACAAAATGGACAATCTCTTACGAAGTATCAGGGTTTTGGACGAAAACTCATCTGTTACAAAGGGATTTCATTTATTTGGACTTATTTAAACTCCAGACTTTTTGTGTGTTCAAAATGCACCATTCAAAGCCACATCATCAATTTTCAACCATTTCTGACTTCATTTGGTTTCTTTCATGCATTTCTTGTTTTTTTAAAGCTAAATGACCCTAAAATTGAAAAGCATTACAAATGAACTCTGAAAAGGTAGAAAGTTGGCATGGTATCATCATTTCACCCACATAGCATATGCTAAAAGTTGAGAGGGTTATGGCAAAAACTGGACGTACTACGTGTACAAAATGGACAATCTCTTTCGAAGTATCAGGGTTTCGGACGAAAACTCATCTGTTACAAAGGGATTTCATTTATTTGTACTTATATGAAATCCAGACTTTTTGTGTGTTCAAAATGCACCATTCAAAGCCACATCATCAATTTTCAACCCTTTCTGACTTCATTTGGTATTTTTCATGCATTTATTGATGTTTTTTAAAGCTAAATGACCCTGAAATTTAAAAGCATTACAAATGAACTCTGAAAAGGTTGAAAGTTAGCATGGTATCATCATTTGACCCACATAGCATGTGCTAAAAATATGAGAGGGTTACGGCAAAAACTGGATGCACTACGTGTACAAAATGGACAATCTCTTTCGAAGTATTAGGGTTTCATAAGAAAACTCATGTGTTACAAAGGTATTTCATTTTTTGGACGAACAGGAGATAGCTTCCTCTTACGGCCTTCAAAATTTATTCTACGTTTAACATACACTACTACAACTATACTGTGAAAAATTGGAATATTCTAGCGGTCATTTGACCTTTTAAAAACATTTAATTGGTTTGCTAGCCATTTCATGACCGTATTTCAAATTTGAACTACATTTACATGCAACGCCTAACCATAACGGTATGAAAAATCTTATTTGTTTACTTGTGTGCGAGTTAATTCCATGTGTAATAAATTAGAAGGAATTTTCAAACATATTGGTCTCACGGCATGGGCACATGCATGGAGTGCGATGTCATTTTAATTTCCAAAAAATCAAAAAATGATCAGAAAAACATGAAACCTTGCTTGATTTAATGTCATGTGACCAAGATGATGTGGTAAAAAATTGGCCTGTTTGACGAAAGTTTGGACACACACCCTAACAAAACTGGAGCAACTCACTAGAAGGCTAGCTAGTGGTTCCGAGAGGGAACAATGCATGTTTGATGATGAACGAGAGATAGCTTCCCCTTATGGCCTTCAAACTGTTTCTATGTTTAACGTACACTAATACAACTATCATGTGAAAATTTGTAAAATTTGAGGGGTCATTTGACTTTATAAAGTCATTTAAGTGATTTTCTAGCCATTTAATGACCATAATTCGAATTTGAACTATATCTACATGCAACGGCTAACCATAACGATTTGAAAAATCATATTTTTGTGTACTTGTGTGCGAGTTAAAAAATCTTCAGACCATGTAAATATCTGGTGTTCAAAAAAGAAAATGTAAAGATCTTGCAAAACAACCGACCCCCACATGATTGGCACTCTATTTCGCGCCTCGAGGTTTGGAAGGTGAATCGCATGGGTTATTAATCAGACACAATTCTGTATTGGAAGCCGTCAACTATATTGTTCACACATGGATTCTAATGCGGCAATCGTGTGTAATTCAAACTACAGTACTCGTAAATTCCTGCACCCGGCGTGTTTACTGTTCCCGTTGATCTAGATTCCGGCCTCCAATAAATACTACCTTACTCATGTCGTCCCGCCTGCATTCTCATCTACATCCTCCCCTCGCTCGCCCTCTCTCTCTCTCTCTCTCTCTCTCTCTCTCTCTCTCTCTCTCTCTCTCTCTCTCAAAGCTCTGGCATGGCACCGCCGATCTGCCCACACGCCGACGAGAAGTCACCGCCCCCGAGGACGCTCAGTTGATGATTAGCGACGAGGAGGACCCCTACGCGCCGCCGGACGAGGTTGCTACAACAACCCCCAACTTTGGATTGGTTTTGGGGGCAGTACAATATTTGTCTGTGGAAGTCACTGTCGCCGGCTGAGAAAGCCAGACAACTGGCGTTCAAGAAGGAGATGGCGGAGGATAAAGCCAGGTACCAGGCGGCCTGTGAAGCCCGTGATGCCACCTGGAAAAAGGAGAAGGTGGAGCTTTGGGGGCGGGCACGTCATCGTGCGGAGGAGGTGTGCGAAGACGGTTACTTCACGAGGAAGGCCAAAGGTGCTAGGCGCCTCATCGCTGCGTGGAGGTGGGCCAATAAGCTCCAGTGTGCCACCGATGAGGAGCTCCGACGGGCGCCGAATGAAATGGCAGGATTGTCCGCGCTCGTCTGCCAGCAAGAGACAGATCGGTACGTCAAGCGCTGCGAGGCGAAGAAGGCGGAGGAGTGCCTCCGCGCTGGGATGACGCCGCGGGTCAGGAGTGATTATTAGTTTAGTATTGTTTGTTTTCAATTTTATGCAGTGTACCTAGTAGTTAAGTATCAACACATATATGTGATCATATTATAAATATTCTATGGTGAACTAATGAACAATTAATATATATATATATAATGAATTCCATTTTCTCTCTATTTTTGTATACTAATTTGAATCTAGTTGTTATCATCCACATATACAGAATGGAAAGCGTATATACACACATTAAAACAGAACATATAAGAACGGAAAATAGAGTACACACATTGAGAGGAATAAATAGGGCAATAGTATGATTGTTGTGAATACATATCTATCCACGTCGAAACGACTCAACAAAATGAAATGCGTCCATGAGACCATGACCAACAGCCCTTGCCTATGGTAGCTCTTGGCTCTGCCTGAACTCGTGCAGCCGTTCGTCCAAGCGGTCGACATGCTCGCGATACATGTGAAGCGCGATCTCGAGCTCCAAGTTAGCTATTTCATCGGAGATCACTAGCTCAAGGATGCAACGGCCATGTTCCTCTACTGCGCCCAGGTGGACACCTGGGCCAAGGAGGCGGTCGAGCCTACGGATCAGCGCGTTGGCATCCAGCGGGCCGCGGACAAGGCGAACAGCGCCACCTATGCGAATGGCGCTGCTGGCGTCCGGTGCAAGTACGACGCGGCCGCCCTCTAGTGCAAGTACGGTGCTGAGGGCCTCTGCCGACTCCTGGCGAGGAATGGGGGTACTGACGGGATGTGTACCCAGCTGGGATGCCGTGTCGACGGCAGGCAAGCGCCGATAGATCCGCTCTTGCTATGTGGCGCGTCGCGCCTCTTGCTCTACGGTGCTCCAACGGTCTCGCCGTGCGGCAAGCCGCAGCCTATCAGCGCGGGCGCGCCTAGCTTGCTCTGCGGCGCGCCATCGATCATGTTGTGTGGCGAGCTGCAGCCTGTCGGCGCTCACATGCCTATCTTGATCCACGGCGCTCAAGCACCATCCGCCAAAGATCTGCTCAACCCTGGCGATGACGCGCATCAGGGCGGCGTCCAACGCATTGCCGGGGAGCACCTCGGCCTCGACGGGTCGTGGCACCTGCTCGTTTTCCTTGTCGACAAGGTGGATGGCAGAGGTGGCGCTTTGGTGGGTTGGTGATACGTCTCCAACGTATCTATAATTTTTGATTGTTCCATGCAATTATATATTCTGTTTTGGATGTTTAATGGGCTTTATTATACACTTTTATATTATTTTTGTGACTAATCTACTAACCCAAGCCCCAGTGCAAATTGCAGTTTTTTGCCTATTTCAGTGTTTCACAAAAAAGGGATATCAAACGGAGTCCAAACGAAATGAAACCTTCGGGAGAGTTATTTTTGGAACAATATCAACACAAAAGACTTGGATAGCCATGAAGCGAAGGAGGTGGCCGCGAGGGTAGGGGGCGCGCCCAGGGGGGTAGGCACGCCCCCACCCTCGTGGACCCCCTGTTGCTTCCCCGACGTCCCTCTTCCTCCTATATATACCTACGTACCCTGAAACCATTGAGGAGGACCACGAAACCATAATTCCACCGCCGCAACCTTCTGTACCCGTGAGATCCCATCTTGGGGCCTGTTCCGAAGCTCCGCCAGAGGGGGCATCAATCACGGAGGGCTTCTACATCAACACCATAGCCTCTCCAATGAGTTGTGATTAGTTTACCACAGACCTTTGGGTCCATAGTTATTAGCTAGATGGCTTCTTCTCTCTCTTTGGATCTCAATACAAAGTTCTACTCGATCTTAGAGGAGATCTATTCGATGTAATCTTTTTGCGGTGTGTTTGTCGAGATCCGATGGATTGTGGGTTTATGATCAAGATTTTCTATGAACAATATTGGATTCTTTTCTGTAATCTTTTATGCATGATTTAAATATCTTTGCAAGTCTCTTTGAATTATCGATTTGGTTTGGCCTACTAGATCTATAGTTCTTGCAATGGGAGAAGTGCTTGGCTTTGGGTTCAATCTTGCGGTTTACTTTCCAAGTGACAGCAGGAGCAGCAAGGCACGTATTGTATCGTTGCCATCGAGGATAAAGAGATGGGGTTTATATCATATTGCTTGAGTTTATCCCTCTACATCATGTCATTTTGCTTAAGGCGTTACTCTGTTCTTATGAACTTAATACTCTAGATGCATGCTGGATAGCGGTCGATGTGTGGAGTAATAGTAGTAGATGCAGAATCGTTTCGGTCTACTTGTCATGATCGTGATGCCTATATACAATGGTCATGCCTAGATATTCTCATAACTACGCGCTTTTCTATCAATTGCTCGATAGTAATTTGTTCACCCACCGTAGAAATTTGCTATTATGAGGGAAGCCACTAGTGAAACCTATGGCCCCGGGGTCTATTCTCATCATATTAATCTTCTATCAACTATTTACTTTACTTTGCATTATTTACTTTCAATCTCTATATCAAAAATACCAAAAATATTATCTTATCATATCTATCGGATCTCACTTTTGTAAATGATCGAGAAGGGATTGACAACCCCTTTTATCGCGTTGGCTGCAAGGTTCTTATTTGTTTGTGAAGGTACGAGGGACTCACGCGTGGTCTCCTACTGTATTGATACCTTGGTTCTCAAAAACTGAGGGAAATACTGACGCTACTGTGCTGCATCACCCTTTCCTCTTCCAGGGAATACAACGCAAGCTCGAGAAGTAGCAGTTGGCATGCTTGTAAAAGGTGGATGTGCTACAGGCTGCACTTGTCGCCTCCGTGTGTCGCACGCCGCGTAGGTTTATGCGCAATATCACTAGGTGGCGGGAAACATGTGAGGAAATGGCGGGAAACGGCGGCGTGTTCACAAAATGCCATCAATTAATGGAAACTTAGCATAGAAGGAACATCAAGCTAGCACAAGAAGTAGATGATGATCAGATGAACACGGACCACACTAGGGAACCCTTTGGTTATGAATTCATCAATCGCAAACGGTTGAATACTAGCAAGCAATTTCCCACAACACACACGGCTTATTCCATCACAAACAGGTCAGATGGATCAACTGTATGCCACATATCGCACATTGTCATGCGCTAGACCTTCTTTAACATGTGTTAAAAACAAAAAAAAATCAAAACAACGACCTTGAGGTTAATTCCACCCCACAACACACACGGCTTATTCCATCACAAACAGGTCGGATGGATCAACTGTATGCCACGTATCGCACATTGTCAAAAAGCAATGCGGTGGACCTTCTTTAACATGTGTTAAAAAATAAAAAAAATAAAAACAAGGACCTTGAGGTTAATTCCACCCCACAACACACACAGCTTATTCCATCACAAACAGGTCGGATGGATCTACTGTATACCACTTATCATACTATATCATAATCACTTTAATGCATGTTGACACCCAAGATAAATCATTATCCACTCCTAGCTACTTAAGCATGGCACGAGCAACTATAATCTCTAATAATCATCATAAACATGTTCAATTATAATACCCTTAATCGTGGATACTATGTTAAACATATTTACAAAACAAAAACAAATTGAGTTCATACCTGCTTTTCTTTGCCACAGTCACTTCATCAAATCATCGTCATTATTGTCTTTCACTTGCATGACCGAATGATATGAAAATAATATTAGTGCACGTGTGCCATGGACTAAGCTAGAATTTGCAAACATTGATTCGAAGGAGAAGACAAAAGAATGTGGCCTCTTTGTTAAATAAACCATAATGCATACGAGAGCCACTCAACATTTTCATCGTGGTCATCTCCTTATAGTAACTCAAAAAGAAAAGAAGGAATTTCAGAGAAACTGACTAAAATATTTTCAGATTTTTTAGTTTTTCTTGAAGAAAGCAGAAAAGCGAAGGATAAAGAAAAAAGAGGAAAACTATTTACATGGGAAAACTCCCAACAAACAAAAGAAGAACAAGAAATCTTTTGGGGGTTACTAATAATTCTACCTTGATTTAAACTCGAAAATAAAAAGCGAAAATAAACGAGGAATATTTTTTTGGTTTTCTTAAAGTTTTTCAAACGCACAAAAATAAAACAAGAAAATAAAACTACGATGGATCATGCAATGAAAAAGTGTGAACACCGATAATTGGAATGAAATGTGTGAACATGAATGTAATATTGGTGAGAAATACGTACTCCCCCAAGCTTAGGCTTTTACCTAGCTTGGTAATCACCATTCGTAGTAGCCGTCCGGTCTCATGTGAAAGTGTTGAGGCGGCGGTACCTGAGCGTCCCAATCCTGGGCCTCCTCCTTCTCTGCCACCAACGTGTTACAGTAGGCAATAATGTTCGGTGGCATAACAGTATATCTGTTCTTGACATAAGCTTCAAACAAGGCAGGTGCAGGCAACGGGATAACCTCACGAGTATTTTCAAAGAAACCCAACTTATAATGAATATGATGGTTAGGCTCAGGGGCATCCATGAAATGATGATCCTGCATTGACTCGTGGTGTAGGTAAACTCTAGGTAACAAGCAATCATGAAGGCATATATCAACATTAAAATTTCTCACCAAACGAGTAGCACAAATACCACCATGAAGCTTACCCTTGGTTCTATTAGTGCGTAGGCGGCGTGCAATGATAGCTCCAATGCTGTAAGTGTTATCATTGAGCAGTGCACGACGTAAAATAGCAAAGTCTGGGGCACATAAAGCACCACCCGGCTCTCTAGTAGTCAAACATTTTCCTATGAATAAAGCAAACTAGTGCATAGCAGGAAAGTGCAAGCTAGTGGCTCGGGTATGAGAAACACCCCTTGTTTCCCCTATGGTTAATGTGTAGAGGTACTCCTCAAACTCCTCTGTTCCAGGCTGTCTTATCTCCCAAAATTCAGACAGTGGTATCTGACGATGTTCAGCATATAAATCAAAGCGTGGCAAGGGGGGTTTGAGCCTATTCAAGAAATGGAAATTTGACACGAAAGAATTTGTGAGAATGTGGTACTGATCACACTCTTCTGCAAGGAAGTTTGTCAACCCGACATTTGCGACAAATTGCGCGAACTCTTGGTAGAATATGGTTTCATTATGAAAGCATGGTTCCCATTCACATGGCCGGACCTCCATCCTACGCGGAAGGTTAAGGTCCCTGTGTGAAGACTCCCTAATGATTCCTTTGGCATTCTTCTTTGAGGAACTCCTCTGAAATATATGCATTTTATCCACGTACAATTTTTTTGAAAAACATTGGGCCACAAAATGATGTCAATAAAACTTCACAAGATTGATATCAACTACTCATACGAATTTCTAGAGGCCATATAAAGCATTCAAACTACTTGGAACTCAAAAATATAAAAATGCAAGCTCAGGTTTGGAAATGGGTGGCTAGTTATGCAAAATATAATCCACTAGAGAAAAAACATATTAGAGTAATGGAGGAGTCATATACCAAGCAACAATCCCTCAAAACAGTTTTGGAAATGGGTCTCCAAGCAAAGAGATCAAAAATCTCAGGTTTGAGAGCAAGAACACGAGAGAGAGAGAGAGAGAGAGAGAGAGAGAGAGAGAGAGAGAGAGAGAGAG
>LR738709.1:307824197-307857515 GCA_902687465.1 Secale cereale | reverse complement strand
GGGGGGGGGGGGGAGGAGATAGTGATATGGACCAAGTGCTGTTCAAGGAAGGAAAGCCTTGCCGAGAAGCAAACATAATGCATAAGATAAGTTGACAAAGTTTGAACATTCAAATTTCAAATTCTTAGTTGTCTTCCTTGAACCACCACATTTTGTATGGAAAACCTGTGCGCGGAGGAACCTACCCGTGGCTAGCCGCACCCTTACTTTGTTTCGAGCACGCTCAACGGCTTAAGTGAGCTGCGACAAGTGTCGTGCCCTTACTTCGTTTTTCGAGTTCGCTCAACAATCTAAGTGTGCTGCGACGAGCTGCGGCAAGGTTTCTTGCCGGCAAGGGCGTTGCCAGCAGGCTGCTAAGAGTCCCGTACTCAGCGCTCGTGGCAAGGGCCACTTTGCCGGCAAGTTCCCTAAAAGCGTAGGGTGAAGAAGCATACAAAGTGAAGGAACAAAGCAAGGGAGATAATACTGCATTGACTACCCAAAATAAAGTTATGTTACAAGATAGCTTGCCGCTGTTCTAACCAACTACTACCCATGACTTAATCGACAGCGACAAAGGAAGCAGAAAGAAGGGAGCCTAGTCTCTTCGGTCTCCGTCGACCCTCTTGATCTTGCCCGCCTTGGCTACGATGTGGGCAACTTGTGCCTTCAACGCCTCCTGGTCAGCTTCGGGCGGCAGGGTCCGGAGGACGTTGACGAGGTTGATCCCGGGGTTGTGGTAGACGATCTTCGACAACACCCGCTCCATAGTACCCGTGCAAAGCCGGCGCGCCTCGTCAGCCAGCTGCGCGGGGATCCTCTCCCGTAGCCGCGCGAGGGCCGGCGCCACTCCCCTGAAGAACAAGCTCAGCTTGGCGCTGTGGGGGAGGCTCTCGTCGGGGGAGTACACGAGGTGCTCCGCCCTCAGCGCCACCATATCCTTGTCGATGTTGGCGGCGGAGGCGACGAGCTCCTCGGTCCACTGCTCCACCGTCCGCTGGAAGTTGTTCTGCGACAGGGCGGCACTGTCCAACAGCGCCCTTTCAGACCGGAGATCTTCTTTCAGCTTCGTTTCACGGTCCCGGGCGGCGTCAAGTGAGTCGTTGAGGGTGGAAACCTTCAGCTCCAAGTCTGCGATGGAGTCCTTGGCGTCGTTGAGCTCTTTGCCCTTCTTGAAGAGACGGACTTGCAGCTCCGAGTTGGTATGGGCGTCCTTCTCCCGCGCCATGTTGAGCGCGGCAACCCTGTCCTCGCTCGCCTTCAAGTTCGTCTCCATCTGCGCCACCCGGGCCTCCAGATCCCTCTTGGCGGTCTCTGCGGAAGCAGCGGCATCCCTCGCCTCCTGCAGAGCCACGCCAATGGCCTGCTCACGAGCGGTGAGGTCGTCCTCGTGGCTATCGAGGTCGACCTTCCGATGGTTGAGCTCTCCCTCCCGCCGAGACAGATCCTCGGCGGCCAGTCGCTGCTGCTCCTCCACCTCGGCCTTCTCGAGGAGGAACGCTTGGTGTGCTCCGGCAAGCTCTTCGCGCTCCTCCGCCAAGTTCCGGAGGGCCGCCTGGTTGGCGGCACGGAGCTCCGCGGCACGCTTCTCCAGATCAGCACCAGCCTTGGCAGCCAGAGCCTCCCGGGACTCCAACTTAGCCTGCCTGGCCCGGTACAAGGCCAGAAGCCGGCGTAGGAGTTGCTCCTCTTCGGGCTCGTCGCTGCTGCCGGGCGCGTCGACAATCTTCAGCCCGGCGGAGGCCAGAACTTCTCCGTCGAACGTCTCCCCCTCCACGGGTGCCCTTGATGAAGACGCCCACGGGACTTGGATGAAGACCCCGTTGGCGGCCTCCAGATAGACGCCCGACCCAGCCGCAAGGGCGGAGGGGTCGGCGGCCGGTGCAGCGTCCGGCGCTCCTGCGGCCTCAGGGCCAGCAGTGCGGTTGTAATGCCCAGGATGGGACTATACCTCCTACGTGTCGAGGCACGACTTAAAGGTATAAGCCCATCCTAGAATGATCTCAAGTTTGGTATCTTTGCACGACTCATGTAAAAGAGGGATTAAATTGCAAAAGAAGATAGTTGGCTTACACTCGCCACTTCACACAATACATTACATAAGCAATCATCATTCAAAACATCACATCCCATCTAAGGGTAAGATCCAAACAAAGATACCAAAACAACATAAAGCCACAGGTCAAGATCGAATCCTAGTAGAAACCACTACTGATCGTCGAAAACGTCACAAGCATACGGCCACTCTCTTCATCGAGCTCCCAGTTAAGAACTTGAACTAGCTCTTGCATCAAACTCGGCTAAACCTGCATCTGGTGTTGTAGTATCTGTGAGCCACGAGGACTCAGCAATCCCATAACCATGGGTAACAAGACTAGCAATGCTTTATGGGAAGGAAGAGGTAAGTAGTGAGGTTGCAGCAGCAGCTAAGCAATAAATGGTGGCTAGCTTACGAGTACCAGAATAAGATGAGCATCTACGCAAACGGTCGCAAAAGTAGTGATCGCTAAAGATCCTGACTACATACGAATCAAACATAACCCCACCGTGTTCTCTTCTCAAAGTGAAAAGAGACAGTCACGGTTACTCACACAGTTGTGTGTTTTACTTCGGATCCTCTGTCAAGTTTTCTACAACCGGACATTAACAAATTCCAATCTGCCACATAACCGCGGGCACGGCTTTCGAAAGATCATAACCCTGCAGGGGTGTCCCAACTTAGCCCATCACAAGCTCTCACGATTAGCTGAAGTGATAAATATAATATCATCACCCCTTATCTTAGGGAAAATCCGATCAGGCTCGGCATCCCGGTAGCACAAGTCATTTCGACAATGGTAAAACTAGTCCAGCAAGACCTCCCGGCGTGCCGACACCCTGATAGTAGCCGCGCGTATCTCGTCTCAGGCCACAACCGGATGGGTGATCCTACAGGTTATACCAGATACCTCGGGTTTCCCCAAGGCGGCCCCGCAGTCTCCCCGTTTGGGACCAACACCATCAGCACTGGCCCCCCTGCTATGTAGAATTAAGAATCCTCGGGGACGCGACCCCCTATGCAATTTTAATTAATTAATTAAGTTGTTATTATGAGGCAAATTAAAACCAATGTTGGGCCTTGCTGGAGGAGTTTTATTCAAAGTCGAACTGTCAAGGGGTCCCCATTTCACCCATCGTGTAAGGAACGCAAAATCAAGGAACATAATGCCTGTTTATCGGCGCCTAAGGTGGCATGAGTGGAACAAAACACTGAGCAAAAGGCCAAGCCTTCCACCCATGCCCAGTATATAGGTGTGTTAATAATAATTATAGATATTGTGATATTCCAACAACAAGTTCCCTCCTGGAACAAACTTCATCTTCACCTGCAACTAACAACGCTATAAGAGGGGCTGAGCAAGCGGGTAACATAGCCAAACAGTGGTTTTGCTAGGAAGGTTTCAAGGATAGAAGTTTCATGGCAACAAGGAGAGGGCTGACATAAAAGATGGGTAGCGCGACATGTAACGATAGCATCGAGACAACTAAGCATGGCAATGGTAGTAAAGGTATCCAAGGGTATGATCATCTTGTTGGGATTCCACAAGGGAGAAGAACGGATCCATGAAGTAGACGAAGAAGAAGCCTCACAACTCCGGAACGAAACCGAAGCTAACAAGAGAAGCAACCGGAAAGAAGCAAACAACACGGTAAACACACATATCATAACATGGCATACGATGCACATCCAAGTATGATGCATGTCCGGTTTAATTATGCATGGCATGGCAAGGTGCACAAACAACACTACAAGTTAAGTGGAGCTCAATATGCAACGAGTTGCATATTGACGAAACACCACATTTTATTATTTAGTTGACTCTCGTTTATTTACAAGACAAGATTAAATGTTGTTAACATAGCAAGAGGTGAAGCATAAGTAAACTACCTATTTAGACAATTTAAATGAGGCCGGAAATAACAACAACAATTCCGGAAAATCCCCATGAGCATGTTTAGCAATTATTAAAGCAACAACAATTAAACATTATAAAGTTGTTAACATGATGCGGATGACATGATCAAGTTTATGCAAGTTTATTAAAAGGGTTGACATAAGAGGATATGAAGCATTTGTCCCCGTGGTGGAAGGAAAAAGGTGCCACGGCAACAATCCGAAAATGATGCAACGGCAACATCTCGGTTCCGGTAACTCGTTGAGAGTCCGGTGCAAAAGGAAAGATGGCGTGAGCGAGTCAAACGAGATGAAAGGTGGGGTGATCCTGTTACCGGGTTCCCACGGGTCGGCGACGAGGCAACCGAGGAACATGACAAACGGACGAAACGGCACGGAGCACACACGGGAGACATTTCATACAACACAACAAGCATTCACACGGGTCATCCACGGGGTCGTCTCGGTATACCTTCGGAACAGTCGTTTTGGTGCGGTTCGAGTTCGTAGAAGAAGGAGTCGTTCTCACGAGTCGTAGAGGAAGTAGTGGTTCACGTTTCCGAAGAGGAAGTAGTCGTTTCGATATCGTGTCGTGGTACTTGCGGCGTCGGACATCTTCGGGGCGACGGTAGTGGTACACGTTCCATAGGGGTACTTGTCGCATCGCCATGTAGTTGTTCACGTTCATCGGAGAGGTACTCGCCATCGTAGCCGTTCGGTCGTCGTGGTACTTGGTCGTGGTACTTGGCATCGGTAGATGTACTCGTTCCGTTCGGTCTTGCCGGTCTCGTCTCGAGTTGTAGTTGTACATGTCGTCGAGGTACTTGCCGCATCGACGTGTAGGGGTACTTGGTCGGGTCGCCTTGTACTCGTTCATGTAGTCGTTCACGGAGCTCGTAGACGTTCTCGTTACGTAGTGGTACTTGGGGGTTCTCTGTCAAGACAACAGCAAAAGGTCAACACAAAAGAAAACACCGGACACGGCACGGCGAGGAGACGAAGCACTCCGACGGGGAAAACTCTGCAGAACGGCGACGAAGCAAGGGCCCCGGGAGCTCAAGCGGGGAGGCCGGCTGCATGCGTGGCCGAGGCAGCAGCAACTAGGCGAGGAGGCGATGGAGCTGCGGCGTCCGCGCGGGTCTGGCCGACCCGCGGGCGAGGATGCGGGGCCTTGCCGCCTCTGGCCGAGGGAGGACGACGGCGGGTAGAGGAGGAGCCGCGGCGAAGAGGGCTCTGGCGCGGTGGCTCCGGCTGGTGTCGGTGGCGATGCGGGGCCTGGCCGCGGCGAGGACGTGGTCACGGCTCCGCGCGGGGGATGAAGGCAGCAGGGGGCGGCTCCCTTGCGGCGGACGGCAGCAACTCGGCTCTGGGGCCTCGATCGGGCGGGGCGACCTGGAGATGGAGGCCACACCGCAGGCGAGGTGGTGGAAGGGCTCGGGCGATGGGAGGCTACCGAGGGGTGAGATGGGAGAGACGAGCGAGGCAGAGGGACTCGAGGGACGAGGCCCCTGGGGCGTTCGATGGGGAGAAGGGAGCGAGGCTGAAGAGGTGCGATGTGGGCTAGGGTTTCGGTGGAGAGCGGCCTGGAGGGATGGGCCGGCCTATTGGGCCCGATAGGCTGCGGGGAAGAGGAGGGCCCAGAGGGAGAGGGAGGCTGAGGCAGACTTGGCTGGAGTACTGGGCCTCTCTGCCTCATAGATCTTTGCAGAAAAAGTTAAATAGAGAGTCCAAAAGAAAATAAGAAAGGAAGGTCATGAACAGGAAAAAAATAATAAAGATGGAACATTTTTGAAAGGCTTTATGGAATAAACCAACCCCACAAAAATAGTTCCAACAAAAATAGGGAAAAACAAACTAAAATAAATAGCTTGCCTTAAAGGAGTTTAAAAGGAGTCTAGATTTTAGGAGGAGCCTCGATAAAAGGGAAAAGAATTATAGGGAGGTTTTGACGGTGAAACTTGAATTAAGAGGCATGGAGAAAAATATATGCAAGTGTGTTGGGTTATTTCCAAACAAATGGAATATTTCTTAATATAGCTCCCTGAATATCGGGAGGGCATATGTTATAAAGAGAAGTCACCTTCCCTCGATTTAAATGGACCGAAGGTCCACACAATTTATTTAGGTTGAGATGCAAAAATAAATATGACATGATGGCATGATGACATGATGCAATGCGAAAATAAATAACACAAGCACAAAGAACACACGGGAGAACCCGGAACATCTGGAATCTTCTGGAATCTTCTGGGACGTCGGTCTTCGGGCGTCACAACTCTCCCACACTAACAGAGGATCTCGACCCGAGATCCTAGAGATATCACCGGGTAAAAAAACGGAAGAGGAGGAGGTAAAACAAAGTTGTTTCTTTGACAGACAAGTGAAACCACGGACCTGAGAGGTTGACCAAATGAAAGAAGAATATAACGGAGATGAATGAAGATGAAAGCACTCCGGTAAAAGGAAGAACAAGGAGCAGAATGAGAACTTTGTAGGTTGAAAGACATGAATTAAGAGCTTACGAACCAAAAGAATATGAAACTACAATGGTATACCAAGGAATAAGAATGACATAATTTGGACAGCACTCCGTCTGAAAATGGAAGGAATTAACAAGAACTTGCCAAGTTGGAATGATACTTGATGAAAACAACAACACATTGCCTCCAAAACAATTAAATGAATGGCACAAAGGGTAAGAAAGATTCAAACAACACTCCGGTTAAAAAGATAGGGAAAAACTAGATGAATGACGGAACTGAATGAAGAATACAACACTTCGGTTAAATGATAAGCAAGGGAAAGAAGATGATCTTGATAAATTGATATGATGGTCAAAGAGAGATCATCACAAAGCCTCCGGAATGAAAGAATAGCATATAATCAAAGAAAGACTTGAACGGAGAAGAAAATGACAACTTCTCTCAAAATTGAATTTGAAAGAGCATCTAGAGGAAGATGGATTGAATAGAGTTGTTGGAAATTCAACAACGAAAGAATAAGCTTGATGTGGGCTTATGGAAACATTTTAAAATTAAGAGGTGACAACCAGCCACTAACGAAAACAATAGATTGGATTGAGATCAACAAGGAGATGAAAAACTTATTTCACCGGAATGATAAATGAAGAACTTGGGTCATTTATAAGCACCACAATACCACAATCCTTAGGGAAAGCTTTTAGGTGAATTATAACCCAAGATAACTCCAAGAGATAAAAATGAGGGGTTGAAGGGATCTTCTGAACAAGGAAAATGATGGTTTTAAATATCTCCTTCTTGACAACTTGTGAATCATGAAACATGGAGGAATTGTCAAAAATGACATAACACCATCTGAAAAGATAAGGTAGAACGGATTGCACTTCAAAATGCATGATGAAGAATGCTTGATCTTCAACAAGAATCTTGATGAAGACTTCGAGGATGAATTAAATCTTGATGAACCACCATGAGAACTCCGGTAATGAAAGCATGAGAAGTGAAATACGAAAAGAATAAGATTCAAGGCCTGCGATGAATTAGATGGAGCTTTGAAATGATATAATTGAAATAACTTGGAGCTCCGGAAAACAAGATGAACAACTTAGAACCAAGGATATGATATGATGAACAAGCTCCGGAGAAAAGAATTAAATCACCTTGAAGGAATAAGAATAAGAATTATGTCATGCATCTCCTTCACCAATGTAAATTGATGACAACCAAAGTATTTGGCATACTACTTATTCTCGTTGGAAAGGATTAAAGAGAGATATAGCACAAGCTTGGGTAAATCTTCAACGAACCACCGGTAGGATTGTGAAAGGAACAAATGAATTAAAACGATAACAACGGAAGGGTAATCTTGAAAGAACCACCGTAAGAATATGGAGACGATCGAAGAGGCATCAATGAAGAATATTTGGAGGTCGAAGTTGAAAACTGAGAACGAAGAAATATTCTGAAATGATGGCCTTCGGAGGATCACAAAGAAAAGAATTCATGAAATGCTTCGTATGGGTATGAAAATAATTCCACACAATCGAAACAATACTGAGGATGGCATGAAGCTAGAACCACGAATCTTCAAGAAGACGTGCCAAGATTTAAGAGAAACACTTCTCCGGTCTCCAAATGCTGAGAATGAAGACAAGAAATGCCATGAAGAATTGTATAGGCACTCCGTAAAGAAGAATTAAAAGGTTGAACCAATGATGAAAAAGAATTGAACGCGATCTTGGAGGAGGCATATGACTGATGGAGATCATTCTTACGTCACACTTTGAAAAGAATTTGAGTATAACTCCGGAAAATAATTAGAAGAGTCAGGTAAGATCCTGGGAAAAGACCTGTGGGTTAGGGCCCACTAAAGAAATCACCGTTGAAAAAGATTGCTTAAGAGATATTGCACCGGTTGAATTAAAAAGGCTTGAATAAGATAACAATCTCAAAATAGTTTGGATGGATTAAGAATGGAATTATGAATCTTCAGCACTCTGGATATGAATAACAAGAGGAGAATGATTAATTGGTGCACCGGAATAAGAAAGCATTGTGAAATGAGGAAAAAGGATAAGATCAACATCGAATTCTTGAATTACATCCACTGGCAGAATTTGAGAACAAAAGAATGATGAACTTGGAGTTTCCTGAGCATCTTCATGATAAAACACCGGATAAGAACATTGAATGAAAAATGAAGAAATATCACATGAATAAAATGGATACTTCATTTGAGAATTTCTGGCTCCATAAAGAGAAGGGTGGGAGGGTGGGGAAAAACAAAGACAACTTGGGATGAAAGAACATACACCGTTGAGAAAAGACTGAGAGTAGATCTTGCAGATGATGAAAAGATCTGATTAACTCAAAGAAAAGGACGCCGGTTGAGAAGAATTAACATGAAAATCTTGATGATCAAGAAGGATTAGCACTCCCATAGAAATATGAGAACACCGATTAGGAAAGGTATGGAATCAACATTTGACATCGAAGCAACTCGAATACCAGAATCAAAACAAGAACAAAGGATAGATATGTTACATGATCTTCACAATATCATCCGAACAGAGAATTGAACGAATGAATTCCGCAGGTACATCAACTTGACGAGAAGCCACTTGGAGAATAAAAGGTAAATAAAAAAGGTACAAGGATCAGATAGAACAAATACAAGATAGAAGCTTCGTTCGACATCTTCGTGCTGAAAGCTCATGGAACGTGTTACAAAAGGGTTTTGCAATCCCCGGATCAGCATAGCCAAGGACCCTTTAAGATGCAACTCCCGATCGGAACAAGCCCATAAAACCACTTCACTCAATGTAGAACCCCAAATTTCATATCATGCATTCGTTGGAAGAATTCCTAGAACTACTAGATGAACCCACCTATTAATTTCCGAAAGATTCCAGTTATGCAATCAGCTGTTGGGGATACACGGGAAGCACCGCGCAATCAACTCTAAACCTACATCCAGGTGTATCCATCCTTCAACACATAACCAGTCTTTCTCGGAAACTGTTTACCTCGGACCTTCGAAACGCATCCACTATACAAGCTATGGCAATACTCCCGAACTACCTCCCCAGTACTGGGTGATGTCGGGGTTATCTTGCCACTAACCGCATAGGAGAGTTTTCGATGTCGGCCGTCTTAAGTATTCTAGTACTGCAGCGATGGATTTGTGACGACAACACCTCGGAGCTCAACTCCCCGGGACACTGCCACAACCCCTAATGACAGGAGGCATCGAGAACAATGTTCTCGTCACAAAGACATCGAAACAATCCAAACAATACTCGCGAGATCCTAAAAAAAAATTTGGTGCAATTTTTGAAAGTAGAAGAGGCAAGAGTAATCGTCAGGAGTCCTAACCAGAGTGAAAAGAGATGAGGAGCAAAAGAAATCCTACTCTCCGATACATATAGGACTCAAAACATTTTCAAGTGTGTGTCTAGACTCAACCATCAACGATTCGATCAATCAGTAGGGGCTTCTAGGTCGGAGAAGGCTCTGATACCAACTTGTAATGCACAGGATGGGACTATACCTCCTACGTGCCGAGGCACGACTTAAAGGTATAAGCCCATCCTAGAATGATCTCAAGTTTGGTATCTTTGCACGACTCATGTAAAAGAGGGATTAAATTGCAAAAGAAGATAGTTGGCTTACACTCGCCACTTCACACAATACATTACATAAGCAATCATCATTCAAAACATCACAGCCCATCTAAGGGTAAGATCCAAAGAAGGATACCAAAACAACATAAAGCCACAGGTCAAGATCGAATCCTAGTAGAAACCACTACTGATCGTCGAAAACGTCACAAGCATACGGCCACTCTCTTCATCGAGCTCCCAGTGAAGAACTTGAACCAGCTCTTGCATCAAACTCGGCTGAACCTGCATCTGGTGTTGTAGTATCTGTGAGCCACGAGGACTCAGCAATCCCATAATATTGGGTAACAAGACTAGCAAAGCTTTATGGGAAGGAAGAGGTAAGTGGTGAGGTTGCAGCAGCAGCGAAGCAATATATGGTGGCTAGCTTACGAGTACCAGAATAAGATGAGCATCTACGCAAACGGTCGCAAAAGTAGTGATCCCTAATGATACTGACTACATACGAATCAAACATAACCCCACCGTGTTCTCTTCTCAAATTGAAAAGAGACAGTCACGGTTACTCACACAGTTGTGTGTTTTACTTCGGATCCTCTGTCAAGTTTTCTACAATCGGACATTAACAAATTCCAATCTGCCACATAACCGCGGGCACGGCTTTCGAAAGATCATAACCCTGCAGGGGTGTCCCAACTTAGCCCATCACAAGCTCTCACGATTAGCTGAAGTGATAAATATAATATCATCACCCCTTATCTTAGGGAAAATCCGATCAGGCTTGGCATCCCGGTAGCACAAGTCATTTCGACAATGGTAAAACTAGTCCAGCAAGACCTCCCGGCGTGCCGACACCCTGATAGTAGCCGCGCGTATCTCGTCTCAGGCCACAACCGGATGGGTGATCCTACAGGTTATACCAGATACCTCGGGTTTCCCCAAGGCGGCCCCGCAGTCTCCCCGTTTGGGACCAACACCATCAGCACTGGCCCCCCCTACTATGTAGAATTAAGAATCCTCGGGGACACGACCCCCTATGCAATTTTAATTAATTAATTAAGTTGTTATTATGAGGCAAATTAAAACCAATGTTGGGCCTTGCTGGAGGAGTTTTATTCAAAGTCGAACTGTCAAGGGGTCCCCATTTCACCCATCGTGTAAGGAACGCAAAATCAAGGAACATAATGCCGGTTTATCGGCGCCTAAGGTGGCATGAGTGGAACAAAACACCGAGCAAAAGGCCAAGCCTTCCACCCATGCCCAGTATATAGGTGTGTTAATAATAATTATAGATATTGTGATATTCCAACAACAAGTTCCCTCCTAGAACAAACTTCATCATCACCTGCAACTAACAACGCTATAAGAGGGGCTGAGCAAGCGGGTAACATAGCCAAACAGTGGTTTTGCTAGGAAGGTTTCAAGGTTAGAGGTTTCATGGCAACAAGGAGAGGGCTGACATAAAAGATGGGTAGCGCGACATGTAACGAGAGCATCGAGACAACTAAGCATGGCAATGGTAGTAAAGGTATCCAAGGGTATGATCATCTTGCCTGGGATTCCACAAGGGAAAAGAACGAATCCATGAAGTAGACGAAGAATAAGCCTCACAACTCCAGAACGAAACCGAAGGTAACAAGAGAAGCAACCGTAAAGAAGCAAACAACACGGTAAACACACATATCATAACATGGCATACGATGCACATCCAAGTATGATGCATGTCCGGTTTAATTATGCATGGCATGGCAAGGTGCACAAACAACACTACAAGTTAAGTGGAGCTCAATATGCAACGAGTTGCATATTGACGACACACCACATTTTATTATTTAGTTGACTCTCGTTTATTTACAAGACAAGATTAAATGTTGTTAACATAGCAAGAGGTGAAGCATAAGTAAACTACCTATTTAGACAATTTAAATGAGGCCGGAAATAACAACAACAATTCCGGAAAATCCCCATGAGCATGTTTAGCAATTATTAAAGCAACAACAATTAAACATTATAAAGTTGTTAACATGATGCGGATGACATGATCAAGTTTATGCAAGTTTATTAAAAGGGTTGACATAAGAGGATATGAAGCATTTGTCCCCGTGGTGGAAGGAAAAAGGTGCCACGACAACAATCCGAAAATGATGCAACGGCAACATCTCGGTTCCGGTAACTCGTTGAGAGTCCGGTGCAAAAGGAAAGATGGCGTGAGCGAGTCAAACGAGATGAAAGGTGGGGCGATCCCGTTACCGGGTTCCCACGGGTCGGCGACGAGGCAACCGAGGAACATGACAAACGGACGAAACGGCGCGGAGCACACACGGGAGACATTTCATACAACACAACAAGCATTCACACGGGTCATCCAAGGGGTCGTCTCGGTGTACCTTCGGAACAGTCGTTTTGGGGCGGTTCGAGTTCGTAGAGGAAGGAGTCGTTCTCTCGAGTCGTAGAGGAAGTAGTGGTTCACGTTTCCGAAGAGGAAGTAGTCGTTCCGATATCGTGTCGTGGTACTTGCAGCGTCGGACATCTTCGGGGCGACGGTAGTGGTACACGTTCCGTAGGGGTACTTGTCGCATCGCCATGTAGTTGTTCACGTTCATCGGAGAGGTACTCGCCATCATAGCCGTTCGGTCGTCGTGGTACTTGGTCGTGGTACTTGGCATCGGTAGATGTACTCGTTCCGTTCGGTCTTGCCGGTCTCGTCTCGAGTTGTAGTTGTACATGTCGTCGAGGTACTTGCCGCATCGACGTGTAGGGGTACTTGGTCGGGTCGCCTTGTACTCGTTCATGTAGTCGTTCACGGAGCTCGTAGACGTTCTCGTTACGTAGTGGTACTTGGGGGTTCTCTGTCAAGACAACAGCAAAAGGTCAACACAAAAGAAAACACCGGACACGGCACGGCGAGGAGATGAAGCACTCCGACGGGGAAAACTCTGCAGAACGGCGACGAAGCAAGGGCCCCGGGAGCTCAAGCGGGGAGGCCGGCTGCATGCCTGGCCGAGGCAGCAGCAACTAGGCGAGGAGGCAATGGAGCTGCGGCGTCCGCGCGGGTCCTGGCCGACCCGCGGGCGAGGAGGCGGGGCCTGGCCGCCTCTGGCCGAGGGAGGACGACGGCGGGCAGAGGAGGAGCCGCGGCGAAGAGGGCTCTGGCGCGGTGGCTCCGGCTGGTGTCGCTGGCGATGCGGGGCCTGGCCGCGGCGAGGACGTGGTCACGGCTCCGCGCGGGGGATGAAGGCAGCAGGGGGCGGCTCCCTTGCGGCGGACGGCAGCAACTCGGCTCTGGGGCCTCGATCGGGCGGGGCGACCTGGAGATGGAGGCCACAGCGCAGGCGAGGTGGTGGAAGGGCTCGGGCGATGGGAGGCTACCGAGGGGTGAGATGGGAGAGACGAGCGAGGCAGAGGGACTCGAGGGAAATCGGGCCTGGCGACGGGGGCGAGAGGATCGGGAGAGAGGAGAGGGACTCGAGGGACGAGGCCCCTGGCGGCGGACGAGGGAAACGGGAGGGAGAGCTGGGGCGTTCGATGGGGAGAAGGGAGCGAGGCTGAAGAGGTTTGATGCGGGCTAGGGTTTCGGTGGAGAGCGGCCTGAAGGGATGGGCCGGCCTATTGGGCCCGATATGCTGCGGGGAAGAGGAGGGCCCAGAGGGAGAGGGAGGCTGAGGCAGACTTGGCTGGAGTACTGGGCCTCTCTGCCTCATAGATCTTTGCAGAAAAAATTAAATAGAGAGAGTCCAAAAGAAAATAAGAAAGGAAGGTCATGAACAGGAAAAATAAATAAGGATGGAACATTTTTGAAAGGCTTTATGGAATAAACCAACCCCACAAAAATAGTTCCAACAAAAATAGGGAAAAACAAACTAAAATAAATAGCTTGCCTTAAAGGAGTTTAAAAGGAGTCTAGATTTTAGGAGGAGCCTCGATAAAAGGGAAAAGAATTATAGTGAGGTTTTGACGGTGAAACTTGAATTAAGAGGCATGGAGAAAAATATATGCAAGTGTGTTGGGTTATTTCCAAACAAATGTAATATTTCTTAATATAGCTCCCTGAATATAGGGAGGGCATATGTTATAAAGAGAAGTCACCTTCCCTCGATTTAAATGGACCGAAGGTCCACACAATTTATTTAGGTTGAGATGCAAAAATAAATATGACATGATGGCATGATGACATGATGCAATGCGAAAATAAATAACACAAGCACAAAGAACACACGGGAGAACCCGGAACATCTGGAATCTTCTGGAATCTTCTGGAATCTTCTGGGACGTCGGTCTTCGGGCGTCACAGCGGTCGCCGGTCCCTTCCCCAGCTGCCGCGTTAGCGGTCGGGGCAGTCTCCTCGGCGGCTGGCTCGTCAACACCAGCCATTCCTTCTGCGGTGGTGGCGTCGCCAGCATCGCCGCGCACTTCCTCCCCGGCAATGGTCTCCGTCTCCATCGACTCCGGGGCGGGCGGATCTGACAGAAGAAAAAGAAAAGAAAAGATCGTCAAGCAAATATCCAAAAAAGAAGAGTTCAAAGAAGAAAGGCACAAGGGTTTACCTTCGCGGGCCTCTTCAATAACGGGGTCCCTCGCCGGGGAGTTCTCCCTCGGCGGCGTAGTAGAAGCCCCCGCCGGCGGAGGGCCGCTGGCGCCTTCCCTTGGCGGGGTGCTCACCCTTGTCGGGGTGCTCGCGCTTGGCGGAGTACTCGCCCTTGGCGGAGTACCCATCCTTGGCGGAGCGCTGTCCCTCGCCGGGGAGCTCATCCTTGGCGGGGAGGGTGGAACAAGCAGCTCGTCGGGGGCGGCCTCTTGATGCTCCTGCGGCTGCGGCTCCACTTCTGCACAAGACAACAAGACATCAATAAGGATAACAAGCTCAAGCGCACCCATCAAGCGGAAAAGTGAACGCAAGGCTTATGCTGGGGGCTGCGCTGGAGGCTGCTCTCCGGAGCAGCAGGCTGGTCCGGCAAGTTTGTCGCTGGCGCATCCCCCATCGCTGCGACAGGCTCGTCGTCCTCAAGGTCAACCACAGGGATCTTGGCCCTCTTCGCCATCCTCTGGGTCAAGGTCCTGGAAGCCAGACAAGATCAGCATCAAGCAAAAGAAATCAAGACAAGAACAAAAATCAAAGGAAATAAAAATTGCAAGTGCTTACTCTTCCTCCGCTTCATCGGAGCTGAGGGCGGAGAAGTCAAACTCCGCCTCGCGCGCTCCAGCGCGAGGAGCTGGAGGAGAAGGCTCCCTCGGGCGTTTGGCGGGCTCCGGAGCCGTGGGTTGCAAAGACCCCGCTTCGGTCGTCCCCGAGGACCGAGGGGCAGAAGGAACGCCAGAACCGCTCCGGGAAGATCCCCCTCCGCTTACCGCTGGGACACGGGACGCCTCCTTGACGACCTTGCTCGTCGTGGGGGCGCGCGTCGCACGACGCTTCGGCTATTGTCGGGGCGCCGGTGGCCTCGCCGGCTCAGCGGTCTTGCGGAGACGCTTCTTCTGCGGCGATGGAGGACTTGGTGGTGGCGGAGAGTTTTCTGAGGATGAGGAGGCGTCGTCGAGGTTCAGAGAACCACCGGAGTCTTCGTCAGAATCGCCGGATTCGGCATCCTCCTCGGCGGGCTCACTAGACTCAGTGCCTTGCCCGACAGCCTCGCTCGTCCCGGCAGGCTCCCTGGCAAACTCCTCGGGCGCAATCTTCAAGAGCTTGAAGATTTCCTCCTCCTCGGCTTGGCTCACCGCATCCGCCGCTTCCGCTTCCTCCACAGTGTACCCAAACTCACCCGCGGCCACCGCTGCGGCGGCCTCCTCCATCCTGTCGGCTATATATGCCACATCCCGTTCGGTGGTCGCCCGGGTGAGGCCCTTTTTCTCCTCGGGGTTGCGTGGCTGTTCGACCAGGCTGTCGAAGAAGGCCTGCACGGTCTCTTCTGAAGGCATCAGCCAAGTAGGGACAACCCCGTGGGAATCGCACTCAGGCATTGCCGCGCGGATGGCACTAAGAGCAGTGTTGTTGCACAACGGAACTACTCCCGGGACGGGGTGAACCACTCCTTGTGCTTGGGGTCATGTTTGAACAGCTCCCGGACCATCCCCTTGAGTTCCAAGACAGTGAAGTTGTAGTTCAACCCGGGGCGCATCCTCATGCGGTCTGCCGCGTTGCCGAACTCCCAGGCAGGCCTCTTCCTTTCCTGCAGAGGAGCAATGCAGCGGCGGAGGAAATCAGCCCCGACTTCACCTACAGTAAGGTTGGCGGCCCGGAGACGAAGGATCCTAGTAAGGGCAATCTGCAGCTTGTCGTTCTCCGGGGCCAAGTCACTCCAATCCTTGCCGCGCACTATTGCAGTCCGGCACGGCGAGGTAAATTGCTCGGGTTCATCTTCCATGACCCAGCACCAATCAGCTCTCCGATCAAGTACGCCTCCTTCTTGCCGAGCCTGAAGATCCAGGAGATGCCGCCGGAGAGTGGAGATCCGGACTCTACTCTAGGTGTGAAGAAGTGGCGGAAGAGAGCTATGTTTGGGTGGACCCCGACATAGTTTTCGCACAGATGTGCGAAAACGGCCAAAGTGAGGATGGCATTCGGGGTGAAGTCTAAGAGGTGGAATCCATATGTGTTCATCACATCGCAGAAAAACTCTGAATACGGAGGACAGAGACCGCAATGGAAGAACAAAGCAAAGAAGTGATAACCTCCCGGATACAGGTCGATGGCTTCGGCGGGGAGGACTCTGGTGCGCGGGTGAGCCTTCGTCTCCCTCGCCCAGAACAGGTAATACTTGTCCCACAGCTCCCTCGCGCCGAGCCTCGGCGGGAAGACCACCATCCTCCTCCGCATAGCTGCCAGCCTCGCCGCCTTGTCAGACTTCTCCTTCTTCGCCTTGTCGCTCTTCGCCTTGTCACTCTTCGCCTTGTCGCTCTTCGGGGCCATGGCGGGGACGGCGAGGGAGGTCGACGGCGCTACGGATGATGAAAACGGCATAGGAAGGGCGGAGCTCGGCTCTCTGTCGACCTTTGGGGAGGCGGAGAGCGGCGGGGGTTTCTCGAGATTTAAGACACAATGAAAGCAATGGGGGGAAACTACCCCTGCTTCCTTTGCTTTTAAGGGGGAAGTGGGGGGCGTTCCGCATTTCCCCCATTAAGGAAACAGGCCACGATCTCTCCCACGACGCCGCAATCGACGCGTGCCGTTAGGGAGGGATGCGGCTGATGTGGAGTAGGAAACGGCGCGCCGTGGGCCGCGTGTGCCCGTGCACTGTTTTGGGCCTGGCCCAACAGCGCTCGGCACCGTGTGTGGCCCAGGCCCGGGGGCTCCTGTCGGTGTACTAAAGTAGGGGTACCTTAGTATCCCGACTTGTGCACGGGCAGTAGCAGCGTCCCGTGGCCGGGCTTACCACGCGCCCGCCAAGGCCCGCTCCGGATCCTTTAGAACCATTCAAGAACAAAGTATACCAGTCAGAAGAACAAGGCCCCGGCAAGAGGAGCTTGCCGGGAAGGCTGCTCCAAGCACAAGACCACTCTATTTTTCACAAGACCCTGGCAAGGGGAGCTTGCCAGGAAGGCCAAAGAACAGCACCTCAGAAGATGTCGCGGCGCACCATGCGCCCCGACAGGACCCGAAGAGCGACAAGCTTCCGGGCCCGGCAAGGTAGCAACCCCGGCAAGGTGCTTGCCGGGGAAGACTTACACTATGTGCCTGCGCTCTAGCTCATCTAGCCACACGTCGCCCTGGGGCCCTTCCAGGGGCACGTGGCGGATGGCTGTGCAGCCTGGGGTACACGGTGGCGAGCCGCGGTGACGAGGCCATCGTCGTGGCGGACGGAGACGCATGGACGGACGCTTTTGGGGTGACGGCGACGAGCATTCAATGCCTTTGTCCCCCACCGTCAGGGTTAGGTATAGACCACTGTGCATACACTGTTCATGCACTGTTCCATCTACCACCAATTTTACGCTTTTACCCTCCTCTACGTTGACACCTGTCGGCGACCCCTTTGAGCTATAAAAGGAGGCCCATGCACAACGTAGAGGGGGTTCGACTCTAGAAACTCGATCACTCCTACGCTCAGCATAGCTAGTACTGTAGATCTTCAAGCTCCCGAGCTCACGAACTCAATACAACCAAGGCAAGAGTAGGGTTTTATGCATCCGTGCGGCCCGAACCTGGGTAAACTGCCCGCGTACGCCCCTCGATCTGCTCTTCGTGCTCCCTCCGCACCCTTGCCGTACCGTAGAAGGGGCTCCGTTCCCATAGGTGTTCGTGGGCGACCAGTTTCCCCGACAGCTATAAACTCCGAAATCTCTAATATGATAATTATAGTAATAAATCAATCCAGGTATGGCAATTTTGAACATCGTAATTATATGGTAATAAATCAATCCAGTTATGGTAAGGCTATAAACTTAAATTAACCCAACATTGTGTTTGGTTGGGGGTACTTACAGCTAGGGAATGGGAATTAAAGGGGTACAAGACTTCAAATCTATTGTTTGGTTAGAGGGATTGAGAATTCATAAGGGAATAGTCTTGGGACTTGAGGCTCCAACTCCCACCATTTTATTAATAGGGGAGGGGGTGGAAGTTGGTAGGGAATTGTTTTAGTGAGTCAATATTAACCCTTCATCATAACTTACATTAACTTCCCTTGTCTATTCCCTCGTTAATTCCCACGAACCAAACAAGAGAATACAACTTCTCCTCAAATTCTCGCACGTAACTCCTATCATGCACCAAACAGAGGATTGGGAATAAAACGACTCATCCCATGTCTAATCTCAATACAACTCCCTCCTCTAAACTCCCATTCCCCTTCCCAAATATTGCCAAACACGCCACAAAGGCCAGCCAAATTAGTGTGCTCAACACCCTACGATCTGCCATCCAAATTTACTTCCACAGTCTGCCATCCAATTCAAGGCCCCCGATGTAATGTTCTTCTAGCAATCCACACGCACGTCTTGCCTGGGGATCGACCGGGATCAAAATCTCCATAGGCAAACACCGGCCACCGCCGCACTTACATACTCCGCCCATGACACCGGCCCACCGGCGGCGGTGACACTAGCGATTTTATAGAGACGTCACGGGAGACAGAGCTCGAGGACATAGAGGACACCTATGTCAGTGTGTCCAAGACGCCTCGACGATGGAGCCAACACCACCGTCCCCATTCAGACTCGAGAACATGGTGCGCCTCGTCGTTGTGAATCTCTCGCCTCCCAGTTGCCAAGGTATAGTAGCCCTTTTCTTTTTCCCTTTCCCAAGAACACGTTGATGCACATATAACCTCTATAATCCATCTACCTGATGTACTTGTGTGTTTCTCGCCGTGTGCCTAACTACTTGGTGAATCCCTAATGCAACCAATTTTATTGAGTGCTAACTAGGAGCTATTTTATGCATGTGCATCAGGTAATACCGTAATACAAGTAGTTGTACGGGGTTCATAAAGTAATTGAGCTTCTCGTCTTTGCGATTAAAAGATCAAGCACATGGTTCACATGACGGATCTATGAAATACATCTGACAACACATGGGCAGCCAAAGACTGTTGCATCTGTCGACCAACCACTACCCTTAATTAAGCTCAAGGTACCAATAATAACTCCTAAACACTCAATTCTTTGATTAGTGCAAGATTTCTTCTTCAGATTTCCTAAAATTTCTCAAATATTGTAAGATTTTCCGTAGAAGCTTGTTGCAAAGTGAGGAATTTAGTTTATTTAATTATTAGTGTTTGTAAATTACACATACATGGATATCATAGATGTTGCATTTTTTTGCATATTTAGGCGACAGTTGTGCCAGTTCAGTTGCAAGGGAATATAGAGGCTGGGTGTTTGTTTCAGTGAGCCAACATGTGTAGTTGTGTATGTCTGTAGAGGAGGCCGAGGAGCAGGGCATTCTGATCGTCCTAAAGGCATTATCCACTGTTTACAAAGGCCTTGTAATCATTTAAACTAATTGTGTAATAATTGCCAAGGAACTGCAGTTGGGGAGATCTGACCAGTCTGACTATTTTTGAGTCATCTGTGAAATAAAAGATGCACTGACGACCTTAGATTCTTTCCGCATCAATGTTATTCCTAGGGAAAAACAAAGTTAGCTCATGAGATAGCAGCTAGTTCCATAAGATAAGAAGACTTTATGCTCGTGGACATGCTGGCAAAGCTGCACTCCCTCATGCTAGCTGAATGTAACACTGATGTGTGAAGTTTGGGTAGTCGTTCTTAAAAAAAATCACATACATGGATATGTATCTTGTCAAAAGAGAAGCACACCATTAGAAAAACAAGGTTCAACAAATATTTATTAATTTTATAATGACATGTCACATCAGTTATTATATAGGTTATGCTGAAGGATTCGAGATCTCGTGTTATATTTTGCTTTTAGCAACAATCTCTTGTAAGTCGCATCGTATTAGCTTATTCATTTAAGTAAGAACAAACCACCTCTATTTGGTATGTTGCATTATAGTGTTGTTTCTATATAATAAGATTTTTCAAACACACGATTATATTGTTGAACTCTAAAATGCAATTCTTGTTTTCTGAACTAATGCATGCACCACACATGATTCAAGGTTTTCCTCATCTAACCATCCATTTATTTGGCAATTCAATCATTATTCAAGGTTTGAATAAGTATATTGATTATCCATAGTTTGGTTATCTTCACATCAACCTTCCAGGGAGCGATACACATTCAAAATAGCAAGAAATGAAATACCATCCAACAATATTGAGTGTTCCTATCTACCGGTACACATTTGTAATAAATTAGCGGAGTTCACCAACGGGGAGAAAGTGTTGCATCACTCCCGGTAATCTTCGTCCCACCTCCCATCACCCCTCCCACCGGTTTTCCTATTTTATCATCTAGCCGGCAATACCCAACGTATTTATGGTAATCAATCACAATTAATCCATTTATGGTAAGGCTATAAATTCAGAAATCTCTAATATGATAATTATAGTAATAAATCAATCCATGTATGGTAAGGACATAACTGAGGAACTTTCGAATATGGTAATTATGTTAACAAATCAATCCAGGTATGATAAGGCTGTAATCTTAAATTACCCCAAGGCCAGCCAGATTAGCGTGAATAGAAAAATCAACACCTTCCATCCAATTTTGCTTCAACGTTCTGCCATCCAATTCAAGTCCCCGGATGCAATGTTCTGCCACCAATTCACGAGCACATCCTGCCTAGCGATGGGCCAGGATCAAAATCTCCATAGCCGAACACTGGTCGCCGCTGCACTTACATACTCCCCCCACGACACCGGCCCACCTGCGGCGGTGACGCTAGCTATTATATTAGCACTTCGGATTTTATTGGGAAGCTCCAAAAAAGTTTAGTGCACATGATCAGTGTGAAAGGAATACCATGAAGCAGAACTTCTAATGCATTAATTTCTTCGCAATACGTAGTGTGAGAATGCTCTAGGACTAGCGGGAAAACTCTTTCCTATTGCAATGCAAAGTGCATATTATATCTGAAGATAATATACCTTTCGCTTTTTTACATGTCGTTGCCCCCAACCCCATCAACGCCGTCATCATCGTTCTCCGCAGCCATACAACAACCTAAGTGGCCACCTACTCCGCCAAGTATGTGTCCTCCTCCCCTCTATCTCTTTATCTTTCACAGAGACATGACAAACAGTAAAGTAGCATCATGGTTCTCCTAGTTTTTGATAATGCATATTAAATATGTCTTGAGGGAGAGAGAGAGAGAGAGAGGGGGGAGAGGGAGGGAGGGGGAGAGGGAGAGAGAGGAGGAGAGAGGGGAAGGGGGACAGAGAGGAGGGCGAAGGAGAGAGAGGGAGGGATATTAGCTGCCATGATGCAACAAAAAATTGTCTGCAGGCCTGGCTAAGAGAAGAACATTCTGAAATATACCCAAGCTACATAGAGAGGGATGGAGGGAGGGAGAGAGATAGATGCGCCAACTACACGTCTTTGTATTTGAATGGGTGCTTGAATTGAAGAAGTGGGGATAGTGGGTGGAAGAACAAGAAGAAGAGGCAGAGTGATTTAGTGGTAAAAGAAAGAGGGGAACGTCTCTTGATGTACACGAAGATCTAAAAAAACAGGGGCAATTAAATTTGAGCCCTTAGTTGTATCACACTTGTTTGATTTCCCCTTAAATTCAAAAAACCTCATTTCCGTCCAAGCTGGTTAGCTCCTCTTATGGGTTTCCCCTTTGACCGCTTGACAGACGCTTTGAAAACTTCATAACGAATTCATACTAAGTCCAAGAAATGCAAATAAGATATCAAAATGTTCAGAACAACATCACCTATATGTGCATGTCATTTGAATTCATGAAAATAGTGTTCACAAGCCCCTATCTTAGTTTGACCTGATATGATATCAGCATGAATAGTAAAAATTCAAAAATGATAAAAAATTCAACAAAATCTGGAAAACAATTTTGGCAAACATTGACAAATGTTTTCAGTGCATGGAAAGTTTCATATAGGAATGACATAGATGGAAGTCGTGGCAAAAAAATCACCACTCCAGAATGCTTTTGTTTTGGAGCATCAATTTAGTTTTTTTTGCCACGACTTCCATGAATGTCATTTCATGATGAAAATTTATAATTACTCACAATATTTGTCAATGTTTGCCACAAAAAAATTCAGATTTTTTTATTGTATTTTTTTTGAAATTTTACTATTCGTGCTGACATCATATGAGCTCCAACTAAGATGGGGTCTTTTGAACAATTTTTTCTTGAATGCAAATGACATGCACATATAGGTGATGTTGTTCTTGACATTTTGATATCGTATTTGTATTTTTTGGAGTTAGCATGAATTCGTTATGAAGTTTTCAAAATGTCCGTCAAACGGTCAAAGGGAAAAAGCATAAGAGGAGCGAATGTGCTTGGCCAAAAACTAGGGTTTTTTGAATTTTGGGGCAAATCAAACAGGTGTGATACTATAAGAAGGGCTCAAATGTGATTGTCCACATATATATATATATATATATATATATATATATATATATATATATATATATATATATATATATATATATATATATATATTAGACAAAATTAATGTTGAATACTGCAGCATTAATTATCTTTAATAAATTAAAATTATTTTAATGTTTCAAAAATATTTGAGAAAATTTAGGGAAGCTTAGTGGACATATATTGTCCATATATATGAGTTTCAACACATGGTCATGTTCAAAATATTGGAGATGATCTTGCAAGTTATATTTCTGCATAATTCAAGTATTTGAGATATTTCTTCAATAAATATTGTAAAATAAATCCAAGAAATTTCTAGCAAGTCACATATGCCTAATGTGATGATCTTGCAAGTTATATTCCAATCATAATAGTTTTGGTTCACAAAAGTGCCCCAAAACCCTCTCTGTCGAGATACAAGTTTGAACAACCACTGGTACGCAACGGTGCTATACAACCGGTTTTTAACCCCTTTCCGCGACAGCATTTGGAACCATCACCAAGTGAGTGTGGGTGATAGGGGGGGAGTCCTTCCCACACGACCCAGAAACCGTCGGGGGTATGCCCTCCTGGCACACACGCTCGACAAAATGAGGTCGTGTGCGACCAGCGAGCGCTGAAATACAGAAATACGTACAGTAGAGCTAAAAAATACAATTATACGACGAAATTGTTTCCGGTCACAAGTATATCCCACACAGTTAGTCCCTGCTAAACATTTCTGTTCGTATGTACATCCCACATAGTCGCTCCAAGGAAAATGTTTCCGTTCACAGGTACATCACACACAATTTTCCCCGTTAAATCGTTTGCGTTATTGAATGTATCACACACGGTCCGTAGAAGAAACTATGTGACAAAGGATGTCCATCACACACAATTTTTATGTGGTAAAGGTTTGCGCAAGGTGGCCTAACGTAAATAGTTTTCAAGAGAAAGTCGTGTGTGATTGTTCATTGATCCAACACGGTTTATTCCTAGAAACTGTGTGCGTTGCCTGAGGTCATCGCCCACGATATTTTTTCAATAACCGTTTGCAATATCGAAACCAGTTAGCAGGCTAATTCGCCATTAGTAGGCTAATTTCCCTATTATTAATAATCCATTTATTAATCTAATTGACATTCATATTAAGCACACAATATATTTCATTTCCATATTAAGGAAGCAATATTTCATAATTGAAATACATTAGAGTACAACATGATAGAGCTTCAGCACTCAGCTACCCCATTACACAACTGCACCAGCACCAAGTTCCACATGCAACATGTAGAACCTTTCAAAATTAGCATCCTAGACGGTATATAGACAGATGTATCTCATCTGGAAAACACCTGAAGCCGAAGGCAAATATTGAGCCTTCATTCATGTTGAAGGTCTTTGCAACTTTTGGCCAGTGCATGTGGATGATTGACCATCCATCCTTCATCCTCTTCAGGAACACTTCAATATTGAACCATTGGTGTTGTACGAAAACCTTCCTCGGCTCCTGACCATAGAGGTGGTTTGAGAGGTAATCATCAGTGTATTGATTTGGAAAGGCCTAAAAAAAAGGATGTGCATAAATATCTTCTCTATATTGGAAATGAGGCAAAGGAATAAAAAAAGGCAAGGTATAATAGTTAGTACCATCTTGTAGTGAACTGAAGTCTTCTTCATTGCAGACAAAGATCTTGTTATTTTTTGTCGCTAATTTATTTATCCTAACAATCTTTCTGAGTTTCTTGATTTGATTGATATTCATGGACAACACATTTCCCCATATGCAAAATGGGTCGAATAGTGGGTCAAAACCTCTGACAGCAGGACTTGCATGTGCAAGACCAAGTTGTTAAAAACTAAAATATTAGAATGGTTCCTACAATTGCACAATAATGTGCTATTAGAGAACGGATCATGCACGTGCTAACCTCGATTGTAAACCTCAGTGCTTCCCATTGTTTCCCTGCAACACATATTGGGTAGTTAGTCATCAGGTTAAGTAAGGGTTCGCATGCTATCAGTAAAATATGTTGATGAAAAATAAGCACATTGCAGATTCATCAGATTAATTCAAGTCACACAGAAAACTCATTTATCCAAACAGAGCATAATTAAGAACTAGGAAATATAGCACTTGTATATGTTTCTCATGTATTAAGTGCAGCCAAATTCGATTTATTCCTCACATGCACAACAATACAAAATTCTACCCACAACAATTGGACATCGCATTGCACAATTGAACCAAGCAGTTAGCTAAACAACACAACAAATGAACCAAACATTAACTGAGCACCACATTGCACAATATAACATACTCCTAATAGAAGATCAGATAGTTAACCAAACAGTTAACTACAACCAATTATAGCAATTGTATTTGTTTGTCATGTATTTACTACAGCCAAATTCAGTTTATACCTCACATGGTATACAATAATAGAATGCACCCACAACTATTGAACATTGCATTGCATAATTGAACCAAATAGTTCACTAAACACCACAACACAAATGAACCAAACTTTAACTGAGCACCACATTGCACAATGTATAACCAAACCAAGCATGCTTGACAACTTGGAAATATAGCAATTGTATTCGTGCCTCATGTATTTTGTAAAGATAAATTCAATTTATTTCTCACATGGAAGACAATACAAAATTGCAGCCAGAAGAATTGAACATCACATTTGCAGAATTGAACCAAACAGTTAACTAAAGATGACAACTAATTAACAAAATAGTTAATATGTGAGCACCACACTACACGACCTATAGAACATATACACTAGAGCAACAGATTGCATGGTAAAATTATATAGCATAATTCACTAGAATTTGTGAAGGAAAGGCATGAGCAACACATGCAACGAGTAAAGCAAGCATGCTTAAGCGGCGTAGCTAGCAAATGGCAAGGTGCTCCTCCAAGACCTGGGGGTCGGCACGAATGGCAGCCAGCGTGACCTCATCTACGCGTGCGGCGGCGATTTGCTTCTCCGCTGCCAAATGCTCCTTGAGATCCTAGGTATACTGTGTGCACCATGGCTTAGGGTGGTGCTTATTTGATGGAGGGGTCGGTGATTTGGGCTGAAGGTGTCGCGCTCGCGCGGGTGGTCGGGGCATGTAGGATGCGGAAGGAGGAGGAGGATGGGGTCGGGTGTGGATTACCTGCCTGGATAGACGAGGCCAAGCAGCGTGAAGGAGGGTCGCCGACGAGGAGACAACGCTGCAAGCAAGGAGTGAAGGTTTTAACTTGGAAAGGAAGGAAAAAAGAGGGGAAATGTGGCTTTTGGTAAGGGGAGGGGTCGGGGAGGTAGATATTTCCGCGGAAGCCGAAAATTTGGAATCGCTTCAGCCCAAAATCTGGTGCGTAGAGTTTCATCAGACACAGTCCCTTATTCAGAATTATGTACGATATGTGAACATCACAAACGATTCAGATAGCTTCACCCGTGTGTGATGAGTTTGAACGTCAAAAGTTTTGGTTCGAATTTCCATGGTTACAGTTGGCATCCACGTCATTGCATAATTTGGGTACACAAAGGAGACTACAGCACACCAACACTTATTAATCGAGCAAGTTCAGCAATTAAATAGAGCTAGCTGACCTAAACATTACTCTAACAAATTAAAGACCGACGCTCTTAGTTAAACAAAAAAAAGAGTACTACTATGGCTGGTGCTCGTCGATCTCCGCCACCGCCTCCATGTCCAGCTCGCGCCTGACGGTCTCCTGGGGAAGGGGCTCCATAGCATCCATCGCACCATACTCGGCAAGCATCTCGCCATCCGCATCCGCCATCTCTTTGGAAAAGGCCGCCATGAGCTGGGCATGGGCGGACGTGATCTAGGCTTGGACAGGCTCCATCTTCGCAAGGTATGCGGTGGAGGAACGAACGGCTGCTCGAACGCTCTCGGCGATTGCCAGCTCTTCAACCGTGGGTTGCCGACCGTTGTTAGAGAAGCTTTGTTCGATTTGTGCGGTGACCGCCAGGAGCTAGGCGTGGGCGGCCTCGACATGGTTGTGGGTGGCCTAAATCAGGGCTAAGGCCGCCACTGCAGAACGGACAGCTGCTGTACCGCTCTCGCCAGTTGCTATCCCCGAGGAAGATGTTGTTGCCGCCACCAGAGAAGAAACATCGGCTGTTTGGGCTGCCTTTGCCGCCCGGTTGCAGATTGCGGTCGCGCTCATGCACCTTATCAGCACGTGCATGGTGGATGCGGACGCGCTCTTGCTAGAGTAGGCCACCGAAGTTGCCCTCTCGACATGAGTCCACGTGCCCATCTTTCACCGTCGACGATTGAACAGTGAAATGATATTTTGGGAGCGAGCTGGTGTGCTTGAGACGCCGGCTGTGGACGGTAGCCGATGCACCTTATCACGTAAGCCATAGGCGTACTATACACCGATAGTGCTCCAGGATATTTTGTGCTGCGTCTCACACAGTTGGTGATAATAAACTGTGTGCGATCTACTTGATTTTTAATCTTGATTTGAATTACATAATGGGGTCACAACGGCAATGGATGTTGTTTGAATTGTTAGACCTTTTATCTGGAGGGAACATGCAACTGTATGTGTGTCGTAAAATAATTGGAATTATTAAGGGTTCGTTTGAACATTTTATACATTAAATTGGTTTTCTAGCCATTTCAGGTGCACAATTCAAAATTAAACTACATGCAAATGCTCCAGTGCACCAACATGGGTTGTAAAGTCATATATGTGTCCATGGGATTATGCTTATCTCCCATGCAAGAAATGGGGCTGAAATTCGAACACCACATCACCATGGCTCTCCTGCAAACGTCGACATACTTCCTTTTGTAATTCTAGTAAATCCAAAATTCGTCCGAAATTCATGAAACTTGGCATGCTATCATGGAGCGGCATCAACATGCCGTGGTAAAAATTATGTCCCACTTGGGGTAGGTTTGGGTATAACATTCTCATAAACTAGAGCTTCTCACAACAAGTGTGTTGGTTTCGGTAGGGAACATTTCACCTTTCTGGACGGAACGATATCCATTGCCTCTTCTCGATTTCAATTTTTTTCCTAGTGTCAACATAGAACAATAGGAGTGTTGTGTTAATTTTTGGGATTTTTTGGGGTTCGCTTGGACATTTTTATTCATTACCTGAGTTTTCTATAAATTCATCTGCATTATTCAAATTTGAACTACAGGCACATGCTCCAATGCATATAAATTAGTTGAAAATTCAAATCCGTGTCCTTGGTTGCCTTCTTAGGTCCCATGCAAGAAATGGGAATGAATGTCAAACACCATGCCACCATCACTCACCAGCAAACATTGAGATACCTAGTTTTTAAATTCTAATAAATCCAAAACTCGTTTGAAATTCATGAAACTTGGCATGCTATCATGGATGGGCATCAACATGCCGTGGTAAATTTTTTGTCCCATTTGGGGCAGGTTTGGGTATATGCCTCTCACAAACCAGAGCTTCTCACAACAAGCATGGTGGTTTCGGTAGGGAACGTCCCACCTTTGGGGACAGAACGATATCCATTGCCTCTTATTGCTTCCAAAAATTTACTCGTTTCAACATAGAACAACAGGAGTGTTGTGTCAATTTTTGTGATTTTTCGGGGTTCATTTGGACATTTTTATGCATTAACTGAGTTTTCAATGCATTTATGTGCAAAATTCAAATTTGAACTACATGCACATGCTCCAGTGCATATAAATTGGTTGAAAAATCAAAACTGTGTCCTTGGGTGCATTCTTAGGTCCCATGCAAGAAATGGGAATGAATTTCAAACACCAGGGCACTGTTGATTGCCGACAAAACTTTGAGATGCCTAGTTTTTATATTCTAGTAAATCCAAAACTCGTCTGGAATTCATGAAACTTGGCATGCTATCATGGAGCAGCATCAACATGTCGTGGTAAATAATTTGTCCCATTTGGGACAGGTTTGGGTATATGCTTCTCACAAACCAGAGCTTCTCACAACAAGCATGGTGGTTTTGGTAGGGAACGTCCCACCTTTGGGGACGGAACGATATACATTGCTTCTTATTGCTTCCAAAAAAATCTCATTTCAACATAGTACAATAGGAGTGTTGTGTCATTTTTGTGATTTTTCGGGGTTCCTTTGGACATTTTTATGCATCCACTGAGTTTTCAATGCATTTATGTGCATAATTCAAATTTGAACTACATACACATGCTCCAATGCATATAAATTGGTTCAAAAATCAAAAATGTGTCGTTGGGTGCATGCTTAGGTCCCATGCAAGAAATGGGAATGAATTTCAAACACCAGGGAACTTTTGATTGTCGGCAAAACATTGAGATGCCTGGTTTTTAAATTCTACTAAATCCAAAACTCGTCTAAAATTCATGAAACTTAGCATGCTATCATGGTGCAGCATCAACATGTCGTGGTAAATTTTTTGTCCCATTTGGGGCAGGTTTGGGTATATACTTCTCACAAACCAGAGCTTCTCACGACAAGCATGGTGGTTTCGGTAGGGAACGTCCCACCTTTGGGGACGAAACGATATCCATTGCCTCTTATTGCTTCCAATTGTTTTTCTCATTTCAACATAGAACAACACGAGTGTTGTGTCAGTCTTTGTGATTTTTCGGGGTTCGTTTGGACATTTTTGTGCATTAATTGAGTTTTCAATGCATTTATGTGCATAATTCAAATTTGAACTACCTGCACATTCTCCAGTGTAGATAAATTGGTTGAAAAATCAAAACTGTGTCCTCGGGTGCATGCTTAGGTCCCATGCAAGAAATGGGAATGTATTTCAAACACCAGGGCACCGTTGATTGTCGGTAAAACATTGAGATGCCTGGTTTTTAAATTCTGGTAAATCCAAAACTCATCTGAAATTCATGGAACTTGGCATTCTATCATGGAGCGGCATCAACATGCCGTGGTAAATTTTTTGTTCGATTTGGGGCAGGTTTGGGTATATGCTTCTCACAAACCAGAGCTTCTCACAACAGGCATGATGGTTTCGGTAGGGAACGTCCCTCCTTTGGGGACAAAACGATATCCATTGCCTCTTATTGCTTTCAAAATTTTCTCATGTCAACATAGAACAACATGAGTGTTGTGTTAATCTTTCTGATTTTTCGGGGTTCGTTTGGACATTTTTATGCATTAACTGAGTTTTCAATGCATTTATGTGCAAAATTTAAATTTGAACTACATGCACATGCTCCAGTGCATATAAATTGGTTGAAAATCAAAACTGTGTCCTTGGGTGCATGCTTAGGTCCCATGCAAGAAAGGGGAATGCATTTCAAACACAAGGGCACCGTTGATTGCCGACAAACCATTGAGATGCCTGGTTTTTAAATTCTAGTAAATCCAAAACTCGTCTGAAATTCATGAAACTTGGCATGCTATCATGGAGCGGCATCAACATGCCGTGGTAAAATTTTTGTCCTATTTGTGGCAGGTTTGGTTATATGCTTCTCACAAACCATAGCTTTTCACAACAAGCATGATGGTTTCGGTAGGGAACGTCCCACCTTTGGGGACGAAACGATATCCATTGAGTCTTATTGCTTTCAATATTTTTCTCGTGTCAACATAGAACAACAGGAGTGTTGTGTCAATCTTTGTGATTTTTCATGGTTCATTTGGATATTTTTATGCATTAACTGAGTTTTGAATGCATTTATGTGCAAAATTCAAATTTTAACTACATGCACATGCTCCAGTGCATATAAATTGGTTGAAAATCAAGTTTGCCACTTTTATATCTCAAACGTTTGTATAATTCAAACTATGTGCATTCTGATTAACCATTCACGTGACACCACGTGTCTTGGTTTCAATGATTGTAGGAGGTGCCGTGCAGATAGCTGCTTGACCTTGACTGAACTAGAGGCGTGCGAGCGTCGTCCGGTGTGTAGGCTGACCGAGAGGCGTGCAAGCTGTCCTTGAATGCGAAGGCTCACTGGGAAGCGTGTGAGTTGTATGCTGCGCAGGCTCACTGGAAGCGAGCCCTTCGACTTCCATGGCCGCCCGCCTTGCTGGCATCCTCTCCATTAATGGCACCAAAGCCGCAGTTTAATTCGATTTTTAAATATAAAACACTCATTGCAAATGTTTTAGTTAGAACATCCGTATGAAAACCAACAACTTCCCTAGGAAGCCAAGAGATAATGTGCCGAGCAGGATTTCCGCAGCTCTTGATCGCAAACGTTTTAGATAGAACACCTGTATTTGTGCATCCCTTCAACGCAAACGGTTATTTGGATGACTCATGTGCAACCACGTACAAAAAAATTCGTAAGATTTGTCAATCCTTCTAACACTATGATTTGTCAAAATATGAAGCTAAAAATCACTAGTAGTATCTAATTTTTGCAACTAAAATTCAGTAATTAAGATATATTTGATTCATAGATTAAGAAGTCGTTCTTAATTTATACAAACAGTTCAACTCGACAGCTGAACCAACCAAACTTTTCCCCAATTGTTGCCAACCACGTACTGAAATAGCTAGTTCAACTATATATACTAGCTAATTTTAAGTATGTTGTACAGTTCCACCACATCTATAGTTAGATGAACTAAACAAAATTTCCCCTAAATACTACTACTACTACTACTACTACTACTACTACTACTACTACTACTACTGTGGAGGGGCTTTGTACTAGTTCCGGCTGCCTCTCCTCTGCCGAGCGCGCTAAGTAAGAGGCGGAGGAGGAGGAGCCTACCGACGAGCTGAGCAACCGCAATACGGTGCATGCCGCTGTTGCAGCTACAACGACTCTCACCTTGAACGCCCTCTGCCACTCCAGACGACCCCTCTCGGAGCGGTGGTTCTCCTTGTAGATCTCCTAATCCCTCGCCTCTAAGGCGGCGTGTGCCGCGCCATGCTGGCAGTAAGGCTCTTTGCGTGCTCAATGAGGCGCTCCTCCTCCTCCTGCAGGAACTCGGTGTTGCGTGCAAGGTCGCTGACGCATGTGCGGGCATCCACCTCCGCCTCCCGCCTTCGGGCGGTGGTGCCGGAGCGGGTGATGACCCCGGCGGTCGACGTTGGGCTGGCGGCCAAGGCGGCTAACGACGGGGTGGCGGCCATTGCTACTTCTCGAGCTTGCGTTGTATTCCCTCGAAGAGGAGAGGGAGATGCAGCACAGTAGCGTAAGTATTTCCCTCAGTTTTTGAGAACCAAGGTATCAATCCAGTAGGAGACCACACGCGAGTCCCTCGCACCTGCACAAACATATACGAACTTCGCAGCCAACACGATAAGGGTTTGCCAATCCCTTTACGGTCAGTTACGAAAGTGAGATCTGATAGAGATGATAGTTTATATTTTTGGTATTTTTTGATTATAAGAATAGAAAGTAAAAGCGGAAAAAGTAAAGTAGATGTAGATTGATATGTTGAGAATAGACCCGGGGGCCATAGTGTTCTCTAGTGTCTTCTCTCATGATAGCGATATTCTACGGCGGGTAAACAAATTACTGTCAAGCAATTGATAGAAAAGCGAATAATTATGAGACTATCTAGGCATGATCATTATATATAGGCATCACGTTCGAGACAATTAGACCGACTCCTGCCTGCATCTACTACTATTACTCCACACATCAACCGCTATCCAGCATGCATCTAGTGTATTGAGTTTATAAGAACAGAGTAACGCCTTAAGCAAGATGACATGATGTAGAGGGATAAACTCAAGCAATATGATATAAACCCCATCTTTTTATCCTCGATGGCAACAATACAATACGTGCCTTGCTGCTCCTACTGTCACTGGGAAAGGACACCGCAAGATTGAACCCAAAGCCAAGCACTTCTCCCATTGCAAGAACTATAGATCTAGTAGGCCAAACCAAGCCAATAATTCGAAGAGACTTGCAAGGATATTATAATCATACATAAAGAATTCAGAGAAGAAAAAAAATATTTCTCATAGATAATCTTGATCATAAACCCACAATTCATCGGATCTCGACAAACTCACCACAAAAAGAGATTACATCGAATAGATCTCCTCGAAGACCGAGGAGAACTTTGTATTGAGATCTAAAGAGAGAGAAGAAGCCATCTAGATACTAGCTATGGACCCGAAGGTCTATGGTAAACTACTCACAACTCATGGTGCGGCGATGATGATGATGTAGAAGCACTCCGTGGTAGATCCCCCCTCCGGCGGAGCTCCGGAACAGGCCCCAAGATGGGATCTCACTGGAACAGAAGGTTACGGCAGTGGAACTAGGGTTTTCTCTATCGCTCTGATGGTTTCGGGGTACGTAGGCTTATATAGGAGGAGGGAGGGCACCGGGGGCCTTATGTGGGACCCACGAGGCAGGGGGCGCGCCTTTGCGGGGGG
>LR738709.1:307749264-307824119 GCA_902687465.1 Secale cereale | reverse complement strand
GGGGGGGGAGGGCGCTCCCCACCCTCGTGGGCACACGTGGCCCCTACTCCGTGGTTATCAAGTCTCCCGTGCGTGATTTTCTCCAAAAATATATCTCCCGAAGGTTTCATTCTGTTTGGACTCCGTTTGATATTCCTTTTCTGCAAAACCCTGAAACAGGCAAAAAACAACAATCTGGACTGGGCCTTTGGGTTAGTAGGTTAGTCCCAAAACTAATATAAAAGTGTATGACAAAGCCCATTAAACATCCAAAACATCATTAATAATAGCATGGAATAATCAAAAATTATAGATACGTTGGAGAAGTATCAGCCATGACCACCACCTCCCGCCTTCGGGCCGTGGTGGCGGAGCGGGTGATGGCCACAGTGGCCAGCATTCGGGTTGCGGCCACGACGGCCACCTCCCGCCTTCGGGCCACGGCGATGGAGCGGGCGATGGCCCTGGCTTTCGAAGGTGGTGTGGCGGCAACGGCGGCAGGCAACAGCTAACAATGGGTAGCGGCGACCGAGCGTGTAGTGGGTGTTCTGCGCACACCCAACAGGGATGTCACACGCACTAGACTACGTCGGGGACTGTGCGGCCGCCACGGTGTAGCCTACCAGCTAGAGCTGTCCTCTGATGACGGCTGAGTGGTTGAGCAACGACGACGAACCGGTGCCATTTGTGACTGTGGGAGAAGTAGGTGAGATAAGCTACATGGAGGGAGGGGAAAATGCGACACAGGATTTGTCGACCGTGATTGTTTTTATAGCAGGCCAGTAAGCATTGGGATTTTGGGGGATTTCACCAAGTCGGGCGGGAAGCTTGCGTGGGAACCTGCGCGGTTGCGCGGGAACGGGCTCACCGACGATTCATTGACGTCACCGGTTGGCCAAAAGAACGACCCCGCACGTTGCGCAAGCTTGCGCTGTAAGCCGTTTGCGACAGCGGGATGACAAGACGCGTGAGAGGAGGACGAAAGGCCACGTACACATACGGTTAATAAAAAATGTTTGCAATTTAATTACCTACTGTACCACCGTCCTGGTTTATAAGTATGATTGAACTAATAAAATACGAATGCATGTCGCCAAAGATTATATAGTTGGATCTGTATTTGAACATAGTTTCCAATTATATAATTTTCAAAACATGCATTAACATTTTGTTGGTTAAATTTTAGGGCAAAGTATGGCACCGAATATAAAGGAGACTATATAGACTAGACGAAGGTGGTAGCACACGGCCGCTCTCTACGCTGTGACGCAGCTGTCGGCCAGCTTGTAGGCGACCATTTCCTCCGTGTTCAACTACTCTATGCATGTGGTTGCTTGTGGTTCAGGCGACCGCGGCGCGCTCAGCTCACGTCCCACCGCGCGCGCTCTTCTCTCGCCTCCCTCCGGGTGCTCTGCCCTCGTCCCTCCATGCGCGCCGCCAGTGTTTGGGGTCGGCACACGATCATGCACGCTCGTGTACAAGCGGTTGCGCCGAGCAATGCGCGACGATGCAGTTACCCGCTGCGAAAACTGCCATGCGGACGCGCCGAGAATCCACGCCGCCCGGTCCGCTTTTATTCCTGCGGCCATTTACCTTCATCTCTCGTCTCACACGACACAATAAGAACACCCACGAGGACACATACAGAGAGGACATCCGGCGGTTCCAATGGCACTCCCCGTGGCTCTAATGGCGCTCCCAGCGACCGACGACGACAACGGTGGGCAGTTCACCACGCATCACCTAGTGGTCACCCACGTGAGGGGGAAGGTCCTCTCGGTGGTGTACACGAACGATCCGCTCTCGGTGGAGGGCTGAAAGGATCGAGAAGAGAGTGTGTCTAGAGGGGAACTGAATAGACTCTAGCAAGAAAAGTGGCAGCTTTTAACATACTTGATGTTGGAGTGGAGTTTTAGCACATGTTTAACTTTCACAATACACAACAAGCATGTATGACAAGAGAGTATAGGTATTGTGATGTAAAGCATGCAGCTTTGACCACTTGACTAAAGCAAAAATCTATCATTTTCCCAAATTTAATTCTTGGCAGATTGAAGCAACTAAGCACAAGTCAAGCAATCAACCTACACATGCAATTCTAAGAGTATAGCAGCGGAAAGTAAACAATTGCATATGAAGATAAAGGGAGGAGTTTAGATGGAGAAAATGCAGGTGAAGACAACGATGTTTTTTGTCTTGGTTCCGATAGGTGGTGCTATCGTACATCCAAGTTAATGGAGACTTCAACCCACGAAGGGTAACGGCTGCGCGAGTCCACGGAGGGCTCCACCCACGAAGGGTCCACGAAGAAGCAACCTTGTCTATCCCACCACGGCCATCGCCCACGAAGGACTTTACCTCACTAGCGGCAGATCTTCATGAAGTAGGCGATCTCCTTGCCCTTACAAACTCCTTGGTTCAACTCCACAATCTTGTTGGAGGCTCCCAAGTGACAACTAACCAATCTAGGAGACACCACTCTCCAAAAGGTAATAAACGACATGTTGTTGATGAACTCCTTGCTCAACTACTTCAAGTGATAGTCTCCCCAACACTCAAACAGTTCCTCACATATTTGGATATGGTGGAAGAAGGGTTTGAGTGGAAAGCAACTTGGGAAAGGCTAGAAAACAAGATTCATATGGTAGGAATGGAATATCTTGATCTCAACACTTGAGTAGGTGGTTCTCTCTCAGAACATGAATGATGGAAGTGTAGATATGTTCTGATGGCTCTCTCCATGAGTGAAGAGTGGGTGGAGGGGTATATATAGCCTCCACACAAAATGTAACCGTTACACACAATTTACCAAACTTGGTGGGACCAATTCAAAGAACTCGGTCAGACCGACTTTGTTCATAATGTGACCATTAGGTATTTCGGTGGGACCGATATGATCAACTCGGTGGGACCGATTTCATTAAGGTTAGGGCAGAACGTAATCTCGGTGGGACCAATTAGACAAACTTGGTGAGACCGATTTTGGTAATAAGCACACAGAGAGTTGGTGAGGCAAACTCGATGGGACCGATTCGCTCATTTCGGTGAGACCGAAATGTTACGAAGAGGCAACAGAGAGTTTGCATTATAGACTCGGCGGGACCGATTGCACATCTCGATTAGATCGAAAATATTGCAACAGGCAACAGAGAGTTTGCAATCCCATCTCGGTGAGACCAAGATCCCTTTCGGTGTGACCGAAATGATTAGGTTTTCTGGCAGTGGCTATGACAAATAAACTCGGTGGCGCCGGATAGATATTTTTTGTGGGGCCGAGTTTGACTTTTGGTTTAGGACATATGTGGATGTGAGAAAGTTGTTGAGGGTTTTGGAGCATATCACTAAGCATCATGAGCAAGCAAGCCATTAAGCAACACCTCAACCCCTTTTAATAGTATTGGCTTTCAGATGGACTCAATGTGATCTTGGATCACTAAAATAGAAAATGTAGAGTCTTTAGCTTTGAGCTTGAGCCAATCCTTTTGTCCTTAACATCTTGAAGGGGTTCCACATCCTCTAGTCCACGCCACTCCATCTGTTGAACTTGTCTGAAATTTACTAGATGAAAACATTAGTCCAACAAAAGATATGTTGACATTAATTACCAAAATCACCTAGGGAGCACTTGTATTGGAAATATGCCCTAGAGGCAATAATAAAATGGTTATTATTATATTTCCTTGTTCATGACAATTGTCTATTATTCATCCTTGAATTGTATTATACGGAAACAGTGATACATGTGTCAATAAATAGACCACAACGTGTCCCTGGTAAGCCTCTAGTTACTAGCTCGTTGATCAATAGATGGTCACGGTTTCCTGGCCATGGACATTGGATGTCATTGATAACGGGATCACATCATTAGGAGAATGATGTGATGTACAAGACCCAATCCTAAGCCTAGCACAAGATCGTGCAGTTCGTAATGCTTAAGCTTTTCCAATTACAAGTATCTTTTCCTTAGACCATCAGGTTGTGCAACTCCCGGATACCGTAGGAATACTTTGGGTGTGCCAAACGTCACAACGTAAATGGGTGGCTATAAAGGTACGCAACGGGTATCTCCGAAAGTGTCTGTTGAGTTGGTACGAACCGAGACTGGGATTTGTCACTCCGTATGACGGAGAGGTATCCCTGGGCCCACTCGGTAAGACATCATCATAATGAGCTCAGTGTGACTAAGGAGTTAGTCACAGGATGATTTATTACGGAACGAGTAAAGAGACTTGCCATGACGAGATTGAACTAGGTATCGGTATACCGACGATGGAATCTTAGGCAAGTACTATACCGATAGACAAAGGGAATTGCATACGGGATTAAGTGAATTCTTGACATCGTGGTTCATCCGATGAGATCATCGAGGAACACGTAGGAACCAACATGAGTATCCAGATCCCACTGTTGGTTATTGACCGAAGAGTCGTCTCGGTCATGTCTACCTGTCTCCCGAACCCGTAGGGTCTACACACTTAAGGTTCGATGACGCTAGGGTAGTAGAGATATATGCACACGGTAACCCGAATGTTGTTCGGAGTCCCGGATGAGATCCTGTACATCACGAGGAGTTCCGGAATGGTTCGGAGGTAAAGAATTATATATAGGAAGTCCAGTTTCGGTCATCGGGAGAGTTCCGGGGGTCACCGGTAGTGTACCGGGACCAGCGGAAGGGTCCCGGGGGTCCACCGGGTGGGGCCACCCATCCCGGAGGGCCCCATGGGCCGTAGGGGGAGGGGGACCAGCCCATAGTGGGCTGGCGCACCCCCTTGGGCCTCCCCCTGTGCCTAGGGTTGGGAACCCTAGGGGTGGGGGCGCCACCCTTGCCTTGGGGGGCAAGTCTCCCCCCTAGCCGCCGCCCCCCTAGGAGATCCCATCTCCTAGGGCTGGCGCCCCCCTGGCCCCTATATATAGTGGGGGACAGAGGGAAGCCGGATCTCAGCCCCTGGCGCCTCTCCCCCCCGTCACACCTCTCCCTCCTCCCGCAGGACCTTGGCGAAGCCCTGCAGCTTTTCCCGTTACATCCACCACCACGCCGTCGTGCTGCTGGATCTCCATCAACCTCTCCTCCCCCTTGCTGGATCAAGAAGGAGGAGACGCGCTATACCGTACATGTGTTGAACGCGGAGGTGCCGTCGGTTCGACGCTGGGATCATCGCTGATAGGAATCACGACGAGTACGACTCCATCATCCACGTTCTCTTGAACGCTTCCGCCCACGATCTACAAAGGGTATGTAGATGCACTCTTTTATGCTCGTTGCTAGATGACTCCTTAGATTGATCTTGGTGAAGCGTAGGAATTTTTTTGAATTCTGCTACGTTCACCAACAATGGCATCTAAGCTAGGTCTTTGCGTAGCATCTTGCACGAGTAGAACACAAACAAGTTGTGGGCGTTGATTTTGTTCAATTCTCCTGCCGCTACTAGTCCAATCTTGATTCGGCGGCATCGTGGGATGAAGCGGCTCGGACCGACCTTACACGTACGCTTACGTGAGACTGGTTCCATCGACTGACATGCACTAGTTGCATAAGGTGGCTGGCGGGTGTCTGTCTCTCCCACTTTAGTCGGATCGGATTCGATGAAAAGGGTCCTTATGAAGGGTAAATAGTAATTGGCATATCACATTGTGGTTTGGCATAGGTAAGAAACGTTCTTGCTAGAAACCTATAGCAGCCACGTAATAACTTGCAACAAAAATTAGAGGATGTCTAACTTGTTCTTGTAGCATATGCTATGTGATGTGATATGACCAAAAGGATGTGATGAATGATGTATGTGATGTATGAGATTGATAATGTTCTTGTAATAGGAATCACGACTTGCATGTCGATGAGTATGACAACCGGCAGGAGCCATAGGAGTTGTCTTATTTTATTGTATGACCTGCGTGTCACTGAATAACGCCATGTAATTACTTTACTTTATTGCTAAACGTTAGCCATAGTAGTAGAAGTAATATTTGGCAAGACGACTTCATGAAGACACAATGATGGAGATCATGATGATGGAGATCATGGTGTCATGCCGGTGACAAGGATGATCATGGTGCCCCGAAGATGAAGATCAAAGGAGCAAAATGATATTGGCCATATCATGTCACTTTATTTGATTGCATGTGATGTTTATCATGTTTATGCATCTTATTTGCTTAGAACGACGGTAGTAAATAAGATGATCTTTCACTAAAATTTCAAGAATTGTGTTCCCCCTAACTGTGCACCGTTGCCAAGGATCGTTGTTCTGAAGCACCACGTGATAATCGGGTGTGATAGTCTCTAATGTTCGCATACAACGGGTGTAAGCCAGATTTACACACGCAATACACTTAGGGTTCACTTGACGAGCCTAGCATGTGCAGACATGGCCTTGGAACACGGAAGACCGAAAGGTCGAACATGAGTCGTATAGAAGATACGATCAACATGAAGATGTTCACCGTTGATGACTAGTCTGTCTCATGTGATGATCGGACACGGGCTAGTCGATTCGGATCATGTATCACTTAGATGACTAGAGAGATGTCAAACTGAGTGGGATTTCATTAATTTTGATTAGATGAACTTAATTGTCATGAACTTAGTCTAAAATCTTTACAATATGTCTTGTAGATCAAATGGCCCATGCTCATGTTGCCCTCAACTTCAACGTGTTCCTAGAGAAAACCAAGTTGAAAGATGATGGTAGCAACTATACGGATTGGGTCCGTAACTTGAGGATTATCCTCATAGCTACCAAGAAATCATATGTCCTTGAAGCATCGCTAGGTGATGCACCCGTTTTCCCGGCAGCCTAAGACGTTATGAACGCCCGGCAGTCACGTTGTGATGATTACTCCCTAGTTCAGTGCGGCATGCTTTACAGCTTAGAATCGGGGCTCCAAAAGCGTTTTGAGCACCACAGAGCATATGAGATGTTCCAAGAGCTGAAAATGGTTTTCCAAGCTCATGCCTGAGTCGAGAGATATGACGTCTCCGACGCATTCTACAGTTGTAAGATGGAGGAGAATAGTTATGTTAGCGAGCACATACTCAAATTGTCTGGGTTGCAGAATCGCTTGTCTCAGTTGGGAATTAATCTCCCAGAAGAAGCGATCGTTGATAGAATCCTTCAGTCGCTCCCACCTAGCTACAAGAGCTTCGTGATGAACTTCAATATGCAAGGGATGGAGAAGTCCATTCCCGAGGTGTATTCAATGCTAAAATCAGCGGAGGTGGATATCAAGAAAGAACATCAAGTGTTGATGGTCAATAAAACCACTAAGTTCAAGAAAGGCAAGGGTAAGAAGAACTTCAAGAAGGACGGAAAAGGAGTTGCCGTGCCCGGTAAGCCAGTTGCTGGGAAGAAGCCAAAGAATGGACCCAAGCGTGAAACTGAGTGCTTTCATTGCAAGGAAACGGGTCACTGGAAGCGGAACTGCCCCAAATACTTAGCAGATAAGAAGGCCGGCAACGTCAAAGGTAGATATGATATACATGTTATTGATGTGTACCTTACCAGCGCTCGTAGTAGCTCCTGGGTATTTGATACCGGTGCAGTTGCTCACATTTGTAACTCAAAGCAGGAGGTGCGGAATAAGCGGAGACTGGCGAAGGATCAGGTGACGATGCACGTCGGGAATGGTTCCAAGGTCGATGTGATCGCCGTCGGCACGCTACCTCTACATCTACCCTCGGGATTAGTTTTAAACCTTAATAATTGTTATTTAGTACCAGCTTTGAGCATGAACATTTTATCTGGATCTCATTTAATGCGAGATGGCTACTCATATAAATCCGAGAATAATGGTTGTTCTATTTATATGAGAGATATGTTTTATGGTCATGCCTCGCTGGTCAATGGTTTATTCTTGATGAATCTCGAACGTGATGTTACACATATTCATAGTGTGAATGCGAAAAGATGTAAAGTTGATAATGATAGTCCCACATACTTGTGGCATTGCCGCCTTGGTCATATTGGCGTCGAACGTATGAGGAAGCTCCATGCAGATGGACTTCTAGAGTCTCTTGATTATGAATCATTTGACACGTGCGAACCATGCCTCTTGGGCAAGATGACCAAGACTCCGTTCTCCGGAACAATGGAGCGAGCGACCAACTTATTGGAAATCATACATACCGATGTGTGCGGTCCAATGAGTGTTGAAGCTCGCGGAGGCTATCGTTATGTTCTCACCCTCACAGATGACTTGAGTAGATATGGGTATGTCTACTTGATGAAACACAAGTCTGAGACCTTTGAAAAGTTCAAGGAATTTCAGAATGAGGTCGAGAATCAGCGTGACAGAAAAATCAAGTTCTTACGATCGGATCGTGGGGGTGAATATTTAAGTCACGAATTTGGCATGCACTTAAGGAACTGTGGAATTGTTTCACAATTGAAACCGCTCGAAACACCTCAGCATAATGATCTGTCCGAACGTCGAAATCGTACTCTGTTGGACATGGTGCGATCTATGATGTCTCTCACCGACTTACCGCTATCTTTTTGGGGATATGCTTTAGAGACTGCCGCATTCACTTTAAATAGGGCTCCATCAAAATCCGTTGAGACGACACCGTATGAACTTTGGTTTGGCAAGAAACCTAAGCTGTCGTTTCTGAAAGTTTGGGGTTGCGATGCTTATGTCAAGAAACTTCAACCTGAAAAGCTCAAACCCAAATCGGAAAAATGCGTCTTCATAGGATACCCAAAGGAAACAATTGGGTACACCTTCTACCTTAGATCCGAAGGCGAGATCTTCATTGCCAAGAATGGATCCTTTCTGGAGAATGAGTTTCTCTCGAAAGAAGTGTGTGGGAGGAAAGTAGAACTTGATGAGGTGACAGTCACCCCTTCCGAGCCGGAAAGTAGCGCAGCGCAGGAAATTGTTCCTGAGGTGCCTGCACCGACTAGGGAGGAAGATAATTATGATGATCATGAAGATTCCGATCAAGTTACTACTAAACTTCGAAGGTCCACAAGGACATGTTCCGTACCAGAATGGTACGGCAACCCTGTCATGGAAATCATGTTGTTAGACAACGGTGAACCTTCGAACTATGAAGAAGCGATGGCGGGCCCGGATTCCAACAAATGGCTTGAAGCCATGAAATCCGAGATAGAATCCATGTATGAAAACAAAGTATGGACTTTGGTGGACTTGCCCGATGATCGACACGCCATAGAAAATAAATGGATATTTAAGAAGAAGACTGACGCGGATGGTAATGTGACCATCTACAAGGCTCGGCTTGTCGCTAAAGGTTATCGACAAGTTCAAGGGATTGACTACGACGAGACTTTCTCTCCCGTTGCGATGCTGAACTCTGTCCGAATCATGTTAGCAATTGCCGCATACTATGATTATGAGATATGGCAAATGGACGTCAAAACGGCATTCCTTAATGGCTTCCTCAAGGAAGAACTGTATATGATGCAGCCGGAAGGTTTTGTCGATCCTGAGAATGCTAACAAGGTATGCAAGCTCCAGCGCTTTATCTATGGGCTGGTGCAAGCATCTCGGAGTTGGAATATTCGCTTTAATGATGTGATCAAAGCGTTTGGGTTTATACAGACTTGGGGAGAAGCCTGTATTTACAAGAAAGTGAGTGGGAGCTTTGTAGCATTTCTCATATTATATGTGGATGATATACTGCTGATGGGAAATGATATAGAATTCTTGGAAAGCATAAAGGCCTACTTGAATAAGAGTTTTTCAATGAAGGACCTTGGAGAAGCTGCTTATATATTAGGCATCAAGATCTATAGAGATAGATCGACACGCCTCATTGGTCTTTCACAAAGCACATACCTTGATAAGATATTGAAGAAGTTCAATATGGATCAGTCCAAGAAAGGGTTCTTGCCTGTATTGCAAGGTATGAGATTGAGCACGGCTCAATCCCCGACCACGGCAGAAGATAGAGAAAAGATGAGTGTCATCCCCTATGCCTCGGCCATAGGTTCTATTATGTATGCCATGCTGTGTACCACACCTGATGTGAACCTTGCCATAAGTTTGGTAGGGAGGTACCAAAGTGATCCCGGTATGGAACACTGGACAGCGGTCAAGAACATCCTGAAGTACCTGAAAAGGACTAAGGATATGTTTCTAGTTTATGGAGGTGACGAAGAGCTCGTTGTAAAGGGTTACGTCGATGCTAGCTTCGACACAGATCTAGATGACTCCAAGTCACAAACCGGATACGTGTATATTTTGAATGGTGGGGCAGTCAGCTGGTGCAGTTGCAAGCAGAGCGTCGTGGCGCATTCTACATGTGAAGCGGAGTACATAGCTGCTTGCGATACAGCGCATGAAGGTGTCTGGATGAAGGAGTTCATCACCGACCTAGGAGTCATTCCAAGCGCGTCAAGCCCGATGACTCTCTTATGTGACAACATTGGAGCTATTGCCATTGCCAAGGAGCCCAGGTTTCACAAGAAGACCAAGCACATCAAGAGCCGTTTCAACTCCATCCAGAATTATGTTCAAGATGGAGACATAGATATTTGTAAAGTGCATACGGATCTGAATGTCGCAGATCCGTTGACTAAACCTCCTCCACGGGCAAAACATGATCAACACCAGAACTCTATGGGTGTTCGATTCATCACAATGTAACTAGATTATTGACTCTAGTGCAAGTGGGAGACTATTGGAAATATGCCCTAGAGGCAATAATAAAATGGTTATTATTATATTTCCTTGTTCATGAAAATTGTCTGTTATTCATGCTTGAATTGTATTATACGGAAACAGTGATACATGTGTGAATACATAGACCACAACGTGTCCCTGGTAAGCCTCTAGTTACTAGCTCGTTGATCAACAGATGGTCACGGTTTCCTGGCCATGGACATTGGATGTCATTGATAACGGGATCACATCATTAGGTGAATGATGTGATGGACAAGACCCAATTGTAAGCCTAGCACAAGATCGTGTAGTTCGTAATGCTTAAGCTTTTCCAATGTCAAGTATCTTTTCCTTAGACCATGAGGTTGTGCAACTCCCGGATAACGTAGGAATACTTTAGGTGTGCCAAACGTCACAACGTAACTGGGTGGCTATAAAGGTACGCAACGGGTATCTCTGAAAGTGTCTGTTGAGTTGGTATGAACCGAGACTGGGATTTGTCACTCCGTATGACGGAGAGGTATCTCTGGGCCCACTCGGTAAGACATCATCATAATGAGATCAGTGTGACTAAGGAGTTAGTCACGGGATGATGTATTACTGAACGAGTAAAGAGACTTGCCATGACGAGATTGAACTAGGTATCGGTATACCGACGATCGAATCTTAGGCAAGTACTATACCGATAGACAAAGGGAATTGCATACGGGATTAAGTGAATCCTTGACATCCTGGTTCATCCGATGAGATCATCGAGGAACACGTAGGAACCAACATGGGTATCCAGATCCCGCTGTTGGTTATTGACCGGAGAGTCGTCTCGGTCATGTCTACGTGTCTCCTGAACCCGTAGGGTCTACACACTTAAGGTTCAGTGACGCTAGGGTTGTAGAGATATATGCACACGGTAACCCAAATGTTGTTCGGAGTCCCGGATGAGATCCTGGACGTCATGAGGAGTTCCGGAATGGTTCGGAGGTAAAGAATTATATATATGAAGTCCAATTTCGGCCATCGGGAGAGTTCCGGGGGTCACCGGTAGTGTACCGGGAACACCGGAAGGGTCCCGGGGGTCCACCGGGTGGGGCCACCCATCCCGGATGGCCCCATGAGCCGTATGGAGAGGGGGACCAGCCCATAGTGGTATCGCGCACCCCCTTGGGCCTCCCCCCTACGCCTAGGGTTGGGAACCCTAGGGGTGGGGGCGCCACCCTTGCCTTGGGGGACAAGTCTCCCCCCTGGCCGCCGCCCCCCCTAGGAGATCCCATCTCCTAGGGCCGGCGCCCCCCTGGCCCCTATATATAGTGGGGGGAGACAGGGCAGCCGGACCTCAGCCCCTGGCGCCTCCCCCCCCCCCCGTCACACCTCTCCCTCCTCCCGCAGGACCTTGGCGAAGCCCTGCAGCTTTTCCCGTTACATCCACCACCATGCCGTCGTGCTGCTGGATCTCCATCAACCTCTCCTCCCCCCTTGCTGGATCAAGAAGGAGTGGACGTCGCTGTACCGTACGTGTGTTGAACGTGGAGGTGCCGTCCGTTCGGCGCTGGGATCATCGGTGATAGCGATCATGACGAGTACGACTCCATCATCCACGTTCTCTTGAATGCTTCCGCTCGCGGTCTACAAAGGGTATGTAGATGCACTCTTTTATGCTCGTTGCTAGATGACTCCTTAGATTGATCTTGGTGAAGCATAGGAATTTTTTTAATTCTGCAACGTTCCCCAACAACTTGCGCTTTCAATCTCCCCCTTTGTGGTAATTGATGACAACATACATCAAGGCTTTAGAGAAAGATACGAGTAATAGTAGTTAAAACTTTGGAAGAACATGTAACATGCATAGGCTCCCCCTACATGTATGCAATCATGTAAATGAGGAATATAAGATCATATGAAAGCATGGGCTTGACAGAGAAAGCAAATAGTTACATGTATCTTGGCTATATGCATCAGAGCAAATGATATGAATATATGAAGAGTATTCTCGTGTTCATGATTCTTTCTTGCAAAAAATATGTACATTAGCAAGAAATCTTCATGCTCATGAGTGTGATGCATATACTTACCTTGTGGTCTTGAGCTGACTTAAGATGGGATGAACCTGAGTAAACAAGGTTAGATAACACAGGTACATCTACTAGACAAAATAACAAAAGAGCCACAAGGGTACCCAGATTGGGATAACATGTAGAGTATGAGTACTAGGTACTCTTGAATACAGACATGTTCCCAAGGGTAAGAGATATGCAATGAATTCAAAGACTTTCTTCCCTAGCAGTCTTTCTCCCCCTGAATCTTATATTGAATAATGGAAGAAAGTAGGGAAATAGAATCAGAGTAAAACAGATCAGATAAACATGTCTTTCCCCTCATAGAGACATGTTACTACTCTCCTCTTGAACACCAGGCATCTGGGGCAGTGATTTTACTCCCCTAAGCTTTGAGCTCTCTCTCCCCCTGAAGCTTTGATGTGAGCTATCTCTTACCCTTTGACATCAATTTCCAAGAAGGGATCTTCTGGAGTGTGAGTCAAAATATGTTTGTTCCTTGAGTCACAAAGCAAAGCTGGATATACATGAGATGCTAGTAGTATCATTGAGTGGAGCTGGAACATATATGCAGGATGCAAATGTCAAACTGTCTCCTCAGTATTGAAATCGGAAGCACCGAGTGGTTTGCTTCGGTGGCACTGAAATGGTTCAATTTGACCGAAGGAAATCAATCGGTGGATCCGAGTTCAACATTGAGAGAACAATTTTCCATTTCAGCTAGCTAGGCAAATAGGATCTCACAAGGATTTGCAAGGAATTAACTGAAATATTTGCAATGAATTGGATGCAGAAAATGCAAAGAAAACCATAGAAACGAAAAAAATCTGGATGAAGTTTTTTTTTGTTAAAGGGAGGGGAACAAAATGCAAGTGTCAAATGCAAGAAACACAAGAAAAACCTTAGAGAGGTTCATCTAGAATTTGTCGGCGACATAGTGACCTATGTTAGAGTATATTGACTTAGGAGTCAAGTGAAGACACTTGATCATAGGTCATACTCATCGTTTAAGCTCAAAATGGGGTTGCCATTTTTCGTTTAAGCATTTTGATGTATTCACATCTTGTTGAGCTGCTTTGACCCATGACTTGTGGCAAAGCTTCTCTAAGATGGAATAGCATACCTTGGGTAGTGGTGTTGGTCTTGATCATGTAATTGAACTTGTGTGGGTTGCTCAAGGTTGATGAAGCTCATCAAGGATTGGGAGCACCACTTGTAGTTTGAGTTCATCTACCTACATGAGTTAGTCTTGCAAGGAAGAGCACTTGTGTATCCATAATGACAATCATGAAAATTTGATACCAAATGAAATTTGATATATATAGAAATTGTCAAAGGATATGTTGAGGGGTTTCATGCTTCCTTGTCTTCAACCACCACGGTGTAGGTGCTTGGTGATGTAGAGATTGCTCAATATATGAGTTAGTTGCAATCTCATGGATTTAGATTCATCCAAGTGCCTACAAGAATTAGATAGCATGCAAGGGTACAAATATATCCAAGACATAAGTTCATAAGTGAAAAGTCATGGATTAGTCAAAGGCTTATGCCTTGCATGTATCGAATGGAGTTCCTACTCCAAGTTTGAGGCATCAATAATGTTCAATTCACCTCTCAACCTGCAAAACACTTTCTCATCAAGTGGTTTAGTAAAAATATCCGCTAATTGCTTATCGGTGCGAACATGTTTAAGATTGATATCACCCTTAGCAACATGATCTCGAATGAAATGATGACGAACTTCAATATGTTTAGTTCGAGAGTGTTGCACAGGATTATGAGCAATCTTAATGACACTTTCATTGTCACAAAGCAATGGTACATGTTTCACACATATCCCATAGGCTTTAAGAGTTTGAGTCATCCAAAGAAATTGAGCACAACATGAACCAGCGGCAAGGATAAGGATACCCAGTTTTTTTCTTGGAAGACCAAGAAGCGAGAGATATACCAAGAAATTGACAAGTTCCCGAAGTAGACTTTCGATCAACCTTGTCACTGGCATAATCCGAGTCGGAGTAGCCAACAAGATCAAAAGAGGAACTCTTAGGATACCGAATGGCAAAATTTGGTGTATGAATTAGGTATCTAACTATCCTTTTCACGGCCTTAAGATGACATTCTTTAGGAGCCGCTTGGTATCGTGCACACATGCACACACTTAGCATAATATCGGGATGGGAGGCACATGAATATAACAACGGGCCAATCATAGAGCGATAAACCTTTTGATCAACTGGTTCGCCATCCTTAGTTAAGTCAAGATGTCAACTAGTAGGCATGGGTGTAGTCATACCTTTGCATTCTTGCATGTTGAACTTCTTGAACAAGTCCTTGGTGTACTTTGTTTGAGAAACAAAGGTACTCTCCTTAGTTTGCTTGATTTGCAACCCAAGAAAGAACTTGAGTTCACTCATCATAGAAATCTCAAACTTTTCCGACATTAGCTTTCCAAACCTTTCACTAAAATGAGGGTTAGTAGAACCAAATATGATATCATCAACATAAATTTGGCACACAAATAATTCACCATTAACCTTTTTAGTAAAAAGAGTGGAATCTATTATTCCAATTTCAAAACCTTTTTCAATTAGGAACTTGGTCAAACATTTATACCATCCTCTAGGAGCTTGCTTAAGACCATATAGGGCTTTGTGTAGTTTGTATACATGATCAGGTTTCTTGGGATTAACAAAGCCGGGAGGTTATTTAACATAATCTTCCTCCTCGATTTCACCATTGAGAAAAGCACTTTTAATGTCCATTTGGTACAAGGTGATATCATGGTGATTAGCACAGGCAAGCAAGATGCGAATGGATTCAAGTCTAGCAACGGGGGTGTATGTCTCACCGTAGTCCATACCTTCGACTTGAGTGTAGCCTTGGGCGACGAGACGTGCTTTGTTGCGGATAACTTGACCATTTGGTATCGATGATGTTGTGGTTGTTGTCAGGCTTTTTGACCAATGTCCACACTTGATTTCTCTCAAAGTTGTGTAGCTCTTCGTGCATGGCGTTCACCCAATCTGGATCATTGAGAGCATCTTCAACCTTCATGGGTTTAAGGTTAGATATGAAAGACTAATGTTCACAAAAATTAGCTAAACGAGGTTTAGAGCGAGTGATTCTCTCGGTTTGGATATCATTGTAGATTTGCTCTATGGGATGATCTCTAGCAAATCTTGCTCTAACTCGTGAAAGCTTTTGCTTGGGTCGGGGTGGAACATGTTCTTCATCGTCTTCTTCCTCTTCTTGCCCTTCTTCATTGTTGTTGGTGTTGTTGTCCCCTTGTGGAGGTGGAGGAGGTTGATGAGGTTCATCTTGATGCACATCCTCGTTTCCTTCGTCATGGCGTGTCCCACTTGTGGATGCCCCCAAGTCAACTTGAGGTTCGCCTTGCCGTGAGGTAGGAGCTTCCACATGGACGGACGAAGTACTCTCTTTCACCTCCGTTGGACAGATCTTGCCAATAGACAAGTCTTGGATTGCTTCCGAAGGATCGGTATCTCCTACATCAATTGGCAATTGCTCTACTTGCGAGCCGTTAGATTCATCAAACTTCACATCTACCGTCTCTTCAACTTTTCGGGTGAAATTGTTGTAGACACGGTATGTGTGAGAGTTTGAGCCGTAACCAAGTAGGAAACCTTCATGAGATTTAGGAGCAAATTTAGAACCACGATGCTTATCAAGAATGTAGCACTTTGAGCCGAATACTCGAAAGTATCCAACTTGGGGTTTGTTACCGGTGAGAAGCTCGTATGCCGTCTTGCCGAGAAGGTTGTGAAGATACAAGCGATTTGTTGCATGACAAGCTGTCTCAACCGCTTCCGCCCAAAAGTGTCTTGGCGTCTTGTATTCATCAAGCATCGTCCTTGCCATCTCGATGAGTGTCCGGTTCTTCCTCTCAACAACTACATTTTGTTGAGGCATGTATGTAGTTGATAACTCATGTGAAATCCTTTCTTCATCAAGAAAGGTACCACATTTGCGTTCTTCAACTCCATTCCGTTGTCACTGCGAACCTTCTTGATCTTCACTTCAAATTGATTTTGGGCCTTCCTAGCAAAGTTTTTAAAGATCTTTTGGACCTGCGATTTGTCATCAAGAAAGAACACCCACGTAAATCTTGAAAAATCATCAACAATGACTAATCCAAAGGAGTTACCACCGAGGCTTTTGTAAGCGTTGGGACCAAAAAGATCCATATGAAGAAGCTCAAGTGGTCTTCTAGTTATCATGATGTTCTTCACAGGACGACTTCCTCCAACTTGGTCGGAGAAGGCTCTGAATACCAACTTGTAACGCCCAGGATGGGACTATACCTCCTACGTGTCGAGGCACGACTTAAAGATATAAGCCAATTCTGGAATGATCTCAAGTTCGGTATCTTTGCACGACTCATGTAAAAATAGGGATGAAATTGCAAAAGGATAGTTGGCTTACACTCGCCACGTCACACAATACATTACATAGCAAAACATCGTCCAAATAACATCACAACCCGACTACGGGTGAAGATCCAAATGGAAGATACCAAATACATAAAGCCACAGGTCCGAATCGCCCCTAGTAGAAACCACTACTAATCGTCGAAAACGTCACAAACATACGGCTATGCTCTTCATCGAACTCCCACTGAAGTTCTGATCCATCTCCTGAATCGTACTCAGTTGTACCTGCATCTGGTGTTGTAGTATCTGTGAGCCACGAGGACTCAGCAATCCCATAACCATGGGTATCAAGACTAGCAAAGCTTTATGGGTATGTAGAAGGGTAGTGGTGAGGTTGCAGCAGTGGCTAAGCATAATATGGTGGCTAACTTACGAGTACAAGAATAAGATGAGCATCTACGCAAACGGTCGCAAACTAGTAGTGATCGCTAAAGATCCTGAACTACCTACGAGTCAAACATAACCCCACCGTGTTCTCTTCTCAAAGTGAAAAGAGACAGTCACGGTTACTCACATAGTTGTGTGTTTTACTTCGGATCCTCTGTCAAGTTTTCTACAACCGAACATTAACAAATTCCAATCTTCCACATAACCGCGGGCACGGATTTCGAAAGATCATAACCCTGCAGGGGTGTCCCAACTTAGCCCATCACAAGCTCTCACGATCATCTGAAGTAATAATAATTATTACCCCTTATCTTAGGGACAATCCGATCAGGCTCGGTATCCCGGTGCACAAGACATTTTGACAATGGTAAAACAAGTCCAGCAAGACCTCCCGGCGTGCCGACACCCTGATAGTAGCCGCGTGTATCTCGTCTTAGGCCACGTCCGGATGGGCGATTATACGAGTAAAACCAGCCCTCGGGTTTCCCCAAGGTGGCCCCGCATACTCCCCGTTCGAGACCAACACCATCAGCATTGGCCCCCCCTGCTATGTAGAAAAGAATCTCGAGGGCGCGACCCCCTATGCAAATTTAATTAATTAATCAAGTTGTTATTATGAAGCAAATTAAAACCAATGTTGGGCCTTGCTGGAGGAGTTTTATTCAAAGACGAAGTGTCAAGGGGTCCCCATATACCCAACCGTGTAAGGAACGCAAAATCAAGGAACATAATGCCGGTTTATCGGCGCCTAGGGTGGCATGAGTGGAACAAAACACCGAGCAAAAGGCAAAGCCTTCCACCCATGCCCAGTATATAGGTGTGTTAATAATAATAATAGATATTGTGATATTCCAACAACAAGTTCCCACCTGGAACGATCTTCATCTTCACCTGCAACTAACAACGCTATAAGAGGGGCTGAGCAAGCGGGTAACATAACCAAACAATGGTTTGCTAGGAAGGTGTCAAAGGTTAGAGCTTTCATGGCAACAAGGAGAGGGGCTGACAATAATGATGGGTAGCGCGACATGTAACGACAGCATCGAGACAACTAAGCATGGCAATGGTAGTAAAGGTATCCAAGGGTATGGTCATCTTGCCTGGGATCCCGCAAGGAAGAAGAACATATCCATGAAGAAGACGAAGAAGAAGCCTTGAAGAAGAACCACGAGAAGTCGAACGAATCCTCACGATCGCAACGGAACAAGCACTAACGAGAAGAAGCAAGCAATACAGTAAACACACAACACGAGACACGACAATATGCTCAACCAAGTCTGATGCAAGAAAGTTCTATATAGGATGCACCACAAGTCTATACAGGAAGCAAAACATGGCAAGGTAGGAAGCACAGAAAAACAACACAAGTCTATACATTATGCAATACATGGCAAGGTATGATGAAAGACAAGTCTATACAGGAAGCAATACATGGCAAGGTAGGAAGCACAGAAAAAACAACACAAGCAACATGACAATATGCTCAACCAAGTAGGATGCAAGAGAAGTCTATATATGATGCACAACAAGTCTATATATAATGCAATAAATGGCAAGGTAGGAAGCACACAAGAACAACACAAGTCTACATATGATGCAATACATGGCAAGGTATGATGCAAGACAAGTCTATACATGAAGCAATACATGGCAAGGTAGGCAGCACAGAAAAACAACACAAGCAACATGACAATATGCTCAACCAAGTAGGATGCAAGACAAGTCTATATATGATGCTAAACATGGCAAGGCAGGAAGCACTCAAAAACAACACAAGTCAACAAGTTTAAATGAGGCCGGAAACTACAACAACAATTCCGGAAAATCCACATATGCATGTTTAGCAATTTTAAGCAAACAACAATTCACACATTTTAGTGTTGTTAACATGATGCGGATGACATGATCAAGTTTTATGCAATTTTTAGTAAAAGTTAACATGAAGAGATATGAAGTATTTGTCATCGTGGTGGAAAGAAAGGGGCCACGGCGGCGAATCCGAAAATGATGCTACGCAACATATCGGTTCCGGTAACTCGTTGAGAGACCGGTGCAAAAGATAGCGGAGAGAGTGACATGCAAAAGAGATGGGGTGAACCCGGTTGCCCGGTTCCCACGGGTGAGCGACAAGGCAAACGAGGGCCACAACGGACACGATGCAAACATCCAATTCATCTCATACAACACATGCAGTCCACGGGTCATCGTCTCGGGGTTATACCGTCGGAATGTTCGTTTCGGGGAGGATCGAGATCGTCGAGGGAAGTAGTGGTACTCGCGGGTCGTGGTACACGTTTTGTAGCTGTTCACGTTTTCGAAGATGTTCGGGGTCGACGGTAGAGGTACTTGGCGAATCGAACGTCTTCGGGGCGACGGTAGTGATACATGCACGTAGTGGTACTTGGCGTCTCGGTCCGAAGGGATACTTGGCGCATCCACGGGTCTTCGAGGGTAGTCGTACACGTTTCTTCATCGAAGGTAGTCGTTCGGGCGTCGAGCGTCGACGTACTTGGAACTTTGCAGAACCAAAGCTAACAAAAGAAAACCCAACTCGTGTTCCACGGAGACAGCAGCAAAGAGGCGATGCGGACGAAGCCCTGGGGCGCGGGGTAGCATGCGACGGATGCAGCAGCTTCCGGCGGTGGCGCTCGGTGTCGAGTAAGATGGCGGCCCTGGACGAGGGGTCGAGCGCCTCGGGCGCACGGGAGGCGGAAGATGCACGACAGCGGCCTCCTGGTGGTCTTCAACTGCGGCGGGGCGGAGCTCTTGGACGGCAGCGAGTCGACGGAGCAGGCAGGCACCATGGAGCACGGCGGCGACGTGCTTGAGGCCGGCAACGTATGCTCTGATCCGATGAGGAGGGAGGCCGCGGGCGCGTCCATGGAGAGCGGGGGCTGCCGGGGTTGGCCGACTGGCCGGCCTCGGGCGAAGTAGGCGGCCGGCGCTGAGGGAAGAGGCCGCGAGGAGGAGAAGGGCAGGGGGAACGGGCGAGGTGGAGGAACTTGGCCCGGCGGTAGGGCGAAGGAGAGCTGGTCGGGAAGAAGGGAGAGGTCAAGAGGAGGGAGAGGTCGCGAGCGTGAGTTCCTGGTGGCGCAGGAGGACGACAGGAGGAGGAGCACGGTCGAGAGAGAAAACGGGCTGCGGGGCTAGGGTTAGGAGGGGGCAGATGGGCCTAGGACGCAGATGGGCCAGGACGTGCGCCTGGGCTGCTAAGGAGGTCCAGCTGGACTACCTCTCTCTCTTTTAATTTTCTTTAACAGAAAAAAACAAGAAAGATAGAAAAGAAAGGGACGCTTAGGGAAAGATTTTGCGCAATCGGGTAATTTTCCCGCACTCATAAAAATGAGCCCTATCCAGGAAAAACAGAAGTGGCAAGAATGCAAGAGTTACATTCGAACTCATTTGAATTTAATTCAAATGGTTTGAATTAGGGCATGGCTAGAAAGTGTCCAAATGTTGAGACTTTAGGAGGAGCCTCGATAAAAGGGAAAGGAAAAGTTGGCAAGGAATTGCGAAAGAGAAGGCATGGGGAAAAATATGCAAGCGTGTTATGGTGAATTCCAAACAAATGGAATAATTTAATATAGCTCCCTAATAGTATTGAGAGGCTTTTATATGTTATAAAGAGAAGTCACCATAGTGAGTATCCCTCAATTTAAATGGATTGAGGATCCATACGGTTTATTTAGTTGAGTTGCAGAAATTAAAGACATGATGGCGTGATGACATGATGCAATGAAAATAAAAATAAAGCAAGCACAAAAGAAACACAAGGGAAAACACGGAACATCTGGAATCTTCTGGAGCACCGGTCTTGGGGCGTCACAACTCTCCCACACTAACAGAGGATCTCGATCCGAGATCCTGGAGATGGCACCGGATAAAACGGAAGAGGAAGAGGTAAAACAAAGTTGCTTGTCCGACAAACGAGGGAAACCACGAACCTGAGAGGTTGAACAATCTTGAAAGAAAGAATACAACGGAGATGAACGAAGTTAAGAGCACTCCGGTAAAAAGGAGGAACAAGGAACATAATGAGAACTTGGTAGGTTGGAAGACATGAAACAAGTGCTTACGAACCAAAAGAATATGAAACTGCAACGGTATAGCCAAGGAATAAAAATGACAGAATTCGGATAGCAATCTGATTGAAAATGGAAGGAATTAACATGAACTTGAGAAGATGGAATGATACTTAATGAAATCAACAACACATTGCCTCTGAAACAATTGAAAGAATGGCACAAGGGGTAAGAAGGATTCAGACAGCACTCCGGTTGAAAACAGAGGAAAAACTAGATAAGATGGCAGAACTTGAATGGAGGACACAACACTCCGGTTAAATAGACAATCAAGGGAAGAATATGATCTTGATAGAAACGAGATGATGGTCAAAGAGAGCAATATCAGGATGTCTCCGGAATGAAAGAGTAGAATATAGATCAATGAAAGAAAATGAACGAAGAAAAAAAATATGACAACTTCTCCCAAAATTGAATTTGAAAGAGAATCCTTACAAAGATGGATTGAACAGAGTTATTGGAAGAATCAACAAGCACAGAATAAGCTTGTTGTTGGCTTATGGAAAACATCTCAAAATTATGAGGTGACAACCAGCCACTTACGAAAACATTTGATTGGATTGAGATCAACGACAAGAATAAAACTTATTTCTGCAAGAGGATAAATGAAGAAACTGGGTCATTTATAAGCACCATAAATATCAACAATCCTTAGGGAAAGCTTTTAGGTGAGATACAACCCAAGATAACTCCAACAAACAAAATGGGAGGTTGAAAGGATCTCCTAAGAAATAAGGATGATGGGTTTAAATATCTCATTCCTGACAACTTGTGAATCATGAAACATGAAGGGAAATTGTCAAAATATCATACCACCATCTCAAACGATAAGGTAGAAAGAATTGCACTTCAGAATGCAAGAAGAAGAATACTTGAGCTCCGACAGAATCTTGATGAAGACTTCGGGGATGAATTAAATCATGATGAACCACCAAGAAGAACTCCGGTAATGAAAGCATGAGAAGTGAAAGATGAAAAGAATAAGATTCAAGGCCTGCGATGAATTAGATGGAGGTTTGAAATGATATAATTGAAATAACTTGGAGCTTCGGAAAATAAGATGAACAACTTAGAACCGAGAATATGATATGACGAACAAGCTCCGAAGGAAGGGATGAATCACTTCGAGGAAATAAGAATAAGATTTACAGGATGCTTATCCTTCATCACATTAAATTGATGACCAGCAACAGATTTGGCCTACTACTTATTCTTCTTGAAAGGATTGGAGAGAGATATTGCCAAACTCGAGAATAATCTTGAACGACTCACCGTTACGATTTTGGAAAGAATGAGTGAAATGACATGATAACACTAATAAAGAATGTTGAACGAACCACCGTACAAATTGAAATGGAGTGATGACAGAGAACAAGCCACCGTAAGGAATTGAAATTGAGTGAATATAAAAGAATGAATCACCGGGAAGAATATGGAGACGAACGAAGAGACGTCAATGAAGAATATTTGGAGGACAAGTTGAAAACTGAGAATGAAGAAATATTCTGGAATGATGCCTTCGGAGGATTACACTGGAAATAATTTATGAAATGCTTCGGATGGTATAAAAGAATTCCTCACAATCTGAACAATAATGAGGATGGCATGAAGCTAGAACCACGAATCTTGACGAAAAAAGACCAAGATTTAGGAGAAATTCTTCTTCGGTCTTCAATGCTGAGAATGACAACGAGAACCACCTTGAAGAATTTGAGATACTCCGGAAGAATGAAAAGATGGAAGGTAGAGCTAAAGATGAGAATAATTGGAAACAAACTTGGAGAAGGCATGTGACCGATGGGAATCATTCTTACGTCACACTTTGAAAAGAATTTGAGTATAACTCCGGATTTTTTTTGGAAGAGTCAAGTAAGATCCAGGAAAAAGACCTGAGGGTTAGGGCCCACTAAAGAAATCACCGTTGAAAAAGATTGCTTAAGAGATATTGCACTGGTTGAATTACATGGCTTGAATAAGATGACAATCCTCAAAGTAGTTTGAACGGATTAAGAATGGAATTATGAATCTTCTGAGTTGTCTTGTACAATCCGGATAAGAATAGGAGAGTTGACTAACCAGGAGAGACTTTGGATAAGAAATTTCAACATGGGAAAACATGTGAAACAAAAGGAATAGATTTGATCATGACCGAATCTTGAATTTATTCCACCGGAGAAGAAACGAGAACGGAGAATGATGAACTTGAAGCTCTTGAGCATCTTCACGATAAATCACCGGGAACATTGAAGGAAAAGAATGAAGAAACCTACATGAATCAAATGGATACTTAATTTGAGATTTCTTGCTCCGAGAAGAAGAAGGGTGGGAGGGTGGGGAAACAACGACAACTTGGGATGAATGAAACAGACAAATCGTCAGATTTCTCAACGGCGTCCGTATGGAATAACTTGAAGAGAAGGCACACCGGTTGAAAAGGATTAACATGAAAATCTCGATGGTCAAGAAGAATTAGCACTCCCATAGAAATATGAGAACACCGATTAAGAAAGGTATGGAATCAACATTTGACATCGAAGCAACTCGAATACCAGAATCAAAACAAAAACAACGGATAGATATGTTGCAACATAACTTCAAAATATCATCCGAACAGAGAATTGAACGAATGAATTTTGTAGGTACAACAACTTCTCGAGAAGCCACTTGGGAGAACAAAGGTAAATAAAAACAACACAGAGCAGATAGAACAACTACAAGATAGAAGCTTCATTCCACATGTTTGTGCTGAAAGCTCATGGAACGTGTTACGAAAGGGTTTTGCAATCCCCGGATCAGCATAGCCAAGGACCCTTTAAGATGCAACTCCCGATCGGAACAACGCCCATAAAACCCCTTCACTAAATGTTGAACCCCGAACTTCATATCATGCACTCGTTGGAAGAATGCCTACGAGCTACTAGATGAACCCACCTATTAATTTCTGAAAGTTTCCAGTTATGCAATCAGGTGTTGGGGATACAAGGGAAGCATCGCGCACTCAACTCTAATCCTACATCCAGCTGTATCCATCCTTCAACACATAACCTGTTATTTCCGGAAACCGTCTACCTCGGACCTTCGAAACGCATCTACTATACAAGCTATGGCAATACTCCCGAACTACCTCCCCAGTACTGGGTGATGTCGGGGTTATCTTGCCACTAACCGCATAGGAGAGTTTTCGATGTCGGCTGTCTTAAGTATTCCAGAACTGATGCGATATATTTGTGATGACAACACCTCAGAGCTCAACTCCCCGGGACACTACCACAACCCCTAAATGCCAGGAGGCATCGAGAACAATGTTCTCGTCACAAAGACATCGAAACAATCCAAACAATACCCGCGTGATCCTTAAAAAAAATTGGTGAAATTTTGAGAGTAGAAGAGACTAAAGTAATCGTCAGGAGTCCTCACCAGAGTGATAAAGGGATGAGGAGTAAAAAGAAATCCTACTCTCTGATATATATAGGACTCAAAACATTTTCAAGTGTGTGCCTAGACTCAACCGTCAACGATTCGATCAATCAGTGGGGGCTTCTAGGTCGGAGAAGGCTCTGAATATCAACTTGTAATGCCCAGGATGGGACTATACCTCCTACGTGTCGAGGCACGACTTAAAGGTATAAGCCCATTCTGGAATGATCTCAAGTTCGGTATCTTTGCACGACTCATGTAAAAATAGGGATGAAATTGCAAAAGCATAGTTGTCTTACACTCGCCACGTCACACAATACATTACATAGAAAAACATCATCCAAATAACATCACAACCCGACTACGGGTGAAGATCCAAATGAAATATACCAAATACATAAAGCCACAGATCCAAATCGCCCCTAGTAGAAGCCACTACTGATCGTCGAAAACATCACGAACATACAGCTACGCTCTTCATCGAACTCGCACTGAAGTTCTGATCCATCTCCTGAATCGTACTCAGTTGTACATGCATCTGGTGTTGTAGTATCTGTGAGCCACGAGGACTTAGCAATCCCATAACCATCGGTATCAAGACTAGCAAAGCTTTATGGGTATGTAGAAGGGTAGTGGTGAGGTTGCAGCAGCGGCTAAGCATAATATGGTGGCTAACTTACGAGTACAAGAATAAGATGAGCATCTACACAAACGGTCGCAAACTAGTAGGGATCGCTAAAGATCCTAAACTACCTACGAGTCAAACATAACTCCACCATGTTCTTTTCTCAAAGTGAAAAGAGACAGTCACGGTTACTCACACAGTTGTGTGTTTTACTTCGGATCTTCTGTCAAGTTTTCTACAACCGGACATTAACAAATTCCAATCTGCCACATAACCGCGGGCACGGCTTTCGAAAGATCATAACCCTGCAGGGGTGTCCCAAGTTAGCCCATCACAAGCTCTCATGATCAGCTGAAGAAATAATAATTATTACCCCTTATCTTAGGGACAATCCGATCGGGCTCGGTATCCCGGTGTACAAGACATTTCGACAATGGTAAAACAAGTCTAACAAGACCTCCCGGCGTGCCGACACCCTGATAGTAGCTGCACGTATCTCGTCTCAGGCCACGTCCGGATGGGCAATTATACGAGTAAAACCAGCCCTCGGGTTTCCCCAAGGTGGCCCCGCATACTCCCCATTCGGGACCAACACCATCAGCACTGGCCCCCTGCTATGTAGAAAAGAATCTCGAGGGCGCGACCCCCTATGCAAATTTAATTAATTAATTAAGTTGTTATTATGAGGCAAATTAAAACCAATGTTGGGCCTTGCTGGAGGAGTTTTATTCAAAGACAAAGTGTCAAGGGGTCCCCATATACCCAACCATATAAGGAACTCAAAATCAAGGAACATAATGCCGGTTTATCGGCACCTAAGGTGGCATGAGTGGAACAAAACACCGAGCAAAAGGCCAAGCCTTCCACCCATGCCCAGTATATAGGAGTGTTAATAATAATAATAGATATTGTGATATTCCAACAACAAGTTCCCACCTGGAACGATCTTCATCTTCACCTGCAACTAACAACGCTATAAGAGGGGCTGAGCAAGCGGGTAACATAGCCAAACAGTGGTTTGCTAGGAAGGTGTCAAAGGTTAGAGGTTTCATGGCAATCGGGAGAGGGGCTGACAATAATGATGGGTAGCGCGACATATAACGATAGCATCGAGACAACTAAGCATGGCAATGGTAGTAAAGGTATCCAAGGGTATGGTCATCTTGCCTGGGATCCCGCAAGGAAGAAGAACGGATCCATGAAGAAGATGAAGAAGAAGCCTTGAAGAAGAACCACGAGAAGTCGAACGAATCCACACGATCGCAACGGAACAAGCACTAACGAGAAGAAGCAAGCAATACGGTAAACACACAACACGAGACACGACAATATGCTCAACCAAGTATGATGCAAGACAGTTCTATATAGGATGCACCACAAGTCTATACAGGAAGCAAAACATGGCAAGGTAGGAAGCACAGAAAAACAACACAAGTCTATACATGATGCAATACATGGCAAGGTATGATGCAAGACAAGTCTATAAAGGAAGCACTACATGGCAAGGTAGGAAGCACAGAAAAAACAACACAAGCAACATGAAAATATGCTCAACCAAGTAGGATGCAAGACAAGTCTATATATGATGCACAGCAAGTCTATATATGATGCAATACATCGCAAGGTAGGAAGTACACAAGTCTACATATGATGCAATACATGGCAAGGTATGATGCAAGACAAGCCTATACAGGAAGCAATACATGGCAAGGTAGGAAGCACAGAAAAACAACACAAGCAACATGACAATATGTTCAACCAAGTAGGATGCAAGACAAGTCTATATATGATGCTAAATATGGCAAGGCAGGAAGCACTCAAAAACAACACAAGTCAACAAGTTTAAATGAGGCCGGAAACTACAACAACAATTCCAGAAAATCCCCATATGCATGTTTAGCAATTTTAAGCAAACAACAATTCACACATTTTAATGTTGTTAACATGATGCGGATGACATGATCAATTTTATGCAATTTTTAGTAAAAGTTAACATGAAGAGATATGAAGTATTTGTCACCGTAGTGGAAAGAAAGGGGCCACGGCGGCGAATCTGAAAATGATGCCACGCAACATATCGGTTCCGGTAACTCGTTGAGAGACCGGTGCAAAAGATAGCAGAGAGAGTGATATGCAAAGGAGATGGGGTGAACCCGGTTGCCCGGTTCCCACGGGTCGGCGACAAGGCAAACGAGGGCCACAACGGACACGATGCAAACATCCGATTCATCTCATACAACACATGCAGTCCACGGGTCATCGTCTCGGGGTTATACCTTCGGAACGTTCGTTTCGGGGAGGATCGAGATCGTCGAGGGAAGTAATGGTACTCGCGGGTTGTGGTACACGTTTTGTAGCCGTTCACGTTTCCGAAGATGTTCGGGGTCGACGGTAGAGGTACTTGGCGAATCGAACGTCTTCGGGGCGACGGTAGTGGTACATGCACGTAGTGGTACTTGGCGTCTCGGTCCGAAGGGGTACTTGGCGCATCCACGGGTCTTCGAGGGTAGTCGTACACGTTTCTTCACCGAAGGTAGTCGTTCGGGCGTCGAGCGTCGAGGTACTTGGAACTTTGCAGAACCGAAGCTAACAAAAGAAAACCCAACTCAGGCTCCATGGAGGCAGCAGCAAAGAGGCGATGCGGACGAAGCCCTAGGGCGCGGGGTATCATGCGACGGATGCAGCAGCTTCCGGCGGTGGCGCTCGGTGTCGAGGAAGATGTTGGCCCTGGACGAGGGGTCGAGCGCTCGGGCGCACGGGGGGCGGAAGATGCACGACAGCGGCCTCCTGGTGGTCTTCAACTGCGGCGGGGCGGAGCTCTTGGACGGCAGCGAGTCGACGGAGCAGGCAGGCGCCATGGAGCACGGCGACGACGTGCTTGAGGCCGGCGATGAATGCTCTAATCTGATGAGGAGGGAGGCCGCGGGCGCGTCCATGGAGAGCGGGGGTTGCCGGGGTTGGCCGCCTGACCGGCCTCGGGCGAAGTAGGCGGCCGGCGCTGAGGGAAGAGGCCACGAGGAGGAGAAGGGCAGGGGGAACGGGCGAGGTGGAGGAACTTGGCCTGGCGGCGAGGCGAAGGAGAGCGGGTCGGGAAGGAGGGAGAGGTCCCGAGCGTGAGTTCCTGGCGGCGCAGGAGGACGAGAGGAGGAGGAGCAGGGTCGAGAGAGAAAACGAGCTGCAGGGCTAGGGTTAGGAGGGGGCAAATGGGCCTAGGACGCAGATGGGCCAGGAGGTGCGGCTGGGCTGCTGAGGAGGTCCAGCTGGACCACCTCTCTCTCTTTTAATTTTCTTTAACAGAAAAAAGAAGAAAGATGGAAACGAAAGGGAGGCTTAGGGAAAGATTTTGCGCAAGAGGGTAATTTCCCCGGACTCATAAAAATGAGCCCTATCCAGGAAAAACAGAAGTGGCAAGAATGCAAGAGTTACATTCGAACTCATTTGAATTTAATTCAAATGGTTTAATTAGGGCATGGCTAGAAAGTGTCCAAATGTTGAGACTTTAGGAGGAGCCTTGATAAAAGGGAAAGGAAAAGTTGGCAAGGTTTGAGGCAAGGAATTGCGAAAGAGAAGGCATGGGAAAAAATATGCAAGTGTGTTATGGTGAATTCCAAAAAAATGGAATAATTTAATATAGCTCCCTAATAGTACTGAGAGGCTTTTATATGTTATAAAGAGAAGTCACCATAGTGAGTATCCCTCAATTTAAATGGATCGAGGATCCATATGGTTTATTTCGTTGAGTTGCAGAAATTAAAGACATGATGACATGATGCAATGAAAAAATAATAATAAGGCAAGCACAAAAGAAACACACGGGAAAACACGGAACATCTGGAATCTTCTGGAGCGTCGGTCTTGGGGCGTCACAACACTCCCACACTAACAGAGGATCTCGACCCGAGATCTTGGAGATGGCACCGGATAAAATGAAAGAGGAAGAGGTAAAACAAAGTTGCTTCTCCGACAAACGAGGGAAACCACGAACCTGAGAGGTTGAACAATCTTGAAAGAAAGAATACAACGGAGATGAACAAAGTTAAGAGCACTCCGGTAAAAAGGAGGAACAAGGAACATAATGAGAACTTTGTAGGTTGGAAGACATGAAACAAGTGCTTACGAACCAAAAGAATATGAAACTGCAACGGTATAGCCAAGGAATAAGAATGACAGAATTCGGACATCACTCCGACTGAAAATGGAAGGAATTAACATGAACTTGAGAAGATGGAATGATACTTGATGAAATCAACAACACATTGCCTCTGAAACAATTGAAAGAATGGCACAAGGGGTAAGAAGGATTCAGACATCACTCCGGTTGAAAACAGAGGAAAAACTAGATAAGATGGGAGAACTTGAATGGAGGACACAACACTCCTGTTAAATAGACAAGCAAGGGAAGAATATGATCTTGATAGAAACGAGATGATGGTCAAAGAGGGCAATATCAGGATGTCTCCGGAATGAAAGAGTAGAATATAGATCAATGAAATAAAATGAACGGAGAAAAAAATATGACAACTTCTCCCAAAATTGAATTTGAAAGAGAATCCTTACAAAGATGGATTGAACAGAGTTGTTGGAAGAATTAACAAGCACAGAATAAGCTTGTTGTTGGCTTATGGAAAACATCTCAAAATTATGAGGTGACAACCAGCCACTTACGAAAACATTTGATTGGATTGAGATCAACGACAAGAATAAAACTTATTTCTGCAGGAGGATAAATGAAGAAACTGGGTCATTTATAAGCACCATAAATATGAACAATCCTTAGGGAAAGCTTTTAGGTGAGATACAACCCAAGATAACTCCAACAAACAAAATGGGAGGTTGAAAGGATCTCCTAAGAAATGAGGATGATGGGTTTAAATATCTCATTCCTGACAACTTGTGAATCATGAAACATGAAGGGAAATTGTCAAAATGACATACCACCATCTCAAACGATAAGGTAGAAAGAATTGCACTTCATAATGCAAGAAGAAGAATACTTGAGCTCCGACAGAATCTTGATGAAGACTTCGGGGATGAATTAAATCATGATGAACCACCAAAAAGAACTCCGGTAATGAAAGCATGAGAAGTGAAAGATGAAAAGATAAGATTCAAGGCCTGCGATGATTTAGATGGAGGTTTGAAATGATATAACTGAAATAACTTGGAGCTCCAGAAAACAAGATGAACAACTTAGAACCGAGAATATGATATGATGAACAAGCTCCGAAGGAAGGGATGAATCACTTCGAGGAAATAAGAATAAGATTTACAGTATGCTTATCCTTCATCACATTAAATTGATGACCAGCAACGGATTTGGCCTACTACTTATTCTTCTTGAAAGGATTGGAGAGAGATATTGCCAAACTTGAGAATAATCTTGAATGACTCACCGGTAGGATTTTGGAAAGAATGAGTGAAATGACATGATAACACAGTAAAGAATGTTTAACGAACACCGTACAAATTGAAATGGAGTGATGACAGAGAACAAGCCACCGTAAGGAATTGAAATTGAGTGAATATAAAAGAATGAATCACCGGGAAGAATATGGAGACGAACGAAGAGACGTCAATGAAGAATATTTGGAGGACAAGTTGAAAACTGAGAACGAGGAAATATTCTAAAATGATGCTTTTGGAGGATCACAATGGAAAGAATTTATGAAATGCTACGGATGGTATAAAAGAATTCCTCACAATCTGAACAATAATGAGGATGGCATGAAGCTAGAACCACGAATCTTGACGAAAAAAGACCAAGATTTAGGAGAAATTCTTCTTCGGTCTTCAATGCTGAGAATGACAACGAGAACCACCTTGAAGAATTTGAGATACTCCGGAAGAATGAAAAGCTGGAAGGTAGAGCTAAAGATGAGGAAAATTGGAAACAAACTTGGAGAAGGCATGTGACCGATGGAAATCATTCTTACTTCACATTTTGAAAAGAATTTGAGTATAACTCCGGATTTTTTTTTGGAAGAGTCAGGTATGATCCTGGAAAAAGACATGTGGGTTAGGGCCCGCTAAAGAAATCACCGTTGAAAAAGATTGCTTAAGAGATATTGCACCGGTTGAATTACATGGCTTGAATAAGATGACAATCCTCAAAATAGTTTGAACGGATTAAGAATGGAATTATGAATCTTCTGAGTTGTCTTGTACAATTCGGATAAGAATAGGAGAGTTGACTAACCAGGTGAGACTTTGGATAAGAAATTTCAACATGGGAAAACATGTGAAACAAAAGGAATAGATTTGATCATGACCAAATCTTGAATTTATTCCACCGGAGAAGAAACGAGAACGGAGAATGATGAACTTGAAGCTCTTGAGCATCTTCATGATAAATCACCGGATAAGAACATTGAAGGAAAAGAATGAAGAAACCTACATGAATCAAATGGATACTTGATTTGAGATTTCTTGCTCCGAGAAGAAGAAGGGTGGGAGGGTGGGGGAAACAACGACAACTTGGGATGAGTGAAACAGACAAATCGTCAGATTTCTCTCCGTATGGAATAACTTGAAGAGAAGTCACACCGGTTGAAAAGGATTAACATGAAAATCTCGATGGTCAAGAAGAATTAGCACTCCCATAGAAATATGAGAACACCGATTAAGAAAGGTATGGAATCAACATTTGACATCGAAGCAACTCGAATACCAGAATCAAAACAAAAACAACGGATAGATATGTTGCAACATAACTTCACAATATCATCCGAACAGAGAATTGAACGAATGAATTTCGTAGGTACAACAACTTCTCGAGAAGCCACTTGGGAGAACAAAGGTAAATAAAAACAACAAGGAGCAGATAGAACAAATACAAGATAGAAGCTCCGTTCCACATGTTCTTGCTGAAAGCTCATGGAACGTGTTACGAAAGGGTTTTGCAATCCACGGATCAGCATAGCCAAGGACCCTTTAAGATACAACTACTGATCAGAACAACGCCCATAAAACCCCTTCACTAAATGTTGAACCCCGAACTTCATATCATGCACTCGTTGGAAGAATGCCTACGAGCTACTAGATGAACCCACCTATTAATTTCCGAAAGTTTCCAGTTAGGCAGTCAGGTGTTGGGGATACAGGGGAAGCATCGCTCACACAACTCTAATCCTACATCCAGCTGTATCCATCCTTCAACACATAACCAGTTATTTCCAGAAACCGTCTACCTCGGACCTTCGAAACGCATCTACTATACAAGCTATGGCAATACTCCCGAACTACCTCCCCAGTACTGGGTGATGTCGGGGTTATCTTGCCACTAACTGCATAGGAGAGTTTTCGATGTCGGTCGTCTTAAGTATCCCAAAACTGATGCGATATATTTGTGACGACAACACCTCGGAGCTCAACTCCCTGGGACACTGCCACAACCCCTAAATGACAGGAGGCATCGAGAACAATGTTCTCGTCACAACGACATCGAAACAATCCAAACAATACTCGCGTGATCCTAAAAAACATTTGGTGAAATTTTGAGAGTAGAAGAGACAAAAGTAATCGTCAGGAGTCCTCACCAGAGTGATAAAGGGATGAGGAGTAAAAAGAAATCCTACTCTCCAATATATATAGGACTCAAAACATTTTCAAGTGTGTGCCTAGACTCAACCGTCAATGATTCGATCAATCAGTGGGGGCTTCTAGGTCGGAGAAGGCTCTGAATACCAACTTGTAATGCCCAGGATGGGACTATACCTCCTACGTATCGAGGCACGACTTAAAGGTATAAGCCCATTCTGGAATGATCTCAAGTTCGGTATCTTTGCACGACTCATGTAAAAATAGGGATGAAATTGCAAAAGGATAGTTGGCTTACACTCGCCACGTCACACAATACATTACATAGCAAAACATCATCCAAATAACATCACAACCCGACTACGGGTGAAGATCCAAATGAAAGATACCATATACATAAAGCCACAGGTCCAAATCGCCCCTAGTAGAAACCACTACACATCGTCGAAAACATCACAAACATACGGCTACGCTCTTCATCGAATTCCCACTGAAGTTCTGATCCATCTCCTAAATCATTCTTAGTTCTACCTGCATCTAGTGTTGTAGTATCTTTGAGCCATGAGGACTCAGCAATCCCATAACCATGGGTATGAAGACTAGCAAAGCTTTATGGGTATGTAGAAGGGTAGTGGTGAGGTTGCAGCAGCGGCTAAGCATAATACGGTGGCTAACTTACGAGTACAAGAATAAGATGAGCATATACGCAAACGGTCGCAAACTAGTAGTGATCGCTAAAGATCCTGAACTACCTACGAGTCAAACATAACCCCACTGTGTTCTCTTCTCAAAGTGAAAAGAGACATTCACGGTTACTCACACAGTTGTGTGTTTTACTTCGGATCCTCTGTCAAGTTTTCTACAACCGGACATTAACAAATTCCAATCTGCCAAATAACCACGGGCACGGATTTCGAATGATCATAACCCTGCAGGGGTGTCCCAACTTAGCCCATCACAAGCTCTCACGATCAGATGAAGTAATAATAATTATTACCCCTTATCTTAGGGACAATCCGATCAGGCTCGGTATCCCGGTGCACAAGACATTTCGATAATGGTAAAACAAGTCCAGCAAGACCTCCCGGCGTGCCGACACCCTGATAGTAGCCGCGTGTATCTCGTCCCAGGCCACGTCCGGATGGGCGATTATACAAGTAAAACCAGCCCTTGGGTTTCCCCAAGGTGGCCCACATACTCCCCGTTCGGGACCAACACCATGAGCACTACCCCCCTGCTATGTAGAAAAGAATCTCGAGGGCGCGACCCCCTATGCAAATTTAATTAATTAATTAAGTTGTTATTATGAGGCAAATTAAAACCAATGTTGGGCCTTGTTGGAGGAGTTTTATTCAAATACGAAGTGTCAAGGGGTCCCCATATACCCAACCGTGTAAGGAACGCAAAATCAAGGAACATAATGCCGGTTTATCGGCGCCTAAGGTGGCATGAGTGGCATGAGCAAAAGGCCAAGCCTTCCACCCATGCCCTGTATATAGGTGTGTTAATAATAATATTAATAGATATTGTGATATTCCAACAACAAGTTCCCACCTGGAATGATCTTCATCTTCACCTGCAACTAACAACGCTATAAGAGGGGCTGACCAAGTGGGTAACATAGCCAAACAATGGTTTGCTAGGAAGGTGTCAAAGGTTAGAGGTTTCATGGCAACAAGAAGAGGGGCTGACAATAATGATGGGTAGCGCGACATATAACGATAGCAAGGAATAAGAACATATCCATGAAGAAGACGAAGAAGAAGCCTTGAAGAAGAACCACGAGAAGTCGAACGAATCCTCACGATCGCAACGGAACAAGCACTAACGAGAAGAAGCAAGCAATACGGTAAACACACAACACGAGACACGACAATATGCTCAACCAAGTCTGATGCAAGACAGTTCTATATAGGATGCACCACAAGTCTATACAGGAAGCAAAACATGGCAATGTAGGAAGCACAGAAAAACAACACAGGTCTATACATGATGCAATACATGGCAAGGTATGATGCAAGACAAGTCTATACAGGAAGCAATACATGGCAAGGTAGGAAGCACAGAAAAAAAACACAAGCAACATGACAATATGCTCAAACAAGTAGGATGCAAGACAAGTCTATATATGATGCACAACAAGTCTATATATGATGCAATACATGACAAGGTAGGAAGCACACAAGAACAACACAAGTCTACATATGATGCAATACATGGCAAGGTATGATGCAAGACAAGTCTATACAGCAAGCAATACATGGCAAGGTATGAAGCACAGAAAAACAACACAAGCAACATGACAATATGCTCAACCAAGTAGGATGCAAGACAAGTCTATTTACGATGCTAAACATGGCAAGGCAGGAAGCACTCAAAAACAACACAAGTCAACAAGTTTAAATGAGGCCGAAAACTACAACAACTATTCCGGAAAATCCCCATATGCATGTTTAGCAATTTTAAGCAAACAACAATTCACACATTCTAATGTTGTTAACATGATGCGGATGACATGATCAAGTTTTATGCAATTTTTAGTAAAAGTTAACATGAAGAGATATGAAGTATTTGTCACCGTGGTGGAAAGAAAGGGGCCACGGCGGCGAATCCGAAAATGATGCCACGCAACATATTGGTTCTGGTAACTCGTTGAGAGACCGATGCAAAAGACAGTGGAGAGAGTGACATGCAAAAGAGATGGGGTGAACCCGGTTGCCCGGTTCCCACGGGTCGGCGACAAGGCAAACGAGGGCCACAACGGACACGATGCAAACATCCGATTCATCTCATACAATAAATGCAGTCCACGGGTCATCGTCTCGGGGTTATACCTTCGGAACATTCGTTTCAGGGAGGATCGAGATCGTCGAGGGAAGTAGTGGTACTCGCAGGTCGTGGTACACGTTTTGTAGCCGTTCACGTTTCCGAAGATGTTCGGGGTCGACGGTAGAGGTACTTGGCGAATCGAACGTCTTCGGGGCGACGGTACTGGTACATGCATGTAGTGGTACTTGGCGTCTCGGTCCGAAGGGGTACTTGGCGCATCCATGGGTCTTCGAGGGTAGTCGTACACATTTCTTCACTGAAGGTAGTCGTTCGGGCGTCGAGCGTCGAGGTACTTGGAACTTTGCAGAACCGAAGCTAACAAAAGAAAACCCAACTCGGGCTCCACGGAGACAGCAGCAAAGAGGCGATGCGGACGAAGCCCTGGGGCGCGGGGTTGCCTGCGACGGATGCAGCAGCTTCATGCGGTGGCGCTCGGTGTCGAGGAAGATGGCGGCCCTGGACGAGGGGTCGAGCGCCTCGGGCGCACGGGGGGCGGAAGATGCACGGCAGCGGCCTCCTGGTGGTCTTCAACTGCGGCAGGGCGGAGCTCTTGGACGGCAGCGAGTCGACGGAGCAGGCAGGCGCCATGGAGCACGACGGCGACGTGCTTGAGGCCGGCGACGGATGCTCTGATCCGATGAGGAGGGAGGCCGCGGGCGCGTCCATGGAGAGCGGGGGCTGCCGGGGTTGGCCGCCTGGCCGGCCTCGGGCGAAGTAGGCGGACGACGCTGAGGGAAGAGGCCGCGAGGAGGAGAAGGGCAGGGGGAACGGGCGAGGTGGAGGAACTTGGCCCGGTGGCGGGGCGAAGGAGAGCGGGTCGGGAAGGAGGGAGAGGTCGAGAGGAGGAAGAGGTCGCGAGCATGAGTTCCTGGCGGCGCAGGAGGACGAGAGGAGGAGGAGCAGGGTCGAGAGAGAAACGGGCTGCGGGGCTAGGGTTAGGAGGGGGCAGATGGGCCTAGGACGCAGATGGGCCAGGAGGTGCGGCAGGGCTGCTAAGGAGGTCCAGCTGGACTACCTCTCTCTCTTTTAATTTTCTTTAACAGAAAAAAAGAAGAAAGATGGAAAATTAAGGGAGGCTTAGGGAAAGATTTTGCGCAAGCGGGTAATTTTCCCGGACTCATAAAAATGAGCCCTATCCAGGAAAAACAGAAGTGGCAAGAATGCAAGAGTTACATTCGAACTCATTTGAATTTAATTCAAATGGTTTGAATTAGGGCATGGCTAGAAAGTGTCCAAATGTTGAGACTTTAGGAGGAGCCTCGATAAAAGGGAAAGGAAAAGTTGGCAAGGTTTGAGGCAAGTAATTGCGAAAGAGAAGGCATGGGAAAAAATATGCAAGTGTGTTGTGGTGAATTCCAAACAAATGGAATAATTTAATATAGCTCCCTAATAGTATTGAGAGGCTTTTATATGTTATAAAGAGAAGTCACCATAGTGAGTATCCCTCAATTTAAATGGATCGAGGATCCATACGGTTTATTTAGTTGAGTTGCAGAAATTAAAGACATGATGGCATGATGACATGATGCAATGGAAAATAAAATAAAGCAAGCACAAAAGAAACACACGGGAAAACACGGAACATCTGGAATCTTCTGGAGCGCCGGTCTTGGGGCATCACATATATATAGCCTCCACACAAAATCCAACCGTTACACACAATTTACCAAACTCGGTGGGACCAATTCAAAGCACTCGGTCAGACCGATTTAGTTCATAATGTGACTGTTAGGTATTTCGGTGGGACCGATATGATCAACTCGGTGGGACAGATTTCATTAGGGTTAGGGCATAACGTAATCTCGGTGGGACCGATTACACAAACTCAATGAGACCGATTTTGGTAATAAGCACACGGAGAGTTGGCCAGACAAACTAGGTGGGACCGATTCGCTCATTTCGGTGAGACCGAAATGTTACGAAGAGGCAATAGAGAGTTTGCATTACAGACTCGGTGGGACCGATTGCACATCTCGGTGAGACCGAAAATATTGCAACAGGCAACAAAGAGTTTGCATTCCCATCTTGGTGAGACCGAGATCCCTTTCGGTGAGACCGAAATGATTAGGTTTTCTGTCAGTGGCTATGTCAAATGAACTCGGTGGCGCCGGATAGATATTTTCGGTGAGGCCAAGTTTGAATTTTGGTTTAGGACATATGTGGATGTGAGAAAGTGGTTGAGGGTTTTGGAGCATATCACTAAGCATCATGAGCAAGCAAGCCATTAAGCAACACCTCATCCCCTTTTAATAGTATTGGCTTTCCTATGGACTCAATGTGATCTTGGATCACTAAAATAGAAAATGTAGAGTCCTTAGCTTTGAGCTTGAGCCAATCCTTTTGTCCTTAACATCTTGAAGGGGTTCCACGTCCTCTAGTCCATGCCACTCCATCTGTTGAACTTGTCTGAAATTTACTAAATGAAAACATTAGTCCAACAAAAGATATGTTGACATTAATTACCAAAATCACCCAGGGAGCACTTGTGCTTTCAAGAGCTCCATCCAAACTATTGAGCAGTTCCTTGCCGAGGACAAGTACCAAGTGGTCGGCTTCGACCTTGAGTACACCATGGGTCGTGCCGGGCAAGATCAGAAGGTTGTCATCGCCCAGTTGTGTGTGCGACATGACGTCCTCGTCTACCACTACCACCTTGCCACAAGGCCTTGCGAGCGTTTCTCCAGGTTTATCAATATCTGTGACTACAGTTTCGCTATGGTGGACACCAGCAACAATCTAAAAGTGCTCAAGGTTTCGGACTTGAAATGCCCGAATCTTGTCAACATCCAGCACCACTACAAGGTCTGGGGCAGCGACAAAAACAAACCGAACTCCCTGGTTGACCTCGCCTCGGCCATCATCGACCCCTACTACGCGAAGATGAAGGAAGAGAGCAATAAGGACAAGAACGCCTGGCAAAGTGTGTGGCATGAGAGACTGGATGAACAACATGTCAAGTACGCGGCCATGGACGCGTACACAAGCTACGAGATTGACAAGCGAATCGTTGACATGAGGAACTCTCTTCTACCTGGCCCAGATGAGGGATCGAGCCACATAGCAGTGGTGGGAACATCACAAGAAGAAGATGACTAGTCGATCGTTTCTCCTACTTTAGAATGCATGAAATTGTTTATTGAGGTGTGTGCGAATGATCTGCATAGTCACTTATGTAATTGGAAGTTTATTTCAGTTATATACATATATATATATATATATATATATATATATATATATATAGACACACACACACACACACATGTTATTCTACTGTAGACAGAGCAATTCACATGGCTTATTAGCAGCAATCGTCTGTGTTATTATTGGTCTTCGCACACATTTCTGATTACGGACCTGTTTGCCGCATATCACACACATCTTGTTCAGTTCAACCGTTTCCATTGTGTTGCCTAATCACACTCAATTCATCCTAGTGAACCGTATGTGGTATATCGCCCAAACCTTCATCTGGCTGCCCGTTTCTTTTGTTCCTCCTCATCACAAACAGTTAATTGAACTAAACCGTATGCCCTTCATCGCAACAAAAATCTTAACTGTGTTTGATGCATCCGTCATCACATCGTTTTGCACCTTTTTGACGGTTTCTTTACACCCCCGTTTGCAATTATGGCATCGCACATAGTTTCGACGAAGGGTCCACTACTAGGAAATAGCTTATAGATAGATGGTTACTAGTAGCGCGTTATATTGACCCACACTACTACTAATTACTAGCAGCGTGCCACAATGACCCCTCGCTACTAGTAAATATTTACTAGTAGCGCATGGGAAAAAACACACTATTAGTAAATATCTCATGCGGACCGGACATAGCAGTAGCGCGGGTGGTAAAACCAGCGCTACTACTAAGCGAATAGCTATAGCGAGGTGAGATACTCCACGCTAATACCGAACGTGTCCACTGCCGCACCCCACGCACGCCCCCTCCCCCACCCTCTATCAGGAATCTATAAAAAAAGCTCTCCTCTCTCTCGTGACCCTCAGCCCCACCCCCTCGGTCGACCTCCTCTCCCCCACGATCTCCTGGCCGTCGCCACCACCCATGCCGGCTGGTTCCGGCGAGCTCCGGCCACGCGCAACACGCCCCCAAGCTCCTCCAGCTCCGCCCCTCACCCCTCCGCCAGATCCGTGCCTGAAGGCCTGCACCTTTGCCCATATCACCCTTGCCCCCTCCTCCTGCTGCGCTGCGCGCTGCAGCTCTCGCCCCCCCGCGGATGGCTGATAACCCACAAGTGTAGGGGATCGCAACAATTTTCGAGGGTAAAGTATTAAACCCAAATTTGTTGATTCAACACAAGGGGAGCCAAAGAATACTCTTAAGTATTAGCAGCTGAGTTGTCAATTCAACCACACCTGGAAACTTAGTATCTGCAGCAAGATAGTTTAGTAGCAAAGTAATATGATAGTGGCGGTAGCGGCAATAAAAGTAACGATAGTGTTTTTGTAGTTTGTGTGATAGTAGCAGCGGAAAAGTAAATAAGCGACAAGCAATATAGGTAAAGCTCGTAGGCATTGGATCAGCGATGGGAAATTACGTCGGATGCAATTCATCATGTAGAAGTTATAACCTAGGGTGACACAGAACTAGCTCCAGTTCATCAATGCAATGTAGGCATGTATTCCGAGTATAGTCATACGTGCTTATGGAAAAGAACTTGCATGACATGTTTTGTCCTACCCTCCCGTGGCAGCGGGGTCCTATTGGAAACTAAGGGATATTAAGGCCTCCTTTTAATAGAGTACCGGACCAAAGCATTAATGCATAGTGAATACATGAACTCCTCAAACTAAGGTCATCACCGGGAGTGGTCCCGATTATTTTCACTTCGGGGTTGCCGGATCATAACACATAGTAGGTGACTATAGACTTGGAAGATAGGATCAAGAACACACATATATTCATGAAATCATAATAGGTTCAGATCTGAAATCATGGCACTCGGGCCCTAGTGACAAGCATTAAGCATAGCAAAGTCATAGCAACATCAATCTCAGAACATAGTGGATACTAGGGATCAAACCCTAACAAAACTAACTCAATTACATGATAGATCCCATCCAACCCATCACCGTCCAGCAAGCCTACAATGGAATTACTCACACACAGCGGTGAGCATCATGGAATTGGTGATGGAGGAAGGTTGCTGATGACGATGGCGACGATCTCCACTCTCTCGAGCCCCGAACGGACTCCAGATCAGCCCTCCCGAGAGAGATTAGGGCTTGGCGGCGGCTCCGTCTCGTGAAACACGATAATTCCTTCTCTCTTATTTTTTTCTCCCCGAAACGGAAGATCTATTATCTGGGGAAACGTCGGTGGAGCATCGGGGGGCCCACGAGGCAAGGGGCGCGCCCTGGGCAGGGGGCGCGCCCCCACCCTCATGGACAGGGTGTGGGCCCCCCGATGAGGATCTTCTTGCAGATAGTTTTTATATTTTCTAGAATAATTCTCCGTTGATTTTCAGGCGATTCCGAGAACTTTTTATTCTGCACAAAAACAACACCATGGCAATTCTGCTGAAAACAGCGTCAGTTCGGGTTAGTTCCATTCAAATCATGCAAGTTAGAGTCCAAAACAAGGGCAAAATGGTTTGGAAAAGTAGATACGTTGGAGACGTATCAACTCCCCCAAGCTTAAACCTTTGCTTGTCCTCAAGCAATTCAGTTGATAAACTGAAAGTGATAAAGAAAAACTTTGACAAACTCTGTTTGCTCTTGTTGTTGTAAATATGTAAGCTGGTATTCAGGTTTTCAACAAGATCATGAACTAATCACATTCATAATAACATTCAGGTCTCAAGACTACTCACATCAATGGCATAATCAACTAGCGAGCAATAATAATAAACCTCGGATGACAACACTTCTCAAAACAATCATGGTATGATATAACAAGATGGTATCTCGCTAGCCCTTTCTGAGACCGCAAAACATAAATGCAGAGCACCTTTAAAGACCAAGGACTGACTAGACATTGTAATTCATGGTAAAAGAGATCCAGTCATGATCATACTCAATGCAAAATAATAGTAATACATGCAACGACAGAGGTGCTCTCCTACTGGTGTTCTTTGATAAGAGGATGATGACTTTGCATAAAAGTAAATAGATAGGCCCTTCGCAGAGGGAAGCACGGATTTGTAGAGGTGCTAGAGCTCGATTTTTAAATAGAGATTGAATAACATTTTGAGCGGTATACTTTCATTGTCAACATAACAACCAAGAATCTCGATACCTCCCGTGCTATGCACATTATAGGCGGTTCCCAAATAGAATGCTAAAGTTTATACTCCCCCAACCACCAACAAGCACACTCCACGGCTAGCCCGAAACAACGGGTTCCGTCCAAACCAGCAACAACCCTGGGGGAGTTTTGTTTAATTATTATGATTTTGAGCATGGGACTGGGCATCCCGGTTACCAGCCATTTTCTCAAGAATGATGAGCGGAGTCCACTCACCGTGAGAATAACCCACCTAGCATGGAAGATATAGACAACCCTAGTTGATACATGAGCTGTTCGAGCATACAAAACTGAATTTCGTTTGAAGGTTTATAGTTTGGCACATACAAATTTACATGGAACGGCAGGTAAATACCGCATATAGGAAAGTATGGTGGACTCATGTGGAATTACGTTGGGGTTTATGGAAGTGGATGCACAAGCAGTGTTCCTGCTTAGTACCGATGAAGTCTAGAAAGAGACTGGGAAGCGACCAGCTAGAGAGCAACAACGGTCATGAACATGCATTAAAATTAATCAACAATGAATGCAATCATGAGTAGGATATAAATCACCATGAACATAAATATCGTGAATGCTATGTTGATTTGTTTCAACTACATGCGTGAACATGTGCCAAGTCAGATCACTTAAATTGTCCAAAGGAGGATACCACCCCATCATACCACATCACAACCATTCTAATATCATGTTGGCATGCAAGATAGACCATTATAAACTCTCAGCTAATTAAGCATGGCATAAGCAGCTATGATCTCTAATTGTCATTGCAAACATGTTTCATTCATAACAAGCTGAATCAGGAACGACGAGCCTTCATATTTACAAAAACAAAAGAGGTCGAGTTCATACCAGCTTTTCTCATCTCAATTAGTTTATCATATATCATCCTTATTGCCTTTCACTCGCACGACCGAACGGTGTGTATAATAATAGTAGTGCACGTGCATTGGACTAAGCTGGAATCTGGAGACATTTAATACAAGAGAGAAGACAGGGTAATATGGCTCAAGGTTAAATCAAGAACAAAGCATATGAGAGCCACTAAGCATTTTAATCATGGTCTTCTACTCTTAGCCCCTAAAGAAACTATTTACACGGGAAAGCTCCCAACAAGCAAAAGAAGAACGGGAAATCTTTTTGGGTTTTCATTTTTAGTTACTACTACTACAAGAAAAGAAAGTAAACTAGCTAGAAGCTACAACTAATATTTTTTGTTTTTCTGGGTTTTTCTAGGACACAAGAAAAAGACCAAGAAAAAGAAATTGAAACTAGCATGGATGGTACAGTGAAAGAGTGTGAGCACCGACAACTAGAATAAGTGTGAACATGAATGTAAGTCGGTGAGAAACATGTACTCCCCCAAGCTTAGGCTTTTGTCCTAAGTTGGTCTATGGCCACGGATCGAAGTCACTCCCTCCAGTGTACTGAGATGTGTCCTCCGGATGCGACTGGTTGGCGAGCTCGTGCAGCTCCCACCCATAAACAGATTGACGGGAAGGATCAAGTGGTGGTTCTGGCTCAGGCTCTAAAGCTTGTGCCTGGCCATGGTACTTGTAGAAGGCATCTGATGTAATGAGATACTTGCCTGTGGATAGATCAAACAAAGATGGTGCAGGCAAAGTAACAATTTCACATTATATTTCATCAAACCTTAACTTATAGTTAAGCTGCATGTTCCTATCTTTAACAATAAAATCATGAGCTACCATACTCTTGTAATCTAGATAAACAGGGGCAAGAAATTTTTCTTCCTTCTCATAATGCCTAATAAGTATATTAAAATATTCAGCAAGGCGAGAAGCAAAGATGCCTCCAAAGACGGGCCCCTTTGAGCGGTTCACACTCAATCGTTTGGCAATGACGGCGCCCAAGCTAAAAGTTGTGTCTCGAAACATGGCATGGCGTAAAATGATAATATCAGGGGCACTGAGATTTCCACTGTTCCCACGATCAATTAAACATCTACTAGCAAATAAAGCAAAGTAGCGCAGAACAGGGAACTGTATACTAGTGATTCTTGCCCCTGAAACTTGTCTAGTTTCACCTACGGCTATCATGTCAATGAACCCTTCAACATCTTCACGACGTGGTTCATGAAGTCTACCTCCAAAGGGTACTTTGTATATTTCACAAAAGTCTAAAAGTGATATCTCCTTAATCACATCATATAAGCGAAACTCCACCATAGGTGGTGTTTTCCTAGAATGAAAATGAAAGCTTTGCGTGAAAATATTGGTGAGTAAGAGATATTGTTCTTTCTGGTCGTTGAGGAAGTCGGTGAGGCCTGCATTATTCGCCAACCAATAAAAGTCTTCGTAAATACCGGCGGACATCATGAAATTATTACAAGGCCATTCGCACGGTCGAACTTCCGCCATGCGAGGAAGATTATACCTGGGCTTCTTGTTTTCTTCTTTCTTCTTCTCCTCCGAGCTCTTGCTGGAGGAGCCCCTCAATAATGTTTTTAACATTTTCCTTTTCTGAAAAATTCTGAAATTTTTAGTAACTTCAAAATAAAAGTTAATCAAACTCAACAAGATTGATAGCAACAACTCCTATAAGTGCCTAGAGGCTATATCATGCATTAGAACTACTTGGGACCAAGAAAATTTGACATCCAAGCTCAAGAAAAAGGTCAGCACAACAACATAAATTTGCAACAAATAAAGCACTAGAACAAAAACTAATTGGACCAATGGAGGAGTCACATACCAAGGAACAATCTCCCCAAACAGTTTGGTGAATGGTGCTTTAAGACAGGAGATCGAAAATGGCAGCAAGATGAGCTAGAACTCGGGTTTGAGCTGGTTGGGTAATTTTTTGGGAGGAAGAAGAAGAGCATGGGTGAAAGGACAAGTGGAGGGGGCCAGGTGGGGCCCACGAGGCAGGGGGCGCGCCCTGCACCCTCGTGGCCACGTGCTGGCTCCCCTCGCTCCAGTGCCATATTTACTTAAATATTCTTAAAAAAATATTTCATTTTCATGACATTTGTAGAACTTTTATTTTCGGGGTATTTTTTATTGCATGGGTAAGTCTGGAAACAGACAGTCAATGCTATTTTTCTTTTATTTAACCTAATTAACAGAAAGTAAAAGGAGGGTACAAAAGATTGTGCTATCTAGATTCACCTATCCCATGCTTATCAAAAGGAATCCATTAACAAGGTTGATCATGTCTTGTTAATAAACTCTTTCCGAGTAACATGAAACCGGAGAATTTTCGAATAACACTAGGTTACCTCAATGGGGATATGTATGTCCCCAACAATAAGTATGTCATATGCCTTCTTGATAGTAGGAATAGGAAACTCAAAACCTCCAATAGTAATAGTCGAAGTTTTTCAATATAATTGATACTATAGACCTGAGGTTGTTTCCTCGGAAAGTGTATCGTATGCTCATTACCATTGACATGAAAAGTGACATTGCCTTTGTTGCAATCAATAACAGCCCCTACAATATTCAAAAAAGGTCTTCCAAGAATAATAGACATACTATCATCCTCAGGAATATCAAGTATAACAAAGTCTGTTAGAATAGTAACATTTGCAACTACAACATGCACATCCTCACAAATACTGACATGTATAGCAGTTGATTTATTAGCCATTTGCAAGGATATTTCATTAGGTGTCAACTTACTCAAGTCAAGTCTACGATATAAAGAGAGAGGCATAACACTAACACCAGCTCCAAGATCACACAAAGCAGTTTTAACATAGTTTCTCTTAATGGAGGAAGGTATAGTAGGCACTCCTGGATCTCCTAACTTCTTAGGCATTCCACCCTCAAAAGTGTAATTGGCAAGCATGGTGGAAATTTCTACTTCAGGTATCTTTCTTTTGTTGGTAATAATATCTTTCATATACTTGGCATAAGGATTTGTTTTAAGCACATCAGTCAAACGCATACGTAAAAAGATAGGTCTAATCATTTCAAAAAAGTGCTCAAAATCCTCATCATCCCTTTTCTTGGATGGTTTCAAAGGAAAAGGCATGGGTTTCTGAACCCATGGTTCTCTTTCCCTACCGTGCTTCCTAGCAACAAAGTCTCTCTTATCATAACGTTGATTCTTCGATTGTGTGTTATCAAGATCAACAGCATGTTCAATCTCTAAATCATTATCATTGCTAGGTTGAGCATCAACATGAAAACCATCATTCATATTATCACTAGGTTCATGTTCATTACCAGATAGTGTCTCAGCATCATAAACAGATATATTATTGGGATTCTTGGGTTTGTCAGCTACAGGTTCACTAGGAGCACGCAAAGTCCTATCATTTTTCTTTTTCTTCTTCTTAGAAGAACTAGGTGCATCTAAATTAGCTCTCTGAGAATTTTGCTCAATTCTCTTAGGGTGGCCTTCAGGATACAGAGGTTCTTGAGTCGTTTTACCACCTCTAGTTGCAACTCTAATAGCATAGTCATTATTCTTACTATTTAATTCATTGAGCAAATCATTCTGAGCCTTAAGTACTTGTTCTACTTGAGTGGTTACCATAGAAGCATGTATACTAATGAGTTTCAGTTCACCTTTAGCACTAGACAGATAATCACTTGAGCGTTCAATCATATGAGCATTGTGTTGTAATTGTCTACCAACATAAGCATTGAAGTTTTCTTGTTTCACAATGAAATTGTCAAACTCATCTAAGCATTTGCAAGCAGACTTATAATGAGGAATATCACCTTCATCAAATCTATAAAGAGAATTTACCTTTACTACCTGTGTCGGGTTATCAAGACCATGTATATCTTCAATAGGTGGTAAATTCTTAACATCTTCAGCTTTAATACCTTTTTCTTTCATAGATTTCTTTGCCTCTTGCATGTCTTCGGGACTGAGAAATAGAACACCTCTTTTCTTCAGAGTTGGCTTAGGGGCTGGTCCAGGAAGTGTCCAATTATTTTCATTGGCTAGCATATTATTTAATAGTAGTTCAGCCTCTTCCACTGTTCTTTCCCTGAAAACACAACCAGCACAACTATCCAGGTGGTCTCTGTAAGCATCGGTTAGTCCATTATAAAAGACATCAAGTATATCATGCATCTCAAGAGGATGATCAGGCGAAGCATTAAGTAACTGGAGAAGCCTCCCCCAAGCTTGTGGGAGACTCTCTTCTTTAGTTTGAGCAAAGTAATATATTTCCCGTAAGGCAGCTTGTTTCTTATGAGCGGGAAAATATTTAGCAGAGAAGTAATACATCATATCCTGGGGACTACGCACACAACCAGGATCAAGAGAATTAAACCAAGTATTAGCATCACCCTTTAACGAGAACGGAAATAACTTAAGGATATAATAGTAGGGAATCTTTTCATCATTGGTAAACAGGGTGGCTATATCTTTCAAATTAGTAAGATATGCCACAACAGTTTCAGACTCATAGCCATGGAAAGGATCAGATTCAGCCAAAGTAATTAACTCGGAATCAATAGAGAATTCATAATCCTTATTAGTGACACAGATATGTGAAGTAGCAAAAGCAGGGTCATGTTTCATTCTAGCATTCAAGGACTTTTCTTTCAACTTAGCTAATAACTTCTTAAGATCATATCTATCATTGCAAGCAAGAAAGTATCTAGCAGTTTCTTCATCCATAACATAACCCTCAGGCACAAGAGGCAATTCATATCTATTGGGAGTAGTTTCATCATCACTTTCATAAATATCATCAACATTTGCACTCTCCCTAACCTTAGCAATTTGTTCATCTAGAAATTCACCTAGTGGCACAGTATCGGGCATAGAGGTAGTTTCATCATACATAGCAGAAGTAGCATCATCAAGAACATACGACATATGAGATTCAATAGCAAGAGTAGGTGTCACAAGTTTACTCATAACAGAAGGAGAATCAAGTGCAGACCTACATGGCAGTTCCTTACCTCCCCTCTTAGTTGAGGGTAAGATCTTGGTTTTTGAGTCCTTCAAATTCTTCATAGTGATAAACAGATATAAATCCCAAGTGACTTAAAGAATAGAGCTTTGCTCCCCAGCAACGGCGCCAGAAAATAGTCTTGATAACCCACAAGTGTAGGGGATCGCAATAGTTTTCGAGGGTAAAGTATTCAACACAAATTTGTTGATTCGACACAAGGGGAGCCAAAGAATAATCTTAAGTATTAGCAGCTGAGTTGTCAATTCAACTACACCTGGAAACTTAGTATCTGCAGCAAGATAGTTTAGTAGCAAAGTAATATGATAGTGGCAGTAGCGGCAATAAAAGTAACGATATTGTTTTTGTAGTTTTTGTGATAGTAGCAGCGGAAAAGTAAATAAGCGACAAGCAATATAGGTAAAGCTCGTAGGCATTGGATCAGTGATGGGAAATTACGTCGGATGCAATTTATCATGTAGAAGTTATAACCTAGGGTGACACAGAACTAGCTCCAGTTCATCAATGCAATGTAGGCATGTATTCCGAATATAGTCATACGTGCTTATGGAAAACAACTTGCATGACATCTTTTGTCCTACCCTCCCGTGGCAGCGGGGTCCTATTGGAAACTAAAGGATATTAATGCCTCCTTTTAATAGAGTACCGGACCAAAGAATTAACACATAGTGAATACATGAACTCCTCAAACTAAGGTCATCACCGGGAGTGGTCCCGATTATTGTCACTTCGGGGTTGCCGGATCATAACACATAGTTGGTGACTATAGACTTGCAAGATAGGATCAAGAACACACATATATTCATGAAAACATAATAGGTTTAGATCTGAAATCATGGCACTCGGGCCCTAGTGGCAAGCATTAAGCATAGCAAAGTCATAGCAACATCAATCTCAGAAGATAGTGGATACTAGGGATCAAACCCTAACAAAACTAACTCAATTACATTATAGATCCCATCCAACCCATCACCGTCCAGCAAGCCTACGATGGAATTACTCACACACGTCGGTGAGCATCATGGAATTGGTGATGGAGGAAGGTTGATGATGTCGATGGCGACGATGGCGACGATCTCCACTCTTCGGAGCCCCGAACGGACTCTAGATCAGCCCTCCCGAGAGAGATTTGGGCTTGGCGGCGGCTCCGTCTCGTGAAACACGATAATTCCTTCTCTCTTATTTTCTCCTTGAAATGGAAGATATAGGATCTGGGGATACGTCGGTGGAGCATCGGGGGGCCCACTGCCTCGTGGACAGGGTGTGGGCCCCCTGGTGAGGATCTTCTTGCAGATATTTTTTATATTTTCCAAAATAATTCTCCGTTGATTTTCAGGCGATTCCGAGAACTTTTTATTCTGCACAAAAACAACACCATGGCAATTCTGGTGAAAACAGCGTCAGTCCAGGTTAGTTCCATTCAAAATCATGCAAGTTAGAGTTCAAAACAAGGGCAAAAGGGTTTGGAAAAGTAGATACGTTGGAGACGTATCAATGGCCTCCGCCCTCTCCACACCGGCGGCCTCCGTCGTCGCCGCCGCCCGATGCAAGGCACGGGCCCGCTTCTCCATACCTGCCTGTCGGTGCTCCTTCTTTTTGTGCGGTGGAGGAATCTGAACCTTTTTTTTCTATCATGGGCATAGGTGTTCTGAGCAAGATCGCAGGATGGGGGGTCGGGTGCCGCGTTGGGGTAGCGAGGATGGTGACTGATCCGATCCCGTGTCCCCTCTCGCTCTGGCTTACCTAGATCCCGCATTAGATTTGTGGATTGGTTTGGTTCTGTAACGCGACTATGCTAGATTGTTTCTGAGTCCTATCATAGGTGTTCCTATGTGTACGATTGAATAGGGGCCGCTAGTGGTTTATTATCAATATATGTATAGCAATGTTCAGAATTGACTAAGCGAAGCTTTTAGAATAACAGTAGTTCATGGAGTAATATGCTTTGGACTGCTGGTGTGCCTCATGGGATTCAGCTTTTTTATGGCTTCATAACTTGCTTCCTGGACTAGCAATTCAGGACTGCTACCAGTTTGGTTGCGGTGTTCTCGATTCAGGACCGTGATTTCCAATTGTGCATGATGCCACAAGCTTTTAGAACCACAGTGAGTCATGCGGAATCTTATCTGGGCTGTTGGTGTCTCCTGGGATTCAAACTTAGCATGACACAGAAAAGCCTATCGGCAGCTGGTCATCTATTGTTTGGACTAAAGAATCATCAAGTCCTCCTGATATATGTTTGGATGTTAGATGGTTCATGCATATTTCTGTCTACTTCTTCTAGAATTATTGTGTTACCTAGATTCCAAAACCAGTTCAACATAGATGGCATTGTGAATATGAAACTGAATACATAACTTATCCTCTCTGTTTTCATTTCGTTTTAAAAAATCATAGGTCTCTAGAAGAAAGTAGTCTGCAGGGGACCTCTAGTACTTGTGTTTTTTTCTTTGCATATAAACATGTCGTTGTTCATCTGTGATTCGTCCTTGAACTCCTAAAACTTTTGATGAGAAGAATGTTAGTAGATGCACATTTTATCTGCTTCTCCTAGTTTTCATGTGTCTGGTCTTGCCTTTTCGAAGCCTCTACAAGAGGTTTTGTTTGTAGAAAAATATAGTTAACTATCCATCTATTTGCTTGTAGAAAAGTATAGCTGATGGTCAGTTAAGCATAGATGCACATTTTTCCTACTGTTTTTGTGATAACATAATAAATAGATGGATTGCTTCTACAAGAGATTTTATATGTAGAAAAAAGCATATAGGCTGCCTGTTCATTTATTGTTTGAAATAAAACATCCTGATGTCTTGATAAGTTTGGATGTTAGATGGATACATGCTCCTATCCGCTTCTTCTAGAATTACTATGTTACCAAGATTCCAAAACTTCTTAGTGTAGAATTGTAGCTTTATTTTTGCATGGTCAAACTACCTTTTGTATGCAGTATGCAACAACACTATCTTAAGTAGTAAATGTATTATCTTAAGAGTGTACTGAAGCTAGATTATTTTCTAGCTCATTTTTTATGCTTCCTGCATGGTTAATATAAATTATGCAAAGCAATGTTTACTTTGAGTGTAACTCTAGTTCTATTCTTATTATTCAATGTACATCCATGGTGCTGCTGGAACTAGTCAGAGGGGAGAAAGCTAAGAACCTTGGCCTTTAAGTTCTTGCATGGATCAAAGGGTATGATGATGTTGCTCAGGTAAATCTTGCATGCCTCATCATTAATCATTGTTGGTGAAACAGATGTCATTTGAGAAATCTCGGTCCATTTTACTTATTAATGAAGACTTTTACCAAGATTATCATTTCATGTGCCTCGAAACTATCAACCTGGCTCAAAGAATAATCTTTTTCTTCAGGATTCATGGTTATTTTTTCTTGTTATTATGCATTACTATTGATTCATGTGCATGTGCTAAAAAGAAAGAAAATACCCTACTGGATGCGGATGCAGACGCCAACTAACAAGTTTTCAGTTTCAGACGTGGGTGCAAGGGTGATCGATGTGGACTACCGCGGCCTGATGGGCGTCGTTCTCTTCAACCACTTGGAGGCGGACTTCATCGTGAAGCCCGATGATCGCGCCGCATCGATGATCATCCTGGTCATTGCAACGCCGGAGGTCGCCGAGGTGGAGGACCTCGACGCCACCGTCCGCCGGGAGGGACTGTTCGGATCCACCAACGTTTCAACTCCAAAACTTGGTAGATACATCTAGAGAAATGGTCTAGTTGCATCTGATGTTAAATGGGATCTCGAGATCTCGAGTTGAGATGTTCAATGTTGTATCCATGAATGTTGCAAGTGCTTAGATGGTTCTGTGAACTTAGTTTATTTGCACTGGATGTGTCTTGATTTCCATCCATGAACTTGCATCTGACTTTTATTTTTATTTTTTTATTTTTTGGTTAGTTAGTTGTAGCGTGGGGGAAAGATGTGGTGCTACTAGTACTTGGATAGTAGTAGCGTAGGTGTAAATGGGGTGCTATTAGTAGTTAGATAGTAGTAGCATAGGTTTGGAATAGTGGTAGCATGGGTGGCACTGCGTTACTACTAACTTTTTTAGCTGTAGCGCGGGGTAAAAAACGCGCTACTACTAAAAGTTAGCTGTAGCGTCATAGTAGTAGCGTGGGAACCCACGCTACTGGTATGCAAAAGACTTACGGTACTGGTAGTGTTTTTCCTAGTAATGGTCTCTGATAGTAGTGTCGCGTTAGCACCATCCTGCAGTAGTAAACTTTACATTGCCAATTTTCTCCTTTCCATCCTAAATTTTGTGGTCATGCTAAAATCTCCAAATGATGACACTACACAAGGTGGTGCATTAAGGAGAAAAGATTAGCATGACTAAATTTTGGAAAATCTATTTCTATTGATTTCTAGGGTTTGCCAAAGTTATATTGGCAACTTTATTAAAATGAGTTCAAACTTGGTGGTCAAATTCATTTCCATATGCCATTTGATACTGTTAAATCTCATGTCAAGGAGAAACCATTTACTTGCCCAAAACACCATCAAACTCCTTCTGGTATTTTGCCAAAATCATCATTTTGATCCCTTTCACCACTCCCCTTTGCCTCAACTTTTTACCAGAGCTTATACTAACCCTCTTCTACCACCAGGAGCAGCCACTCATCCTCAGCTCAATAATTGGTGGGTAAAAACCCAAGTTTCCATCTCTGGACATCTCCAATTCACCCCTATCTCAACCCCTCCTTCACCCCAAAGGCATCCCAGAGCATCCAATGCTCCAAACCTTTTGTTTACTACCCCCTAAACCCCCGAGACATAAGAGGCCGTGACCAGAGAGCGTAAGACAAGGCCATGCCTACCATTTTGGCACTATCGAGCTTGCTAAAGCGCCAGGCCGCACATTAGCCGCATCCATCCTGATGACCCGGCAACCTCGGGCCTCCCTAGCATGTCTCCCGAGGTGGCCTTGGCATCCGGGACACGGCATGCTGTCGGCCCCCTCTTGAACCACTCTCCTAACCCCACCTCGGGCTCACCCGAGGGCGGCCTGGAACGCGCCCATGGTGCACGCGTGCCCCTCTTATTGGGGAATGTTGCATTGAAAACAAAAACAATTCTACGCACATGCAATGATCTATCCATGACGATGCATAGAAAAGAGGGGGACTGTGTCTCTACGTACCCTCGTAGAACGTAAGAGGAAGCGTTAGACTATGCAGTTGATGTAGTCGAACTTCTTCGTGTTCCAACCGATCGAGCACCGAACGTATGGCACCTCCGGGTTCAGCACACGTTCATCTCGATGACATCCTCCGCCTTCTTGATCTAGCAAGATGGTGAGGTATTGGATGAGTTCCGGCAGCACGATGACGTGGTGACGGTGATGGTGATGCGATCTCCGCAGGGCTTCGCCTAAGCACTACAAAGATATGACTGAGGGTATAAACGGTGGACGGGGACGCCACGCATAGCTAAGACAATATTATGTGTCCTTTTGTGGCGCCCCCTCCCCACATATATAGGTGGGAGGGGAGGGAAGGCAACCAGGCACGCCCTAGGGATGGACGCTGCCCCCTAGGGGTACTGCCTTGCATGCCCCCCCCCCTTTCCTTCTATACTGAAGGGGGAAGGAAAGAGGGGGGAGAGGGAAGGAAGGAAGAGTCTCACTCCACACTTTCCTTTCCCTTCTCCTCTTTCCTTCTCCTCCACATAGGGCCGACCTCTATAGGGGCGTAACAGCCCCTTGTTGGCTGGTGTGTTCCCTCGCTTGCCCCATAAGGCCCATAGCTTTGCCGGGGGTGCCCGAAACTCCTTTCGGTGACCCGATAAGTACACGGAACCCTCCGAAACACTTCCGATGTCCGAATACCATCGTCCTATATATAAATCTTTATCTCTCGACTACTTCGAGACTCCTCGTCATGTCCTTGATCTCATCTGGGAGTCCAAATAACATTATGTCACCAAATCACATAACTCATATAACACTATATCGTCAACGAATGTTAAGCGCGCGGACCCTACGGGATCGAGAACTATGTAGACATGATCGAGCCACCACTCCGGTCAATAACCAATAGTGGAACCTGGATGGCCATATTGGTTCCTACATATTCTATGAAGATATTTATCAGTCGAATCGTTATGACAACATACACAATTCCCTTTGTCTGTCCGTATGTTACTTGCCCGAGATTTGATCATCGATATCTCTATACCTCGTTCAATCTCGTTACTGGCAAGTCGCTTTACTCGTTTCATAATACATCATCTCGTAACTAAATTATTAGACATTTGTTTGCAAGGCTTCTTATGATGTGTATTATCGAGAGGGCCCAGAGATACCTCTCTGATACTCGAAGTGACAAATCTCAATCTCGATCCATGCCAACTCAACAAACACCTTCGGAGATACCTGTAGAGCATCTTTGTGATCACCCAGTTACGTTGTGACGTTTGATAAAGCACAAGGTATTCCTCCAGTATCCGGGAGTTGCATGATCTCATGGTCTAAGGAACATGTATTTGACATACAAGAAAGCAGTAGCAATAAACTGTATGATCAAATGCTAAGCCAACAGATGGGTCTTGTCCATCACATCATTCTCCTAATGATGCGATCCCGTTATCAAATGAAAACTCATGTCCATGGTTAGGAAACATTAAGCATCTTTGATCAACAAGCTAGTCAAGTAGAGGCTCACTAGGGACACAGTATTGTTTATGTAATCATACATGTATTTAAGTTTCCAGTCAATACAATTCTAGCATGAATAATAAACCTTTATCATGAATAAGGAAATATAAAATAATAACAACTTTATTATTGCCTCTTGGGCATATTTCCATCACCTGTATATAGAGCCTCCCCCTCTATTCTCTCTCGCCTCTACTGATACCTTGCTCTCATGTGCACCTCCTAGACAGGTCCCCTCTCCCCACCTCTATGGCCGGAGTGCCGCCGCCATGCCCTCGGGCGTACCTAAGCCTCCGTTGCTTCCCCGCTCCCACTAACCACTCCCAAGGACTCCCACGACCCCAAAGATCCTCTCTCGAAAACCAGGTCCTCCTCCCCATGCCTGCCTCGCTGTGCCCAAACCTCATTATCGGCCTCGTCCGCCTCGGCTGGCGCCCCCGTGACCTGGGCCTCCCGGCCAGTGCTGATGGGCGGAGCTGAACGAGCTCTCTTCCTCGAGCCCTACCATGCCTCGGGCACCCCGAGCGGTGGCCTACAGCTCCGGCAATCGCCATCGGGAGCCGCCCCTCCCTCAGCTTGGGCTCGCTCGGGAGGAAGACAAAGGCACCTTGGGACCCGGCTGTCAATGACTCGGCGCAAGCCTGAGCCACCGACAAGTGGGCCTACCCCGTTTAAATGGACACGGGTCCATCTTTTGCTCGCCTTCCATGAGGTAAGGTGTATTGGCGGAATGCGCCAGCGACATGGCCTCCAGCGCTCTCGTTGTCATGCAACTAGGCCGGCACAGTGCGCTGCGATGCTATACTGCGCTCAGTATGTAGTATAGGTATAACTCCTTTTTCCTTTTTCCTTTTCTTTTTCCAGAGATTTGAAAATCCATGAACAATTCAAATGTAATCCAAATGTGATGATTCAAATTTCTAGTAGTTCATGAATTCATTCTCTATGACGTGGTGCTATTTGCACATTTTTCCAGAAACATTTCAGTCACAAATATTTATGAAATCCCAATTTTCCATTTCTATGATGAACTTTAGAAAAGCGTAGATTGCCCATGGTTGATCCAAATGCCATGATTCAAATTCCTAGATACTTATAAGTTCGAAACTTAGTCATTGAACATGTTTTCCAATACTTTCAATGCTATATGAAATACTGGTCCATTTCTATATATATTGCCAACTTTGCAAATTCATAGGAAAATCATTTGAACTCCAAATCCAGTGAAACCAACTCCTAGATGCTTCTAAAATCATTCCTTGTTAAATTGGTGCCTTTGCTCATTTTTCAAAAATAATATTTCTGCATACTCCTTGTAAATCCATAAGTCCCTTGAACCCTTCATGTTGAAATGTTCCAAACTATCCATTGATCCAAACCCAATGAAACCACTTTGGTCACTTTTCATATGACCAAAGGTATCCTTAAAAAGTCCAATTCACATTTTTAGAGCACTTTTATTTTTGCCTTGTTGCGTTAATCATTGTGATTATTTCCAATGTTAGTTGACAAAGTACTCAGAGATGGACCAAAAGGATTGAAGAACTTGCGGAGCCAGGCAAGCAGCACTTTGACCATGATACACCTCTTTTGTGCATCGATAAATTTTGTATGCATGATGATGGTGTTGATGATGAGCTTGTTATGCATGTTGCATTGATGCATCCCTGATACGTCTCCAACGTATCTATAATTTTTTATTGCTCCATGCTATTATTTATGAAGTCTTGGATGTTTTTTGGGCTTTATCATTCACTTTTATATCATTTTTGTGACTAACCTACTAACCCGAAGGCCCAGTCTAGATTGATGTTTTTTTGCCTGTTTCAGGGTTTTTGCAGAAAAAGAATATCAAGTGGAGTGCAAACGGAATGAAACCTTCGTGAGAGATATTTTTGGAGGAAATCACGCATGATGAACTTTAGAACCACGTCAGAAGAGCCACGAGGGTGGGGGCGCGCCCACCTGCCTCATGGAGCCCCCGTGACTCCCCCTGTGCCCTCCTTCTTCCTATATAAGTCTACGTACCCCAGAAACTCCGTGGACCAAGAGAAAACCCTAATTCCACCATCGTACCTTCTGTTCCCATGGAGATCCCATCTTGGAGCCTGTTTCGGAGCCCCACCGGAGGGGGATCCATCACGGGGGCCTTCATCATCATAATCATCGCCCTCAACATGAGTTGTGAGTAGTTTACCACAGACCATCGGGTCCATAGCTAGTATCTACATGGCTTCTTCTCTCTCTCTGGATCTCAATACAAAGTTTTCCTCGGTCTTCGAGGAGATCTATTCGATGTAATCTCTTTTTGTGGTGTGTTTGTCGAGATCCGATGAATTGTGAGTTTATGATCAAGGTTATCTATGAAAGATATTTGGTTATTCTCTGAACTTTTTATGTGTGCTCATAATATCCTTGCAAGTCTCTTCGAATTATTGGTTTGGTTTGGCCTACTAGATCAATAGTTCTTGCAATGGAAGAAGAGCTTGGCTTTGAGTTCAATCTTGCGGTGTCCTTTCCCAGTGACAGTAGGGGCAGCAAGGCACGTATTGTATTGTTGCCACCGAGGATAAAAAGATGTGGTTTATATCATATTGCTTGAGTTTATCCCTCTACATCATGTCATCTTGCTTAAGGCGTTACTCTGTTCTTATTAACTCAATACACTAGATGCATGCTGGATAGCGGTCGATGTGTGGGGTAATAGTAGTAGATGCAGGCAGGAGTCGGTCTACTTGTCGCGGACGTGATGCCTATATACAATGATCATGCCTAGATAGTCTCATAATTATTCGCTTTTCTATCAATTGCTCGACAATAATTTGTTTACCCGCCGTAGAATATCGCTATTATGAGAGAAGCCTCTAGAGAAAACTATGGCCCCCGGGTCTATTCTCAACATATCAATCTACGTCTACTTTACTTTTATCGATTTTATTTGCTGTTTTATTAAACTAAAAATACCAAAAATATAAACTATCATCTCTATCAGATCTCACTTTCGTAAGTGACCGTAAAGGGATTGACAACCCCTTATCGCGTTGGCTGCGAAGTTCTTATTTGTTTGTGTAGGTGCGAGGGTCTCGCGCGTGGTCTCCTACTGGATTGATACCTTGGTTCTCAAAAACTGAGGGAAATACTTACGCTACTGTGCTACATCTCCCTTTCCTCTTCGAGGGAATACAACGTAAGCTCAAGAGGTAGCAAGAAGAATTTCTGGCGCCGTTGCCAGGGAGGCTTACGCAAAAGTCATATACCAAGTACCTATCACAAACCCTTATCCTTCGCATTACATTTTTTTGCCTCTCATTTTCCTCTCCCCCACTTCACCCTTGTCGTTTTATTTGCCCTTCTTCTACCGTGTGTTTACCGTTCGTGTGCCTCTTTTTTGCTTGTGTTGCTATGTGCCCTCAATTAGCTTGCATCTTCGCTTGCTAAAGTATGAATCCTCATCCACTTGCTAATCTCTTTAAGAGATCCAATTATGTTGAACCTATTGCTAGTGAGCTGCGTGCACTAGATTATCTTTATGGGGTTTTGCTTGAAATTTATGAATCTAAAAATTGTGAGAAATTGCTAAAAGAAAAAGTGATTCATGATAGTTTGTTAAATAAAAAGCATGATTGCAATGATGTTATTGTAAATTCTATTAATGTCAATTGTGTTAATGATATGCAAAACCCTAAGCTTGGGGATGCTTATTTTGCTATGCCCACTACTTGTTGCAATGATCATGTTTTGGGTGATTCTTCTTATGATCTTGAAAATTTATTTAATCCCCACGATGAATATGAGATTGATAATAATGTTTGCCATAGTATTGAAAGTGGATTTGAAAGAGTGTCAACTTATGATCCCACTATTTTGGAAGAGTGTCAACTTTGCATGCATGTGGATCGTGTTGAGAATATGTTATGTGATAGCTATTTTGTTGAATTTGCTTATGATCCTACATGCAATTATTATGAGAGAGGAAAATATGGTTGTAGAAATTTTCATGTTACTAAACTACCTCTCGTTATGTTGAGATTGCTATTGTTTCTTTCTTCTTCCTTGCATATGCTAGATCTTGCTTGCCTTGCTAATTTGTTTGCCTATAAGATGCCTATGCATAGGAAGTATGTTAGACTAAGATGTGTTTGTCACATGTTTTATGATGCTCTCTTTGTGCTTCAATTCTTATCTTTCTTGTGAGCATCATTGAAATCCCAAGCCTATCTTAATGGCTATAAAGAAAGAGCTTGTTGGGAGGCAACCCAATTTTATATTTTTTGTTTTTGCTTATGTTTAGGAATAAATACTGCATCTAGCATCTGATTAGATGTGGTTTCATGTTCTGTTTAGTGTTTGTGCCAAGTAGAACCTTTGGGAAGACTTGTGTGAAGTTTATGTGATCTTGCTGTGAAAAACAGAATCGTTAGCACTCGCTAAAGTAGTCTTCAGATTTTACTGGGCGTGCTTTTTAGTTGATTCTTTATGCAGATGATTGGTAGACAAGCTCCACAAATTTATCAATTTAGTTTGAATTTTTTGGAGTTCCAGAAGTAGGCGAAACCTGCAGATTACTACAGACTGTTCTGTTTTTGACTGATTCTGTTTTTCGTGTGTTGTTTGCTTATTCCGATGCATCTATGAGTAGTATTTGAGGATATGAACCATAAAGAAGTTGGAATACAGTAGGTTTAACACCAATATAAACAAAGAATGAATTCATTTCTACACCTTTGAGTAGTGGTTTGCTTTCTTATACTAACGGAGCTCACGAGAATTTTTGTCTAAGTTTTGTGTTGTGAAGTTTTCAAGTTTTGAGTATTGCTTTGATGGACTATGGAACAAGGAGTAGCAAAGGCCTAAGCTTGGGTATGCCCATGGAACCCCAAGTGAATTCAAGATAATCAAAAGCCTAAGCTTGGGGATGCCCCGGGAAGGCATCCCCTCTTTCGTCTTCATCCATCGGTAACTATACTTGGAGCTATATTTTTATTCACAACATGTTATGTGTTTTGCTTGGAGCGTCTTGTATAATTTGAGTATTTGTTTATTAGTTTGCCACAATCATCCTTGCTGGACATGCCTATTTGAGAGAGTTAAATATGGCCTAGAAATTATTAGAACACTCTATGTGCTTCACTTATATCTTTTGAGTTGATTAGTTTTTGCTCTAGTGCTTCACTTATATCTTTCAGAGCACGGTGGTGGTAATATTTTGTAGAAATTGTTGAACTCTCATGCTTCACTTATATCCTTTTGAGAGTCTATTAAAACAGCATGGTAATGTGTTTAGGCTAAAGAAACTAGTCTTCACATGATAGACATCCAATGTCAATGTAGTAAAAAAAATTCACACCAAGTGCATTGAATAGAATGAGATGTTTGATGCTTGATAATTGTTTTGAGATATGAGGATAGTGATATTAGAGTCATGCTAGTGCAGTTATTATGAAATTGAGAAATACTTGTGTTAAGGTTAGTGATTCTCATATCATGCACGTATGGTGAACCGCTATGTGACGAAGTTAGAGCATGAGGTATTTGTAGAGTGCCAACCTTTGTGTGGAGGTCGGGGGGCGCGATGGTTAACTCCTACCAACCTCCCCCCAAGGAGTATGCGTTGATTGCTTTGTTTTGATGACTCGTAGATTTTTGCAATAAGTATATGAGTTCTTATGACTAATGTTGAGTCCATGGATTATACAAACTCTCACCCTTCCACCATTGCTAGCCTCTCTTGTACCGCGCAACTTCCGCTGGTACCATAAACCCACTATATATCCTTCCTCAAAACAGCCACCATATTATTCCTCAAAACAGCCACCATACCTACCTATCATGGCATTTCCATAGCCATTCCGAGATATATTGCCATGCAACTTTCCACCGTTCCATTCATATGACACGCATCATATTGTCATATTACCATTGCATGATCATGTAGTTGACATCGTATTTGTGGCAAAGCCACCATGCATAATTTTTTTATACATGTCACTCTTGTTTCATTGCACATACCGGTACACCGCCGGAGGCATTCATATAGAGTCATACTTTGTTGTTGTAGTATCGAGTTGTAATATCAAGTTGTAATGAAAGTGTGATGAGCATCATTATTAGAGCATTGTCCTATGGGAGGAAAGGCTAAATCTATAAAGCCCCCCCGCAAAAAAAAGGAAAAAAGGTAAAAAAGAAAAGAAAGGACAAAGATGGGCTTCGTCAAATGCCCTAGGTCTTCGTGAGCAAGAAAGTTGGATGCACACCCACTAGTTTCTTTTGTTGAGCTTTCATTCATATCTAGCTCTAGTGCATCCGTTGCATGGCAATCCCTACTCACTCACATTGATATATATTGATGGGAATCTCCATAGCCCATTGATACGCCTAGTTGATGTGAGACAATCTCCCTCCTTTTTGTCTTCTCCACAACCACCTCTATTCCACCCATAGTGTTATATCCATGGCTCACACTCATGTATTGCGTGAAAGTTGAAAGGTTTGAAAAGATAGAGTATGAAAACAAATGCTTGGCTGAAATCGGGGTTGTGCATGATATGAATATCTTGTGTGATGAAGAGGGAGCATAGCCAGACTATATGATTTTGTAGGGATAACTTTCTTTAGCCATAGTATTTTGAGAAGACATGATTGCTTTGTTAGTATTCTTGAAGTATTGTTATTTCTTATGTCAATATAGAATTTTATCTTGAATCTTTCAGATCTGAACATTCATGCCACAATTAAGAGAATTACATTGAAAAACTATATTGGTTAGCATTCCACATCAAAAATTCTTTCTTTATCATTTACCTACTCGAGGACGAGCAGGAACTAAGCTTGGGGATGCTTGATACGTCTCCAACGTATCTATAATTTTTTATTGTTCCATGCTATTATTTACGAAGTCTTGGATGTTTATTGGGCTTTATCATTCACTTTTATATCATTTTTGGGACTAACCAACTAACCCAAAGGCCGAGTCCAGATTGTTGTTTTTTGCCTGTTTTCAAGTTTTGCAGAAAAAGAATATCAAACGGAGTCCAAACGGAATGAAACCTTCGCGAGAGATATTTTTGGTGCACGCACGATGAACTTGAGAACCACATCAGAAGAGGCACGAGGGGCCCACGAGGGTGGGGGCGCGCCCCCCTTCCCAGGGCGCGCCCCCTGCCTCGTGGATCCCCCTTGACTCCCCAGGTGCCCTCCTTCTTCCTATATAAGTCTACGTACCCCAGAAACTCCATGGATAGAGAGAAAACCCTAATTCCACCGTCGTACATTCTGTTCCCATGGATATCCCATCCTGGAGCCTGTTCCGGAGCTCCACCAGAGGGGGATCCATCACGGAGGCCTTCATCATCATCATCATCGCCCTCACCATGAGTTGTGAGTAGTTTACCACAGACCTTCGGGTCCATAGCTAGTATCTAGATGGCTTCTTCTTCTCTCTCTGGATCTCAATACAAAGTTCTCCTCAGTCTTCGAGGAGATCTATTCGATGTAATCTCTTTTTGCGGTGTTTTATCGAGATCCGATGAATTGTGAGTTTATGATCAAGGTTATCTATGAAAGATATTTGGTTCTTCTCTAAACTTTTTATGTGTGCTCATAATATCCTTGCAAGTCTCTTCGAATTATTGGCTTGGTTTGGCCTACTAGATCTATAGTTCTTGGAATGGGAGAAGTGCTTGGCTTTGGGTTCAATCTTGCGGTGTCCTTTCCCAGTGACAATAGGGGCAGCAAGGCACGTATTTTATTGTTGCCATCGAGGATAAAAAGATGGGGTTTATATCATATTGCTTGAGTTTATCCCTATACATCATGTCATCTTGCTTAAGGCGTTACTCTGTTCTTATGAACTCAATACACTAGATGCATGCTGGATAGCGGTCGATGTGTGGAGTAATAGTAGTAGATGCAGGCAGGAGTCGGTCTACTTTTCTCGGACATGATGCCTATATACAATGGTCATGCCTAAATAGTCTCATAATTATTCGCTTTTCTATCAGTTGCTCGAGAATAATTTGTTTATCCGCCATAGAATATCGCTATCATGAGAGAAGCCACTAGAGAAAACTATGGCCCCCGGGTCTATTCTCAACATAGCAATCTACATCTACTTTACTTTAATCGCTTTTATTTGCTGTTTTATTAAACTAAAAATACCAAAATATAAACTATCATCTCTATTAGATCTCACTTTCGTAAGTGACCGTAAAGGGATTGACAACCCCTTATCACGTTGGCAGCGAAGTTCTTATTTGTTTGTGCAGGTGCGAGGGACTCGCTCGTGGTCTCCTACTGGATTGATACCTTGGTTCTCAAAAACTGAGGGAAATACTTACGTTACTATGCCGCATCTCCCTTTCCTCTTCGAGGGAATAAAACACAAGCTCAAGAGGTAGCAATCCCCGTTGATACTTGCATGCTAGTAGCTCTAGCTTGTGCTTAGAGATACGATGAACACTTGACAATGACGCATGATGTTGCAGCTATGCATGATCATCCCTTGGTTACAATCTTTCGAAAGCTCCATAGGGTGCCACTAATGCCCTTGGGAGATGTTGATGAGCTAGGTCACTACTTGGTGGAGAAGTAGTGTACCGAGGCTTGATGAAAGTGTTGTTTTCAAAGGCATATTAGATTTGAGATTTGTTGACCGGCCCAACCGAACATGTGCAACCACTCTACCCTTATATGGGAAAGGGCGTTATTGATTACCTAGTTCGTGCTAGCATGGAGGACACATTACTAGTGACGGGAGTGGCGTGGTCACTCTCGAGACGGGGTCGTTCTTGGATAAGCGTTCATGACTGTTTTCACAGGGCACTGGACACACCGTTGGTACCCCCGTGCTTGTGCTATGTGTTGAATATGGGAGCGTGGTTCCACAGGATTAAACATGTGAGCACGATTGTGGCATGGGGGTTGATATCAATCAAGTGGACTCCATGTTGGTGGCGTCTAGGGGAAGGTAGTGTTCTGGTTCTTACCCCGGGTACTTGAGGTACCGCGGGTCGTGGATGACACGAAAGCTTCCAGGATCATGTGGGTAAAGTGTGCAACCTCTGCAGAGTGTCAAACTATTTGAATAGCGGTGTCCACGGTCAAGGACAATTGGGTGGTGCTGCTTAGACTATGTCCATATGTTTCTAAAAAACAACACGGTTTGGTAATATTGTTTATATGATTCGTGAGGAAGTCACGATGAGCTTGAGCATTAGTTGTTCAAAACTCTTTCTCGATGTTGATGTATGTAACCTCCTAATACTTGTTGCAGATGCATTCATGTCTGTGATAAATGTTGATCATACTTGCATGAGAAAATCTAGCTTTCCACAAAAGTTCCAATTCAATAGTACAACCTTGCATAATTATTCTTTTATCACTCTTGGGTTGCTTGCGAGTACATTCAAAGTACTCAATGGCTTACCACTTGTTATTTTATAGGCCAGGCATGAAAGAACATGATATAATGAAGAGTACCTTGGTGACAAACATGCGAGCTAGGATGCTTCCTAGTCAGAATGCCTGTAGGGTTAAGGCAGATGGCATGGGTCCAAGCTATCATTGAAGATTTCCGCTGCGATGATATACTCAAGACTTAACCACAATTGTCCTACTTGTGTAAGACAATATGTATGGATGTAAGACCCTTGTTAGTCGGCTTATGTGTGTTCAGTGAGCATTGATCTATGGGATCACTGTACACGTGCATTTGGTGATCATGACTTATGAGTCGGGGTCCCCATAGAGCTGGTATTAGAGCCATCCTGACTGTAGAAGCCTTAGTTAGCATGGTCATTAGTTAGGGTAAAACCGCTTTCGAAACTATCACTAATTTTCAACAATGATCTATACTTCTCTTCCCTTCCGAGTTTTCAAAAGCTAAGGTATATTTCCCTTATTGATCTCTTTCCCTTCAAATTTTTTGTAAATGGTTGCTAGAACCCTTATGCCCCTAACCACGGGATTCCTTGTAATACTTGTGGATAATCTAGAAGGAAGACACCTTGACAAACATTCACCCACATCTTCTAAACACAAGTTTGGCGACACCATGACAAGACACAAGACACCTTCTCAAGGATTAAGGAAACAAAGACTTGGAAGATGGTGACACCCTTGACATTGCCCCAGGATGATGCACCTTGTCCTACAATTATCAGGGTGTAAGAAATGCAAGATCATGATATACATCTCTAATAGAGCAACCTTATCATTACCGTTGTTGTATCGGCAACCACTGGTGGATGAGAAGCTCTCCATTTGGTCCGCCTCACTATAGTGAGCAGGAAAATGGTTCTCTTCATCCCCCACTCTTGGTGTCAATGTTTTCATCAACGTAACTGATGGTTGGACCTCTACTATGCCTTGTTAATATCATTGCATAAAGGATTGCTTACGTGGAACCCTCGACGCTTTAGAAGGCAAAAGGGATTGTCATGATTATGAAGACAACAAAAGACTAAGTCAATGCCAGCTGCGAGGAACCACCTTCACCCCGTAAGCTTATTAGGTGATAAGTTATTAAAGATTCTTCAGGCCCGATCCAGATCATTTCATCGAGCAACTACAAGTGACGCGACGATACCTGAGGAAAACCCCTGCACAAGACATGAAACAAGCACGACTACTGAGTCCAAGAACCCCTAGGGTAGAATGAGTCGTGTACCCCCAATGCACATTCAAGTCTGTGTGATGGTTCAAATAGAACCATGATTGTGTGTTGCTTGGTTTTATTTGTTTGTGTTTTGATATCAGTCGCCCTTTTTCCCTAGGCAATAAGTACGCGACTATATCACCTACCTTATTTTAAATGCTTGTGCTTGGCCCTTTCGACACTTGTTTGTTTGCACTTGCACTATATAACCCCCTCTAGGAACCTCCTCTATGCTACGTTTCCCTCTCATCTCTCTCATCAACTGGAGACCAGCAAGACATGATGCACCAAGGATTCCACCTCGGCAACCAACTAGCACAATGTTCTTTGCTACAGCCTCCTCGACCAAGTGCAACCCCGTAGAGTTATGTTTGATGGAAATATTCCCTAGAGGCAATAATAATATGGTTATTATTATATTTCCTTAATCATGATAAATGTTTATTATTCATGCAAGAATTGTATTAACCTGAAACCTAAATACTTGTGTGAATACATAAACAAATAATGCGTCCCTAGTAAGCCTCTACTAGACTAGCTCGTTAATCAAAGATTGTCAAGGTTTTCTAACCATGGACATGAGTTTTCATTTGACACCGGGATCACATCATTATGAGAATGATGTGATGGAGAAGACCCATCCATTAACTTAGCATTTTATTGTACAGTTTAATCCTATTGCTTTCTTGATGCCAAATACATATCCCTTTGACTATGAGATCATGCAATACTTGGCTACCGGAGGAATACATAGTGTACTATCAAACGTCACAACGTAACTAGGTGATTATAAAGATGCTCTACAAGTATCTTTGAAGGTGTTTTGTCAGGTTCGTGTGAATCGAGATTTTGGATTTGTCACTCCGAGTATCGAAGAGGTAACCCTCGGCCCTCTCGGTAATACACATCATAATAAGCCTTGCAAGCAAATGACTAATGAGTTATTCATGGGATGATGTATTACATACCGATTAAAGAGACTTTCCAGTAGCGATATTGAACTAGGTATAGAGATACCGACGATCAAATCTCGGGCAAGTAACATACCGACGGACAGAGGGAATTGTGTATGTTGTCATAATGGTTCGACTGATAAAGATCTTCATAGAATATGTAGGAGCCAATATGGGCATCCAGGTTCCGCTACTAGTTATCAACCGGAGAGGTGTCTCGGTCATGTGTACATAGTTCTCGAACCCGTAGGGTCTGCGTGCTTAACGTTCGTTCAAGATATAGTGTTATATGACTTATGTGATTTGGTGACCGAATATTGTTCGGAGTCCCGGATGAGATCACGGACATGACGAAGAGTCTCAGTATGGTCGACGGGTAAATATTGATGTATAATACAATGGTATTTGGACACCGGAAGTGTTCCGAAGGGTATCAGGTACTTATCGGGTCACCGGAAGGTGTTTCGGGTACCCCGGCATTCCTATGGGCCTTATGGCCCATGTGAAGGAACACACCAGTCCACAAGGAGCTGGTGCGCCCTATAGGGACGCATAGGAGGAGGAGAAGGAAAGAGGGGAAGGGAAAGGAAAGTGTGGAGTAGGACTCCCCCTTCCTTCCCTCTCCCCCTCTTTGCTACCCCCTTGTTTATACAAGAAAGGGGGGGCGCAGGGCAAGGCAGGGCACTAGGGGGCCGGCGGCCAGCCCTAGGGTGAACCCTGGCTGCCTCCCCTCCCCTCCCACCTATATATATGTAGGAGGGGGCACCTCACAAGAAGACACAATATTGTCATAGCCATGTGTGGCGCCCCCGTCCACCGGTTACTCCCTAGGTCATATTTTTGTAGTGCTTAGGCGAATCCCTACGGAGATCACTTCACCATCACCGTCAGCACACTATCATGCTGATGGACCTCATCTACTACCTCAATGTCTTGCTGCATCAATAAGGCGAGGGACGTCACTGAGCTGAATGTGTGCAGAATGCGGAGGTACCGTGTGTTCGGTACTTGATCGGTTGAAGCGCGAAGAAGTTTGACTACAACAACCCCATGAAACGCTTCCGCTTACGGTCTACTAGGGTACGTAGACACACTCCACTCTCGTTGTTATGCATCTCCGTACATAGATCATTGCGTGTGCATATATTTTTTTGTTTTCCATGCAACGTTTCCCAAGAATGGCATCATGAGCCAGGTCTATGCGTAGATGATATGCACGAGTAGAACACAAAGAGTTGTGGTCGGTGATCGTCATACTGCTTACCACCAACGTCTTATTTTGATTCGACGGCATTGTAAGATTAAGCGACCCGGACCAACCTTACATGTCATGCACATGCATGAGACCGGTTCCACCGACAGACATGCAACTTGTTTTGCATGACAGTGGCTGGCGGGTGTCTGTTTCTCCTACTTTAGTTGAATCAAATTTTACTACAGCCGGTCCTTGTTGACGGTTAAAACAACAAACTTGATAAATCACCGTTGTGGTTTTTGTGCCGTAAGTAAGAACGGTTCTTGCTAGAAGCCCATAGCAACCATATAAAACTTGCGACAACACAGTAGAGGACATCTAACTTGTTTTTGCAGGTCATGTTTGTGATGTGATATGGTCAAGACGTGATGAGTTATACGTTATTGTATCATATGATCATGTTTTGTAAATTATCGGCAATCAGCAGGAGCCTTATGGTTGTCTCTTTATTGTATGAATTGCAAACGCCATGTGATTGCTTTAATTTATCGCTATGAGTTAGCAATAGTCATAGAAGCAATAGTTTGCAAGACGACCACGACGTAATGATGGTGATCAAGGTGTCGAGCCAGTGATGATGGAGATCATGACGATGCTTTGGAGATGGAGATAAAAAGCACAAAATGATGATGGCCATATCATGTCATATATTTTGATTGCATGTGATGTTTATCCTTTATGCATCTTATTTTGCATAGAACGGTGGTAGCATTATAAGATGATGCCTTCACTAAATTTCAGGATAATAGTGTTCTCCCCGAGTATGCACCATTGCTATGGTTCGTCGTTTCGAGACACCACGTGATGATCGGGTGTGATAGAGTCTACGTTCACATACAATGGGTGTAAGACAGTTTAACACACGCGGAATACATGGGTTAAACTTGATGAGCCTAGCATGTACAGACAAGGCCTCGGAACACTGGAGACCGAAAGGTCGAACATGAGTCATATAGTAGATATGATCAACATAGAGATGTTTGTTGGATTCGGGGCTCCGCAGACCCTAGAGAGATTTGAACACTGGGGTGCGTGCGAAGAACTCAATTTCCCCTGTCTGCCTACTCGTCGATCCCACGGTCAAGCTCGATGAATAGGGAGGAAATGTGACAAGGTAGTTTACCCAGGTTCGGGCCACCTTGTGGTGTAATACTCTACTCCTGCTTTATGGTAGATTGCCTCGACGTGGGCTGAGGATGAACTATTACAATGGTCAAACAACCTCAGGAGGTGTGTTCTTACTTGGGTGGTGGTGAGGGCGGTCTGAATGATTTGTCCCTTTCTATGGTGGTGGCTTGGCTATATATCTAGTGGCCTTGGTCCTCTTCCCAAAATGAAGGCTGGAAGGGATCCCACAATGGCCAAATTCAAAGGGAGACAACTAGTACATCTTATCCTAACAAAAGGTGGTGATTGCCTGCAAAGATTCTTGTCGTGACACCATGGTGGGCTCGGTGATGACCTTCGTCCTGCCATCCTGGCGATCTTGGTCTTGTTGCATGGAAATGTAAACCTTCGGTTGATTCCTTAGGACTCCGCATCTGCGCTTGCCTCTTTAGCACCAAAGAGGAAACTTGCTGCACTGCTCCCGCTGGCGCCCACCTAGCTTTGGTCGTCATGGCTTGCGTCATCTAAAAGCTCACGAGGTGGGGCTTGCATAGAGATCTTCGCTCCTCAGGAGCCAGCCTAGAGAGGCTGCTCCTTCCGGAGGCCTTGGCATCATCCGCCTCGCGAAGCTTGGCCCCTCGCGAGGGTCTTGTGTGTTGATGCTGAAGATGGGCCATACTAGGTTGGTGAAGGAGCCACGCCACGGGCCGTAGGCAGGCAAGTCTGGGTACCCTTGTTCCCAGAATGCCGGCAATGTTCACCATTGATGACCACTCCATCTCAGGTGATGATCGGACATGGTTTAGTGGATTTAGATCATGTATCACTTCCATAACCTGAGGGATGTTAATTTAAGTGGGAATTCTTTAGTAATTTCATTAATTGAACTTAATTTATCTTGAACTTAGTCCTGATTGTATTTGCAAATTATGTTGTAGATCAATAGCTCGCGATGTAGCTCCCCTGTTTTTGACACGGTCCTAGAGAAAACTAAGTTGAAAGATGATGGTAGCAATTATGCGGACTAGGTCCATGGTCTGAGGATTATCCTCATTGCTACGCAAAAGAATTATGCCATTGATGCGCCGTTAGGTGATAGGCATGTTGCAGGAGCTGATGTTGACATTATGAACGTTTGGCAAGCTCGATATGACGACTACTTGATAGCTTAGTGTGCCATGCTTTGCGACTTAGAATCGGGGCTTCAAAGATGTTTTGAATGCCATGAAACATATGATATCTTCCAAGAGCTAAAATTGGTATTTCAGACTCATGCCCATGTCGAGAGGTGTGAGACCTCTAACAAGTACTTTGCCTACAAGATGGAGGAGAATAGCTCAGCTACTGAGCATATGCTTAGAATGTCTGGGTACTACAATCACTTGAATCGAGTGAGAGTTAATATTCCAAAAAAATAGTGGTTGACATCTAGTCACTATCACCAAGCTACTAGAACTTCATGATGGACTATAATATGCAAGGGATGACGAAAACGATTCCTCAGCTCTTCGCGATGCTAAAATCGGCGAAGGTAGAAATCAAGAAAGAGCATCAAATGTTGATGGTTAACAGAACCACTAGTTTCAAGAAAAAGGGCAAGGGGAAGAAAGGGAACTTCAAGAATAATGGCAAGCAAGTTGCCACTCCCATGAAGAAGCCCAAAGTTGGACCTAAGCCTGAAACTGAGTGCTTCTACTACAAAGGGAATGGTCACTAGAAGCGGAACTGCCCCAAATATTTGGCGGATAATAAGGATGGCAAAGTGAACAAAGGTATATTTTATATGCATGCCATTGATGTGTACCTTGCTAGTATTCGTAGTAACCCCTGGGTATTTGATACTGGTTCAGTTGCTAAGATTAGTAACTCGAAACAGGAGTTGTAGAATAAACAGACACTAGTTAAGGGCGAGGTGACGATGTGTGTTGGAAGTGATTTCTAGATTTATATGATCAGCATCGCACACTCCCTCTACTTTCATGATTAGTGTTGAACCTAAATTAATGTTATTTGGTGTTTGCGTTGAGCATGAACAAGATTGAATCATGTTTATTGCAATATGGTTAATCATTTAAATCAGAAAATAATTGTTGTTCTCTTTACATGAATAAAACCTTCTATGGTCATACACCCAATGTAAATGGTTTATTGAATCTCGATCGTATACGCATATTCATAATATTGATGCCAAAAGATGCAAAGTTTATAATGATAGTGCAACATACTTGTGGAACTGCCGTTTAGGTCATATTGGTGTAAAACACATGAAGAAACTCCATGCGGATGGACTTTTGGAATCACTTGATTATGAATCATTTGAATATTGCAAACCATGCCTCATGGGAAAGATGACTAAAACTCCGTTCTTCGAAACAATGGAACGAGCTACTGACTTATTCGAAACAATACATACCGATGTATGCAATCCGATGAGTGCTGAAGCACACGTCGGGTATTGTTATTTTCTCACCTTCACAGATGATTTGAGTAGATATGGGTATATCTAGTTGATGAAACACAAGTCAGAAACATTTGAAAAGTTCAAAGAATTTCAGAGTGAAGTAGAGAATCATCATAAAAAGAAAATAAAGTTTCTACGATCTGATCACGGAGGCGAATATTTGAGTTACAAGTTTGGCCTTCATTTAAAACAATGTGGAATATTTCACAACTCACGCCACCTGGAACAGCACAGTGTAATGGTTTGTCCGAATGGTGTAACCGTACTCTACTGGATATGGTGCGTTCTATGATGTCTCTTACCGATTTTCCATTATCATTTTGGGGTTATGCATTAGACACAGCTACATTCACGTTAAATAGGGCACCATCTAATTATGCATTAGACACAGCTGCATTCACGTTAAATAGGGCACCATCTAAATCCGTAGAGACGATAATGTATGAATTGTGGTTTGGCAAGAAACCAAAGCTCTCATTTCCTAAAAGTTTGGGGCTGGGAAACTTATGTCAAAAGGCTTTAGCCTGATAATCTCAAACCCAAATCGGAGAAGTGCGTCTTCATAGGATACCCAAAAAATCTATTGGGTACACCTTCTACCACAGATCCAAGGGCAAGATCTTTGTTGCTAAGAATGGATCCTTTCTAGAGAAGGATTTTCTCTCGAAAGAAGTGAGTGGGAGGAAATTAGAACTTAATGAGGTAAATGTACCTTCTCTCCAATTGGAAAGTAGCTTATCAGAGAAAATCGTTCCCGTGATGCCTACACCAAATAGAGAAGAAGCAAATGATGATGATCATGAAACTTCGGATCAAGTTACTACTAAACCTCGAAGGTCGGCTAGAACAATACCGCACCAGAATGGTACGTTAATCCTGTCCTGGAAGTCATGTTGTTAGACAACGGCGAACTTTTGAACTATGAAGAAGCCATGATGAGATAGGATCTATGTAAGAGAACAAAGTATGGACTTTGGTGGACTTGCCCGATGATTGGCAAGCCATAGAGAATAAATGGATCTTCAAGAATAATTCTAATGATGTTGGTAATGTTACTGTCTATAAAGCTTGACTTGTTGCAAAAGGTTTTCGACAAGTTCAAGGAAATGACTACGATGAGACTTTCTCACCCGTAGCGATGCTTAAGTATGTCCGAATCATGTTAGCAATTGCCGCATTTCATGATTATGAAATCTGGCAAATTGATGTCAAAACTGCATTCCTTAATGGATATCTGAAATAAGAGATGTATATGATGCAACTAGAAGGTTTTGTCGATCCTAAAGATGCTAACAAAGCATGCAAGCTCCAGCGATCCATCAATGGACTGGTGCAAGCATCTCGGAGTAGGAATATATGCTTTGATAAGGTGACCAAAGCATATGGTTTTATACAAGATTACGGTGAAGCCTGTATTTACGAGGAAGTGAGTGGGAGCACTACACCATTTCTGCTGAGCATATGTGGATAACATATTGTTGATCGAAAATGATGTAGAATTTTCTAGAAAGCATAAAGGGTTGTTTGAAAGGAGTCTTCCAATGGACACCTTGTTGAAGCTGCTTATATATTAGGCATCAAGATCTATAGGGATAGATCAAGACTCTTAATAGGACATTCACAATGCACATAACTTGATAAAATTTGAAGAAAGTTCAAAATGGTTCAGTCAAAGGAGTTCTTGCCTGAGTTGTAAGGTATGAAGTTGAGTAAAAACTCAAAGCCTGACCACGGCAGAAAATACGGAGAGAATGAAAGTCATTCCCTATGCCTCAGCCATTGGTTCTATTAAGCATGCCATGCTGTGTACCAGACCTAATGTGTGCCTTGCCACATGTCTGGCAAGGGGGTACAAGTGTGATCCAGGAGTGAATCACTGGACTGTCAAAATTATCCTTAGAAGAATAAGGAAATGTTTCTCAGTTATGGAGGTGATAAAGAGTTCGTCGTAAAGGGTTACCCCGATGCAAGCTTTGACACTAATCCAGATGACTCTGAGTATCAATCTGGATGTGTATTGAACATAGGAGCAATTAGCTAGAGTATCTCTATGCATAGTATTGTAGACATAGAAATTTGAAAAGTACACATGAATCTGAATGTTGAAGACCTTCTAACTAAAAACCTCTCTCACAAACAAAACATGAGAATTCCTTAGAACTCTTTGAGTGTTAATAACATGGCAATGTGAACTAGATTATTGACTCTAGTAAACTCTCCGGGTATTAATCACATGACGATGTGAACTAGATTAGTGACTCTAGTAAACTCTTTGGGTATTAATGACATGGCGATGTGAACTATGGGTGTTAATCACATGGCGATGTGAGCTAGATTATTGCAAGTGGGAGACTAATGGAAATATGCCCTAGAGGAAATGATAAAATGGTTATTATTATATTTCTTTAATCATGATAAAGGTTTATTATTCACGCCAGAATTGTATTGACCAGGAAACTAAATACATATGTCAATACATAAACAAATACAGTGTCCCTAGTAAGCTCTACTAGACTAGCTCTTTAATCAAAGATGGTTAATGTTTCCTAACCATGGACATGAGTTGTCATTTGATAATGGGGTCACATCATTATGAGAATGATGTGATGGACAAGACCCATCCATTATCTTAGCATTTGATCGTACAATTTATTGCTATAGCTTTCCTGATTTCAAATACATATTCCTTTGACTATGAGATCATGCAACTCTCGGATACCGGAGGAATACCTTGTGTGCTATCAAAAATCACAACGTAACTAGGTGATTATAAAGATGCTCTACAGGTATCTCCGAAGGTGTTTTGTTGGGTAGGCATGAATCAAGATTAGGATTTGTCACTCCGAGTATCGGTGAGGTATCTCTGGGCCCTCTTGGTAATACACATCATAATAAGCCTTGCAAGCAAATGACTAATGAGTTAGTCACGGGATGATGTATTACGGAATGATTAAACAGACTTGCCGGTAACGAGATTGAACTAGGTATAGAGATACCGACGATGGAATCTCGGGCAACTAACATACCGACGGACAAAGGGATTGTGTATGTTGTCCAAACAGTTCGACCGATAAAGACCTTCGTAGAATATGTAGTAGCCAATATGGGCATGCAGGTTTCGCTATTGGTTATTGACCGGAGAGGTGTCTTGGTCATGTCTACATAGTTCTCAAACTCGTAGGGTCCACACGCTTAATGTTCGTTGACGACATAGTGTTACATGAGTTATGTGATTTGGTGATCGAATGTTGTTTGGAGTCCCGAATGAGATCACGGACATGACGAGGAGTCTCGAAATGGTCGAGAGGTATATATATATATATATATATATATATATATATATATATATATATATAGGGTGGGTCTATTCTACAACTGATTGTAGAATAATATTCTACAATAGGCAAGCCCCTATATAAGGTAGTTTTGAATGGGAGACCGACCCGACCAGGCAACACCTGTCCGGATCCCGAAAACAGATCCCCCGATCCCGCCGCCACCTCCCCACCCCCGATCCCGTCCTCTCCCTCCCGGCGAACCACCCCACCCCCGCCGCGCGCACCTCTCCCTCCCAGGCGAACCACCCCACCCCC